>CM065807.1:123657190-124300107 GCA_033398695.1 Orobanche coerulescens
AATCGCTCCAAATCGCCCAAAACCGCCGAAGGAGTGAAATGAGATGAAAAAATGACGAAATGGACTGCACTGTCCTATTTATAGTCACTCCAGTTTAGCGTGCGCTAGCTCCTGTGCGTAGCGTGCGCTAACGGGTATTTTGGGTAGTCCAGTACCCACTGTACGAGAACGGTAGCGTGCGCTACGTACCTCTTGTAGCGTGCGCTACTCCCCTTTAATTAGCGTGCGTTAACACAAAAGGTTAGCGCGCGCTAACGAATTATCTGATGTCCAGTACTGGAGTCCAGAACCTTATGTCCTCTGATCTGATCTCGGTAGCGTGCGCTACATCCAACAATTAGCGTGCGCTACTACACCGTTTGCATACGCTAAAACCACTCACAGCATGCGCTATGAATTAATTCAATTCAGTCCAGTAGCTACTGGACTCAACCTGATCTGACCTTAGCGCGCGCTACACCGACTACATAGCGTGCGCTACTCCGGCTCACTAGCGCGCGCTACTTACCATTCGTAGCGTGCGCTACCTACAATCCCAACTGCAGTCCAGTGCGTTCTGGACTGCCTGCTCAACTACACTAGCGTGCGCTAGTATTGAGAGGTGGCGTGCGCTACCAGTACTCAATATGCGCACGCTAAAGAGAGTACGTAGCGTGCGCTACTCCTCAAACACAGCACACTATGAATATGACAATGGTGATAAACACGGCACGAAACTCCATCTTGATTGATGATGAATGACGACTGATACACGATACAATTACTCTGAACGAATGAATACTATGATTGAATATGAGTGACAAATGATCATTAATGAGTGAAAAAAATAATGAGTGACAATTACAACCGGGTATTACACCAAGCGACCTAGCCTTAGCCCGGCAGCCAAGGCAGAACTGCCGACCAGAGACCAGGCGACCTAGCCATAGCCGAGCAGCCAAGACAGATCGGCTGGCCGAAGGTCCCATGACAAGTCCCGGTGTTGAGCGATTGACATCTAAGACGATCGTCTCTCGGTACTTGGCGATCGACTCCTGGTGGCCGACTAGCAGACGATCATCTCTCGGCACTTGCCGATGCCGACCTCTGGTGACCAACCAATGACGACCGCCTCATGCCGCTCGAATCCGATGATCATCCAGTCGGCATAGGCCGAAGCCCAGGACAGAACCCATGTGCAGTGCCGAGACAAGATCCGCATTTCACGGATCATTGACCACAGCCTATCAGCATCTTTCCACCAGCCGACAGGCCTGCCGAAAGGTGTCCGTGGGACCGCCCGTGACAGCAACTCCGGACGCGTGCTGGCTCCTCATTGGACTGCACAGCTGGCTGCCAGCAGCAGCCTTGGACTTTAGGCAGACATCCCATGTGACTTAAATACGATCGCCCCATTATTATATTGGACGAAAGGCGATCGCCCACCAGGAAACAAGGCATCTCAGCCCATATAAATAGAAGGCTGCCTGCATTTGGACAAGGATCGGATTTTTACTCTCCAACTCTCGACTTCTTGACAAGCAATACTCACAACTTGGCTTTCTCAACTCTTGGCAACAGCTATCTCTAGGTTCCTTCTTCTCTCTCATCATCTCCTACATGGAAGACGATCGGCAGAGAGCAAGAACACCAAGGCTTCACTCAAGAGTTACATAAACAGGATCTTTTACACTCATTGTATTTAGATTCTTACATTAATACCTGTATCCATGAATATTTGTATTAATAACATCTCGCGAGAGCATTCAAGCCCGGGCCTAACAAACCCGGCAAATCTTGTGTTATTCGCACCCCCACGGAAAGTGTTCTCGCAATTTGCTGTTGCTCGTCTATTCCAGCAGTATTTTATTTTCGGATAAATATTTCGGGCAACAACAATTGGCGCTAGAGGAAGGGGATCTAACCCTCAATTTTATTCTTACCATCTCGAAGAACACTCACTGTTCTCCGGGGCATATACCTGAAGAAACATTCACTGTTCTTCAGAGAAAGCTTTCAGAATCATGACTTCTGCCTCCTCGTCGAAGAAAACCGCTGGCCGGCCTGCCAGAGGCCTTGTTCCGTCTTAGTCCGAGCCACAGTCGATGACGGAGGGTAGCCGCTGCGGTCCGAGATGCTCGATCCCGCCCCTGAGGGACGACCCAAGTCTCTCGCTCGATCAGTTCCAAACAGCGGGACAGATCGAGGAGGCCATGGCCATCCTACAGGAGCGACGAAGTGCCCTCGGCGCGCCTCCTGCTATCACCCCCTCGGCCATCCGCCGGATGACCAAACGGAAGTACAAGGCGTTGCTGACCGAGCGATCGCCAGGAGGCTCCCGTTCGCAGGGAGAGGCACTCGCCAGCCGGGGCACCTCTATTTTCGATCGCCTCGGCAGCGATCCATCCTGGCGACCGGGACAGTCCATCCCCAACCACGAGACGAGGGAGCTCGAGTCCGTCACCAGGACTTCGGCGTATTCGATTCCCAGAAGGGCGACCAGCCATCTGCCTCCCCCTCGCCAAGTAGCTGAGTTCGGAAACAGCGATGTCAGGAGATCGGTACACGATCGCCTCGACTCCCGCTCCAATAGCCGACCCACAAGCAACCATGCTACAACAATGGCCGCGATGCAACGCCAGCTCGACGACATGCAGGCGCTCATGGAATCCGAGGCAGGCGCCAAGAACAAGATCGCCGGGTCGAGCGAGCCGCTCGCGGTCCACATCGAGCTCGCCCCCGTGCAGCGTAAGATCGCTCCTCCGCAAACACACTTGTACGAGGGGAGATCAGACCCCGAAACACACCTGTGCAAGTTCAACATCTACATGACCGGGTGTGGGGCATCTGACGCGACTAGGTGCCGAATGTTCCCTCTGACGCTGGACGACCTTGCCCACAGGTGGTATGCCTCATTGCCGCCTCGGTCCATCGGCTCCTTTAACCAACTGGCGAACGACTTCACATCGTACTTTGCCACCAGGGTCGCTCGGCCAGAAGGTACCCATCGCATTATGCGAATCAAACAAGGGGAAGAAGAGTCCGACTCGGACTACATCGACCGGGTAGACGAGATCATCCTCAACGGCGAGCCCATAAGCGATGAGATCGCCCTCTACGCGGTCCTAGGAGGATTCCATGGTCTTTCGCCTATGTTCAGGCATCTTACGAAAGACCAACCCTCGACCTACACGATCTTCCGAGCTAAGGCATCAGACTTTCTGGCCAGGCAAAGGTTTCTTCTTAGCCTATGAGCAGCGCGATCGGCGCCCGAATGACGATCTCCAGTCTTCCAACCCGATCGCCGGTATCAAGCAACATCACCAAAACTGGAGGACTCGTTCGCCATCGACAGTTCACTATCTAACATGATGGACTAAGGCACGAGATCGCCTCCACGGCATAACGTACAGCCATGGTCTTGGTAGCCGATGGAACCAGCTGCTTCGGCCATGCAAGGTCCCTTTGGGCCAAGATCGCCCGCCCTTCGTTTAAATACGAGGCCGGTGTAGTCTGAGGGCCCTCCAAAACTAATCAGTGGACACGATCGCCTGCCCTCAAAGGTTCATCATCTAACATGGTGAACCCGGACAATGCGACGTGTCACTACCCCCGTCTCAACGTAAACCGTCGAGGTTCGCCATCTTCATGGCGGGCCGAGGTGGAAGCAGAGCTAACAAGCCGCGGAAGTGGAGTTGATTAATCCGACGACGCCCCGCGCAAGGACTCCTCTAGACCAAGACCGCACGCCCTTCGTTTAAATACGAGGCGAGGCGCAGCCTAACAGAGGACCCTCCCACTAAAATGAGTCACGAGACAAACAATGTCGTTCGCACACAAGACACGGTCATGGAGTCGGTCCATCAAACTCCGCGAGTGTGCACGGTTCCTCAGCGACGAAACAATCGAGTTTCTACAAGGGATCGGCCAATGTTGTTTTTTGCAGGTACAAGACCGAAAGATAGCTAGCCAATCGACCAGATCGCCCAAGTCCGAAACCAGAGTCCGCTCAACGGATCGCCCGTCCTCATCCTACACGAGTGCCAGCAAGAACCACCTCGCCCCATGTCTTCAACATCGGAGCTAGCTGGGGGGCAATTGTTGTGTCGAGAATTATACTCCTCGACCGGCGATCGCCTCAGAGACCGGGCGACCTAGCCTTAGCCTGGCAGCCAAGGCAGAACTGCCGACCAGAGACCAGGCGACCTAGCCGTAGCAGAGCAGCCAAGACAGATCGGCCGGCCGAAGGTCCCAGGACAAGTCCCAGTGCCGAGCGATCGACATCTAAGACGATCGTCTCTCGGTACTTGGCGATCGATTCCTGGTGGCCGACTAGCAGATGATCATCTCTCGGCACTTGCCGATGCCGACCTCTAGTGACCGACCAATGACGACCACCTCATGCCGCTCGAAGCCGATGATCATCCAGTCGGCATAGGCCGAAGCCCAGGACAGAACCCACGTGCAGTGCCGAGACAAGATCCGCATTTCACGGATCATTGACCCCAGCCTGTCAGAATCTTTCCACCAGCCGACAGGCCCGCCGAAAGGTGTCCGTGGGACCACCCGTGACAGCAACTCCGGACGCGTGATGGCTCCTCATTGGACCGCACAGCTGGCTGCCAGCAGCAGCCTTGGACTTTAGGCAGACAGCCCATGTGACTTAAAGACGATTGCTCCATTATTATATTGGACGAAAGGCGATCGCCCGCTAGGAAACAAGGCATCTCAGCCCCTATAAATAGAAGGCTGCTTGCACTTGGACAAGGATCGGATTTTTACTCTCCAACTCTCAACTTATTGACAAGCAATACTCACAACTTGGCTTTCTCAACTCTTGGCAACAGCTATCTCTCGGTTCCTTCTTCTCTCTCAGCATCTCCTACACGGAAGACGATCGGCAGAGAGCAAGAACACCAAGGCTTCGCTCAAGAGTTGGATAAACAGGATCTTTTACACTCATTGTATTTAGATTCTTACATTAATACCTGTATCCACGAATATTTGTATTAATAACATCTCGAGAGAGCATTCAATCCCGGGCCTAACAAACCCGGCAAATCGTATGTTATTCGCACCCCCATGGAAACTGTTCTCGCAATTTGCTGTTGCTCGTCCATTCCAGCAGTATTTCATCTTCGGATAAATATTTCGGGCAACAACAATTAGCGCTAGAGGAAGGGGATCTAACCCTCAATTTTATTCCTACCGTCTCGAAGAACACTCACTGTTCTCCGGGGCATATACCTGAAAAAACACTCACTGTTCTTCAGAGAAAGCTTTCAGAATCATGACTTCAGCCTCCTCGTCGAAGAAAGCCGCTGGCCGGCCCGCCAAACGCCTCATTCCGTCTCAGTCCGAGCCACAGCCGATGGCGGAGGGTAGCCGCCACGGTCCGAGATGCTCGATCCCGCCCCTGAGGGACGGCCCAAGTCTCTCGCTCGATCAGTTCCAAACAGCGGGACAGATCGAGGAGGCCATGGCCATCCTACAGGAGCAACAGAGTGCTCTCGGCGCGCCTCCCGCTATCACCCCCTCGGCCATCCACCGGATGACCTAACGGAAGTACAAGGCGTTGCTGACCGAGCGATCGCCAGGAGGCTCCCGTTCGTAGGGAGAGGCGCTCGCCAGCCGGGGTACCTCTGTTTTCGATCGCCTCGGCAATGACCCATCTTGGCGACCGAGACAGTCCGGCCCCAGCCACGAGACGACGGAGCTCGAGTCCGTCACCAGGAGTTCGGCGTATCCGACTCCCAGAAGGCCGACCATCCATCTGGCTCCCCCTCGCCAAGTAGCCGAGGTCGGAAACAGCGGAGTCAGGAGATCGGTACACGATCGCCTCGGCTCCCGCTCTAAAAGCCGACCCACAAGCGACCATGCTACAGCAATGGCCGCGATGCAACGCCAGCTCGACGACATGAAGGCGCTCATGGAATCCGGGGCAGGCGCCAAGAACAAGATCGCCGGGCCGAGTGAGCCGCTCGCGGTCTACATCGAGCTCGCCCCCGTGCAGCGTAAGATCGCTCCTCCGCAAATACCCTTGTACGAGGGGAGATCAGACCCCAAAACACACCTGAGCAAGTTCAACATCTACATGACCAGGTGTGGGGCATCTGACGTGCCCAGGTGCCGAATGTTCCCTCTGACGCTGGACGACCTTGCCCACAGGTGGTACGCCTCATTGCCGCCTCGGTCCATCGGCTCCTTTAACCAACTGGCGAACGACTTCACAGCGTACTTCGCCATGAGGGTCGCTCGGCCAGAAGGTCCCCATCACATGATGCGAATCAAACAAGGGGAAGAAGAGTCCGACTCGGACAACATCGACCGAGTAGACGAGATCATTCTCAACGGCGAGCCCATAAGCGATGAGATCACCCTCTACGCGGTCCTAGGAGGATTCCATGGTCTTTCGCCTATGTTCAGGCATCTTACGAAAGACCAACCCTCGACCTACGCAATCTTCCGAGCTAAGGCCGCAGACTTTCTGGCCAGGCAAAGGTTTCTTCTTAGCCTATGAGCAGCGCGATAGGCGCCCGAACGACGATCTCCAGTCTTCCAGCCCGATCGCCGGTATCAAGCAACATCACTAAAACCAGAGGACTCGTTCGCCATCGACAGTTCACTATCTAACATGATGGACTAAGGCACGAGATCGCCTCCACGGCATAACGTACAGCCATGGTCCTGGTAGCCGATGGAACCAGCTGCTTCGGCCATGCAAGGTCGCTTTGGGCCAAGATTGCCCTCCCTTCGTTTAAATACGAGGCCGGCGTAGTCTGAGGGCCCTCTAAAACTAATCAGTGGACACGATCGCCGGACAATGCGACGTGTCACTACCCCCGTCTCAACATACACCATCGAGGTTCGCCATCTTCATGGCAGGCCGAGGTGGATGCAGAGCTAACAAGCCGCGGAAGTGGAGTTGATTAATCTGACGACGCCCCACGCAAGGACTCCTCTAGAACAATACCACACGCCCTTCGTTTAAATACGAGGCGAGGCGCAGCCTAACATAGGACCCTCACAATAAAATGAGTCACGAGACAAACAATGTCGTTCGCGCACAAGACACGGTCATGGAGTCGGTCCACCGAACTCCGCGACTGTGCACGGTTCCTCGGCAACGAAACAATCGAGTTTCTACGAGGGATCGGCCAATGTTGTTTTGTGCAGGTACAAGACCGAAACATAGCTAGCCAATCGACCAGATCGCCCAAGTCCGAAACCAGAGTCCTCTCAACGGATCGCCCGTCCTCATCCTACACGATCGCCAGCAAGAACCACCTCTCCCCATGTCTTCAACATCGGAGCAAGCTGGGGGGTAATTGTTGTTTCGAGAATTATACTCCTCGACTGGCGATCGCCTCAGAGACCAGGCGACCTAGCCGTAGCCGAGCAGCCAAGAAAGATCGGTCAGCCGAAGGTCCTAGGACAAGTCTCGGTGCCGAGCGATTGACATCTAAGATGATCGTCTCTCGGTACTTGGCAATCGACTCCTGGTGGCCGACTAGCAGACGATCATCTCTCGGCACATGCTGATGCCGACCTCTGGTGACCGACCAATGACGACCGCCTCATGCCGCTCGAAGCCAATGATCATCTAGTTGGCATAGGCCGAAGCCCAAGACAAAACCCACGTGCAGTGCCGAGACAAGATCCGCATTTCACGGATCATTGACCACAGCCTGTCAGAATCTTTCCACCAGCCAACAGGCCCGCCGAAAGGTGTCTGTGGGACCGCCCATGACAGCAACTCCGGACACGTGCTGGCTCCTCATTGGACCGCATAGCTGGCTGCCAGCAGTAGCCTTGGACTTTAGGCAGACAACCTATGTGACTTAAAGACGATCGCCCCATTATTATATTGGACGAAAGGCGATCACCCGCCACGAAACAAGGCATCTCAGCCCCTATAAATAGAAGGTTGCCTGCACTTGGACAAGGATAGGATTTTTACTCTCCAAATCTCGACTTCTTGACAAGCAATACTCACAACTTGGCTTTCTCAACTCTTGGCAACAGCTATCTCTCGGTTCCTTCTTCTCTCTCAGCATCTCCTACAAGGAAGACAATCGACAGAGAGCAAGAACACCAAGGCTTCGCTCAAGAGTTAGATAAACAGGATCTTTTACACTCATTGTATTTAGATTCTTACATTAATACTTGTATCCACGAATATTTGTATTAATAACATCTCGCGAGAGCATTCAAGCCTGGGCCTAACAAACCCGGCAAATCTTGTGTTATTCGCACCCCCACGGAAAGTGTTCCCGCAATTTGCTGTTTCTCGTCCATTCCAGCAGTATTTCATCTTCGGATAAATATTTCGGGCAACAACATGGTCTTGGAATCTAACTTCCCATACAATAGACCAAATGTATTTCACGTTCCTGTTCCCTCTAAACGTCTTAAAATCATATACATTATGATTTATCTTAGTCTAAACATAATATACATACCATCATCCCGACACTTCATATTCCATGATACCATTGCTATATGAATCATAAATGAAATGAAAACGAAATTATTTATTAACATTATGAACTGAGCAAGCATAACTTGCCTTGATACCAATTCGACGAAGCCGCTATCAATCCCGCCGTCTTCATCTACAAGCTCCTCAGCCCCGACCAAGACGATTCATGCATTCTCCAACCTCAACCGCATCGCAACGGTTAACATCAACGATCACTAAACGCAACCTAATGCAATAATCAATTAACGATACGTTCAATAACAATCAACAACCGAAATGACCAACTAATCAAACTCGATGGTTCAACGATATCTCGATCATACGAAACCAAACCGTATCAACTCTTAACAATACGAACACAAGCCGAAATCCGGTGTTCAATGGTCCTAATGACGTCTTCAACATATATACTTCTCATAACATCATGAATCACAACAAACTACCAAGAACATCGAGAATACTATGATTCCATAATCATAACAACATAATCGAATCATTTGATCACCAATTCATTATCTTCCCTTAACAAAATTCTTGTAAATACCAAGAATCATCACAACAATATCAATTCAACCATCATTCATACGAAAACGTGTAGAATTTTCCAAGTTCTACTTTTTGAGACATTTCATCGAACACTTTGAAGGCATAATCCAATTTAATCGTTTATTCGAAGAAATACTCGAATTTGTTCCATAAAACTTCAAGAGTATTGAAAGATTACGAGTATACAATCAAGTTCTATCAATAATCTGAATCAAAACGAAGCAAATCAGCCAAAACACCAAGAAACCTCAAGAACATCCAAAAACCAAAAGTTCATGTGTTCTTACCTTCGATCCGGGTGGAGGATGATGTTAATCCATGATTCCAACTTCCAAAACATGTTGTTATAAGTTGATTCTACTCAAAACCATCATCTTTGCTGAAGAAATCACGGAAGGAATGAAGAAAAGTGAAAAATGTCGGATGTGACTCGGTCGAGGCCTTATATAGGCGGGACCTGCCGGCACATTACGTACGTAACCGGTGGGTCCTTACGTACGTAGCCGGCCGCGGCCTAACCTTCTGTCCAGTCTGGTCGGCACCCTTACGTACGTAACCGGCAGCTGGCTTAGGTACGTAACTGGCCCTTACGGCCGTAACCGGCCACTGCCTTACGTACGTAATCGGCCTGTCCTAGCCATACCTGCGTGTCACTGCCGACCGTGATCGACCATCCATGCGAGTCACTGCCGACCATGCTCGGCCATCTATGCGAGTCACTGCCGACCATACTCGGCCACTACAGGTCCTCTCGGCCAAGACTCGGCCAGCCGCCCCGTAACGTACGTAACACTTATTCCGTTGCGTACGTAATACGTACGTTGACTTGCTACAGTATTATACTCGTATTACGTACGTAATACACCTTGTCTAACGTACGTAACTTCATCCGTTGACTCACCTGTCCACATCCGCGCCGAAAGCTGCCGACTCATCTTGTTGCGTACGTAATACCTTACTCATAACGTACGTAACACATACCACTTAGCGTACGTTATCTCAAAGTCTTAACGTACGTTAACAGATCCATACTTAGCCATTTCCAGCAATTCCTGTCCAACGTCTCGACATAATAAATATGAACATACGGCATACTGAACACTTATACGAATTCCCCAAAATATTCTCATACAGTACGTCTGATGCAGATATCCTCAATTACAACTATCGACCAGGTACGAAAATCATACAAATACTCATACGGTATATCCGACATCGAAAACACACCAAGCATGTAATATCCTAGAATCAAAATAACCTCGATAGACATACTGGCACGACTATCACGGTTTCCAAAATTATCCACTCATATCGTGTCGGTCCTACTCTGTACAGTACATCCCGGATAAAATAATGCGAAAAATTCATAGTGAAATTCTAGGATATTACATCAACAATGCATATAATATTAACACATAAACCCCAAGGCAGCAGCCAAGGGTCACGGAAGCATCTCACAGGAATACTCTGGAACGTAGGTGCCATTTAGGTCTTATCCACTAACACATTTCCATTCGGGTACCATACAGGTTTTATCCCCAACACATCGGCCCCACAGATTACATCTCAAAGAAAGAGCACATCACAAAACGTAACAAACAATGGTGCACATTCACCGCATGAAATATCAACACACACATGCAATAATGCAACATGATGATTATCATAATCTAACAATATTAATTTACCTCAAACTGAAGATGCTAACCTTTCCACGACCAACATCCCTGAATGAATACACAGTTTATCCGAATATCCAAAAATGAAGTACCGTCCATAACTAATACCAAACCACCATCCCGAGTTCAACATCGGCAGGATAACTAGCCTCGATATCTAACTTGTCATATAATAGACCAATTATAATTCACGTTCCCATTTCCACTAGACATCCTTAAAATCATATACATAACGATTTTATCTCGGTCCAATAATAATATACGTACAATCATTCCGACAACCCATATTCCACGATACCATTGCTATATGAATCGTAAATGAATGAAAACGAAATCATTTATTAACATTATGAACTGAGCAAGCATAACTTGCCTTGATACCAATTCGACGAATCCTCTATCAATCTCGCCGTCTTCATCTACAAGCTCCTCAGCCCCGACCAAGACGATTCATGCATTCTCCAACCTCAACCGCATCGCAACAGTTAACACCAACGATCACTAAACGCAACCTAATGCAATAATCAATTAACGATACGTTCAATAAGAATCAACAACCGAAATGACCAACTAATCAAACTCGATGGTTCAACGATATCTCGATCATACGAAACCAAACCGTATCAACTCTTAACAATACGAATACAAGCCAAAATTCGATATTCAATAGTCCTAACAATGTCTTCAACATATAGTTCATATAACCGCAAGAATCATAACAATAAAACCATAATCATCTTCATACGAATCATTCTTCAAAGATAACATAAAAATCCTAATTCAAGGAGAGGATTACCCAACATACCTCTTACAAGATGAAATACACAAGTAATCACTCGTTTTGAATAACATGGTGCGAAGAAATCGACGAAAGGAAAGGGTACCGATTCAACTTCCTTCAAAATTTCATTCCTAAATCACAATAATATCAATTCAATCACCATTCATACGAAAACGTATAAAATTTCCCAAGTTCTGCTCATTGAGGCATTTCATCGAACACTTTGAAGACATAATCCAATTTAATCGATTATTCAAAGAAATACTTGAATTCGTTCCACAAAACTTCAAGAGTATTGAATGATTACGAGTTTACAATCAAGTTCAATCAACAATCTTGTTGTGTCGAGAATTATACGTCTCGACAGACGATCACCTCTGAGACCGGGCGACCTAGCCTTAGCCCGGCAGCCAGGGCCGAACTTCCGACTAGAGACCAGGCGACCTAGCCGTAGCCGAGCAGCCAAGACAGATCGGCCGGCCGAAGGTCCCAGGACAAGTCCCGGTGCCGAGCGATCGACATCTAAGATGATCGTCTCTCGGTACTTGACGATCGACTCCTGATGGCCGACTAGCAGACGATCATCTCTCGGCACTTACCGATGCCGACCTCTGGTGACCGACCAAGGATGACCGCCTCATGCCGCTCGAAGCCGATGATCATCCAGTCGGCAAAGGCTGAAGCCCAGGACAGAACCCATGTGCAATGCCGAGACATGATCCGCTTTTCACGGATCATTGACCACAGCCTGTCAGCATCTTTCCACCAGTCGACAGGCCCACCGAAAGGTGTCAGTAGGACCGCCCGTGGCGGAATCTCCGGACCAGCGTCTTTGGCTCCTCATTGGACCCGCCGCAGTGTCACGGCGACCTTGGACATTAGGCAGACAGCCCATGTGGCTTAAAGACGATCGCCCCATTATTATATTGGACGAAAGGTGATCGCCCTCCAGGAAACAAGGCATCTCAGCCCGTATAAATAGAAGGCTCCCTGCACTCGGCCAACTCTCGGGTCTTTTGCGATTTCAGCACACAACTTCGCTTTCTCACTCTTGGCAACATCTATCTCTCGGTTCTATCTTCTCTCTCAGCCTCTCTCACACGGAAGACGATCGGCAGAGAGCAAGAACACCAAAGCTTCGCTCAAGAGTTAGATAAATAGGGTCTCATACACTCATTGTATTTAGATTCTTATATTAATACTTGTATCCACGAATATTTGTATCAATAACATCTCGCGAGAGCATTCAACCCCGGGCCTAACAACCCCGGCAAATCTAGTGTTATTCACACCCCCTCAGAAGTGCTCCCGCATCTTTGTTTGTTGTCCGTCCATTCCACCAGTATTTCATCTTCGGATAAATATTTCGGGCAACAACAATTGGCGCTAGAAGGAGGGCATCTAACCCTCAATTTTATTCCTACCATCTCGAAGAACACTCACTGTTCTCCGGGACATATACCTGAAGAAACACTCACTGTTCTTCAGAGAAAGGTTTCAGAATCATGACTTCTGCCTCCTCGTCGAAGAAAGCCGCTGGCCGGCCCGCCAGATGCCTCGTTCCGTCACAGTACGAGCCACAGCCGATGGTGGAGGGTAGCCGCCGCAGTTCGAGATGCTCGATCCCGCCCCTGGGGTACGGCCCAAGTCTCTCACTCGATCAGTTCCAAACCGCGGGACAGATCGAGGAGGCCATGGCCATCCTACAGGAGCGACGGAGTGCTCTCGACGCACCTCCCGCTAACACCCCCTCGGCCATCCGCCGGATGACCAAGTGGAAGTACAAGGCATTGCTGACCAAGCGATCGCCAGGAGGCTCCCATTCGCAAGAGGAGGCGCTCGCCAGCCGGGGCACCTCTGTTTTCGATCGCCTGGGCAGCGACCCATCTTAGTGAACGGGGCAGTCCGGACCCAGCCACGAGACGACGGAGCTCGAGTCCGTCACCAGGAGTTCGGCGTATCCGACTCCCAGAAGGCCGACCAGCCATCTGACTCCTCCTCGACAGATAGCCGAGGTCGGCAACAACGGAGTCAGGAGATCGGTACACGATCACCTCGGCTCCCGCTCCAAAAGCCGATCCACGAGCGATCATGCTACAGTAATGGACGCGATGCAACGCCAGCTTGACGACATGAAGGCGCTCATGGAATCCGGGGCAGGCGCCAAGAGCATGATCGCCGAGCCGAGAGAGCCGCTCGCGGTCCACATCGAGCTCGCCCCCGTGCAGCGTAAGATCGCTCCTCCACAAACACCCTTGTACGAGGGGAGATCAGACCCCGAAACACACCTGAGCAAGTTCAACATCTACATGACCGGGTGTGGGGCATCTGACGCGACCAGGTGCCGAATGTTCCCTCTGATGCTGGACGACCTTGCCCACAGGTGGTACGCCTCATTGCCGCCTCGGTCCATCGGCTCCTTTAATCAACTGGCGAACGACTTCACAGCGTACTTCGTGTAATACCCACGATTTTCGTTCCGATTACTTTGAATTTTTTTCGGATATTTCCCGGTTGTCGAGTGCCGATATTATTTTCTCGACAACTGATTTTGGCATTTATGACCGTAGGTGACGATTTGTTATCCATTTTTTTCATTTCGGACCGATGATGTTGTCCCCGAGTATTTTGTCGTGTTCATTCCGTGCGATTTCGGAAAATCGAGTTGTCGAATCATGGTGGTCGGACACTGGCTGGACGGTTGCGGGCACTGGCCGGACGGGTGCAGGCATCGGCCGGGCGGGTACGGCAGGAACCGGCGTAGCACACGCTATGGCCGGAAGGTAGCGCACGCTACGGTGAGGAGGCGGCGCACGCTACGGCCGGTTGGCTACGCGCGCTAGTCGGACGAGGCAGTAAGGGCAGAAAGGTTCTGGACTGGGAGGATCGGCAGGTAGCGCACGCTACTGTCGGACACTGCGCACGCTACTGTCGGACACTGTGCACGCTACGGCCGGTAGGTAGCGCACGCTACGACCGGAAGGTTGCGCACTGTCACGGGGTTGGGTTTGAGCACTCGAAAGCTCCTCGGACCCGTGCGGCACTAGACTAGAATTGCCTCGATCTAGCTAGTAAGCCTAACTCACTCGGTTGCTAAGTATGTAAGAAGGGGTTTAAACACTTGGGAGTTGAGAGTAAAACACTTCACTATTTCACAACACTTCACAAGTACAAGAATGTTGAGTCTTTGAGGGTTAGATGCAAATGAGCCAACCTCAAGCCTATTTATACTACTCCTAAGAACCTAGAATCTTCTATGCCACCTCCTCATTTGGAGGACTCTAGAACAACCTATACAATCCACACACTTCTATCCTATTCTAGAACCTATCTCTAGAATTATCCACACAAGTCTAATACAAGGCTTACAAACACAAGTCTAGAGTATTCTACAAGTATAAGACTAAGTATAATCTAGAATACTCCACAACCTTCAAGTACTACATCCTTCTAGGAGGGTCCTAGAAGCTTCTCTTCCTTCCCGGGCGCCCGGCCCGTCTCTGTCCGTCCCGGCCCGTATCGGCCCATCCCGGCCCGCACCGACCCGTCTCGGCCCGAACATTTGGGCCCGTCTCTGCAATGTTCCAGACTCTTCCCGAACCTCCTGGACCAAGCCGGTCCGCTTCTAGTTGGTTCCGGTCGAGTCTTTCCTGCTGAGTGGCTCCTCAGCTTTTCAATGTCTACTGCCCCCACAAGGCTTTTTCCGTCTAAGCTTATTATAGAGGGGGAGGGTCTCTCTTGCACCTCGCGCGCGCGTGCCCGCGCACGCCGGCCGTGCCCGGCATCCCACGCCCGCGTCCGGCCACCCAGCTCGAGTCCTGTTCCCAGACTCGGCCTTGTCCCGTCGTGCCTTGTCCCACACGACCTGTGCTCGTCCGGCCTTGCCCGCGTCCCCTGCGCTGCCGGACAGTCCCGGACATGTCCTGTCCGCAATGCCCCTTGGGCGATCCGCTTCCCATGGCGTCGTGCTCCCACGACTTACTCGCGTGATTCTCCGTCCGATCACGCCGTCTGGCCGACTCTTCACTTGCGGCTCGATGCCATCCATGGCGTCCCCGCGTGCAGTCCCTCGGCACCTGCGGCGACTGCTGCGCACACATGTCTCGTTGTCGACTGTCGGCCGTGACATTCTCCCCTGCCTATTTCGTCGACGTCCTTGGCGACGTGGCGGCCCCTCGATGAACCGAACTGCTCCAAGGTGGTAACTCGGCTCCTCCTCAAGCTTCCTCACGTACTTGAGTGCCGACATAGCTTGTCTCGAAGGCTCTGTGGTCAAGCGTATTTCCTGCAGCTTGGCTTGATCACACACGTACAGCGCCCTCTTGTGCGGAACAACGGCAACATTATTCTTCCTCAGGAAGTCCATGCCCACTATAATGTCCCGATCATCCATGCTCGTCACCTTGAAGTGCACGCGCGGTTCCCACGTGCCAATCTTTAGTCGTACCCCATTGGCGACCCCTGTAACCCGAACGGGTGGTGCATTATTCAACTTCATCCAGCCCCATCCCTCGATGACCTGAAGCCCCAACCTCTGTGCTTCAGCCTCATCAATGTAGTTGTAATCGGCCCCTGTGTCGACCAACGCCTTGATGGGTTTCCCATTGATCAGCCCCGTCGCATACAGCAGATTTCCCTCAAGCGGTGCTCCGTCCCGCGATGCTATCCCTATGGCTGAGTTCAACACCTGAAGCGCCATCGATGTCCCATCACCCTCGGCATCGTCCTATGCCTTGGTGTACTCCATGGCGGCTACCCTTGGAAACTTCGAGCATTGCCTGGTCGAATGCTCCGTGCTCCAGCAAATCTCACATTTCTTCTTCTTCGGACACACTGCTACGAGATGGTCTGCACTCCCGCACCCATGGCAAGTCCGAGTCCACCCTGACTGCTTGCCGTCCTTGGGCCTGGCCATCCTCGCGCCCCTATCCGTACCCTGGTACGACTTGTCCTGCATACCGATGCCGTCCTCGTCCCTCCTGGACTTCCGGCTCTCCCCGGCTGGTTTCAATTCGATCAGTCGTTCTGCTATCGCAATCGCCTCGGACACGTTCTGTGCCTTGGCCCTCTGCACCTCCAACTTTTCCCACGGTTTTAGCCCATCCACGAACGCGAACAAAGCTTCCTGCTCACTAAGGCTAGGCAACTCCAGCACGATCTCCTGGAACTCCTTCACATAGTCCTTGATCGCCTTGCTGTGTGTCAACTCCTTCAACCTAGCCCGAACCTCAAACTCAACATTCTCCGGGTAAAACTGCCGCTTGAACTCGGCCTTGAAGTCCTCCCATGTCTCCATCCGACATGTACCATGCGCGATCTCTGTTTCGCGCCTTCTCCACCACAACAGCGCCACATCGGCTAAAAAGAATGGAGCCGTCTGCAACTTGGTCGCATCATCTGCTATCCCCGATGCACCAAAGTAACGCTCCATGTTACACAGGAAGTCATCCACTTCCCTACCATTCCGCGATCCTTGGAACGAACACGGCCGGGGGATGTCGATTCGATGGGGTGCCGCACCCCGCTGGTCCCTGTCGTGGGCCATCGCCCGCTCGTACACTGCTGTCCTTCCTTCGATGGTCTCGATCCTCCCTATGATCTCCTCTCGAAAGGATGCGATCGTTGACCGAACCTCCTTCCTGACAGCCTCAAGGATCTCTTCACACAAGTCGCGTCGCAACGCGTTAAGGGTTCCCATCACCCGATTCTCAAGCTCCTCCAATGACTTGCTCATCTCCGTCACCTGGTCGGCCACTCTGCTCCATGCCTCAAGAGCATCTTCGTGTCTGCCCATGGTTTCCTCCAGCCGAGCCACTCGTGCTTCCATGGCAACACCTCTTTCCACGGACTTGTCCCTAGACCCTTTCCTGGACTTGTCCTTCTCCTGGCCAGGTTGAACTTTGGTGATGCTCGACGTAGTCTCCATCGGTCCTCCTTGCACAAAACCTCTCAGCAACGTCTCAATGCGGAAGCTCCTTGAACCACTAGCGTGGCTCCGATACCACTTGTCACGGGGTTGGGTTTGAGCACTCGAAAGCTCCTCGGACCCGTGCGGCACTAGACTAGAATTGCCTCGATCTAGATAGTAAGCCTAACTCACTCGGTTGCTAAGTATGTAAGAAGGGGTTTAAACACTTGGGAGTTGAGAGTAAAACACTTCACTATTTCACCACACTTCACAAGTACAAGAATGTTGAGTCTTTGAGGGTTAGATGCAAATGAGCCAACCTCAAGCCTATTTATACTACTCCTAAGAACCTAGAATCTTCTATGCCACCTCCTCATTTGGAGGACTCTAGAACAACCTATACAATCCACACACTTCTATCCTATTCTAGAACCTATCTCTAGAATTATCCACACAAGTCTACATAAAAGGCTTACAAACACAAGTCTAGAGTATTCTACAAGTACAAGACTAAGTATAATCTAGAATACTCCACAACCTTCAAGTACTACATCCTTCTAGGAGGGTCCTAGAAGCTTCTCTTCCTTCCCGGGCGCCCGGCCCGTCTCTGTCCGTCCCGGCCCGCATCGGCCCGTCCCGGCCCGCACCGGCCCGTCTCGGCGCGAACATCTGGGCCCGTCTCTGCAATGTTCCAGACTCTTCCCGAACCTCCTGGACCAAGCCGGTCCGCTTCTAGTTGGTTCCGGTCGAGTCTTTCCTGCTGAGTGGCTCATTAGCTTTTCAATGTCTACTGCCCCCACAAGGCTTTTTCCGTCTAAGCCTATTATAGGGGTGAGGGTCTCTCTCGCACCTCGCGCGCGTGCGCCCGCGCACGCCGGCCACACCCGGCATCCCACGCCTGTGTCCGGCCGCCCAGCTCGAGTCCTGTTCCCAGACTCGGCCTTGTCCCGTCGTGCCTTGTCCCACACAACCTGTGCTCATCCGGCCTTGCCCGCGTCCCCTGCGCTGCCGGACAGTCCCGGACATGTCCTGTCCGCAATGCCCCTTGGGCGATCCGCTTCCCACAGCGGCGTCCGTGCTCCCACGGCTTACTCGCGTGATTCTCCGTCCGATCACGCCGTCCTGAAGGCTGACTCTTCACTTGCAGCCCGATGCCATCCATGGCGTCCTGCTCGTGCCGGTCCCTCGGCACCCTGTGCGACCGTCTGCGCACACATGTCTCGTTGTCGACTGTCGGCCGTGACAGCACGCTACCTGGCCAAGACAGGAAGTCTCTGGATTGTGGCCAGGCCGACAGCGCACGTGTTCAGCGCATGATGGCGGGCTCTGGCCGAACATTCTCGACCATGACCGCCCGCTAGCGCATGCTAGCTTGGCAGTCTAGCGCACGCTAGGCTGCACTAGTATAAATATGACCGAGCAGTCCAATTTTAGTCATTTTTTCCCATTTCTATCCTTCTCTTCCGCGGCTGGATTCTTGGAGATCATGAAGGCATATTGTTATGCAATTAATCCACGAAGTTTGGGAGCTCATATCATCGATTAATCACTCCATAACATCCTTCAATCCAGCGAATCAAGGTTAGTTTTCCTAAAATCCTAGTTTTGGGAAAATTGGGGGTTTTGGTTGATTTCGCCCGTTTGATCCGTGATAACCTATATTTATGATGGATTGATGATTATTAAGTCATATTATACCATTTTCCTTGTTGATCCATGGTTCTATTGTTAAAGATTCTTCGTTTTGTTGAGTTCCTAATCGGTGCCTTGAAGGTGTCCGGTGAAAATCCTTAGAGGGGGGTTTTGGGAGTTCTGTGATTATTCTTCCTTGTAAGATCGTTGATTTTTGACGGTATTATGTTAGGGTCAGGTTCCGTGCGAAGAACTCGATTCGAAACCCTTCCGTTCGCCGTTTTCTGATCGGTGGTGCTACCGTCCTTTCCGCCGGAGAGTTGTGGGCATTCGAAGTTTTCCGGTTGAGAGACGTTCGTCGGAGTGTCCGGTATCGACTATCGAGGCAATATCTTGACCATACATTACGTATTTTGTGAATATAATGGTTGAAAATTGACGATACGTGCTAAACGAATTGTTTACAACCATGTTTCTACAGAATCGTTATAACTATAATCATGCTTTTATGAAAAGAGGATTCTTGTGTTTGGGAATTAATGTGCTTAAATGACTATGCATATTGGTGTCGTGTATAGGATCATATTTTTTTCCGAGTGATGCCATTATGTGTGATTTTGTTGTTGGTAAGTTAAAGTTCAATTATCTTGTTAAGATTTCATGTGGAGTCATGCGGATGTGTGTGAATATGTGAACTTGTGTGATATTGGTTGTGTCGTTTGGCGCTGTTTAGATGGTGTGCTTCTTTGTTAATTGTATAAGCTTTGGGTCGTGAGTGTGTGTTGGACATTTGGCCATTTTAGCAAAATACCTCGACTATATATATTGTGATTGACTCTTGAGGATTTCGGTTTTGGAAATTGTGAATTGATGAGAGTTGTAAGGTTTTCTCGGGTACTCTCACTCGGGGATTGACTCGACGGGGTCGCACGGGGACCTGGTGGCTTAGCGGTTGGACCAGGTCGCGAGAGTTACTTCGAGTGGGCATTCTCACTTGGGGTCGCTCGACGGGGCGCACAGGGACTTGGTGGCCTTACGGCGGGACCGGAGGCTGGACCGGGTCGCGAGAATTGCCAGAGTGTTTGTATTGTTGATTAATTGTGATATGTCCGGAGTATCACAATGCTTGTTGCTCGGAGTCGATAGACATTATATATCGAGTCTTGGTGTTTGGCTAAAATGGCATAAAAAAATAATGTGTTATGTGTAATGTATTTTTGGAAGTGAATTGAAATAAATGAACGGGTCGTGGACCCTGTGTTGGTGATCGAAATGGTTGGGTCGTGGGCCCTATGTTTTGTGACTGGAATGAATTGGGTTGTGAACCCCGTGTTTTGTTAATCGGTTTTGCATTATTGGATAATGAACTTTGGGGCGGTGACCCTAAGTGGCTTTGGTAGAATTAAGAACTTTTCAATCACAAATGTTTTCAAAACTCCCGAGATTTGGAAGTGTTTGCAAAGTGCTTACTTGTTTCGTTTTACTTTCAAGACTTGAACTATTTTTAATTATCAAAATATCTCGGGAAGTCTTTTGTTGTATTCTCGGAATGTGTTATATATGGCTCGTATTTGCACTTTATACTTGTACTAGCAAAACAGTGGAGTTTTGCTAACCCCCGAGTATTCGGGGGGTGGATGTCTGTTTTGGCATCCAGGTACATGCAGGTTTGGGAGCAAATTACAGGATCGGCGCGAAGGATGATGGAAGGCAAATGATACTAATCACATGAAGGCCAGTTTTGGGTGCAGTTAGTCGGAGTATGTGTATGGTCTTTTCCGCTGTCGTACTTTTTATTTATGAGTGTATTTTACCCTTGCATAGGTATGTGTCGAGATAGAAATGTGTATTTTTGACTTGTATGTTAGTGACGAAAGACCAAGTTTGGCTACGAATTTGGTATTTTATCATGTCGGTATGTAATTTATTGTGTGGTTTCAATGTCTAGCCTGGTGGATCCTCACGGAGAGGGTCTGCGGCATGTAATATTCCCGGTTTGATTCTGGGGGTGTTACATCTATGGTATCAGAGCTTAGGTTGCGGAAACCTAGGCTGTCGGGTCCAGTCGTGTATTGTCGTGTCTTGTTCTGTCAGATTGTGTCTGTCTAAGTCGTGTCGCAACGCGTTGTCTGTGATGTCGGCCGTGATTAGTATCGTGGTGCAGCCATCATCTTCGTGCGACCTATGGATGTAAGTCTCCCTACTATATTGTGCCTTGTGATATACGAGCTTGTATGATTTTGTGTTATGACGTGGAGTTTAAAGGTGATTTGTGATTATGTGGCCTATGTTGTTTGATCCTCGTATGATGCTAGAATGAAAGTGGTACCAACGTATATGTATATATACACACATCCTGATATAAGTCGTTTTTACAAGAGTAATGGCCTTGGTGTGGTTACGCAAAGAAAAATTCATCAATGTGATATTTTCAAACTTTACATGTTTTCGGGGAGTGTATATTTTGTTTTAAAACATACTCCAAAGGGAGGAAAAAAAATTGATTTTCGTAAGATAACCTGAAGGTCGAAAATTTTTGAGAATTCAAACTACTGATATTTTATTTTCATCTTGTATTATAAGTTTTCAAAACATAATTTTTAAACTCAAGTGAGGTCTACAAAATGTAATCAAGACGTGACTCTCGCTTCCAACTTATCGATTTTATGGTTGTTAGTCGAGAAATACGTGATGATGTTCTTGTTGTTCGGGCAGTGTTGCCAGTTTTAAATTAAAATTATGATGTGAGTGCTGAGTCTTTCGATTTGTGTACATTGAGATAGCTCTCTTTAATAAGAGGTGAGATTTCGGTTTTTGAATAACAATTGTCTTTTGATGGTTGCTCATGAAGTGTCGAATCAATGGCTTTGAGATTCGAACGTGTTGTTGTTTATTTGTGACCATCGATTCTAGTAATGTCGTATATTTGTTCGCAATCACGTTGCTGAATTTGAGCTGTTAGCGCATGCTAAGTACGAGGCTAGCGCGCGCTAATGCAGCATGAATAGCGCACGCTAAATAATTGTTGTAGCGTGTGTTAGTTAGCTGGGACAAAGGATGTGAAACCGCATTTTAGCCGTCAGGTCTAACTTTCTGCAGTCAGTCGTCTGTGACTATATTCTATGTGCGTTGTCTAGTGATGACAACCGTTTTATATGGACGTGTGTTGTGACCTTTCATTCGCGCTAAGTGATAATTGAATTTGTTTGGTGAGTTGATAAATTATGTCTGCTGTGTGTGTGTGTGTTCGAAATGTTTTCCTGAAACTTTCATAAGTTTGTGCAAGTTGTGGAAATCAAATTTTGAAACTAATTTGACGTTGCGATTTAGCCGGCGGCTTCGTATGAACTTTGGAAATTGTTTGAAATTTTCGAGCCGGCCTAGGATTCTCAAATAAAACCTCGACGGTATTGAAAGAGTTGTTTTAAAGTACCTTGAACATTTTGTAAAATATTACCGTCGTTGATTCTTGTGTAGTGTTGGGAGAATTTTCGGAAGTGACTTTTAGCGTACTATTGTATTTTCGAATAATTCGAGTATATGATTTTCAAAAGTCTTTCACATCATAAAAATACTTTATTTCAAAAACCAATATGATTTTTATTTTCAAAAATATATAGTGAAAGATGAAAAATCTCACTCGATGTAAAGTTCAAACTCGGATTTGGAAATGTTAGAGTATATAAGAATGGTTTGATGATCTTGCATGGTTAACTTGTTGGTTGTTAACGGTGATGGTGATGAGTAAAGGCATGATGATTTTGATAACGCCGGTTACAAGGAATTATTACTTTGGCAAATGATTTCAAATGAGACGGTTAGAGTATGTTGATTACAAGTTTTGATGAAATAACCCGAGGTACCGAAAGTACATTTAAAGTTTATTTTGAATAGCATACAAATCTAATGATTTTCAAAAGATTTCCTTTAAAGGGATACCTCGTGGATTTTCTTTCCGAGTTGTTATTGGTTACCTTATGTGATATGTCATGCTAAGTTGGTACTTTAGCATATTTGTTTTTGCGAAGTGGTGCAATCGTATTGAGTGAGAATCTGCTTAGTATGCCGAGGGACAGAGGACGCGACCGTGACCACGGTATAGTTGGTTATGAAGATTAGATGCGGGACCAAGAGGATATGGCCGGGAAGGTTGATATTCAAGCACTTCGTTTCGTTGTTTAGGTTTCGGGGACGAAACCTCTTTTAAAGGTGATATGATGTAATACCCACATTTTTTTCTTCTCGTTTCCATTTCGTTCGATCGTATTGAGGCGATTGTGTTCGTTAATGCTTCTGACCTTGTATTGTTTCTCACCTTTGTCATTCGAGCGAGTTCTGATATTGTTCCAAATTGATGTGTATATCGTTGTGATCTTTCCAAGTTCGGATCGATTTCTTGTTAACCGTGTTCGGAGTTAACACCTCGTGATTCCTACAAGTTTATTGATGTCTTGAATTGAGGTGTGAAATTCATAGTTGATCATTGTTGTTCGATCATTGCTATTTGTTCGTCGTTGTACAATCATTATTGTTTGATCTCGTAGTCGTGATTATTGAACATCTGGGCCATTTTGTGATTTCCATAAGTGTTGGGAAATTGTCTTCATATTTGATCTTCCAAAACTTTGAGTTACTGGAATTTCATACCTTTCAGCGTTGGAATCATGATTTGATTTTTTGTATCGCTTGGTGTTGTCAACCGCAGCGATTCATGCTCGTTGCTTTTCGTAAGCATTCTTGCATATTGAACCGGATCGTAGTGGCTTTATACTGTATGGAGCTCTGGTGCGTTGTTGAGAGTCGCCTTGCTTTTGTTTTAAGTTTCGGTACGAAACTTATTTTTAGGAGGGTAGAATGTAATATCCACGATTTTCGTTCCGGTTACTTTGAATTTTTTTTGGATATTTCCCGGTTGTCGAGTGCCGGTATTATTTTCTCGACAACTGATTTTGGCGTTTATGACCGTAGGTGACGATTTGTTATCCATTGTTTTCATTTCGGACCGATGATGTTGTCCCCGAGTATTTTGTCGGGCGGGCGGGTGCGGCAGGAACAGGCGTAGCGCATGCTATGGCCGGAAGGTAGCGCACGCTACGGCCAGGAGGCAGCGCACGCTACGGCCGGTTGGCTGCGCGTGCTAGTCGGCCGAGGCAGTAAGGGCAGAAAGGTTCTGGACTGGGAGGATCGGCAGGTAGCGCACGCTACTGTCGGACACTGCGCACGCTACGGCCGGTAGGTAGCGCACGCTACGGCCGGAAGGCCGTGCACGCTACCTGGCCGAGCCAGGAAGTCTCTGGATTGTGGCCGGGCCGACAGCGCACGTGTTCAGCGCATGATGGCGGGCTCTGGCCTAACATTCTCGACCATGACCGCCCGCTAGCGCACGCTAGCTCGGCAGTCTAGCGCACGCTAGGCTGCACCAGTATAAATATGACCGAGCAGTCCAGTTTTAGTCATTTTTTCCCATTTCTATCCTTCGCTTCCGCAGCTGGATCCTTGGAGATCATGAAGGCATATTGTTATGCAATTAATCCACGAAGTTTGGGAGCTCATATCATCGATTAATCACTCCATAACATCCTTCAATCCAGCGAATCAAGGTTAGTTTTCCTAAAATCCTAGTTTTGGGAAAATTGGGGGTTTTGGTTGATTTCGCCCGTTTGATCCGTGATAACCTATATTTGTGATGTATTGATGATTATTAAGTCATATTATACCAATTTCCTTGTTGATCCATGGTTCGATTGTTAAAGATTCTTCGTTTTGTTGAGTTCCTAATCGGTGCCTTGAAGGTGTCCGGTGAAAATCCTTAGAGGGGGGTTTTGGGCGTTCTACGATTATTCTTCCTCGTAAGATCATTTATTTTTGACGGTATTATGTTAAGGTTAGGTTCCGTGCGAAGAACTCGATTTGGAACCCTTCCGTTCGCCGTTTTCCGATCGGTGGTGTTACCGTCGTTTCCGCCGGAGAGTTGTGGGCATTCGAAGTTTTCCGGTTGAGAGACGTTCGTCGGAGTGTCTGGTATCGACTATCGAGGCAAGTATCTTGCCCATACATTACGTATTTTGTGAATATGATGGTTGAAAATTAACGATACGTGCTAAACGAATTGTTTACAACCATTTTTCTAAAGAATCGTTATAACTATAATCATGGTTTTATTAAAAGAGGATTCTTGTCTTCGGGAATTAATGTGCTTAAATGACTATGCGTATTGGTGTCTTGTATATGATCATATTATTTCCGAGTGATTCCATTATGTGTGATTTTGTTGTTGGTAAGTTAAAGTTCAATTATCTTGTTAAGATTTCGTGTGGAGTCATGCGGATGTGTGTGAATATGTGAACTTGTGTGATATTGGTTGTGTCGTTTGGTGCTGTTTAGATGGTGTGCTTCTTTGTTAATTGTATAAGCTTTGGGTCGTGAGTGTGTGTTGGACATTTGGCCATTTTAGCAAAATACCTCGACTATATATATTGTGATTGACTCTTGAGGATTTCGGTTTTGGAAATTGTGAATTGATGAGAGTTGTAAGGTTTTCTCGGGTACTCTCACTCGGGGATTGACTCGACGGGGTCACACGGGGACCTTGTGGCTTAGCGGCTGGACCGGGTCACGAGAGTTACTTCCAGTGGGCATTCTCACTTGGGGTCGCTCGACGGGGCGCACAGGGACTTGGTGGCCTTACGGCGGGACCGGAGGCTGGACTGGGTCGCGAGAATTGCTAGAGTGTTTGTACTGTTGATTAATTGTGATATGTCCGGCGTATCACAATGCTTGTTGCTCGGAGTCGAGAGACATTATATATCGAGTCTTAGTGTTTGGCTAAAATGGCATAAAAAATAATGTGTTATGTGTAATGTATTTTTGGAAGTGAATTGAAATGAATGAACGGGTCGTGGACCCTGTGCTGGTGATCTAAATGGTTGGTTCGTGGACCCTGTGTTTTGTGACTGGAATGAATTGGGTTGTGAACCCCGTGTTTTGTTAATCGGTTTTGCATTTTTGGATAATGAACTTTGGGGCGGTGATCCTAAGTGGCTTTGGTAGAATTAAGAACTTTTCAATCACAAATGTTTTCAAAACTCCTGAGATTTGGAAGTGTTTGCAAAGTGCTTACTTGTTTCGTTTTACTTTCAAGAGTTGAACTATTTTTAATTATCAAAATATCTCGGGAAGTCTTTTGTTGTATTCTCGTAATGTGTTATGTATGGCTCGTATTATCAAACAGTGGAGTTTTGCTAACCCCCGAGTATTCGGGGGGTGGATGTCTATTTTTGCATCCAGGTACATGCAGGTTTGGAAGCAAATTACAGGATCGGCGCGAAGGATGATGGACGGCAAATGATACTAATCACATGAAGGCCAGTTTTGGGTGCAGTTAGTCGGAGTATGTGTATGGTCTTTTCCGATGTCGTACTTTTTATTTATAAGTGTATTTTACCCTTGCATGGGTATGTGTCGAGATAGAAATATGTATTTTTGACTTGTATGTTAGTGACGAAAGATCAAGTTGGTCTACGGATTTGGTATTTTATCATGTCGGTATGTAATTTATTGTGTGGTTTCGATGTCTAGCCTGGTGGATCCTCACGGAGAGGGTCTGCGGCGTGTAATATTCCCGGTTTGATTCTGGGGGTGTTACAGTTCGCCACCAGGGTCGCTCGACCAGAACGTCCCCATCGCATGATGTGAATCAAACAAGGGGAAGAAGAGTCCGACTCGGACTACATCGACCGGGTAGACGAGATCATCCTCAACGGCGAGCCCATAAGCGATGAGATCGCCCTCTACGCGGTCCTGGGAGGATTCCATGGTCTTTCGCCTATGTTCAGGCATCTTACGAAGGACCAACCCTCGACCTATGCGATCTTCCGAGCTAAAGCCGCAGACTTTGTGGCCAGGCAAAGGTTTCTTCTTAGCCTATGAGCATCGCGATCGGCGCCCGAACGACGATCTCTAGCCCGATCGCCGGTATCAACCAATGAATAACGCGATCGGCAGCCGACGACGATCACTAGTCTTCCAGCCCGATCACCATTATCAAGCAACATCATCAAAACCGGAGGACTCGTTCGCCATCTACAGTTCACCATCTAACATGATGGACTAAGGCACGTGATCGCCTCCACCGCACTACGTACACCGTCGAAGGTCGGCATCTACATGACGATCCGAGGTGGAAGAATGCAGCCATGGTCCTGGTAGTCGATGGAACCGGCGGCTTCGGCCATGCAAGGTCCCTTTGGGCGAAGATCGCCCGCCCTTCGTTTAAATACGAGGCCGGCGTCATCTGAGGGCCCTCCAAAACTAATCAGTGGACACGTTCGCCCGCCCTCAAAGGTTCATCATCTAACATGGTGAACCCGGACAATGCAACGCGTCACTACCCCCGTCTCAGCGTACACCGTTGAGGTTCGCTATCTTCATGGCGGGCCGAGGTGGAAGCAGAGCTAACAAGCCGCGGAAGTGGAGTTGATTAATCCGACGATGTCCCGCGCAAGGACTCCTCTAGACCAAGACCGCACGCCCTTCGTTTAAATACGAGGCGAGGCGTAGCCTAACAAAGGACCCTCATAATAAAATGAGTCACGAGACAGACAATGTCGTTCGCGCAAAAGACACGGTCATGGAGTCGGTCCATCGAACTCCGCGACTGTGCACGATTCCTCAAACGACGAAACCATCAAGTTTCTAAGGGGGATCGGCCAGTGTTATTTTTTTTTGCAGGTACAAGACCGAAAGATAGCTAGCCAATTGGCCAGATCGCCCAAGTCCGAATCCAAAGTCAGCTCAACGGATCGCCCGTCCTCATCCTACACGATCGCCAGCAAGAACCACCTCGCCCCATGTATTCAACATCGGAGCAAGCTGGGGAGCAATTGTTGTGTCGAGAATTATACGTCTCGACAGGCGATCACCTCCGAGACTGGGCGACCTAGCCTTAGCCCGGCAACCAAGGCAGAACTGACGACCAGAGACCAGCCGACCTAGTCGTAGCCGAGCAGCCAAGACAGATCGGCCGGCCGAAGGTCCCAGGACAAGTACCGGTGCCGAGCGATCGAAATCTAAGATGATCGTCTCTCGGTACATGGCGATCGACTCCTGGTGGCTGACTAGCAGACGATCATCTCTCGGCACTTTCCGATGCTGATCTATGGTGACCGACCAAGGACGACCGTCTCATGCCGCTCGAAGCTGATGATCATCTAGTCGGCAAAGGCCGAAGCCCAGGACAGAACCCATGTGCAATGCCGAGACAAGATCCGCTTTTCACGGATCATTGACCACAGCCTGTCAGCATCTTTCCACCAGCCGACAGGCCCGCCGAAAGGTGTTAGTAGGACCGCCCGTGACAAAGAAATCGACGCGTCTTTGGCTCCTCATTGGACCGCCGCAGTGTTTGCCGGCAGCCTTGGACTTTAGGCAGACAGCCCATGTGGCTTAAAGACGATCGCCCCATTATTATATTGGACGAAAGGCGATCGCTCGCCAGGAAACAAGGCATCTCAGCCCCTATAAATAGAAGGCTCCCTGCACTCGGCCAACTCTTGGGTCTTTTGCGATTTCAGCACACAACTTGGCTTTCTCACTCTGGGCAACAGCTATCTCTCGGTTCTATCTTCTCTCTCAGCCTCTCTCACACGGAAGACGATCGACAGAGAGCAAGAACACCAAAGCTTCGCTCAAGAGTTAGATAAATATGGTCTTATACACTCATTGTATTTAGATTCTTATATTAATACTTGTATCCATGAATATTTGTATCAATAACATCTCGCGAGAGCATTCAAGCCCGGGCCTAATAACCCCGGCAAATCTAGTGTTATTCACACCCCCTCGGAAGTGCTCCCGCATCTTTGTTTGTTGTCCGTCCATTCCAGCAGTATTTCATCTTCGGATAAATATTTTGGGCAACAACAAATCTGAATCCAAACGAAGCAAATCGGCCAAAACACCAAGAAAGCTTAATAACATCCAAGAACCAAAAGTTCATGTGTTCTTAACTTCGATCTGGGTGGAGGATGATGTTAATCCATGATTCCAACTTCCAAAACATGTTGTTATAAGTTGATTCTACTCAAAACCATCGTCTTTGCTGAAGAAATCGCGAAAGGAATGAACAAAAACGAAAAATGCTCAAGGTGACTCGGTCCAGGCCTTATATAGGCCGAGATCTGCCGACACGTTACGTCCGTAACCGGCCGTGGCTTACGTACGTAACCGTCCGTGGCCTGTCCACTGCCCATTTCTGTCGGAACCATTACGGCCGTAACCGGCCCCTGCCTTACGTACGTAACGGGCCCTTACGGCCGTTACCGGCCACGTCCTTACGGCCGTAATCGGCCAGACCTGACGCCCAGCGAGTCACTGTCGACAGTGATCGTCCATACCTACGAGTCACGTCCGGCCATGCTCGGCCACTGCAGGTCCTCTCGGCCACGACTCGGCCAGCCACCCCGTAACGTACGTAACACTTATTCCGTTGCGTACGTTGTTGTGTCGAGAATTATACGCCTCGACCGGCAATCGCCTCAGAGACCGGGCGACTTAGCCATAGCCGAGCAGCCAAGGCAGAACTGCCGACTAGAGGCCAGGCGACCTAGCCATAGCCGAGCAGCCGAGATAGATCGGCCGACCGAAGGTCCCAGGACATGTCCCGGTGCCGAGCGATCGACATCTAAGACGATCGTCTCTCGGTACTTAGCGATCGACTCCTGGTGGTCGACTAACAGACGATCATCTCTCGGCACTTGTCGACCGACCCCTGGTGACCGACCGATGCCGACCCCTGGTGACCGACCGATGCCGACCTCTAGTGACCGACCAAATGTCGACCGCCTAATGCCGCTCGAAGCTGATGATCGTCGAGTCGGCAATGGACAAAGCTCAGGACAGAACCCACGTACAGTGCCGAGACAAGATCCACATTTCACGGATCATTGACCACAAACTCGGCAAGATCTTTCCACTGCCCGGTAAGCCCGCCTAAAGGTGTCGGTAGGATCGCTGTGGCAGAACTCCAGGCAGCGTCTTGGCTCCTCATTGGACATACAGTGGTGCCGGCAGTGACTTGGACTTTAGGCAGACAACCCATGTGACTTGAGGGCGATCGCCCCATTATTATATTGGACGAAAGGCGATCGCCCGCTAGGAAATAAGGCATCTCAGCCCCTATAAATAGAAGGCTGTCTGCACTTGGACAAGGACCGGATTTTTCCTCTCTGAAGTCTAACTCTCAACTCCTTGACAAGCAATACTTACAACTTGGCTTTCTCAACTCTTGGCAACAGCTATCTCTCGGTTCCTTCTTCTTTCTCAGCATCTCCTACACGGAAGACTATCGGCAGAGAGCAAGAACACCAAGGCTTCGCTCAAGAGTTAGATAAATAGGATCTTTTACACTCATTGTATTTAGATTCTTACATTAATACTTGTATCCATGAATATTTGTATTAATAACATCTCGCGAGAGCATTCAAGCCCGGGCATAACAAACCCGGCAAATCTTGTGTTATTCACACCCCCTCGAAAGTGCTCTCGCAACCTTGTTTGTTGTCCGTCCATTCCAGCAGTATTTCATCTTCGGATAAATATTTCGGGAAACAACAATTGGCGCTAGAAGGAGGGCAAATCTAACCCTTAATTTTTTATTCCTACCGTCTCAAAGAACACTCACTGTTCTACGGGGCATATACCTGAAGAAACACTCACTGTTCTTCAGAGAAAGCTTTCAGAATCATGACTTCTACCTCCTCATCGAAGAAAGCCACTGGCCGGCCCGCCAAACGCCTCATTCCGTCTCAGTCCGAGCCACAGCCGATGGCGGAGGGTAGCCGCTGTGGTCCGAGACGCTTGATCCCGCCCCTGAGGGACGGCCCAAGTCTCTCGCTCGATCAGTTCCAAACAGCGGGACAAATCGAGGAGGCCATGGCCATCCTACAGGAGCGACAGAGTGCTCTCGATGCGCCTCCCGCTATCACCCCCTCGGCCATCCGCCGGATGACCAAACGGAAGTTCAAGGCGTTGCTGACCGAGCGATCGCCAGGAGGCTCCCATTCGAAAGAAGAGGCGCTCGCCAGCTGGGGCACCTCCATTTTCGATCGCCTGGGCAGCGACCCATCTTGGCGACCGGGGCAGTCCGGCCCCAGCCACGAGACGACGGAGCTCGAGTCCGTCACCAGGAGTTCGGCGTATCCGACTCCCAGAAGGCCGACCATCCATATGGCTCCCCCTCGCCAAGTAGCTGAGGTCGGCAACAGCGGAGTCAGGAGATCGGTACACGATCTCCTCGGCTCCCGCTCCAAAAGCCGACCCACGAGCAACCATGCTACAGCGATGGCTGCGATGCAACGCTATCTCGACGACATGAAGACGCTCATGGAATTCGGGGCAGGCTGCCACGACCGACAGTCGACGACGAGACAGGTCTGCGCAGACGGTCGCACAGGGTGCCGAGGGACCTGCACGAGCAGGACGCCAAGAATGGCATCGGGCTGCATGTGAAGAGTCAGCCTTCAGGATGGCGTGATCGGACGGAGAATCACGCGAGGAAACCGTGGGAGCATGGATGCCGCGGTGGGAAGCGGATCGCCCAAGGGGCATTGCGGACGAGACATGTTCGGGACTGTGCGGCAGCGCAGGCGGCACGGGCAAGGCCGGACGAGCAGCAGTCGTGTGGGACAAGGCACGACGGTACAAGGCCGAGTCGGGGAACAAGACTCGAGCTGGGCGGCCGGACGTGGGCATGGGATGCCGGGCGCGGCCGGCGTGCGCGGGCGCGCGCGCGAGGTGCGAGGGAGACCCTCCCCCCTATAATACGCTTAGACGGAAAAAGCCTTGTGGGGGCAGTAGACATTGAAAAGCTGAGGAGTCACTCAGCAGGGAAGACTCGACCGGAAGCAGCTAGAAGCGGACCGGCTTGGTCCAGGAGGTTCGGAAAGAGTCTGCTACATTGCAGAGACAGGCCCAGATGGTCGGGCCGAGACGGGCCGGGACGGACCGATACGGGCCAGGACGGACAGAGACGGGCCGGGCGCCCGGGATTATGGAAGAACCTTCTAGGACCCTCCTAGAAGGATGTAGTACTTTAAGATTGTAGAGCATTCTAGACTTGTACTTGTAGAATACTCTAGAATGTGTTGGTAAGTCTTGTATGTAGATAAGTGTGGATGATTCTAGAGATAGGTTCTAGAATAGGATAGAAGTATGTGGATGTTCTAGAGTCCTCCAAATGAGGAGGTGGCATAGAAGGATCTAGAGTATAGGAGTAGTATAAATAGGCTTGAGGTTGGCTCATTTGAACCCAACCCTCAAAGACTCAACATTCTTGTGTACTTGTAAGTGTTTGTGAAATAGTAAAGTGTTTTCTCTCAACTCCCAAGTGTTTAAACCCATTCTTTCACACTTAGCAACCAAGTGAGTTAAGGCTTACTAGCTAGATCGAGGCAATTCTAGTCTAGTGCCGCACGGGTCCGAAGAGCTTTCGAGTGCTCAAACCCAACCCCGTGACAAGTGGTATCGGAGCCAGGCTAGTGGTTCGAGGAGCTTCGATATTGAGACGTTGCTGAGAGGTTTTGTGTAAGGAGGTCCAATGGAGACTACGTCCAGCGTCACCAAAGTTCAACCCGGCCAGGAGAAGGACAAGTCCAGGAAAGGGTCTAGGGACAAGTCCGTGGAAAGAGGTGTTGCCATGGAAGCACGAGTGGCTCGGCTAGAGGAAACCATAGGAAAGCACGAGGATGCTCTCGAGGCATGGAGCAGAGTGGCCGATCAAGTGACGGAGATGAGCGAGTCATTGGAGGAGCTTGAGAACCGGGTGACGGGCACCCTTAATGCGTTGCGACGCGACTTGTGTGAGGAGATCCTTGAGTCTGTCAGGAAGGAGGTTCGGTCGATGATCGCAGCCTTTCGAGAGGAGATCATAGGGAGGATTGAGACCATCGAAGGAAGGACAGCATTATATGAGCGGGCGATGGCCCACGGCAGGGACCAGTGCGGTGCGGAACCCCATCGAATCGACATCTCCCGGCCGTGTTCGTTCCAAGGATCGCGGAATGGTAGGGAAGTGGATGACTTCCTGTGGAACATGGAGCGTTACTTTGGTGTATCCGGGATAGTAGATGATGCGACCAAGTTGCAAACGACTCCATTCTTCTTAGCAGATGTGGCGCTGCTATGGTGGAGAAGGCGCGAAACAGAGATCGCGCGTGGAACATGTCGGATGGAGACATGGGAGGATTTCAAGGCCGAGATCAAGCGGCAGTTTTACCCGGAGAATGTTGAGTTTGAGGTCCAGGCTAGGTTGAAGGAGTTGACACACAGCAAGGCGATCAAGGACTATGTGAAGGAGTTCCAGGAGATCGTGCTGGAGTTGCCTAGCCTTAGTGAGCAGGAGGCTTTGTTCGCGTTCGTGGATGGACTGAAACCGTGGGCAAAGTTGGAGGTGCAGAGGGCCAAGGCCCAGAACGTGTCTGAGGCGATTGCGATAGCGGAACGACTGATCGAGTTGAAACCAGCAGGGGAGAGCCGGAAGTCCAGGAGGGACGAGGACGGCATCGGTACGCAGGACAAGTCGTACCAGGGTCATGCAGATAGGGGCGCGAGAATGGACAGGCCCAAGGACGGAAAGCAGTCAGGGTGGGCTCGGACTTGCCATGGGTGCGGGAGTGCATACCATCTCGTAGCAGCGTGTCCGAAGAAGAAGAAATGCGAAATTTGCTGGAGCACGGAGCATTCGACGAGGCAATGCTCGAAGTTTCTGAGGGTAGCCGCCATGGAGTACACCAAGGCATGGGATGATGCCGAGGGTGATGGGACATCGATGGCGCTTCAAGTATTGAACTCAGCCATGGGGATGGCATCGCGGGATGGAACACCGCTTGAGGGAAACTTGTTGTATGTGACGGGACTGATCAATGGGAAACCCGTCAAGGTGTTGGTCCGCACAGGGGCCGATTACAACTACATTGACGAAGCTGAAGCACAGAGGTTGGGGATTCAGGTCATCGAGGGATGGGGCTGGATGAAGTCGAATAATGCACCACCCGTTCGGGTTACAGGAGTCGCCAATGGGGTGCGAGTAAAGATTGGCACGTGGTAACCGCGCGTGCACTTCAAGGTGAGGAGCATGGATGATCGGGACATAATACTGGGCATGGACTTCCTAAAGAAGAACAATATTGGCATAGTTCCGCACAAGAGGGCGCTGTACGTTTGTGATCAATCCAAGCTCCAGGAAATACGCTTGACCACAGAGCCTTCGAGACAAGCTATGTCGGCACTCAAGTACGTGAGGAAGCTTTAGGAGGAGCCGAGTTACCACCTTGGAGCAGTTCGGTTCATCGAGGGGCCGCCACGTTGCCGAGGACGTCGACGAAATGGGTGGGGGAGAATGTCACGGCCGACAATCGACGACAAGACAGGTGTGCGCAGTGCCCCTTTTTCTAGCTTGGAGTAATTTCGTTCTGCTCCTTGCAAAATTCGGCTTGTATAATAAATGGGTTTTTACTTACTCATTTATTCTCTTAGCAAGACCGAGCTTACCTCCCCCTCTCTCACGGATAAGTAGAGTACAAGATCCTCTCCTGGTATCGGTTTGGTGAGCAGAGGCAGCTCGGCCAAATACTCTTTTAATTTTCTGAATGCTGTTTGCGCTTCTGGGGTCCATTCGAACTTGTTCCCTTTTCTTAAGAGTTTAAAAAATGGGAATCCCTTCTCGGCTGAGCGTGATATGAACCGGCTCAGCCCTGCTATTCATCCTGTTAGTATCTGGATATCCTTGATATTTTTTGGAGGATTCATTTGCAGCACTGCCTTGATCTTCTCCGGATTGACCTCAATTCCTTGTTTTGTGACTACATATCCGAGGAATTTTCCCGATTTGACTCCAAAAGAACATTTTGATGGATTGAGCTTCATTCCGTACGTGCGTAGGTTTTCGAAAGTCTCTTCTAGGTGTCTGATATGCTCTTCTGCCTTCACGCTTTTTACCTGAATGTCATCCACGTACACTTCCATGTTTCTGCCGATTTGGGATCTAAAGATTCTGTCAACCATCCTTTGATATGTAGCTCCTACATTTTTTAACCCAAAAGGTATGCGTACATAACAAAAAGTTCCTTTTGATAGCACAAAAGTAACCCTCTTTCTGTCCTCGGGTGCGAGAGGAATCTGATGATATCCCTGAGAAGCATCCATCATACTGAGTAACTCGCACCCCGAGGTTGAATCCACCAGCTAATCTATGCGGGGTAGCGGGTAGTGATCCTTTGGACATGCTTTATTTAGGTCCCGGAAGTCCATGCACATCCTCCACTTCCCCTGGCCTTTCCCCACCATCACAGCGTTGGATAGCCACTCCCGAAACTGGATCTCCATTATGTGTCCAGCTTGGAGGAGCTTGTCAACTTCTTCCCCAATGACCCCATCCATCTCCGGCCCAAAATGCCTCCTCTTCTGCTTCACTGGTCTTATGGTTGGGTCGATGTTCAACCTGTGCTCGGCAACTGTTGGGCTGATTCCCACCAGATCCTCAGCTGCGAATGCGAAAATGTCCACAAATCTCCTTAGCAGGCTGATAAGGCTTTCCTTTATTCCATCGTCCAACCGACTTCCCATGCGAGTTTTTGTTTCCGGCTTTCCTGGAACCAATTCTATTTCTAGCAACTCCTCATTGGGCTTGACGCCTTCTTCCTCAGCTTTCTCGGGCGCCTTTGATTGTTTATTCTTCTTAGACTCTGGATCCGGACCCTTTAGTTCGGATTCCCTCTTTCCGCGCTGTACTCCTTGCTTTACCGTTGTCTGGTAACAAGATCGACCTACAAACTGATCCCCGGCTACTTCCCCTACCTCACCTCCTACGGGGAATTTTACTTTCATATGTGCGGTAGAGGCCACTGCTTCGAACTTGTTGAGTCCCGGTCGCCCTAGAATGGCGTTATAGGCCGATTTGGTGTCCACCACTAAAAACCTGAGCGTCTTGACCTTTTGATAGGGCATCCGACCTAGTGCTACCGGAAGCACCACTTCTCCAACCGGTTGCACCTCGGTCATGCAGAACCCATAGAGCACGGTATCTACCTTCTTTAATTCCACTTTCAGGTTCATCTGTTTGAAACAATCATAGAATAAGATGTCTACCGAGCTTCCCGTATCGATAAATACCCTTTGCACATCGTAACTGGCGATCTCCGCGGTGATGACCAGCGCGTCATTATGGGGCACATGTATCCCGTTATAATCCGTGGGGATGAACTGAATGATAGGCCTGCGGCCTACAGAGGCGACCTCCTTGAGCTGATGACACCTAGACTTTCGTGCGTGGGCTTTCCTGGCCTGATTAGAACTTCCGTCGGTTGTTCCTCCTGATATCATGTGGATTACTCATTTCTTAGCTAGGGGAGCAGCGGGTCCCCGTCTCTTTTAACCCCCGCCCCACCTTGGGGCATGGGTGGTTGCCTCCGACCTCCATTCCTCTGCTGATATGTGAACTCCATTAGATGTCCCGCTCGGACCAACCTTTTGATCTCATCTTTAAGGTGCTTTCACTCATCTGTTTTATGCCCGTAATCATTGTGGAATCAACAATAAAGCTCTGATTTTGGCTGGGTGGGCCTATTAGGACGAGATGCAGGCCACTCCATAACCCTGTTCATCTTATCTTCAACTGCTTCCAAAACCTGAGCTCTTTTCATTGTTAGTGGGCTGTATTGGTCAAATCTTGGTCGTCTTAGAATGGTATCGCTCTTCTTTTGGTCTATTTTTCCCCGCGGCATTTCTTCCCGAGGCAAATTTCCTTGAAAGGTGTACTCCTCGCGCCGTATCAATCTGCTAGACCCCCTTTCCCCATCTTTGGGCTTTTCTTGCAATTCCTCCATATCCTTCTCGGTTTCCTCAACATTAATGTATTTCGAACATCGGGCTAGGACCTCATCATATGTTCTGGCTGGTTTTTTAGCTAATGAGGTGCGTAGCAACCCCGGCCTCAGTCCCTGCGTCAAGGCACTGGTTTTTACTTCTTCTAACGACGAGGGTACCTCCAGACATGCCTTTGTGAATCGGGTCACATAAACTCTCAGCGCTTCTCCGGAGTACTGCTTGATACTGAACAAGGACATGAAGGTCTTTTGGTGCGCCCTGGCGCTGGCAAAGTGAGTCAAGAACGCAGAGCTGAAAGTTTTGAAGCTGGTGATTGACCCAGGGGGTATCTGGTGGAACCAATCCTGATCTGACTCTGTCATTGTAGCCAGGAATGCTCTGCAACTCACGGCATCTGAATATCGATGTAGTACCGCCATGTTCTCGAATCGGTATAAATGTCGGGTAGGATCTGAGAGTCCATCGTAGGTGAAGGTGACAGCCCTAAACCCATATGGGAGCTCGGCCTGCAGTATGCCATCTGAGAAGGGATGGCCTGGATGACTCTCCATGTCCTTCCCCACAACCCTCTGTCGCAACTCCTCCAGCTCGTCTTGCATACTGGATATCAAGGGATCCTGCGTTCTTTCCTGTCTAGATCGTTCCCATATTCTTGGATAACTCTCCCCATGCTCTTTTGGCTGATCAATTTCCTCCGGCCCATCCGAAAGGATGGGTATTACTTTTCTTGGTATTCTTTGTTTTTCGACCTCCCGACTCTTCTGGATCGCACTGGCGATTATGTCGGCTAAGGCTTCCTTCGTCAGTGTGATTGTGCTTGGTGCGACTTCTTCTACGGGGGTGATGTGTGTTTTTTCCAGAGTCGATTCTCCACCCGCAGCTGCTAGTTCCTCTTCTAAATTTCAGGGTATCAACTCCCCTATTCTCTTCTGGTTCATTTCTTCTGCCATTACTAACCTCACGTCTCAGCTCAAAGTGACTCGATGTCACAGTTCCCACAGATGGTGCCACTTGATGTAACCGAGCTGATCGGTCACCAAGAACCGGGTTAATCTTAGGAGTTTAGCTAAGAAAACCCGATATGTATGAAGTATTGTCTTTCTCTCTCTCGCTAAAGTATGCTGTAATCTCAGAATGTGAATCCCGAATGAAATACCCCCCTCTCCCTTTTATAGCAGGGAGGTGCCTTATTCTCTAAGATCTTCCCTGATTTTTAGAGAAGATCCCGGATATCCAGGGATTCAGGCTGCGATTTCCCATCCCTGGATTTCCGGGATTGCAAGGTATGGGCTCTCAATCCCTGGATCTCAGGGATTCTGTCAGGTGAGTCAGGATCTTCTTTCCCGAGACTTCGACCTTCATGAGCTCGGTGGCCTTAGGTCAGCTTATTCCTATTCAAATCCGTAGGTCGGGAGACCTTTGAGGTCGGCAACCATCTAACAGATGTCACAGGTCAGCGGGGCCTCCGAGGTCGGCGCCCTTCTAACAGATGTCACAGGTCAGCGGGGCCTCCGAGGTCGGGAGACCTTTGAGGTCGGCAACCTTCTAAAGGACATTGAGGTCGGCATCCTCTTGTCTAAGAACCTAGGTCGGACTTTATTACTCTAAGAAAACCTTTCCTTACTAAGAGGTCGGTACTCCGGCTTATATTGGTCCATATTTTAAACCGGGTTTTCAGGGAGCGTACATTCGGCGTCCTATCATATGCTATGTAGTGTACGAGACCTGACATTGTGCATGTTGTGAGCGTGGTAAGTAGGTTTCAGGCAAACCCAGGTATGGAATATTGGACAGCCGTAAAGAACGTTCTCAAGTACTTAACAAGGACTAGAGATATGGTTCTGATGTGTGGCGGTGGAGAACTGAATGTGGTGGGATTCACTGATTCAGACTTCCAAGGACAGAAAGAAGACTCTATGTCTACTTCTGGCTACATTTTACTCTTAATGGAGAAGCAGTATCTTGGCATAGTGCCAAGTAATAGCGCGACTGCTGATTCCACCTGTTAGGCTGAGTATAAAGCGGCCTCAGAGGTGTAACACCCCGAGATATTCGGAATAATACAAAAATACCATAAAAATTTAGTAGTTCGGCATCTGATTCAAACAACTCAAATGAATCCAATAATTACAAACATCTCAAATCATCAACAGGACACACGTACTCGAGTACTGTAAATCAAACCAGAATAATAAAACAACACGACGAATAACATCACTGAGCCCCTTCGTCATCATGTCGGTATTGTGGTTGCTTCGCCGCTCCTCGACTACCTAAACATCAAAACAAATGTCCACCCCCGAAGGGGTTAGAAAAACGATGCTAGTACAAGTATCATTGTTGGGATTCGGTCCAGCATCCTGCCTGCATCGGCTTAAAAATGCGCAAGGTGCGACTTGCGATTCGACCTGTGAGATCTGCACTAGAAAGTGGTTAAATGAATTGATTTGGACTACTCATACCAACAAGATGTATCTTCTTTTCTGGTATCCATTTCATAGAAACTCCAAAGTTAAGCGTGATTGACCTGGAGTAGTTACGGGATGGGTGACCCCCTGGAAGTTTCCTAGGTGCACGTGAGTGAGGACAAAGCACGCTAGAAAAGACTCATGTTGATACAATGAGGATAATCTTAATAATTCTTGGGGACCAAAAACTGGTATCGGAGGAGGTCACGGGTGCGGATTCCCTCGAAGTATCCTACAGTGGAGGCTGCCAAAGTGTTGGAACTAAGAGGCGGGCATGCAGGAAATGTTGCTAGTTGGCTGGAACTAAGATGTTGGCGTTGTGGAGGTTGTCAGTGTAATACCCGAGATTTCTGATGTGTATCTGAACCTTGTGATATTGTATTTATTCCATTTTGATATGCGTATTATTCTCTGTATTTCATGATCCAGTGTTGTTGAGCGTATGATTTCATGAATGTGATCTAAATTGTGATTCTGCGCATGTAGCGCACGCTATCGACTAAGTGTAGCGTACACTAATTTGGATCCGTAACGCACGCTGTGCATGAACCTTAGCGCACGCTATACGTAGTCAACATGATTGAGACAGGGTGGTAGGTGAGATCGGCCGCGAATTTTGGTCGGATTATGTCGGGATGAACCTGGACGGCTTTCGGGAAAAGCCAAGTCAATGCGGTAGCGCACGCTAACGATATAAGGATAGCGCACGCTAAACGCTGAGTACAGTGAAGTCAGTAAGCTTTGTATGACCGTTAGCGCACGCTATGAGTATGGACTAGCGCGTGCTAATAACCATTTTCTATAAATAAGACAGCACACTTTTTCATTTTTCAGATCTTTTCACTTCCCGAATCCGAATTTTTGAGCTTAGAGAGTTACTTCCTCCATCCTCAACCTCTCATATCACCCTCCTAGCACGAGTTTGAAGATTGTAGATCATTGGAGATTGGTGTTCAAGCCCTCGGTGTTGGATTTCTTCAAGTTCCTTCGTGTTCTTCGCTACTTTGAGGTAGGTAATTCTTCACCAATATTAGTAGTATTCTGAAGGATGTTTTGATCATGATTTGGGATTATCTAGTCAGTTAAATTCGTAAGTAGTCGAACATCATGTGTTAGAAGGATATTTTCGATGTTTCGGTACTTATTCATCGTATAATCCATTGAACCTTTTTAGTGTATGGACTCCTAAGCATATTCATGTATCTTGGCATAGTGCCAAGTAATAGCGCGACCTCGATTCCACTGTTATCTTTGAGTATAAAGCGGCCTCGGAGGTGTAACACCCCGAGATATTCGGAATAATTAAAGCGCTGTAAACCCTTTATATAAGAATTTACTAGGATAAATTAAAGAAATGCGGAATAATACAAAAATACCATAAAAATTTAGTAGTTCGGCATCTGATTCAAACAACTCAAATGAATCCAATAATTACAAACATCTCAAATCATCAACAGGACACATGTACTCGAGTACTGTAAATCAAACCAGAATAATAAACCAACACGACGAATAACATCACTGAGCCCCTTCGTCATCATGTCGGTATTGTGGTTGCTTCGCCGCTCCTCGGCTACCTGAACATCAAAACAAATGTCCACCCCCGAAGGGGTTAGAAAAACGATGCTAGTACAAGTATCATTGTTGGGATTCGGTCCAGCATCCTGCCTGCATCGGCTTAAAAATGCGCAAGGTGCGACTTGCGATTCGACCTGTGAGATCTGCACTAGAAAGTGATTAAATGAATTGATTTGGACTACTCATACCAACAAGATGTATCTTCTTTTCTGGTATCCATCTCATAGAAACTCCAAAGTTAAGTGTGATTGACCTGGAGTAGTTACGGGATGGGTGACCCCCTGGGAAGTTTCCTAGGTGCACGTGAGTGAGGACAAAGCACGCTAGAAAAGACTCATGTTGGTACAATGAGGATAATCTTCATAATTCTTGGGGACCAAAAACTGGTATCGGAGGAGGTCACGGGTGCGGATTCCCTCGAAGTATCCTACAGTGGAGGCTGCCAAAGTGTTGGAACTAAGAGGCGGGCATGCAGGAAATGTTGCTAGTTGGCTGGAACTAAGATGTTGGCGTTGTGGAGGTTGTCAGTGTAATACCCGAGATTTCTGATGTGTATCTGAACCTTGTGATATTGTATTTATTCCATTTTGATATGCGTATTATTCTCTGTATTTCATGATCCAGTGTTGTTGAGCGTATGATTTCATGAATGTGATCTAAATTGTGATTCTGCGCATGTAGCGCACGCTATCGACTAAGTGTAGCGTACACTAATTTGGATCCGTAACGCACGCTGTGCATGAACCTTAGCGCACGCTATACGTAGTCAACATGATTGAGACAGGGTGGTAGGTGAGATCGGCCGCGAATCTTGGTCGGATTATGTCGGGATGAACCTGGACGGCTTTCGGGAAAAGCCAAGTCAATGCGGTAGCGCACGCTAACGATATAAGGATAGCGCACGCTAAACGCGAAATCTGATGAAGTCGGATAAGCTTTGTATGACCGTTAGCGCACGCTATGAGTATGGACTAGCGCGTCTAATAACCATTTTCTATAAATAAGACAAAGACACTTTTTCATTTTTCGATCTTTTCACTTCCCGAATCCGAATTTTTGAGCTTAGAGAGTTACTTCCTCCATCCTCAACCTCTCATATCACCCTCCTAGCACGAGTTTGAAGATTGTAGATCATTGGAGATTGGTGTTCAAGCCCTCGGTGTTGGATTTCTTCAAGTTCCTTCGTGTTCTTCGCTACTTTGAGGTAGGTAATTCTTCACCAATATTAGTAGTATTCTGAAGGATGTTTTGATCATGATTTGGGATTATCTAGTCAGTTAAATTCGTAAGTAGTCGAACATCATGTGTTAGAAGGATATTTTCGATGTTTCGGTACTTATTCATCGTATAATCCATTGAACCTTTTTAGTGTATGGACTCCTAAGCATATTCATGTATCTTGGCATAGTGCCAAGTAATAGCGCGACTACTGATTCCACATGTTATGCTGAGTATAAACCGGCCTCGGAGGTGTAACACCCCGAGATATTCGGAATAATTAAAGCGCTGTAAACCCTTTATATAAGAATTTACTAGGATAAATTAAAGAAATGCGGAATAATACAAAAATACCATAAAAATTTAGTAGTTCGGCATCTGATTCAAACAACTCAAATGAATCCAATAATTACAAACATCTCAAATCATCAACAGGACACATGTACTCGAGTACTGTAAATCAAACCAGAATAATAAACCAACACGACGAATAACATCACTGAGCCCCTTCGTCATCATGTCGGTATTGTGGTTGCTTCGCCGCTCCTCGGCTACCTGAACATCAAAACAAATGTCCACCCCCGAAGGGGTTAGAAAAACGATGCTAGTACAAGTATCATTATTGGGATTCGGTCCAGCATCCTGCCTGCATCGGCTTAAAAATGCGCAAGGTGTGACTTGCGATTCGACCTGTGAGATCTGCACTAGAAAGTGATTAAATGAATCGATTTGGACTACTCATACCAACAAGATGTATCTTCTTTTCTGGTATCCATCTCATAGAAACTCCAAAGTTAAGCGTGATTGACCTGGAGTAGTTACGGGATGGGTGACCCCCTGGGAAGTTTCCTAGGTGCACGTGAGTGAGGACAAAGCACGCTAGAAAAGACTCATGTTGGTACAATGAGGATAATCTTCATAATTCTTGGGGACCAAAAACTGGTATCGGAGGAGGTCACGGGTGCAGATTCCCTCGAAGTATCCTACAGTGGAGGCTTCCACAGTGTTGGAACTAAGAGGCGGGCATGCAGGAAATGTTGTTAGTTGGCTGGAACTAAGATGTTGGCGTTGTGGAGGTTGTGAGTGTAATACCTGAGATTTCTGATGTGTATCTGAACCTTGTGATATTGTATTTATTCCATCTTGATATGCGTATTATTCTCTGTATTTCATGATCCAGTGTTGTTGAGCGTATGATTTCATGAATGTGATCTAAATTGTGATTCTGCGCATGTAGCGCACGCTATCGACTAAGTGTAGCGTACACTAATTTGGATCCGTAGCGCACGCTGTGCATGAACCTTAGCGCACGCTATACGTAGTCAACATGATTGAGACAGGGTGGTAGGTGAGATCGGCCGCGAATCTTGGTCGGATTATGTCGGGATGAACACAGGCGGCTTTCGGGAAAAGCAAGTCAATGCGGTAGCGCACGCTAACGATATAAGGATAGCGCACGCTAAACGAAATCTGATGAAGTCAGTAAGCTTTGTATGACCGTTAGCGCACGCTATGAGTATGGACTAGCGCGCGCTAATAACCATTTTCTATAAATAAGACAGCACACTTTTTCATTTTTCAGATCTTTTCACTTCCCGAATCCGAATTTTTGAGCTTAGAGAGTTACTTCCTCCATCCTCAACCTCTCATATCACCCTCCTAGCACGAGTTTGAAGATTGCAGATCATTGGAGATTGGTGTTCAAGCCCTCGGTGTTGGATTTCTTCAAGTTCCTTCGTGTTCTTCGCTACTTTGAGGTAGGTAATTCTTCACCAATATTAGTAGTATTCTGAAGGATGTTTTGATCATGATTTGGGATTATCTAGTCAGTTAAATTCGTAAGTAGTCGAACATCATGTGTTAGAAGGATATTTTCGATGTTTCGGTACTTATTCATCGTATAATCCATTGAACCTTTTTAGTGTATGGACTCCTAAGCATATTCATGTATCTTGGCATAGTGCCAAGTAATAGCGCGACTACTGATTCCACCTGTTATCTTTGAGTATAAAGCGGCCTCGGAGGTGTAACACCCGAGATATTCGGAATAATTAAAGCTGTAAACCCTTTATATAAGAATTTACTAGGATAAATTAAAGAAATGCGGAATAATACAAAAATACCATAAAAATTTAGTAGTTCGGCATCGATTCAAACAACTCAAATGAATCCAATAATTACAAACATCTCAAATCATCAACGGGACACATGTACTGAGTGCGTAAATCAAACCGGAATAATAAACCAACACGACGAATAACATCACCGAGCCCCTTCGTCATCATGTCGGTATTGTGGTTGCTTCGCCGCTCCTCGGCTACGAACATCAAAACAAATGTCCACCCCCGAAGGGTAGAAAACGATGCTAGTACAAGTATCATTGTTGGGATTCGGTCGAGATCCCGCCCGCATCGGCTTAAAAATGCGCAAGGTGCGACTTGCGATTCGACTGTGAGATCTCGCACTAGAAAGTGATTAAATGAATTGATTTGGACTACTCATACCAACAAGATGTATCTTCTTTTCTGGTATCCATCTCATAGAAACTCCAAAGTTAAGCGTGATTGACCTGGAGTAGTTACGGGATGGGTGACCCCCTGGGAAGTTTCCTAGGTGCACGTGAGTGAGGACAAAGCACGCTAGAAAAGACTCATGTTGGTACAATGAGGATAATCTTCATAATTCTTGGGGACAAAAAACTGGTATCGGAGGAGGTCACGGGTGCGGATTCCCTCGAAGTATCCTACAGTGGAGGCTTCCACAGTGTTGGAACTAAGAGGCGGGCATGCAGAAATGTTGTTAGTTGGCTGGAACTAAGATGTTAGCGTTGTGGAGGTTGTGAGTGTAATACCTGAGATTTCTGATGTGTATCTGAACCTTGTGATATTGTATTTATTCCATTTTGATATGCGTATTATTCTCTGTATTTCATGATCCAGTGTTGTTGAGCGTATGATTTCATGAATGTGATCTAAATTGTGATTCTGCGCATGTAGCGCACGCTATCGACTAAGTGTAGCGTACACTAATTTGGATCCGTAGCGCACGCTGTGCATGAACCTTAGCGCACGCTATACGTAGTCAACATGATTGAGACAGGGTGGTAGGTGAGATCGGCCGCGAATCTTGGTCGGATTATGTCGGGATGAACCTGGACGGCTTTCGGGAAAAGCCAAGTCAATGCGGTAGCGCACGCTAACGATATAAGGATAGCGCACGCTAAACGCTGAGTACAGTGAAGTCAGTAAGCTTTGTATGACCGTTAGCGCACGCTATGAGTATGGACTAGCGCGCGCTAATAACCATTTTCTATAAATAAGACAGCACACTTTTTCATTTTTCAGATCTTTTCACTTCCCGAATCCGAATTTTTGAGCTTAGAGAGTTACTTCCTCCATCCTCAACCTCTCATATCACCCTCCTAGCACGAGTTTGAAGATTGCAGATCATTGGAGATTGGTGTTCAAGCCCTCGGTGTTGGATTTCTTCAAGTTCCTTCGTGTTCTTCGCTACTTTGAGGTAGGTAATTCTTCACCAATATTAGTAGTATTCTGAAGGATGTTTTGATCATGATTTGGGATTATCTAGTCGATTAAATTCGTAAGTAGTCGAACATCATGTGTTAGAAGGATATTTTCGATGTTTCGGTACTTATTCATCGTATAATCCATTGAACCTTTTTAGTGTATGGACTCCTAAGCATATTCATGTATCTTGGCATAGTGCCAAGTAATAGCGCGACTACTGATTCCACCTGTTATGCTGAGTATAAAGCGGCCTCGGAGGTGTAACACCCCGAGATATTCGAATAATTAAAGCTGTAAACCCTTTATATAAGAATTTACTAGGATAAATTAAAGAAATGCGGAATAATACAAAAATACCATAAAAATTTAGTAGTTCGGCATCTGATTCAAACAACTCAAATGAATCCAATAATTACAAACATCTCAAATCATCAACAGACACATGTACTCGAGTCCGTAAATCAAACCAGAATAATAAACCAACACGACGAATAACATCACCGAGCCCCTTCGTCATCATGTCGGTATTGTGGTTGCTTCTCCGCTCCTCGGCTACCCGAACATCAAAACAAATGTCCACCCCGAAGGGGTTAGAAAACGATGCTAGTACAAGTATCATTGTTGGGATTTGGTCCAAAGATCCCGCCCGCATCGGCTTAAAAATGCGCAAGGTGCGACTTGCGATTCGACTGTGAGATCCGCACTAGAAAGTGATTAAATGAATTGATTTGGACTACTCATACAAACAAGATGTATCTTCTTTACTGGTATCCATCTCATAGAAACTCCAAAGTTAAGCGTGATTGACCTGGAGTAGTTACGGGATGGGTGACCCCCTGGGAAGTTTCCTAGGTGCACGTGAGTGAGGACAAAGCACGCTAGAAAAGACTCATGTTGGTACAATGAGGATAATCTTCATAATTCTTGGGGACAAAAAACTGGTATCGGAGGAGGTCACGGGTGCGGATTCCCTCGAAGTATCCTACAGTGGAGGCTTCCACAGTGTTGGAACTAAGAGGCGGGCATGCAGGAAATGTTGTTAGTTGGCTGGAACTAAGATGTTAGCGTTGTGGAGGTTGTGAGTGTAATACCTGAGATTTCTGATGTGTATCTGAACCTTGTGATATTGTATTTATTCCATTTTGATATGCGTATTATTCTCTGTATTTCATGATCCAGTGTTGTTGAGCGTATGATTTCATGAATGTGATCTAAATTGTGATTCTGCGCATGTAGCGCACGCTATCGACTAAGTGTAGCGTACACTAATTTGGATCCGTAGCGCACGCTGTGCATGAACCTTAGCGCACGCTATACGTAGTCAACATGATTGAGACAGGGTGGTAGGTGAGATCGGCCGCGAATCTTGGTCGGATTATGTCGGGATGAACCTGGACGGCTTTCGGGAAAAGCCAAGTCAATGCGGTAGCGCACGCTAACGATATAAGGATAGCGCACGCTAAACGCTGAGTACAGTGAAGTCAGTAAGCTTTGTATGACCGTTAGCGCACGCTATGAGTATGGACTAGCGCGCGCTAATAACCATTTTCTATAAATAAGACAGCACACTTTTTCATTTTTCAGATTTTTTCACTTCCCGAATCCGAATTTTTGAGCTTAGAGAGTTACTTCCTCCATCCTCAACCTCTCATATCACCCTCCTAGCACGAGTTTAAAGATTGTAGATCATTGGAGATTGGTGTTCAAGCCCTCGGTGTTGGATTTCTTCAAGTTCCTTCGTGTTCTTCGCTACTTTGAGGTAGGTAATTCTTCACCAATATTAGTAGTATTCTGAAGGATGTTTTGATCATGATTTGGGATTATCTAGTCAGTTAAATTCGTAAGTAGTCGAACATCATGTGTTAGAAGGATATTTTCGATGTTTCGGTACTTATTCATCGTATAATCCATTGAACCTTTTTAGTGTATGGACTCCTAAGCATATTCATGTATCTTGGCATAGTGCCAAGTAATAGCGCGACTACTGATTCCACCTGTTATGCTGAGTATAAAGCGGCCTCGGAGGTGTAACACCCCGAGATATTCGGAATAATTAAAGCGCTGTAAACCCTTTATATAAGAATTTACTAGGATAAATTAAAGAAATGCGGAATAATACAAAAATACCATAAAAATTTAGTAGTTCGGCATCTGATTCAAACAACTCAAATGAATCCAATAATTACAAACATCTCAAATCATCAACAGGACACATGTACTCGAGTACTGTAAATCAAACCAGAATAATAAACCAACACGACGAATAACATCACTGAGCCCCTTCGTCATCATGTCGGTATTGTGGTTGCTTCGCCGCTCCTCGGCTACCTGAACATCAAAACAAATGTCCACCCCCGAAGGGGTTAGAAAAACGATGTTAGTACAAGTATCATTGTTGGGATTCGGTCCAGCATCCTGCCTGCATCGGCTTAAAAATGCGCAAGGTGCGACTTGCGATTCGACCTGTGAGATCTGCACTAGAAAGTGATTAAATGAATTGATTTGGACTACTCATACCAACAAGATGTATCTTCTTTTCTGGTATCCATCTCATAGAAACTCCAAAGTTAAGCGTGATTGACCTGGAGTAGTTACGGGATGGGTGACCCCCTGGGAAGTTTCCTAGGTGCACGTGAGTGAGGACAAAGCACGCTAGAAAAGACTCATGTTGGTACAATGAGGATAATCTTCATAATTCTTGGGGACCAAAACTGGTATCGGAGGAGGTCACGGGTGCAGATTCCCTCGAAGTATCCTACAGTGGAGGCTTCCACAATGTTGGAACTAAGAGGCGGGCATGCAGGAAATGTTGTTAGTTGGCTGGAACTAAGATGTTGGCGTTGTGGAGGTTGTGAGTGTAATACCTGAGATTTCTGATGTGTATCTGAACCTTGTGATATTGTATTTATTCCATTTTGATATGCGTATTATTCTCTGTATTTCATGATCCAGTGTTGTTGAGCGTATGATTTCATGAATGTGATCTAAATTGTGATTCTGCGCATGTAGCGCACGCTATCGACTAAGTGTAGCGTACACTAATTTGGATCCGTAGCGCATGGTGTGCATGAACCTTAGCGCACACTATACGTAGTCAAAATGATTGAGACATGGTTGTAGCTGAGATCGGCCGCGAATCTTGGTCGGATTATGTCGGGATGAACCTGGACAGCTTTCGGGAAAAGCCAAGTCAACGCGGTAGCGCACGCTAACGATATAAGGATAGCGCACGCTAAACGCTGAGTACAGTGAAGTCAGTAATATTCGTATAACCGTTAGCGCATGCTATGAGTATGGACTAGCGCGGGCTAATAACCATTTTCTATAAATAGGACAGCACACTTTTTCATTTTTCAGATCTTTTCACTTCCCGAATCCGAATTTTTGAGCTTAGAGAGTTACTTCCTCCATCCTCAACCTCTCATATCACCCTCCTAGCACGAGTTTGAAGATTGCAGATCATTGGAGATTGGTGTTCAAGCCCTCGGTGTTGGATTTCTTCAAGTTCCTTCGTGTTCTTCGCTACTTTGAGGTAGGTAATTCTTCACCAATATTAGTAGTATTCTGAAGGATGTTTTGATCATGATTTGGGATTATCTAGTCAGTTAAATTCGTAAGTAGTCGAACATCATGTGTTAGAAGGATATTTTCGATGTTTCGGTACTTATTCATCGTATAATCCATTGAACCTTTTTAGTGTATGGACTCCTAAGCATATTCATGTATCTTGGCATAGTGCCAAGTAATAGCGCGACTACTGATTCCACCTGTTATGCTGAGTATAAAGCGGCCTCGGAGGTGTAACACCCCGAGATATTCGGAATAATTAAAGCGCTGTAAACCCTTTATATAAGAATTTACTAGGATAAATTAAAGAAATGCGGAATAATACAAAAATACCATAAAAATTTAGTAGTTCGGCATCTGATTCAAACAACTCAAATGAATCCAATAATTACAAACATCTCAAATCATCAACAGGACACATGTACTCGAGTACTGTAAATCAAACCAGAATAATAAACCAACACGACGAATAACATCACTGAGCCCCTTCGTCATCATGTCGGTATTGTGGTTGCTTCTCCGCTCCTCGGCTACCTGAACATCAAAACAAATGTCCACCCCCGAAGGGGTTAGAAAAACGATGCTAGTACAAGTATCATTGTTGGGATTTGGTCCAAAGATCCCGCCCGCATCGACTTAAAAATGCGCAAGGTGCGACTTGCGATTCGACCTGTGAGATCTGCACTAGAAAGTGATTAAATGAATTGATTTGGACTACTCATACCAACAAGATGTATCTTCTTTTCTGGTATCCATCTCATAGAAACTCCAAAGTTAAGCGTGATTGACCTGGAGTAGTTACGGGATGGGTGACCCCCTGGGAAGTTTCCTAGGTGCACGTGAGTGAGGACAAAGCACGCTAGAAAAGACTCATGTTGGTACAATGAGGATAATCTTCATAATTCTTGGGGACAAAAAACTGGTATCGGAGGAGGTCACGGGTGCGGATTCCCTCGAAGTATCCTACAGTGGAGGCTTCCACAGTGTTGGAACTAAGAGGCGGGCATGCAGAAAATGTTGTTAGTTGGCTGGAACTAAGATGTTAGCGTTGTGGAGGTTGTGAGTGTAATACCTGAGATTTCTGATGTGTATCTGAACCTTGTGATATTGTATTTATTCCATTTTGATATGCGTATTATTCTCTGTATTTCATGATCCAAAGGTTGTTGAGCGTATGATTTCATGAATGTGATCTAAATTGTGATTCTGCGCATGTAGCGCACGCTATCGACTAAGTGTAGCGTACACTAATTTGGATCCGTAGCGCACGCTGTGCATGAACCTTAGCGCACGCTATACGTAGTCAACATGATTGAGACAGGGTGGTAGGTGAGATCGGCCGCGAATCTTGGTCGGATTATGTCGGGATGAACCTGGACGGCTTTCGGGAAAAGCCAAGTCAATGCGGTAGCGCACGCTAACGATATAAGGATAGCGCACGCTAAACGCTGAGTACAGTGAAGTCAGTAAGCTTTGTATGACCGTTAGCGCACGCTATGAGTATGGACTAGCGCGCGCTAATAACCATTTTCTATAAATAAGACAGCACACTTTTTCATTTTTCAGATTTTTTCACTTCCCGAATCCGAATTTTTGAGCTTAGAGAGTTACTTCCTCCATCCTCAACCTCTCATATCACCCTCCTAGCACGAGTTTAAAGATTGTAGATCATTGGAGATTGGTGTTCAAGCCCTCGGTGTTGGATTTCTTCAAGTTCCTTCGTGTTCTTCGCTACTTTGAGGTAGGTAATTCTTCACCAATATTAGTAGTATTCTGAAGGATGTTTTGATCATGATTTGGGATTATCTAGTCAGTTAAATTCGTAAGTAGTCGAACATCATGTGTTAGAAGGATATTTTCGATGTTTCGGTACTTATTCATCGTATAATCCATTGAACCTTTTTAGTGTATGGACTCCTAAGCATATTCATGTATCTTGGCATAGTGCCAAGTAATAGCGCGACTACTGATTCCACTGTTATGCCGAGTATAAAGCGGCCTCGGAGGTGTAACACCCCGAGATATTCGGAATAATTAAAGCGCTGTAAACCCTTTATATAAGAATTTACTAGGATAAATTAAAGAAATGCGGAATAATACAAAAATACCATAAAAATTTAGTAGTTCGGCATCTGATTCAAACAACTCAAATGAATCCAATAATTACAAACATCTCAAATCATCAACAGGACACATGTACTCGAGTACTGTAAATCAAACCAGAATAATAAACCAACACGACGAATAACATCACTGAGCCCCTTCGTCATCATGTCGGTATTGTGGTTGCTTCGCCGCTCCTCGGCTACCTGAACATCAAAACAAATGTCCACCCCCGAAGGGGTTAGAAAAACGATGCTAGTACAAGTATCATTGTTGGGATTCGGTCCAGCATCCTGCCTGCATCGGCTTAAAAATGCGCAAGGTGCGACTTGCGATTCGACCTGTGAGATCTGCACTAGAAAGTGATTAAATGAATTGATTTGGACTACTCATACCAACAAGATGTATCTTCTTTTCTGGTATCCATCTCATAGAAACTCCAAAGTTAAGCGTGATTGACCTGGAGTAGTTACGGGATGGGTGACCCCACAGGAAGTTTCCTAGGTGCACGTGAGTGAGGACAAAGCACGCTAGAAAAGACTCATGTTGGTACAATGAGGATAATCTTCATAATTCTTGGGGACCAAAACTGGTATCGGAGGAGGTCACGGGTGCGGATTCCCTCGAAGTATCCTACAGTGGAGGCTTCCACAATGTTGGAACTAAGAGGCGGGCATGCAGGAAATGTTGTTAGTTGGCTGGAACTAAGATGTTGGCGTTGTGGAGGTTGTGAGTGTAATACCTGAGATTTCTGATGTGTATCTGAACCTTGTGATATTGTATTTATTCCATTTTGATATGCGTATTATTCTCTGTATTTCATGATCCAGTGTTGTTGAGCGTATGATTTCATGAATGTGATCTAAATTGTGATTCTGCGCATGTAGCGCACGCTATCGACTAAGTGTAGCGTACACTAATTTGGATCCGTAGCGCATGGTGTGCATGAACCTTAGCGCACACTATACGTAGTCAAAATGATTGAGACATGGTTGTAGCTGAGATCGGCCGCGAATCTTGGTCGGATTATGTCGGGATGAACCTGGACAGCTTTCGGGAAAAGCCAAGTCAACGCGGTAGCGCACGCTAACGATATAAGGATAGCGCACGCTAAACGCTGAGTACAGTGAAGTCAGTAATATTCGTATAACCGTTAGCGCATGCTATGAGTATGGACTAGCGCGGGCTAATAACCATTTTCTATAAATAGGACAGCACACTTTTTCATTTTTCAGATCTTTTCACTTCCCGAATCCGAATTTTTGAGCTTAGAGAGTTACTTCCTCCATCCTCAACCTCTCATATCACCCTCCTAGCACGAGTTTGAAGATTGCAGATCATTGGAGATTGGTGTTCAAGCCCTCGGTGTTGGATTTCTTCAAGTTCCTTCGTGTTCTTCGCTACTTTGAGGTAGGTAATTCTTCACCAATATTAGTAGTATTCTGAAGGATGTTTTGATCATGATTTGGGATTATCTAGTCAGTTAAATTCGTAAGTAGTCGAACATCATGTGTTAGAAGGATATTTTCGATGTTTCGGTACTTATTCATCGTATAATCCATTGAACCTTTTTAGTGTATGGACTCCTAAGCATATTCATGTATCTTGGCATAGTGCCAAGTAATAGCGCGACTACTGATTCCACCTGTTATGCTGAGTATAAAGCGGCCTCGGAGGTGTAACACCCCGAGATATTCGGAATAATTAAAGCGCTGTAAACCCTTTATATAAGAATTTACTAGGATAAATTAAAGAAATGCGGAATAATACAAAAATACCATAAAAATTTAGTAGTTCGGCATCTGATTCAAACAACTCAAATGAATCCAATAATTACAAACATCTCAAATCATCAACAGGACACATGTACTCGAGTACTGTAAATCAAACCAGAATAATAAACCAACACGACGAATAACATCACTGAGCCCCTTCGTCATCATGTCGGTATTGTGGTTGCTTCTCCGCTCCTCGGCTACCTGAACATCAAAACAAATGTCCACCCCCGAAGGGGTTAGAAAAACGATGCTAGTACAAGTATCATTGTTGGGATTTGGTCCAGCATCCTGCCTGCATCGGCTTAAAAATGCGCAAGGTGCGACTTGCGATTCGACCTGTGAGATCTGCACTAGAAAGTGATTAAATGAATTGATTTGGACTACTCATACCAACAAGATGTATCTTCTTTTCTGGTATCCATCTCATAGAAACTCCAAAGTTAAGCGTGATTGACCTGGAGTAGTTACGGGATGGGTGACCCCCTGGGAAGTTTCCTAGGTGCACGTGAGTGAGGACAAAGCACGCTAGAAAAGACTCATGTTGGTACAATGAGGATAATCTTCATAATTCTTGGGGACAAAAAACTGGTATCGGAGGAGGTCACGGGTGCGGATTCCCTCGAAGTATCCTACAGTGGAGGCTTCCACAGTGTTGGAACTAAGAGGCGGGCATGCAGGAAATGTTGTTAGTTGGCTGGAACTAAGATGTTAGCGTTGTGGAGGTTGTGAGTGTAATACCTGAGATTTCTGATGTGTATCTGAACCTTGTGATATTGTATTTATTCCATTTTGATATGCGTATTATTCTCTGTATTTCATGATCCAGTGTTGTTGAGCGTATGATTTCATGAATGTGATCTAAATTGTGATTCTGCGCATGTAGTGCACGCTATCGACTAAGTGTAGCGTACACTAATTTGGATCCGTAGCGCACGCTGTGCATGAACCTTAGCGCACGCTATACGTAGTCAACATGATTGAGACAGGGTGGTAGGTGAGATCGGCCGCGAATCTTGGTCGGATTATGTCGGGATGAACCTGGACGGCTTTCGGGAAAAGCTGTCAATGCGGTAGCGCACGCTAACGATATAAGGATAGCGCACGCTAAACGCTGAGTACAGTGAAGTCAGTAAGCTTTGTATGACCGTTAGCGCACGCTATGAGTATGGACTAGCGCGCGCTAATAACCATTTTCTATAAATAAGACAGCACACTTTTTCATTTTTCAGATTTTTTCACTTCCCGAATCCGAATTTTTGAGCTTAGAGAGTTACTTCCTCCATCCTCAACCTCTCATATCACCCTCCTAGCACGAGTTTAAAGATTGTAGATCATTGGAGATTGGTGTTCAAGCCCTCGGTGTTGGATTTCTTCAAGTTCCTTCGTGTTCTTCGCTACTTTGAGGTAGGTAATTCTTCACCAATATTAGTAGTATTCTGAAGGATGTTTTGATCATGATTTGGGATTATCTAGTCAGTTAAATTCGTAAGTAGTCGAACATCATGTGTTAGAAGGATATTTTCGATGTTTCGGTACTTATTCATCGTATAATCCATTGAACCTTTTTAGTGTATGGACTCCTAAGCATATTCATGTATCTTGGCATAGTGCCAAGTAATAGCGCGACTACTGATTCCACCTGTTATGCTGAGTATAAAGCGGCCTCGGAGGTGTAACACCCCGAGATATTCGGAATAATTAAAGCGCTATAAACCCTTTATATAAGAATTTACTAGGATAAATTAAAGAAATGCGGAATAATACAAAAATACCATAAAAATTTAGTAGTTCGGCATCTGATTCAAACAACTCAAATGAATCCAATAATTACAAACATCTCAAATCATCAACAGGACACATGTACTCGAGTACTGTAAATCAAACCACAATAATAAACCAACACGACGAATAACATCACTGAGCCCCTTCGTCATCATGTCGGTATTGTGGTTGCTTCGCCGCTCCTCGGCTACCTGAACATCAAAACAAATGTCCACCCCCGAAGGGGTTAGAAAAACGATGCTAGTACAAGTATCATTGTTGGGATTCGGTCCAGCATCCTGCCTGCATCGGCTTAAAAATGCGCAAGGTGCGACTTGCGATTCGACCTGTGAGATCTGCACTAGAAAGTGATTAAATGAATTGATTTGGACTACTCATACCAACAAGATGTATCTTCTTTTCTGGTATCCATCTCATAGAAACTCCAAAGTTAAGCGTGATTGACCTGGAGTAGTTACGGGATGGGTGACCCCCTGGGAAGTTTCCTAGGTGCACGTGAGTGAGGACAAAGCACGCTAGAAAAGACTCATGTTGGTACAATGAGGATAATCTTCATAATTCTTGGGGACCAAAACGGTATCGGAGGAGGTCACGGTGCGGATTCCTCGAAGTATCCTACAGGTGGAGGCTTCCACAATGTTGGAACTAAGAGGCGGGCATGCAGGAAATGTTGTTAGTTGGCTGGAACTAAGATGTTGGCGTTGTGGAGGTTGTGAGTGTAATACCTGAGATTTCTGATGTGTATCTGAACCTTGTGATATTGTATTTATTCCATTTTGATATGCGTATTATTCTCTGTATTTCATGATCCAGTGTTGTTGAGCGTATGATTTCATGAATGTGATCTAAATTGTGATTCTGCGCATGTAGCGCACGCTATCGACTAAGTGTAGCGTACACTAATTTGGATCCGTAGCGCATGGTGTGCATGAACCTTAGCGCACACTATACGTAGTCAAAATGATTGAGACATGGTTGTAGCTGAGATCGGCCGCGAATCTTGGTCGGATTATGTCGGGATGAACCTGGACAGCTTTCGGGAAAAGCCAAGTCAACGCGGTAGCGCACGCTAAACGCTGAGTACAGTGAAGTCAGTAATATTCGTATAACCGTTAGCGCATGCTATGAGTATGGACTAGCGCGGGCTAATAACCATTTTCTATAAATAGGACAGCACACTTTTTCATTTTTCAGATCTTTTCACTTCCCGAATCCGAATTTTTGAGCTTAGAGAGTTACTTCCTCCATCCTCAACCTCTCATATCACCCTCCTAGCACGAGTTTGAAGATTGTAGATCATTGGAGATTGGTGTTCAAGCCCTCGGTGTTGGATTTCTTCAAGTTCCTTCGTGTTCTTCGCTACTTTGAGGTAGGTAATTCTTCACCAATATTAGTAGTATTCTGAAGGATGTTTTGATCATGATTTGGGATTATCTAGTCAGTTAAATTCGTAAGTAGTCGAACATCATGTGTTAGAAGGATATTTTCGATGTTTCGGTACTTATTCATCGTATAATCCATTGAACCTTTTTAGTGTATGGACTCCTAAGCATATTCATGTATCTTGGCATAGTGCCAAGTAATAGCGCGACTACTGATTCCACCTGTTATGCTGAGTATAAAGCGGCCTCGGAGGTGTAACACCCCGAGATATTCGGAATAATTAAAGCGCTGTAAACCCTTTATATAAGAATTTACTAGGATAAATTAAAGAAATGCGGAATAATACAAAAATACCATAAAAATTTAGTAGTTCGGGATCTGATTCAAACAACTCAAATGAATCCAATAATTACAAACATCTCAAATCATCAACAGGACACATGTACTCGAGTACTGTAAATCAAACCAGAATAATAAACCAACACGACGAATAACATCACTGAGCCCCTTCGTCATCATGTCGGTATTGTGGTTGCTTCGCCGCTCCTCGGCTACCTGAACATCAAAACAAATGTCCACCCCCGAAGGGGTTAGAAAAACGATGCTAGTACAAGTATCATTGTTGGGATTCGGTCCAGCATCCTGCCTGCATCGGCTTAAAAATGCGCAAGGTGCGACTTGCGATTCGACCTGTGAGATCTGCACTAGAAAGTGATTAAATGAATTGATTTGGACTACTCATACCAACAAGATGTATCTTCTTTTCTGGTATCCATCTCATAGAAACTCCAAAGTTAAGCGTGATTGACCTGGAGTAGTTACGGGATGGGTGACTCCCTGGGAAGTTTCCTAGGTGCACGTGAGTGAGGATAAAGCACGCTAGAAAAGACTCATGTTGGTACAATGAGGATAATCTTCATAATTCTTGGGGACCAAAAACTGGTATCGGAGGAGGTCACGGGTGCGGATTCCCTCGAAGTATCCTACAGTGGAGGCTTCCACAGTGTTGGAACTAAGAGGCGGGCATGCAGGAAATGTTGTTAGTTGGCTGGAACTAAGATGTTGGCGTTGTGGAGGTTGTGAGTGTAATACCTGAGATTGCTGATGTGTATCTGAACCTTGTGATATTGTATTTATTCCATTTTGATATGCGTATTATTCTCTGTATTTCATGATCCAGTGTTGTTGAGCGTATGATTTCATGAATGTGATCTAAATTGTGATTCTGCGCATGTAGCGCACGCTATCGACTAAGTGTAGCGTACACTAATTTGGATCCGTAGCGCATGGTGTGCATGAACCTTAGCGCACACTATACGTAGTCAAAATGATTGAGACATGGTGGTAGCTGAGATCGGCCGCGAATCTTGGTCGGACTATGTCGGGATGAACCTGGACAGCTTTCGGGAAAAGCCAAGTCAACGCGGTAGCGCACGCTAACGATATAAGGATAGCGCACGCTAAACGCTGAGTACAGTGAAGTCAGTAATCTTCGTATAACCGTTAGCGCATGCTATGAGTATGGACTAGCGCGCGCTAATAACCATTTTCTATAAATAGGACAGCACACTTTTTCATTTTTCAGATCTTTTCACTTCCCGAATCCGAATTTTTGAGCTTAGAGAGTTACTTCCTCCATCCTCAACCTCTCATATCACCCTCCTAGCACGAGTTTGAAGATTGTAGATCATTGGAGATTGGTGTTCAAGCCCTCGGTGTTGGATTTCTTCAAGTTCCTTCGTGTTCTTCGCTACTTTGAGGTAGGTAATTCTTCACCAATATTAGTAGTATTCTGAAGGATGTTTTGATCATGATTTGGGATTATATAGTAAGTTAAATTCGTAAGTAGTCGAACATCATGTGTTAGAAGGATATTTTCGATGTTTCGGTACTTATTCATCGTATAATCCATTGAACCTTTTTAGTGTATGGACTCCTAAGCATATTCATGTATCTTCTAACCGATATTGGCCAGTTCATAGAGATTAGCAAGTTCTTATGTCTTTACATAATGGAATCATACGTTTTAGGATTTGGAATGGATTGAACTTAGGATATTTTCTTGAAGATCGAGATGAATTATGATGTTGTGATGATTATACGTATCCTTGTACCTTGAAGTCGTTTAATCCGTAAAGATCTTTCACAAACCGTATGAGCATGATATGCACGGAGATGGCATGTATTAACACTGAAGATTTCATGAGTTTCATCACCATTAGATCAAGTTTTCTGACCAGTAGTAAACTGCCATGCACGGTTAGTGCACGCTAAGATATATATATATATTAACGTGTGCTATCGGGAATGAGTAACGTACGCTACGTTTGGTACGTAACGTACATTATGTCATCAGGCGAGTCAGTCGGATGATCAGATAGGACTGTCCATACATAAGTTAGCGTACGCTAGACTTCGTCGTTTACGTACGCTAACGGGCAGGCTTAGCGCACGTTATGTGTAGTACGTAGCGTACGCTAAGTAGTTCAGGCAGATTACATTTTTAGAGCTTTTGGACATAGACCGGGTTGTTAGACATTCGTACGACATGAGATAAATTCTATATTATTTCTTTTGTTAAGGTTCGAGCTTGTTACGTTGATCGAAGGAGATGGCCTTCGAGTGTGTTGAGATCGTTGGAGTGATTTGTTCTTTCCATATTTGAGGCAAGTATCGTATTTTAAGCTTATTGATATTGCATTATTGATCATGTGTTCGATTTATTCGTGTTGTTGAACATGTGACTATATTCTTTGAGTTGTCATGATATTTACGTTGATGAACGTGCTGATTTGCATATGTGTATGCATAATTAAAATGGTTGTGTTGTAAATGATCCGAGGGGATCATAAGGATCTATGCTGAGGGCGCTGGAACGAATGTCCACCATGCATTGGTCCGACGGGATCATCATGGGGATCTATGCTGAGGGCGCTGGATCGTTGGATGGATTTTCCACCATGCGTTGGTCCGACGGGATTATCATGGGGATCTATACCGAGGGCGTTGGATCGTTGGATTACCCTGTATTGTGTTGATGGAATCGTGAGGATTCACATCGTTGGATTCCGATGACGGAAATCTGTTGTGTATGTTTTATGATGCATTGATGATTTATGTATTGCGATACTTGTACTAGCATTGTTTTTCTAACCCCTTCAGGGGTGGACATTTGTTTTTATGTTCAGGTAGCCGTGGAACGGGGAAGTAGCCACAGTACCGACATGACGATGAAGTGGCTCAATGATGTGGATTATGTTGTCTTATTTTCCGGTTATTTCAGTACTCGAGTACGTTTATGTTGTTGTTGTCTTGGGATCATTTTGTAATAATGAACTTATTTGAATTGTCAAACGGGTTTGAATTTCCTTTCATTAATGACACTTTTGTATTATTTCTGTTGTCTTCAAATTAGCCTTGTAAATTCTTATATAAAGGATTTACGGCGCTGTAATTATTCCGAATATCTCTTGGTGTTACAAAATATGGTATCGGAGCTAAGGTTCATGGATATCTTGGCAGTCGGGTTAGATGGGTCTGTTTACGTTATTTGATTATTGGTCGTTTGTAACATCACTGTTGAGCCAACATCATCGTGTGGACCGTGGTTGTAAGTCTCCTAATCCCAAATACTACTGTTTTATTTAATTCCTGTTTTGTGAATATTGACGGATTTTCTCTTAGAAAGTTTGCCCTGGATATTGAGTATTTGTGTTTACAGTATGTTGAGGGGAGGTCGTGGACCCGGACGTGGTCGTGGATGTGGACGTGGAAATACGAGACAGGAGGACTCGACGTCTACCCCAGAATTATCCGCTAGTCGAACCGATTCCCATTCTGGAGGACAGCAGGGATCACCTAATAATAATGCAGATCCTAACGTGCCGGGAGTGCTTCAACAGGTGGTTGCTCAGATAAACCAGTTTGCTCAGGTTGTTGATCGCATGCAGACGGCGATGGGACATCAGCATAACGAGGATAATCGGGGAGACAAATGGCTTACTGAGGTGGTCAAATTGCACCCTCCGAAATTTGACGGTTCTGCTGAGACGCTTTCTTGGGATCATTGGCTGAAAGAGTTAGAGAAGATCTTTGCAGGGATTAACTGTCCCAACGATAGGAAGGTTCCGGTCGCCCAGTATCTTCTGACGGGGGAGGCTTTCGACTGGTGGGAGGCCATTCGACCTGAGGAGCATAATGCTGACTGGACGGAGTTCAAATTAATGATGGAAGCGCAGTATTGTCCTCACCCAGTTAGAGAGGCCCGAGTCCGGGAGTTTTTCTCCCCACAAAATTCAGAGGCATCTGTGACAGACGTGATTAAGACTTTTAATCACCAGCTATCTTATGTGTGCCACTTGGTCAGAACCGAGGCAGAGAGGATTTTCCATTTCGACATGCGGATGAAGCCGGAAATTCAGCAGTATATGTCCCGATTTGAATGTACCACCTTGCGACAGTATCAGGACAAAGCACTAGCCTATGATATGAAAGAGGCGGCAGTAGAAAAGTCAACGGAAGCAAAGAAACAGAAAGTGTCTGGCAACTTCACGGAGAATAAGAGTAGTGGGCCTCGCAGGGTCCAGTCCTCTTTTCATTCATACAGGAGGCCTCCGCATCCTTCTCGAGGTGGAAAGATGTTCCGGGCAGCACCAACCGTTCCAGACACAGGGAAGAAATGTTATAACTGTGGAAAAGCGGGGCATATTCGACATGACTGTTTCGCACCTACTGTGACCTGTTTCGAGTGTGGACAGGAAGGGCATCGCGCAACATTTTGTGGAAATGCTACTCGATCTTTTGGAACTCGCACTCCTGCACCGGTTCTGAAGGACACTAGTGTGAACCAGACGCAGCAAAGTGGTTTCCAGCAGAAGAATGTTGGGAAAAGAGAAGCATCCAGCGCTGGGTCCGATCCTCCACGTATTTACGTGATGAAGAAGTCAGACGATCAGAACACGGCTGTTGCATCAGGTACGATTCAGATCCTTTTGCAACCAGTTAGTGTCTTATTCGATTCAAGAGCTACGCATTCTTTCATATATTTGAACTGTGTTAATCGTTTGAAAATCTCGTGCTTGTATGATTGCGAACCATATGTTGTGGGATTACCGAGCGGATAGAAACTTGTGGGAACCCTAGAAACTAGAGATTTTCCAGTGACTATAGGAGGGAGAGATTGGCCATCAAATCTTATTGTAGTCGACATCCTCGGTGACGATTTAATTCTCAGAGATGATTGGCTCAATCGTTATGGAGCTATTCTGAATTACCGAAAGAGGGTCATTTCTATCATTGCTGATGACGGATATGAACACTTATTCAGAGGGTGGAGACCGGGAAGCTCAGGAAAATTGATCAAAGCGATGAAAGCAGCGAGATTGCTAAAGCAGGGTTGTTACGGATTTTGGTGTTATGCCATGAAGAAAGAAGAAGGAGTAGAGCTCTCATCTATTCCAGTTGTGAATGAATTTTCAGATGTATTCCATGACGAACTACCTGGGTTACCTCCGCAGAGAGAAGTGGAGTTCACTATCGAATTAGAGCCTGGAGCCGCTCCTATTTCCAGAGCACCATAATGCATGGTGCTAACCGAGATGTATGAACTAAAAAAGCAACTGGAGGAATTATTACAAAAGGGTTATATTCAACCTAGCGTTTCTCCTTGGGGAGCGCCTGTTCTCTTTGTCCGGAAGAAAGACGGATCCCTCCGATTATGTATTGATTACAGGGAGCTAAACAAGGTGACGATCAAGAATAAGTATCCTATACCTCGGATCGATGATTTGTTTGATCAACTGCAAGGGGCAAGGGTATTCTCGAAGATTGACTTACGATCAGGATACCATCAGTTGAGAATTAAGGAATCAGATATACCGAAATCTGCTTTCAGATCCTGGTACGGGCATTATGAATTCGTGGTGATGCCATTCGGACTTACCAATGCTCCTGCGGTGTTTATGCAATTGATGAATCAGGTATTGTTAGAATACCTAGATAAATTTGTGGTCGTCTTCATTGATGACATCTTGATCTATTCGAAAGACACAGAGGAGCATGCCGAGCATTTACGTGTGGTTTTGAACACCTTGAGGAATGAACAACTTTATGCGAAGCTTTCTAAATGCGAGTTCTAGCTTAGAAAAGTAACTTTCCTTGGGCATGTGATATCAGCTGACGGAGTCCAGGTGGACCCGAAGAAAGTCGAAGCAATCTTGGAATGGGAAGCTCCTAATAAGATGAAAGAAGTCCGAAGCTTCTTAGGACTTGCTGGATATTATCGCCGTTTTGTAGAGGGATTTTCCAAAATTGCTCGTCCGCTCACTCAGCTATTACAGAAAACTCAAAAGTTCACATGGGATGAGAAATGCCAGGCTTGTTTTGATGAACTTAAGAGGAGACTAACGACAGCACCTATATTAGAGTTACCAGATGGAACTGATGGATTCATGGTATACAGCGACGCTTCAAATCAGGGTCTGGGATGTGTGTTGATGCAAAAGGATAAGGTGATTGCCTATGCTTCTCGGCAGTTGAAATCGTACGAGGTTAATTACCCGACTCATGATCTGGAGTTAGCAGCTGTGGTCTTTGCCTTGAAAATTTGGCGACATTATTTATACGACACTCATTGTCAGATCTTTACAGATCATAAAAGCCTCAAGTACATTTCCAGTCAGAAAGAATTAAACATGAGGAAGAGAAGGTGGCTAGAATTGATCAAGGATTACGACTTGGAAATTCTCTATCATCCGGGTAAAGCAAACATAGTAGTCGATGCATTGAGCCGTAAACCTGTTTCCCTTCGAGTGTTGGAAGCACTTACGTCCCAAACCAGCATTCAATGAGAACTGACTCGCGAAGGGGTTGAAGTATGGGCACCAAGAATCCAAGGGCAACTATATGTGATGGAACTGACTTCGTCACTAGTCGAGGAAATCAAATCTAAGCAGTTGAACGATTCTATGATCCTTCGGTTATGTGACGAAGTAAAGAAAGGAAAGGCCCCAGGATTCGTGATACAAGATGATGGAGTTCTGAGATTTTAGAGTCGACTTTGCGTTCCCGATTTTGGTGATTTGAGACGAATAATTCTGAAGGAAGCTCACAGCGCGCCCTATTCTATTCACCCGGGCAGCAGTAAGATGTATAAGGATCTAAAACAAAACTTCTGGTGGGGAAATATGAAGAAGGACGTAGCAGAGTACATTTCGAAGTGTTTGACTTGTCAGCAGGTTAAGATTGAACATCAGCGACCTACCGGAATATTAAAGCCGCTTCCGATCCTTGAGTGGAAGTGGGAGGATATCTCGATGGATTTGATCACCAATATGCCAAGGACCAAGACGGGAATGAACATGATTTGGGTTATAGTTGATCGACTAACCAAGTCGGCTCATTTCCTAGGAATTAAAGATACTTGGGGACCCGAGAGATTGGCGCGAGTATTTATTGCAGAGATAGTCAGATTACATGGGACGCCGAAGACCATTATTTCAGATTGAGATGGTCGCTTCATGTCGCACTTCTGGAAGGCAGTTCAAAGGGCTTTGGGGTCCGAGCTTAACTTTAGCATGGCTTATCATCCTCAAATGGACGGTCAGTCCGAAAGGACTATACAAACAGTATAAGACATGCTTAGAGCTTGTGCCTTGGATTGGTCAACTGATTGGGAAGTTCATTTGTCGTTGATTGAATTCACCTACAATAATAGTTGGCATGCTTCTATTAAGATGGCACCATTTGAAGCTTTCTACGGGAGAAGATGCCGATCACCCCTGTGCTGGGATGATTCTTCGGACTCGATCGGGACGGAATCTGAATTGATAGTTCAGACTTCGGAAAAGATAGCTCTGATTCGGAAAATACTGTTGACTGCCCAGAGTCGACAGAAGTCTTATGCATATGTGCATCGTCGCCCATTAGAGTTCAACGTTGGGGCCCACGTACTATTGAAGGTGTCTCCTACTCGTGGAATTTTCCGTTTTGGGAGGAAAGGTAATCTAAGTCCGAGATATATCGGACCATTTGAGATCCTCGAGAGAGTTGGGGATTTAGCATACAGGGTGGCCTTACCGCCATCGCTGAGTCACATTCATAATGTGTTTCACGTATCCCAATTGCGGAAGTATGTATCAGATCCCAGTCATATTATTGATTACGACGAGATCGAGATAGCTAATGACGGCACCTTCGAAGAGAGACCAATCAAGATACTTGAGAGTCGGATCAAACAATTGAGGAATAAACCAATACACTTGGTTAAAGTACAATGGTCACGACATGGAGCTGAAGAGGCCACTTGGGAAATGTAGGACAATATGAAGGCTAGATATCCAGAGTTGTTTTCATCTTAAGTTTCGGGACGAAACTTCTTTTTAGGAAGGAAGGATGTAATACCCGAGATTTCTGATGTGTATCTGAACCTTGTGATATTATATTTATTCCATTTTGATCTGCATATTATTCTCCGTATTTCATGATCCAGTGTTGTTGAGTGTATGATTTCAAGAATGTGATCTAAATTGTGATTCTGCGCATGTAGCGCACACTATCGACTAAGTGTAGCGTACACTAATTTGGATCCGTAGCGCACGCTGTGCATGAACCTTAGCGCACGCTATACGTAGTCAATATGATTGAGACAGGGTGGTAGGTGAGATCGGCCGCGAATCTTGGTTGGATTATGTCGGGATGAACCTGGACGGCTTTCGAGAAAAGCCAAGTCAACGCGGTAGCGCACGCTAACGATATGAGGATAGCGCACGCTAAACGCTGAGTACAGTGAAGTCAGTAAGCTTCGTATGACTGTTAGCGCAAGCTATGAAGGATGTATTACCCGAGATTTCTGATGTGTATTTGAACCTTGTGATATTGAATTTATTCCATTTTGATCTGCGTATTATTCTCCGTATTTCATGATCCAGTGTTGTTGAGCATATGATTTCATGAATGTGATTTAAATTGTGATTCTGCGCATGTAGCGCACGCTATCGACTAAGTGTAGCGTACGCTAATTTGGATCCGTAGCGCACGCTGTGCATGAACCTTAGCGCACGCTATACGTAGTCAACATGATTGAGACATGGTGGTAGGTGAGATCGGCCGCAAATCTTGGTAAGATTATGTCGGGATGAACCTAGACGGCTTTCGGGAAAAGCCAAGTCAACGCGGTAGCGCACGCTAACGATATAGGGATAGCACACGCTAAACGCTGAGTACAGTGAAGTCAGTAAGCTTCGTATGACCGTTAGCGCACGCTATGAGTATGGACTAGCGCGCGGTAATAACCATTTTCTATAAATATGACAGCACACTTTTTCATTTTTCAGATCTTTTCAGTTCCCGAATCCGAATTTTTGAGCTTAGAGAGTTACTTCCTCCATCTTCAACCTCTCATATCACCCTCCTAGCACGAGTTTGAAGATTGTAGATCATTGGAGATTTGTGTTCAAGCCCTCGGTGTTGGATTTCTTCAAGTTCCTTCGTGTTCTTCGCTACTTTGAGGTAGGTAATTCTTCACCAATATTAGTAGTATTCTGAAGGACATTTTGATCATGATTTGGGATTATCTAGTCAGTTAAATTCGTAAGTAGTCGAACATCATGTGTTAGAAGGATATTTTTGATGTTTCGGTACTTATTCATTGTATAATCCATTGAACTTTTTTAGTGTATGGACTCCTAAGCATATTCATGTATCTTCTAACCGATATTGGCCAGTTCATGGAGATTAGCAAGTTCTTATGTCTTTACATAATGGAATCATACGTTTTAGGATTTGGAATGGATTGAACTTAGGATATTTTCTTGAAGATCAAGATGAATTATGATGTTGTGATGATTATACGTATCCTTGTACCTTGAAGTCGTTTAATCCATAAAGATATTTCACAAACCGTATGAGCATGATATGCACGGAGATGGCATGTATTAACACTGGAGATTTCATGAGTTTCATCACCATTAGATCAAGTTTTCTGCCCAGTAGTAAACTGCCATGCACGGTTAGCGCACGCTAAGATATGTATATTAACGTGCGCTATCGGGAATGAGTAACGTATGCTACGTTTGGTACGTAACGTACGTTATATCATCAGGCGAGTCAGTCGGCTGATCATAGAGGACTGTCCGTACATAAGTTAACGTACGCTAGACTTCGTCATTTACGTATGCTAACGGGCAGGCTTAGCGCACGTTACGTGGAGTACGTAGCGCACGCTAAGTAGTTCAGGCAGATTACATTTTTAGAGCTTTTGGACGTAGACCGGGTTGTTAGACATTTGTACGACATGAGATAAATTCTATATTATTTCTTTTGTTAAGGTTCGAGCTTGTTACGTTAATCGAAGGATACGGCCTTCGAGTGTGTTGAGATCATTGGAGTGATTTGTTCTTGCCATCTTTGAGGCAAGTATCGTATTTTAAGCTTATTGATATTGCATTATTGATCATGTGTACGATTTATTCGTGTTGTTGAACATGTGACTATATTCTTTGAGTTGTCATGATATTTACGTTGATGAACGTGCTGATTTGCATATGTGTATGCATAATTAAAATGGTTGTGTTGTAAATGATCCGAGGGGATCATGAGGATCTATGCTGAGGGTGCTGGATCGAATGTCCACCATGCGTTGGTCCGACGGGATCATTATGGGGATCTATGCTGAGGGCGCTGGATCATTGGACGGGTTTTCCACCATGCGTTGGTCCGACGGGATCATCATGGAGATCTATACCGAGGGCGCTGGATCGTTGGATTACCCTGTATTGTGTTGATGGAATCGTGAGGATTCGCATCGTTGGATTTCGATGATGGAAATATGTTGTGTATGTTTTATGATGCATTGATGATTTATGTATTGCGATACTTGTACTAGCAAAACAATGCTAACCCCTTCGGGGGTGGACATTTGTTTTGATGTTCAGGTAGCCGTGGAACGGGGTAGCAGCCATAGTACCGACATGACGATGAAGTGGCTCAGTGATGTGGATTATGTTGTCTTATTTTCCGATTATTTCAGTACTCGAGTATGTTTATGTTGTTGGTGTCTTGGGATCATTTTGTAATAATGAACTTATTTGAATTGTCGAACGGGTTTGAATTTCCTTTCATTAATGACACTTTTGTATTATTTATGTTGTTTTCAAATTAGCCTTGTAAATTCTTATATAAAGGATTTACGGCGCTGTAATTATTCTGAATATCTCGGGGTGTTACAGTCAGGTGCTGGAGGGCTATGTGATCAAATGTAGTATGCTGGAACTGAGATACTGGCGCAACAGAAGTAAACGTAGCTGGAATAGATGTTGATGTCATGTGTTGGAGGACTGTGTGAATGAATCCGACCACTAGAGGGTTGTGTGATCAAATCTAGTTCGCGGAGGTTTCCAGACTATGGGGCTGAGATGCTGGAAGGTACAGGGAGGGGGATTGTTGGGATTCGGTCCAGCATCCTACCTGCATCGGCTTAAAAATGCGCGAGGCGCGACTTGCGATTCGACCTGTGAGATCTGCACTAGAAAGTGGTTAAATGAATTGATTTGGACTACTCATACCAACAATATGCATCTTTTTTTTTTGGTATCCATCTCATAGAAACTCCAAAGTTAAGCGTGCTGGGCCTGGAGTAGTTATGGGATGGGTGACCCCCTGGGAAGTTTCCCAGGTGCGCGTGAGTGAGGACAAAGCGCACTAGAAAAGACTCGTGTTGGTACAGTGAGGATAGTCTTCATCATTCTTGGGGAGCAACAATCATAATATACAAAATCAGATATGCAACAACGATGCATGGCAAAATACATAACACGGACTTCTGCTTCCGAAATCTAATGATGCGAACCCACATGGTTCCATCAACACAATATGGGTAATCCAATGATCCAGCTCCCTCAGCATAGATCCTAAGATGATCCCGTTGGATCAACACGCGGTGGACATCTGACCCAGCGCCCTCAGCATAGATCACACAATCCCTTTCGGATCAATACAACACACGCAATACAACCATGCATACACATATGCGAAACAATGTGTTTATCAACACGAACATACACATGAATCAAAACATGACGAAATTATGATAATCTCATATTCATCAACATGTATTATAATATGCATAATCAAAATCATCAATGTTTAAACCAAATAGTCACGGTATGATACTTGCCTCAAAAATGGCGACAAGGATAGATACTACGAATAATGTAACACCCTAGCTTTCTTAATTAAAAAGAACGTTACACAACTCATTTTTTTCCTTAAAAATTTTATATAAATTCGGAATATTTGCGGAAGCATTTTAGTCAGTCAATCTTCAATAAAACTCGTTTATTCAACCATCACTACAGTTTTACAAAAACATGGGAAATCAAATATTCGGATATAGTCCGTTGAAATTATATTCGTTGAAGAACATCAAGTATTTCGTAAAAATAATAATAATTACGGCGACAAGATCTTTTATTATTTAGAACTTCATCGTGTTGGGAGTATGTATTCATCTTCTGCTTGTCCCGTTCGTCGATTCCTTAGCCTGAAAAACATAAATGACGAGCTGTGAGTACGCGAGCATACTCAGTGAGATTAAACCCTTATAAATCGTCAAAATCATGTTGTGTAATGCACATAAAACATTCTTATCTGTCTGAGACTCGTCTCGAATTTCTTTCATTCTTTCAACCCCTCGCGGGTTGTCATGTTACACAACACAACGATGACCGTAACATATTAAAACAGTATAACCTCACCTCGTTTGCTGAAATCTTGAAATATCTTCCTTTGAATTTGGCTCGGTTGTCCTTCTTGGATCCCGGATACGCTTCTCCTAGCACTTGAAAATACTTTTTCAAATTTCCGGTCATAAATTATTGATGTAAAATCTGAAATCTCTTTGAGGACTTTTATCAAACACCTCTAAAAAACTGTTAGATTTGAGCTTCCTGTTTCATCGGGCCTTTTGAAGCCTTTATAATTTTTGTAAGGGAAATATGTTACGAGCGTTTTATAGTAGAGGTCCAGAGCTTCGAATTGATATGTGATATGTACAAAAAGACGTCCGGTAACATGTATAAATAGGGGTCCAAAATCGGCTGAAAATCAACCTTACTCGGACAGCTGGAGGCCTTATCCGACGGTGGCGAGAAGCTTCATCGGTCGTGACCGACCTTATCCCGAACAGTGGGCGGACCTTATCCGGACGGCTGGCGAGAAGCTTATGTCGGTCGTGACCGACCTTATCTAAACGACCTTATCCGGACAATAGAGAAACTTCACATCGCGTGGCCGTACTGTCGGTAGGCATGTCCGGCGGTGACCGGCAGATGTCCGTCAACCTGGCTCGGCCGGTTCGACCCCTTCCCTGTGTCCAAATTCCTTCGTCTCATGGCTGGGGCCGGACTGCCCCGGTCGCCAAGATGGGTCGCTGCCGAGGCAATCGAAAACAGACGTGCCCCGGCTAGCGAGCGCCTCTACTTGCGTATGAGAGCCTCTTGGCGATCGCCCGGTCAGCAATGCCTTGAACTTCCGTTTGGTATTCCGGTGGATGTCCGAGGGGGTGATAGCGGGAGGCGCGTTGAGAGCACTCCGTCGCTCCTGTAGGATGGCTATGGCCTCGTCGATCTGTTCCGTAGTTCGGAACTGGTCGAGCGAGAGGCTTGGGCCACCGCCCAGGGGCGGGATCGAGCGTCTCGGACTGCGGCGGATACCTTGCACCATCGGCTATGGCTCGGACTGAGATGGAACGAGGCGTCTGGCGGGCTGGTTAGCGACTTTCTTCGACGCGGAGGCGGAAGACATGATTTCTGAAAGATTTCTTTAAAGCGCAGTGATTGTCACTTCAAGTATATGCCCCGAGAACAGTGAGTGTTCTTCGAGACGGTAGGAATTAAAATTTGAGGGTTAGATGCCCTTCTTCTAGCGCAAATTGTTGTTGCCCAAAATATTTATTCTAAGATTAAATACTGCTGGACGGGCAACAAATAAATTTACGAGAGCACTTCCGAGAGAATATGTATAAACACAAGATTTGTCGGGTTTGTTAGGCCCGGGCTTGAATGCTCTCGCGAGATGTTATTAATACAAATATTCTTGGATACAAGTATTAATGTGAGAATCTAAGTACAATGAGTGTAAAAAGACTCTGTTAATCCAACTCTTGAGCGAAGCTTGGTGTTCTTCGTCCCTGCCCATCGTCTTCAGTACGAGAGAGGCCGAGAGAAGAAAGAACCGAGAGATAGCTGTTGCCAAGAGTAGGAGAAAGCCAAGTTGTGTATGAAATCCCGTGGGTGCTGAAGTTCTGAAGCCTTTCACGGAGTAAAAGTTCGGTCCTTGGACAAGTGGAGGCTGGCTTCTATATATAGGGGCAGAGGAGCCTTGATTCCTGGCAGGCGATCGCCTTTCGGCCAATATAATAATGGGGCGATCGCCTTTAAGTCACGGGGCTGTCGACCTAAAGTCCAAGGCAGCTGCTGGCAGCCAGCTGTGCGGTCCAATGAAGAGCCAGCACGCGTCCGGGGTTGCTGTCACGGGCGGTCCCACGGGCATCTTTCGGCGGGCCTGTCGGCTGGTGGACGGATGCTGACAGGCTGTGGTCAATGATCCGTGAAATGCGGATCTTATCTCGGCGCTGCACGCGGGTTGTCCTGAGCCTCGGCCTTTGCCGACTGGATGATCATCGGCTTCGGGCGGCATGAGGTGGTCGGAATTAGTCGGTCACCAGAGGTCGGCATCAGTCGGTCACCAAGGGTCGATCGGCAAGTGCCGAGAGATGATCGTCTGGTCGTCGGCCACCAGGAGTCGATCGCCAAGTGCCGAGAGACGATCGTTTTTGATGTCGATCGCTCGGCACCGGGACTTGTCATGGGTCCTTCGGTCGGCCGATCTATCTCGGCTGCCCAGCTATGACTAGGTCGCCCGATCACTGTCGGCAGTTCTGCCTCGGCTGCGACACGGTCGCCCGGTCTCTGAGGCGATCGCTGGTCGGAGAGTATAATTCTCGACACAACAATTGCCCCCCAGCTTGCTCCAATGTTGTGGTTCTTGCTGGCGATCGTGTAAGATGAAGACGAGCAACTCGTTGAGCTGACTTTGGATTCGGACTTGGGCGATCATGTCGATTGGCTAGCTATCTATTGGTTCTTGTACCTGCAAAAAACAACATTGGCCGATCCCCCTCAGAAACTTGATGGTTTCGTTGTTTGAGGAATCGTGCACAGTCGCGGAGTTCGATGGACCGACTCCATGACCGTGTCTTGTGCGAGAAGACATTGAGTGTCTCGTGACTGATTTTATTGTGAGGGTCCTCTGTTAGGATGCGCCTCGCCTCGTATTTAAACGAAGGGCGTGCGGTCTTGGTCTAGAGGAGTCCTTGCGCGGGGCAGCGTCGGATGATTCAACTTCACGTCCGCGGCTTGTTAGCTCTGCTTGCACCTCGGCCCACCATGAGGACGGCGAACCTCGACGGTGTACATTGAGACGGGGGTAGTGGCACGTCGCATTGTCCGGGTTCACCATGTTAGATGATGAACCTTTGAGGGCGGGTAATCGTGTCCACTAATTAGTTTTGGAGGGCCCTAAGACTACGCCGGCCTCGTATTTACACGAAGGGCGGGCGATCTTGGCCCAAAGGGACCTTGCATGGCCGAAGCATCCGGTTCCATCGACTACCAGGACCATGGCTTTATGATGTGCAGTGGAGGGGATCTCGTGCCTTAGTCCATCGTGTTAGATGGTGAACCGTAGATGGCGGACGAGTCCTCCAGTTTGGTGATGTTGCTTGATAATGGCGATCGGACTGGAAGACTGGCGATCGTCGCTCGGCTGCCGATCGGGTTATTCATAGGTTGATACCAGCGATCGGGCGGGAGATCGTCGTTCGGGCGCCGATCGCGCTGCTTATAGGCTAAGGAGAAACCTTTGCCTTGCCATAAAGTCTGCGGCCTTAGCTCGGAAGATTGCATAGGTGGTGGTCTGGTCCTTCGTAAGATGCCTGAACATAGGCGAAAGACCATGGAATCCTCCTAGGATCGTGTAGAGGGCGATCTCATCGCTTATGGGTTTGCCATTGAGGATGATCTCATCTACTCGGTCGATGTAGTCCTAGTCGGACTCTTCTTCGCCTTGATTGATCCGCAACATGCGATGGGGACCTTCTGGTCGGGCGACCCTGGTGGCGAAGTACGCTGTGAAGACGTTCGCCAGTTGGTTAAAGGAGCCGATGGACCGAGGTGGCAATGAGGCGTACCACATGTGGGCGAGGTCGTCCAGCGTCACAAGGAACATTCGGCACCTGGTCACGTCTGAAGCCCCACACCCGGTCATGTAGATGTTGAACTTGCTCAGGTGTGTTTCGGGGTGCGATCGCCCCTCGTACAAGGGTGTTTGAGGAGGAGCGATCTTGTGCTGAACGGGGGCGAGCTCGATGTGGACTTCGAGCGGCTCGCTCGGCTCGGCGATCTTGTTCTTGGCACCTGCCACGGATTCCAGGAGCGCCTTCATGTCGTCGAGTTGGCGTTGCATCGCGGCCATCGCCGTGGCTCGGTCGCTCGCGGATCGGCTTTGGGAGCGGGAGCCGAGGCGATCGTGTACCGATCTCCTGACTCTGCTGCTGCCGACCTAGACTACTTGGCGAGGGGGAGCCAGACGGCTGATCGGCCTTCTGGGAGTCAGATAGGCCGAGGTCCTGGTGACGGACTCAAATTCCGTCGTCTCGTTGCTGGGGCCGGACTGCCCCGGTAGCCAAGATGGGTCGCTGCCGAGGCGATCGAAAACAGAGGTTCCCCGGCTGGCGAGCGCCTCTCCTTGCGGATGAGAGCCTCCTCGCGATCGCCCGGTCAGCAATGCCTTGAACTTCCGTTTGGTCTTCCGGCGGATGGCCGAGGGGGTGATAGTGGGAGGCGCGTCGAGAGAACTCCGTCGCTCCTATCGAGCGAGAGGCTTGGGCCGCTGCCCAGTGGCGGGATCGAGCGTCTCGGACTGCGGCGGCAACCTTTCGCCATTGGCTATGGATCGGACTGAGACGGAACGAGGCGTCTGGCGGGCTGGCCAGCGACTTTCTTCGACGCGGAGGCGGAAGACATGATTTCTGAAAGATTTCTTTGAAGCGCAGTGAGTGTCACTTCAAGTATAAGCCCCGAGAACAGTGAGTGTTCTTCGAGACGGTAGGAATAAAAATTTGAGGGTTAGATGCCCTTCTTCTAGCGCCAATTGTTGTTGCCCAAAATATTTATCCAAAGATTAAATACTGCTGGAATGGACGGACAACAAACAAATTTGCGAGAGCACTTCCGAGAGAATATGTATAAAAACAAGATTTGTCGGGTTTGTTAGGCCCGGGATTAAATGCTCTCGCGAGATGTTATTAATACAAATATTCGTGGATACAAGTATTAATGTGAGAATCTAAGTACAATGAGTGTAAAAAGACTCTGTTAATCCAGCTCTTGAGCGAAGCTTGGTGTTCTTCGTCCCTTCCGATCGTCTTCAGTATGAGAGAGGCCGAGAGAAGAAAGAACCCAGAGATAGCTGTTGCCAAGAGTAGGAGAAAGCCAAGTTGTGTATGAAATCCCGTGGGTGCTGAAGTTCTGAAGCCTTTCACGGAGTAAAAGTTCGGTCCTTGGACAAGTGCAGGCTGCCTTCTATATATAGGGGCAGAGGAGCCTTGATTCCTGGCGGGCGATCGCCTTTCGGCCAATATAATAATGGGGCGATCGCCTTTAAGTCATAGGGCTGTCGGCCTAAAGTCCAAGGCAGCTGCTGGCAGCCAGCTGTGCGGTCCAATGAGGAGCCAGCACGCATCCGAGGTTGCTGTCACGGGCGGTCCCACGGGCATATTTCGGCGGGCCTGTCGGCTGGTGGACGGATGCTGACAGGCTGTGGTCAATGATCCGTGAAATGCGGATCTTGTCTCGGCGATGCACGCGGGTTGTCCTGAGCCTCGGCCTTTGCTGACTGGATGATCATCGGCTTCGGGCGGCATGAGGTGGTCGGCATTAGTCGGTCACCAGAGGTCGGCATCATTCGGTCACCAAGGGTTCGTCGACAAGTGTCGAGAGATGATCGTCTGGACGTCGGCCACCAGGAGTCGATCGCCAAGTGTCGAGAGACGATCGTTTTAGATGTCGATCGCTCGGCACCGGGACTTGTCCTGGGTCCTTCGGTCGGCCGATCTATCTCGGCTGCCCGGCTATGACTAGGTCGCCCGATCACTGTCGGCAGTTCTGCCTCGGCTGTTCGGCTGCGACACGGTCGCCCGGTCTCTGAGGCGATCGCCGGTCGGAGAGTATAATTCTCGACACAACAAAGTCCTTAATTTTATGCTAGGAACGTATCGGTCCAAGTATCGGACAACCTGTAAATATTAAAAAATCAAAATCCATGATCGTTAGAAAAATAAATAGCATTTAAATAAGTATTGGGGCGTTACAATCCTCCCCCCTTTAAAAAATTTTGTCCTCGAAATTGAGCTTCGTAAGGAACTTTGAAAATCTGTATCAAACTTTGTATGAGTATTTTCATCAATAACTTTAAAAATATTGTGTCAGCAAAAATCACTTTGAAACCTTTCTTTGAAATCATATTTTGTCCCTTTCGGAAAACATTTATACTTTCACATATCCTTTCAAATCTTTTGCCGACACAATCATTCTATACTCATACCATAATTTTTAAGTTTTTATAAAAGAGTGAATATTTGAAAACATTGCCTCAGAGTCAACGTTGGGCAGCAGCGATGAACCACATATTCTCCCGAAAATATAATCATGCCGTAATTATTCGTTATACTTTTAAAAATAAGAAAGTTTTGAAATATCTTGTTTTGTATAAGTAAATTTTTTTTAAACCTCCTTAACTGTATAGTCTCATATCTATACAGTCTTGGAATACCTATCATTTTGGTGAGAATTCGGTTCAGTCATGTCCCCCTCTGCCTAGAAGCCTTGTCAGGAGCCGCTCATTGTCCGTGCCCTTTCTCTTATTGCACCGGCGATCACTCTCCTTTCTCGGAGCCGCTCATTGTCCGTGCCCTTTTTTATTGCACCGGCGATGTCTCTCTTAAATAAAAAGAACGTTACACAGGTCATTTTTTTCCTTAAAATTTTTATATAAATTCGGAGTATTTGCGGAAGTATTTTAGTCAGTAAATCTTCAATAAAACTCGTTTATTCAACCATCAATACCGTTTTATAAAAACATGGGAAATCAAATATTCGAACATAGTCCGTTGAAATTATATTCGTTGAAGAACATCAAGTATTTGGTAAAAATAATAATAATTACGGCGACAATATCTTTTAATATTTAGAACTTCATCGTGTTGGGAGTATGTATTCATCTTCTGCTTGTCCCGTTCGTCGATTCCTTAGCCTGAAAAACTTAAATGACGAGGTGTGAGTACGCGAGCATACTCAGTGAGATTAAACCCTTAGAAATCGTCAAAATCATGTTGTGTAATGCACATAAAACATTCTTATCTGTGTGAGACTCGTCTCGGATTTCTTTCATTCTTTCGACCCCTCGCGGGTCGTCATGTTACACGACACAACGATGATCGTAACATATTAAAACAGTATAATCTCACCTCATTTGCTGAAATCTTGAAATATCTTCCTTTGAATTTGGCTCGGTTGTCCTTCTTGGATCCCGGATACGCTTCTCCTAGCACTTGAAAATACTTTTTCATATTTCCGGTCATAAATTCTTGATGTAAAATCTGAAATCTCTTTGAGGACTTTTATCAAACACCTTTGAAAAACTGTCAGATTTGAACTTTCGGTTTCATAGGGATTTTTGATGCCTTTATAATTTTTGGAAGGGAAATATTTTATGGGCGTTTTATAGTAGAGGTCCAGATCTTCAAATTGATATGTAATATGTACAAAAACACATCCGGGAACATATATAAATAGGGATCCAAAGTCGGCTGAAAATCAAACTTACTCGGACAGCTGGAGGCCTTATCCGGACAGCTGGCCGAGAAGCTTCTGTCGGTCGTGACCGACCTTATCCGGACAGTGGATGCCCTTATCCGACACAGTGGCGAGAAGCTTCGTCGGTCATGACCGACCTTATCGCATGACCATATCAGAAACTTACGCCGGCCGTGGCCGGCACTGCCGATAAACATGTCCGTGGTGACCGGCAGATGTCCGTCAACTTGGATCGGCCGGTTCGACCTCTTCCCAGTGTCCAAATTCGATTTTCCGATTGTTTCGGACTCGTCGGAGTTAAATATTCGATATGCTTGGAACGGATTTTCGATAATAATAATAAAATAATTTAATATTATTTTTCAATATAAGTGTACTGTAATGAAAATTTTATCGTATCAAAATCATCGGAATTTTTCGAAATCAGTTTCATAAATTTTAAAAATGATTCTTATAATTTATTTTAAAATCTTTTCTTTTTAAATCCTTCATTTTATGCTAGGAATGTATCGGTCCAAGTATCGGACAACCTGTAAATATTAAAATCAAATTCCACGATCGTTAGCAAAATAAATAGCATTTAAATAAGTATTGGGGCGTTACAATCCTCCCCCCTTTAAAAAATTTCTTCCTCGAAATTGAGCTTCGTAAAGAACTTTGAAAATCTATATCAAACATTGTATGAGTATTTTCATCAATAACTTTAAAAATATTGTGGCAGCAAAAATCACTTTGAAACCTTTCTTTGAAATTATATTTTGTCCCTTTCGGACAACATTTAAACTTTCACATATCCTTTCAAATCTTTTGCCGACACAATCATTCTATACTGTTGTTGCCCTAAATATTTATCCGAAGATTAAATACTGCTGGAATGGACGGACAACAAACAAGGTTGCGGGAGCACTTCCGAGAGAATATGAATAAACACAAGATTTGCCGAGTTTGTTAGGCCCGGGCTTGAATGCTCTCGCGAGATGTTATTAATACAAATATTCTTGGATACAAGTATTAATGTGAGAATCTAAGTACAATGAGTGTAAAAAGATCCTATTAATCCAGCTCTTGAGCGAAGCTTCGTGTTCTTCTTCTCGGCCGATCGTCTTCTGTGTGAGAGAGGCTGAGAGAGAAAAATGAACCGAGAGATAGCTGTTGCCAAGAGTAGCAGAAAGCCAAGTTGTGAGTATTGCATGTTGGGAAGCCGTGAGAATCAGAGCAGAGTTGAAGTTCTGAAGCCCTTTTTCCAAGTGCAGGCAGCCTACTATATATAGGGGCTGAGGAGCCTTGATTCCTGGCGGGCGATCGCCTTTCAGCCAATAAAATAATGGGGCGATCGTCTTCAAGTCACATGGGCAGTATGACTAAAGTCCAAGGCAGCTGCTGGCAGCAAGCTGTGCGGTCCAATGAGGAGCCAGCATGCGTCCGGAGTCACTGTCACATGCGGTCCTACTGACACCTTTCGGCGGGCCTGTCGGCTGGTGGAAAGATCCTGACAGGCTGTGGTCAATGATCCGTGAAAAGCGGATCTTGTCTCGGCGCTGCACGTGGGTTCTGTCCTGGGCTTCGGCCTTTGCCGATTGGATGACCATCGGCTTCGAGCGGTATGAAGCGATCGCCGATGGTCGGTCACCAGAGCTCGGCATCGGCCAGTCCCTAGGGGTCGGCATCGGTCGGTCACCAAGGGTCGATCGGCAAGTGCCGAGAGATAATCGTTTGGTCGTCGGCCACCTGGAGCCGATTGCCAAGTGCCGAGAGACGATCGTCTTAGATGTCGATCGCTTGGAACCGGGACTTGTCCTGGGACCTTCGGTCGGCCGATCTATCTCGGCTGCCCGGCTATGACTAGGTCGCCCGATCACTGTCGGCAGTTCTGCCTCGGCTGTTCGGCCGCGACACGGTCGCACGGTCTCTGAGGCGGTCGCTGGTCGGAGAGTATAATTCTCTACACAACAATTGCCCCCCAGCTTGCTTCAATGTTGAAGACATGGGGCGAGGTGGTTCTTGCTGGCGATCGCGTAAGATGAGGACGGGCAACTCGTTGAGCTGACTTCGGATTCGGACTTGGGCGATCATGTCGATTGGCTAGCTATCTTTCGGTCTTGTACCTGCAAAAAACAACATTGGCCGATCCCCCTCAGAAACTTGATGGTTTCGTCGTTTGAGGAATCGTGCATAGTCGCGGAGTTCGATGGACCGACTCCATGACCGTGTCTTGTGCACGAAGACATTGAGTGTCTCGTGACTCATTTTATTGTGAGGGTCCTCTGTTAGGCTGCGCCTCGCCTCGTATTTAAACGAAGGGCGTGCGGTCTTGGTCTAGAGGAGTCCTTGCGCGGGGCAGCGTCGGATGATTCAACTCCACGTCTGCAGCTTGTTAGCTCTGCTTCCACCTCGGCCCGCCATGAGGACGGCGAACCTCGATGGTGTACGTTGAGACGGGGGTAGTGGCACGTCGCATTGTCCGGGTTCACCATGTTAGATGATGATCCTTTGAGGGCGGGCGATCGTGTCCACTGATTAGTTTTGGAGGCCCCTCAGACTACGCCGGCCTCGTATTTGAACGAAGGGCGGGCGATCTTGGCCCAAAGAAACCTTGCATGGCCGAAGCAGCCGGTTCCATCGACTACCAGGACCATGGCTGTATGTTGCTTGATAATGGCGATTGGGCTGGAAGACTGGCGATCGTCGCTCGGATGCCGATCGGGTTATTCATAGGTCGATACCGGCGATCGGGCGGGAGACCGTCGTTCGGGCGCCGATCGCGCTGCTTAAAGGTTGAGAAGAAACCTTTGCCTGTCCAGAAAGTCTGCGGCCTTAGCTCGGAAGATCGCGTAGGGCGAGGGTTGGTCCTTCGTAAGAAGACTAAACATAGGCGAAAGACCATGGAATCCTCCTAGGACCGAGTAGAGGGCGATCTCATTGCTTATGGGTTTGCCATTAAGGATGATCTCGTCTACCCGGTCGATGTAGTCCGAGTCGGACTCTTCTTCCCCTTGTTTAATTCGCAGCATGCGATGGGGACCTTCTCGCCGGGCGACCCTGGTGGCGAAGTACGCTGTGAAGACGTTCGCCAGCTGGTTAAAGGAGCCGATGGACCGAGGCGGCAATGAGGCGTACCACCTGTAGGCGAGGTCATCCAGTGTCATAGGGAACATTCGGCACTTGGTCACATCAGATGCCCCACACCCGGTCATGTAGATGTTGAACTTGCTCAGGTGTGTTTTGGGGTCCGATCTCCCCTCGTACAGAGGTGTTTGAGGAGGAGCGATCTTGTGCTGCACGGGGGCAAGCTCGATGTGGACCGCGAGCAGCTCGCTCGGCTCAGCGATCTTCTGCTTGGCGCCTGCCCCAGATTCCAGGAGCGCCTTCATGTCGTCGAGCTGGCGTTGCATCGCGGCCATCGCCGTGGCTCGGTCGTTCGCGGATCGGCATTGGGAGCGGGAGCCGAGGCGATCGTGTACCGATCTCCTGACTCCGCTGCTGCCAACTTTGGCTATTTGGCGAGGGGGAGCCAGACGGCTGGTCGGCCTTCTGGGAGTCGGATAGGCCGAGCTCCTGGTTACGGACTCAAACTCCGTCGTCTCGTGGCTGGGGCCGGAATGCCCCGGTCGCCAAGATGGGTCGCTGCCCAGGCGATCGAAAACAGAGGTGCCCCGGCTGGCGAGCACCTCTTCTTGCGGATGGGATACTCCTGGCCATCGCCCGGCCAGCAATGCCTTGAACTTCCGTTTGGTCTTCCGGCGGATGGCCGAGGGGGTGATAGCGGGAGGCGCGTCGAGAGCACTCCGTCGCTCCTGTAGGACGGCCATGGCCTCCTCGATCTGCTCCGCGGTTTGGAATTGATCGAGTGAGAGTCTTGGGCCGCCGCCCAGGGGTGGGATCAAGCGTCTCGGACCGCGGCGGCTACCTTCCGCCATCGGCTGTGGCTCGGACTGAGACGGAACGAGGCGTCCGGCGGGCTGGCCAGCGCCTTTCTTCGATGCGGAGGCGGAAGACATGATTCTGAAAGCTTTCTCTGAAGAACAGTGAGTGTTTCTTCAGGTATATGCCCCGAGAATAGTGAGTGTTCTTCGAGACGGTAGGAATAAAATTTGAGGGTTAGATCCCCCTCCTTCTAGCATCAATTGTTGTTGCCCGAAATATTTATCCGAAGATGAAATACTGCTGGAATGGATGGACAACAAACAAGGTTGCGGGAGCACTTCCGAGAGAATATGAATAAACACAAGATTTGTCGGGTTTGTTAGGCCCGGGCTTGAATGCTCTCGCGAGATGTTATTAATACAATTATTCATGGATACAAGTATTAATGTGAGAATCTAAGTACAATGAGTGTAAAAAGATCCTATTAATCCAGCTCTTGAGCGAAGCTTGGTGTTCTTCTTCTCGGTCGATCGTCTTCTGTGTGAGAGAGGCTGAGAGAGAAAAATGAACCGAGAGATAGCTGTTGCCAAGAGTAAGAGAAAGCCAAGTTGTGAATATTGCTTGTTGGGAAGCTGTGAGAATCAGAGCAGAGTTGAAGTTCTAAAGCCCTTTTTCCAAGTGCAGGCAGCCTACTATATATAGGGGCTGAGGAGCCTTGATTCCTGGCTGGCTATCGCCTTTCGGCCAATAAAATAATGGGGCGATCGTCTTCAAGTCACATGGGCAGTCTGCCTAAAGTCCAAGGCAGTTGCTGGCAGCCAGCTGTGCGGTCCAATGAGGATCCAGCATGCGTCCGGAGTCACTGTCACATGCGGTCCTACTGACACCTTTCGGCGGGCCTGTCGGCTGGTGGAAAGATGCTGAAAGGCTATGGTCAACGATCCGTGAAAAGCAGATCTTGTCTCGGCGCTGCACGTGGGTTCTGTCCTGGGCTTCGGCCTTTGCCGATTGGATGACCATCGGCTTCGAGCGGCATGAGGCGATCGCCAATGGTCGGTCACCAGAGGTCGGCATCGGCCAGTCCCCAGGGGTCGGCATCGGTCGGTCACCAAGGGTCGATCGGCAAGTGCCGAGAGATGATCGTCTGGTCGTCGGCCACCAGGAGCCGATTGCCAAGTGCCGAGAGTCGATCGTCTTAGATGTCGATCGCTTGGCACCGGGACTTGTCCCGTGACCTTCGGTCGGCCGATCTATCTCTGCTGCCTGGCTATGACTAGATCTCCCGATCATTGTCGGTAGTTCTGCCTCGGCTGTTTGGCCGCGACACGGTCGCCCGGTCTCTGAGGCGGTCACCGGTCGGAGAGTATAATTCTCGACACAACATATACTCCTACCAAAAATTTTAAGTTTTCATAAAAGAGTGAATACTTGAAAACATTACCTCGGAGTCGACGTTGGGCAGCAGCGATGAACCACATGTAATATCCGCGTTTTCTAGTTTTGGTAATTTCTATTTTCAGTGTATATTCGTTTCGGACAACTCGCTTGGCACTATTTTGGAATTCTGAATCTATTTTTACGTAATTTCACCTTGAGTTATATTTTATCGCTTGTGTATTCGATTCTTGTTAAACTCGTTCGATTTTGTCATTTTCCTATTTCCATGAGTTCGTATAGTTGAGTAGAGCATGTTGTGAGTTTCGGATTGTGAATCCGACGTTGTATCGTGATTTTCAGTTGTTTGGGCCGTTTTTGTAATTTCCTATAAGTTTAGGGAATTTGTTCCTTGTTTGGTTTTGGTTGTGTACCTTGGACCATTTCGGGTTATTGGATATTGTTTCTCGTTGTATGTATTTTTCCTCGGACGGTTGGGTCGGCATATCGTGTTTTGGATTTCGTCTTTTTCATTTTTGGTAGCGTTGTCTTCTCGTCTGCATGCCGTCGCCGTCAGACTCATGCAAAACGGCGCAAGACCCGCGTATTTTGCGCTTGTCTCATGCGCCGTGTCGCACAGGGGTCTATCACCGTCCGAGAACGGCGCAAGACCCGCGACATTCTCGCGCGGTGCATGCGTGGTGTTGCCTGGTGCCTGGGCCGCTTGCGAAACGGCGCAAGACTCGTGGCATTTTGCGCCGTGTCTGTGCGCCGTGTCGCACAGGGGTCGTCCGCTGACCCGCAATACGGCGCTAAACACGGATCCATTTGGGCCGTTTGTTGCGCCGTGTTCTGTCCAGTATATATAGGACAGACACAGGTTTTGACCACATTTTTCACCATTCCTCTCGTCTCTCCGCTCCCTCATTGCGATTTTGGGCAATTTCAACCATATATTGCATTCTAGCACCTTATAACTCGAAATTGGACTTTCCAACACGAATCAATCATCTTCCTTCCGCCATTCCATCGTTGAATTGAGGTAATTGGTCATTATACCTAATTTTAGGGTTCTTGGCTATAATTCGATTGAGGATGAATATTAGTTGGGTAATCGTGGTGTTATGTTTTCCTAGAACTTTAGCGGATAAATTCCAAGTTTTTCCCCTTCGTTGATCGAATTTGAACTCTATGCCTCAATAGTTTTCGGCGGTTTGTCCCTTAGGGTAGAACGTCGATTAATTCGTGATTTCTCAGTGGAATTGTAGTTGATTGAGTCTCTATTGTTGTTAGGGTCAGATTCGTGAAGATTGTTCGGACCGAAACCTTTCCGTTCACCGTTTTTCCTTCACGCCGTGTTATCCGAGGCAATTATATGTATTACATTTCGTTATGTATGTTGCGTTTTCGAAATGAATGATGTATTGTGGTTTTTGGGTGCGTGAGTTGTGTTCCTTCCACCCGGAGCATTCGACGGGATGTCTGGGGGTCGATACTAAGGGGTACGGCCGCGGAAGTGGACTTGGGGCGTGTGTGGTTGAACTTCCACCCGGAGTGTCCGACGGGATGTCTGGGGGTCGATACTAAGGGGTACGGCCGCAGAAGTGGTATTCCACCCGGAGCGTTCGACGGGATGTCTTGGGGTCGATACTAAGGGGTACGGCCACGGGATACCAGCTGTGATTTTGTGATATCATGATGATTGTAAACTGATTTGATTGCCATTGTAGTATTCCGGAATATTTATGGCAAATGATTTCTGATTGAGATGATCGTGTAAAACCGTAATTGTATATAATGTTGTGTAATTGTGTACTTGCACTAGCTATTCGAATGCTAACCCCTTAAATGGGGGAAATGTGTCTTATGCATTTCAGGCACCGGGAGAATTGAGGAGCAGGCACGGGACATGCACGCAAAGGATGGGCTGGCTTGATGATAGTGGCTCGAGTCTATATTTTTATGTTTTGTCATTGCATTTGTCGAGTATTGGAGTTAGACTGTTTACTTCTGAACTTGGTTTAAGTCCCCTGCGTGGGCAATGAGTTGGTATTTACTTTATGTTTCATGTACTCCGTTGAAATGTTTTGGCTGAGGCCACGGCCTTATTTACTTTTGAGTGCATCTTATGGGATTTCATTTTGGTTATGTGTCATGTGTTAGCCTGGTAGACCTCACGAGGGCTCTACGGCGTGTAATGTCCCATTTGTGAATTGGGGTGTCACATTTATGGTATCGGAGCTTAGGTTTTGAATACCTAGGCTGTTGGTTAATTTTTGGGTCGATCAGTTGCGTCATTAGAGTCAGTCGTTGAGCCTAATATCATCATGCTACCGTCTTTTCGTGTGACCCGTGGCTGTAAGTCTCCTCGAACTCTTATATTTCTGTATTCGTTTTCTTTCGTTGTTTGGTATTGTGAATTGTGATACCGACCTTGTAAATTGTGAACCTTTCTGATCTTGTTCGTTCTTACCTTTTCTTCAGTATATTGAGAGGACGTGGTAGACCAGCTAGGGGACGCGGCCGAGGCCGCGGACGGGGTGCGATCAATGAGGAAGTTTCGCTTTCTCAGTCATCTGCAGATTCGGCCTCTCAGTCAGTGCCGAGCACTCTACCTCTAAGCTATGACGGGAAGCAGGATATGTCAGTCAATCAGGATCTATCGACGGGTAATAATGCCGACGCCGGGGCTACTGCCGTACTTCAGCAGTTAGTGGCCCAGCTTGCTCAAATAGCTCAGGGTGGACGCCAGAATCCGCCCCCAACACCTGAAGAGGAAGCTAGTAAGTGGCTTCAGACGGTGACTAAGATGCATCCTCCTCGTTTCTCCGGATCTTCTGACTCCCTCGGTTGGGAGAATTGGCTCTTTCAGTTGTCCAGGACCTTTGATGCCATAGCTTGTCCCGAAGACAGGAGGGTACATATTGCCCAGTACCTCCTGGATAAGAAAGCTGCAGAATGGTGGGAGGCCGTTGCGCCCAGAGACCGTCGGGCCACTTGGGAGGAGTTCAGGGCTACTATGGAAGCAGAATATTGTCCACCGCCAGTTAAGGAGCGCAGAATTGTGGAGTTCTTCACCGCTACACCTCAGGATGTGCCTATTTCTCAAGCTATCATTACTTACAATCAGCAGTTGGGTTTCGTGAAAGATCAGGTGAGAACGGAGGCCGATAAAATCTGTTACTTCAATATGCGCATGAAGCCGCATATCAGGCAGAGTATGGCACCGCTCATGTATGCCACTTTGAAGGAATACCAGGATTGCGCTCTAGCGATCGAGATGGCCGTCCTGGAATCAGAGTCAGTTTCGGAAGCTAAGAAGCAGAAGACTACCGGTGGATTCTCGGCCGGTAAGGGTGGTCAGTTTTCAAGGTCTCGTTCTGCTCCTACACCGGGGAAGAGGCCGTTTCATCAGGCTGGGGGATCTCATGGTAATCGTTCAGTCCAGTCCGTTGCTCCTGGTGGCTGGGTTTGTTTTAACTGCAACCAATTTGAGCATTTGATGAAGGATTGCCCTTCTCCTCCAGTTACTTGCTTTACTTGCGGGCAGACCGGGCATCGGGCAGCTCATTGTGAGAGGGCCACCAGGGCCGCTAGAGTTCCGACTATCATCGCCGATCAGAGGGAGCACAGCATCCCAGCTACTCATGTTCCGCAGAGTTCGGGCCGTGGTAGGGATCGGGGTCAGCCGGATCGCCGTACAGCGTCGAGTTCGGGTTCAATTCACCCCCGATTGTATCAGATGAGGCGCACAGAGGAGGCAGACGTTCCGGTTGCGTCAGGTACCACTCAGATCCTTACTCATCCAGTTTCAGTGCTTGTTGATTCGGGTGCTACCCATTCCTTTATTGCTTCGGATTGTGTGAATCGTATTGGCTTTGACTGCTTGTTTGAGTGTGAACCGTTTGTAGTGGGTACGCCTAGCGGGGATCATATGATTGGGGACCGGGAGGTTAGAGATTGCCCAGTGAGGATTGGGAGCCGGGATTAGCCCTCGAATCTCATTGTTATAGACCTTAAGGGTGAGGATTTGATCCTTGGGGACGATTGGTTAGATCATCATGGTGCTATCATGAACTATCGGACTCGTACCATATCAATAGTGGCCGAGGACGGCACCGAGCATACTCTTGTCGGTTGTAAGCCGGGGAGATCGGGGAGTGTGATTAGCGCCTTAAAGGCGATGAAACTTCTGAACCAGGGTTGTGTAGGCTATTGGTGTTATGCTCTGCAGGCGGAGGATGGTGGGGTTGACATGTCGTCGATTCTAGTTGTTAGTGAGTATCCTAACGTATTCCTGGATGACTTTCCGGGATTACCACCACAACGAGAGGTGGAGTTTCCTATCGATCTTGAGCCGAATGCGGCCCATATTTCTCGAGAACCGTACCGTATGGCACCATCAGAGATGTTAGAGTTGAAGAAGCAGTTGGGAGAGTTATTGGAAAAAGGGTACATTCGACCGAGCGCATCGCCTTGGGGTGCGCCTGTACTTTTTGTTAAAAAGAAGGATGGATCACTTCGTTTATGCATCGATTATCGAGAATTAAACAAGTTAACCATCAAAAATAAATACCCTTTGCCCCGGATCGACGACTTGTTTGATCAGCTTCAGGGGGCGACAGTCTTTTCGAAGATTGATTTGCGATCGGGCTACTACCAGTTGAGGATTTGGGACACCGATATACTGAAAGGTGCCTTTCGGACGAGATATGGCCATTACGAGTTTGTGGTTATGCCTTTCGGGCTCACCAATGCCCTAGCAGTGTTCATGAAGTTGATGAACAAAGTTTTTATTGAGTATCTGGACAAATTCGTAGTCGTCTTTATCGATGACATTCTTATCTATTCACGGAGTCGGGAGGAGCACGCCTTACATCTCCGGATTGTATTAGACATTTTGAGAGCTGAGCAGTTGTATGCGAAGATCTCTAAGTGTGAGTTTTGGCTCGAGGAAGTGATGTTCCTCGGGCATGTGATTTCAGCAGAGGGAGTTCGGGTAGATCCGAAAAAGATAGAGGTGGTGATGGCTTGGGAGCCACCTAAGAATGTGAAGGAGGTGAGGAGTTTTCTGGGTCTTGCTGGCTATTACCGTCGATTTGTTGAGGGATTTTCTAAGATTGCTAAACCGCTCACTCAGTTGCTCTAGAAGACTAAGAAATTCGAGTGGACCGTAGACAGACAGGGTAGTTTTGACGAGTTGAAGAGACGACTAACTACCGCACCCGTGTTAGCGTTGACTTAGGGGAACGAAGATTTTGTGGTATATAGTGATGCTTCGGGCCTCTGGCTCGGATGTGTTTTGATGCAGAGAGATAGGGTCATTGCTTATGCATCCCGCCAATTGAAACCTTACAAGGTGAATTATCCCACGCACGATTTGGAGTTAGCTGCGGTCGTTTTCGCCTTAAAGATCTGGAGGCATTATCTTTATGGGTCGTCTTGTAAGATTTTTACGGATCACAATATCTTGAAGTGTATCTTCAGTCAGAAAGAATTGAATATGAGACAGCGTAGGTGGTTGGAACTAATTAAAGATTATGACCTCGAGATACTTTACCATCCGGGTAAGGCTAACGTAGTGGCCGATGCGTTGAGCCGAAAGCCAATGGCGTTGCAGATGTTAGAGGTACTTACACCACAGAGTAGGATCCAGCGGGATTTTATTTGTCAGGATATCGAGGTTTGGGTTCAGAGAGTTCAGGGTCAGTTATGTGCGTTGGAGATCGCTTCGTCCTTGACTGATGATATCAAGGCGAAACATTATGATGATCCGTTTTTGGTCCAGTTGAGGGAGGATGTGAGGAAGGGGAAAGCCCCTGGATTTGTGGTTCAGGATGATGGGGTTTTGAGATTTCGCGGCAGACTATGTGTACCGAATGTTATTGAGCTCAGACAGAAGATCTTGAGTGAAGCTCATACCACACCTTACTCCATACATCCTGGTACGAGTAAAATGTACAAGGATGTGAGGAGTAACTACTGGTGGAGTAATTTGAAGACAGACGTTAGCGAGTTTGTGTCGAGGTGTTTGACCTGTCAACAGGTTAAGGTCGAGCATCAGCGACCCGCGGGGCTATTGCGACCACTTCCTATTCCGGAGTGGAAATGGGAGGATATTTCCATGGATTTCATTACCGGTATGCCTAAGACTCGGACTGGAATGAACATGATTTGGGTCATTGTCGATCGACTAACCAAATCGGCTCATTTTCTGGGTATTAAGGACACTTGGGGGCCAGAGAGACTAGCACGAGTGTTTATTGCAGAGATCGTGAGGTTACATGGGACCCCTAAGAGTATTGTTTCGGATCGCGATGGCCGGTTTATATCACATTTTTGGCAGGCCTTTCATAGAGCTTTGGGGACCTAGTTGAGACTTAGTACATCCTACCACCCTCAGACAGACGGACAGTCTGAGCGGACGATACAGACGCTGGAGGATATGTTGCGAGCCTGTGCTTTAGATTGGAAGGATGTATGGTAGTCGTACTTGCCATTGATCGAGTTCACGTACAACAATAGTTGGCACGCCTCGATCAAAATGGCACCATTCGAGGCATTGTATGGGAGGAGATGCAGATCGCCGTTGTGTTGGGAGGATGCGTCCGAGCTGATTGGTACCGAGCCTGATGTGGTAGTTGAGACGAGAGAGAAGATTGTTCTGATTCGCGATAGGTTGGTGACGGCCCAGAGCCGGCAGAAGTCTTATGCCGATACACGTCGCCGTCCATTGGAGTTTGAGGTGGGAGACCATGTGTTGCTTAAGGTTTCGCCGACACGGGGAGTTTACCGCTTCGGTCGGAAGGGTAAACTTAGTCCGAGATTTATTGGGCTGTTCGAGATTCTAGAGAGAGTTGGAGAGCTTGCATATCTGTTAGGTTTGCCACTGTCTCTGAGCCACATGCATAATGTATTTCATGTTTCCCAGCTTAGGAAGTACGTACCGGACCCTAGCCATGTTATTGATTTTGGAGAGATCGAGTTGGGGCCCGACATTACCTTCGAGGAGAGGCCGATTCAGATCTTAGAGCGTCGGGTGAAGCAACTGAGGCACAAAACCATTCCTTTGGTTAAATTGCAGTGGTCGAGGCATGGATCCGAGGAAGCCACGTGGGAAACGGAGGAGAGTATGAGGTCGAGATACCCCGAGTTATTCGCGTTGTAGGTGTCGGGACGAAACTTATTTTTAGGGGGAGATAATCTAATATCTGCGTTTTCTATTTTTGGTAATTTCTATTTTCAGTGTATATTTGTTTCGGACAACTCGCTTGGCACTGTTTTCGAATTCTGAATCTATGTTGTTCTTGGAGTTTCTCCGTTGGGGCGAGTCTCGATGATGTTTTTACGTAATATCACCTTGAGTTATATTTTATCGCTTGTGTATTCGATTCTTGTTAAACTCGTTCGATTTCGTCATTTTCCTATTTCCATGAGTTCGTATGGTTGAGTAGAGCATGTTGTGAGTTTCGGATTGTGAATCCGACGTTGTATCGTGATTTTCGGTTGTTTGGGCCGTTTTTGTAATTTCCTATAAGTTTAGGGAATTTGTTCCTTGTTCGGTTTTGGTTGTGTACCTTGGACCGTTTCGGAGATATTGTTTCTCGTTGTATGTATTTTTCCTCGGACGGTTGGGTCGGCATATCGTGTTTTGGATTTCGTCTTTTTCATTTTTTGTAGCGTTGTCTTCTGTCCAGAATGCTGTCTGTCAGGACCTGTGCAAAACGGCGCAAGACCCGCGGCATTTTGCGCCGTGTCTGTGCGCCGTGTCGCACAGGGGGTCGATCACTGTCCGAGAAACGGCACAAGACCCGCGGCTTTCTGCGCCGGGTCTGTGCGCCGTGTTGCCCAGTGGTGCCCGCTGCCTTGCGAAACGGCGCAAGACTCGCGGCATTTTGCGCCATGTCTGTGCGCCGTGTCGCACAGGGGTCGTCCGCTGACCCGCAATACGGCGCTAAACACGGCGCCATTTGGGCCGTTTGTTGCGCCGTGTTCTGTCCAGTATATATAGGACAGACACGGGTTTTGACCTCATTTTTCACCATTCCACTCGTCTCTCCACTCCCTCATTGCGATTTTGGGCGATTTCAACCAGATATTGCATTCTAGTACCTTATAACTCGGAATTGGACTTTCCAACACGAATCAATCATCTTCCTTCCGCCATTCCATCGTTGAATTGAGGTAATTGGTCATTATACCTAATTTTAGGGTTCTTGGCTATAATTCATTTTTCCTTTTGTTTTTGCTTCGATTGATGATGAATATTAGTTGGGTAATCGTGGTGTTATGTTTTCCTAGAACTTTAGCGGATAAATTCCAAGTTTTTCCCCTTTGTTGATCGAATTTGAACTCTATGCCTCAATAGTGTTCGGCGGATTGTCCCTTAGGGTAGAACGTCGATTAATTCGTGATTTCTCAGTGGAATTGTAGTTGATTGAGTCTCTATTGTTGTTAGGGTCAGATTCGTAAAGATTGTTGCGACCGAAACCTTTCCGTTCACCGTTTTTCCTTCACGTCGTGTTATCCGAGGCAAGTATATGTATTACATTTCGTTATGTATGTTGCGTTTTCGAAATGAATGATGTATTGTGGTTTTTGGGTGCGTGAGTTGTGTTCCTTCCACCCGGAGCGTTCGACGGGATGTCTGGGGGTCGATACTAAGGGGTACGGCCGCGGAAGTGCACTTGGGTGCGTGTGTGGTTGAACTTCCACCCGGAGTGTCCGACGGGATGTCTGGGGGTCGATACTAAGGGGTATGGCCACGGAAGTGGTATTCCAACCGGAGCGTTCGACGGGATGTCAGGGGGTCGATACTAAGGGGTACGGCCACGGGATACCAGCTGTGATTTTGTGATATCGTGATGATTGTAAACTGATTTGATTGCCAATGTAGTATTCCGGAATATTTATGGCAAATGATTTCTGATTGAGATGATCGTCTAAAACCGTAATTGTATATAATGTTGTGTAATTGTGTACTTGCACTAGCTATTCGAATGCTAACCCCTTAAATGGGGGAAATGCATCTTATGCATTTCAGGTACCGGGAGAATTGAGGAGCAGGCACGGGACATGCACGCAAAGGATGGGCTGGCTTGATGATAGTGGCTCGAGTCTGTATTTTTATATTTTGTCATTGTATTTGTTGAGTATTGGAGTTAGACTGTTTATTTCTGAACTTGGTTTAAGTCCCCTGCGTGGGCAATGAATTGATATTTACTTTATGTTTCATGTACTCCGTTGAAATGTTTTGGCTGAGGCCACGACCTTATTTACTTTTGAGTGCATCTTATGGGATTTCATTGTGCTTATGTGTCATGTGTTAGCCTGGTAGACCTCACGAGGGCTCTACGGCGTGTAATGTCCCATTTGTGAATTGGGGTGTTACACCACATATTCTCCCGAAAATATAATCATGCCATAATTATTTGGTAGGGATCGGGGTCAGCCGGATCGCCGTACAACGTCGAGTTCGGGTTCAGTTCACCCCCGATTGTATCAGATGAGGCGCACAGAGGAGGCAGACGTTCCGGTTGCGTCAGGTACCACTCAGATCCTTACTCATCCAGTTTCAGTGCTTGTTGATTCGGGTGCTACTCATTCTTTTATTGCTTCGGATTGTGTGAATCGTATTGGCTTTGACTGCTTGTTTGAGTGTGAACCGTTTGTAGTGGGTACGCCTAGCGGGGATCATATGATTGGGGACCGGGAGGTTAGAGATTGCCCAGTGAGGATTGGGAGCCGGGATTAGCCCTCGAATCTCATTGTTATAGACCTTAAGGGTGAGGATTTGATCCTTGGGGACGATTGGTTAGATCGTCATGGTGCTATCATGAACTATCGGACTCGTACCATATCGATAGTGGCCGAGGACGGCACCGAGCATACTCTTGTCGGTTGTAAGCCGGGGAGATTGGGGAGTGTGATTAGCGCCTTAAAGGCGATGAAACTTCTGAACCAGGGTTGTGTCGGCTATTGGTGTTATGCTCTGCAGGCGGAGGATAGTGGGGTTGACATGTCGTCGATTCCAGTTGTTAGTGAGTATCCTAACGTATTCCCGGATGACTTGCCGGGATTACCACCACAGCGAGAGGTGGAGTTTCCTATCGATCTTGAGCCGAATACGGCCCATATTTCTCGAGAACCGTACCGTATGGCACCATCAGAGATGTTAGAGTTGAAGAAGCAGTTGGGAGAGTTATTGGAAAAAGGGTACATTCGACCGAGCGCATCGCGTTGGGGTGCGCCTGTACCTTTTGTTAAAAAGAAGGATGGATCACTTCGTTTATGCATCGATTATTGAGAATTAAACAAGTTAACCATCAAAAATAAATACCCTTTGCCCCGGATCGACGACTTGTTTGATCAGCTTCAGGGGGCGACAGTCTTTTCGAAGATTGATTTGCGATCGGGCTACTACCAGTTGAGGATTTGGGACACCGATATACTGAAAGCTGCCTTTCGGACGAGATATGGCCATTACGAGTTTGTGGTTATGCCTTTCGGGCTCACCAATGCCCTAGCAGTGTTCATGCAGTTGATGAACAAAGTTTTTATTGAGTATCTGGACAAATTCGTAGTCGTCTTTATCGATGACATTCTTATCTATTCACGGAGTCGGGAGGAGCACGCCTTACATCTCCGGATTGTATTAGACATTTTGAGAGCTGAGCAGTTGTATGCGAAGTTCTCTAAGTGTGAGTTTTAGCTCGAGGAAGTGATGTTCCTCGGGCATGTGATTTCAGCAGAGGGAGTTCGGGTAGATCCGAAAAAGATAGAGGTGGTGATGGCTTGGGAGCCACCTAAGAATGTGAAGGAGGTGAGGAGTTTTCTGGGTCTTGCTGGATATTACCGTCGATTTGTTGAGGGATTTTCTAAGATTGCTAAACCGCTGACTCATTTGCTCTAGAAGACTAAGAAATTCGAGTGGACCGCAGACAGACAGGGTAGTTTTGACGAGTTGAAGAGACGACTAACTACCGCACCCGTGTTAGCGTTGCCTCAGGGGAACGAAGATTTTGTGGTATATAGTGATGCTTCGGGCCTCTGGCTCGGATGTGTTTTGATGCAGAGAGATAGGGTCATTGCTTATGCGTCCCGCCAATTGAAACCTTACGAGGTGAATTATCCCATGTACGATTTGGAGTTAGCTGCGGTCGTTTTCGCCTTAAAGATCTGGAGGCATTATCTTTATGGGTCGTCTTGTAAGATTTTTACGGATCACAATATCTTGAAGTGTATCTTCAGTCAGAAAGAATTGAATATGAGACAGCGTAGGTGGTTGGAACTAATTAAAGATTATGACCTCGAGATACTTTACCATCCGGGTAAGGCTAACGTAGTGGCCGATGCGTTGAGCCGAAAGCCAATGGCGTTGCAGATGTTAGAGGTACTTACACCACAGAGTAGGATCCAGCGGGATTTTATTTGTCAGGATATCGAGGTTTGGGTTCAGAGAGTTCAGGGTCAGTTATGTGCGTTGGAGATCGCTTTGTCCTTGACTGATGATATCAAGGCGAAACATTATGATGATCCGTTTTTGGTCCAGTTGAGGGAGGATGTGAGGAAGGGGAAAGCCCCTGGATTTGTGGTTCAGGATGATGGGGTTTTGAGATTTCGCGGCAGACTATGTGTACCGAATGTTATTGAGCTGAGACAGAAGATCTTGAGTGAAGCTCATACCACACCTTACTCCATACATCCTGGTACGAGTAAAATGTACAAGGATGTGAGGAGTAACTACTGGTGGAGTAATTTGAAGACAGACGTTAGCGAGTTTGTGTCGAGGTGTTTGACCTGTCAACAGGTTAAGGTCGAGCATCAGCGACCCGCGGGGCTATTGCGACCACTTCCTATTCCGGAGTGGAAATGGGAGGATATTTCCATGGATTTCATTACCGGTATGCCTAAGACTCGGACTGGAATGAACATGATTTGGGTCATTGTCGATCGACTAACCAAATCGGCTCATTTTCTGGGTATTAAGGGCACTTGGGGGCCAGAGAGACTAGCACGAGTGTTTATTGCAGAGATCGTGAGGTTACATGGGACCCCTAAGAGTATTGTTTCGGATCGCGATGGCCGGTTTATATCACATTTTTGGCAGGCCGTTCATAGAGCTTTGGGGACCGAGTTGAGACTCAGTACATCCTACCACCCTCAGACAGACGGACAGTCTGAGCGGACGATACAGACGCTGGAGGATATGTTGCGAGCCTGTGCTTTAGATTGGAAGGATGATTGGTAGTCGCACTTTCCATTGATCGAGTTCACGTACAACAATAGTTGGCACGCCTCGATCAAAATGGCACCATTCGAGGCATTGTATGGGAGGAGATGCAGATCTCCGTTGTGTTGGGAGGATGCGTCCGAGCTGATTGGTACCGAGCCTGATGTGGTAGTTGAGACGAGAGAGAAGATTGTTCTGATTCGCGATTGGTTGGTGACGGCCCAGAGCCGGCAGAAGTCTTATGCCGATACACATCGTCGGCCATTGGAGTTTGAGGTGGGAGACCATGTGTTGCTTAAGGTTTCGCCGACACGGGGAGTTTACCGCTTCGGTCGGAAGGGTAAACTTAGTCCGAGATTTATTGGGCCGTTCGAGATTCTAGAGAGAGTTGGAGAGCTTGCATATCGGTTAGGTTTGCCACTGTCCCTGAGCCACGTGCATAATGTATTTCATGTTTCCCAGCTTAGGAAGTACGTACCGAACCCTAGCCATGTTATTGATTTTGGAGAGATCGAGTTGGGGCCCGACATTACCTTCGAGGAGAGGCCGATTCAGATCTTAGAGCGTCGGGTGAAGCAACTCAGGCACAAAACCATTCCTTTGGTTAAATTGTAGTGGTCGAGGCATGGATCCGAGGAAGCCACGTGGGAAACGGAGGAGAGTATGAGGTCGAGATACCCCGATTTATTCGCGTTGTAAGTGTCGGGACGAAACTTATTTTTAGGGGGAGATAATGTAATATCCGCGTTTTCTATTTTTGGTAATTTCTATTTTCGGTGTATATTTGTTTCGGACAACTCGCTTGGCACTGTTTTGGAATTCTGAATCTATTTTGTTCTTGGAGTTTCTCCGTTGGGGCGAGTCTCGATGATGTTTTTACGTAATATCACCTTGAGTTATATTTTATCGCTTGTGTATTCGATTCTTGTTAAACTCATTCGATTTCGTCATTTTCCTATTTCCATGAGTTCGTATGGTTGAGTAGAGCATGTTGTGAGTTTCGGATTGTGAATCCGACGTTGTATCGTGATTTTCGGTTGTTTGGGCCGTTTTTGTAATTTCCTATAAGTTTAGGGAATTTGTTCCTTGTTCGGTTTTGGTTGTGTACCTTGGACCGTTTCGGAGATATTGTTTCTCGTTGTATGTATTTTTCCTCGGACGGTTGGGTCGGCATATCGTGTTTTGGATTTCGTCTTTTTCATTTTTTGTAGCGTTGTCTTGTCGCATGTCTTCGTCAGACTGTGCAAAACGGCGCAAGACCCGCGGCATTTTGCGCCGTGTCTGTGCGCCGTGTCGCACAGGGGGTCGATCACTGTCCGAGAAACGGCACAAGCCCCGCGGCTTTCTGCGCCGGGTCTGTGCGCCGTGTTGCCCAGTGGTGCCCACTGCCTTGCGAAACGGCGCAAGACTCGCGGCATTTTGCGCCATGTCTGTGTGCCGTGTCGCACAGGGGTCGTCCGCTGACCCGCAATACGGCGCTAAACACGGCGCCATTTGGGCCGTTTGTTGCGCCGTGTTCTGTCCAGTATATATAGGACAGACACGGGTTTTGACCTCATTTTTCACCATTCCACTCGTCTCTCCACTCCCTCATTGCGATTTTGGGCGATTTCAACCAGATATTGCATTCTAGCACCTTATAACTCGGAATTGGACTTTCCAACACGAATCAATCATCTTCCTTTCGCCATTCCATCGTTGAATTGAGGTAATTGGTCATTATACCTAATTTTAGGGTTCTTGGCTATAATTCATTTTTCTGTTCGTTTTTGCTTCGATTGATGATGAATATTAGTTGGGTAATCGTGGTGTTATGTTTTCCTAGAACTTTAGCGGATAAATTCCAAGTTTTTCCCCTTTGTTGATCGAATTTGAACTCTATGCCTCAATAGTGTTCGGCGGATTGTCCCTTAGGGTAGAACGTCGATTAATTCGTGATTTCTCAGTGGAATTGTAGTTGATTGAGTCTCTATTGTTGTTAGGGTCAGATTCGTAAAGATTGTTGCGACCGAAACCTTTCCGTTCACCATTTTTCCTTCACGTCGTGTTATCCGAGGCAAGTATATGTATTACATTTCGTTATGTATGTTGCGTTTTCGAAATGAATGATGTATTGTGGTTTTGGGTGCGTGAGTTGTGTTCCTTCCACCGGGTGCGTTCGACGGGATGTCGGTTGGTCGATACTAAGGGGTACGGCCGCGGAAGTGCACTTGGGTGCGTGTGTGGTTGAACTTCCACCCGGAGTGTCCGACGGGATGTCTGGGGGTCGATACTAAGGGGTATGGCCACGGAAGTGGTATTCCAACCGGAGCGTTCGACGGGATGTCTGGGGGTCGATACTAAGGGGTACGGCCACGGGATACCAGCTGTGATTTTGTGATATCGTGATGATTATAAACTGATTTGATTGCCAATGTAGTATTCCGGAATATTTATGGCAAATGATTTCTGATTGAGATGATCGTGTAAAACCGTAATTGTATATAATGTTGTGTAATTGTGTACTTGCACTAGCTATTCGAATGCTAACCCCTTAAATGGGGGAAATGCGTCTTATGTATTTCAGGTACCGGGAGAATTGAGGAGCAGGCACGGGACATGCACGCAAAGGATGGGCTGGCTTGATGATAGTGGCTCGAGTCTGTATTTTTATATTTTGTCATTGCATTTGTTGAGTATTGGAGTTAGACTGTTTACTTCTGAACTTGGTTTAAGTCCCCTGCGTGGGCAATGAATTGATATTTACTTTATGTTTCATGTACTCCGTTGAAATGTTTTGGCCGAGGCCACGACCTTATTTACTTTTGAGTGCATCTTATGGGATTTCATTGTGCTTATGTGTCATGTGTTAGCCTGGTAGACCTCACGAGGGCTCTACGGCGTGTAATGTCCCATTTGTGAATTGGGGTGTTACACCACATATTCTCCCGAAAATATAATCATGCCATAATTATTTGGTAGGGATCGGGGTCAGCCGGATCGCCGTACAGCATCGAGTTCGGGTTCAGTTCACCCCCGATTGTATCAGATGAGGCGCACAGAGAAGGCAGACGTTCCGGTTGCGTCAGGTACCACTCAGATCCATACTCATCCAGTTTCAGTGCTTGTTGATTCGGGTGCTACTCATTCCTTTATTGCTTCGGATTGTGTGAATCGTATTGGCTTTGACTGCTTGTTTGAGTGTGAACCGTTTGTAGTGGGTACGCCTAGCGGGGATCATATGATTGGGGACCGGGAGGTTAGAGATTGCCCAGTGAGGATTGGGAGCCGGGATTAGCCCTCGAATCTCATTGTTATAGACCTTAAGGGTGAGGATTTGATCCTTGGGGACGATTGGTTAGATCGTCATGGTGCTATCATGAAGTATCGGACTCGTACCATATCGATAGTGGCCGAGGACGGCACCGAGCATACTCTTGTCGGTTGTAAGCCGGGGAGATCGGGGAGTGTGATTAGCGCCTTAAAGGCGATGAAACTTCTGAACCAGGGTTGTGTCGGCTATTGGTGTTATGCTCTGCATGCGGAGGATGGTGGGGTTGACATGTCGTCGATTCCAGTTGTTAGTGAGTATCCTAACGTATTCCCGGATGACTTGCCGGGATTACCACCACAGCGAGAGGTGGAGTTTCCTATCGATCTTGAGCCGAATGCGGCCCATATTTCTCGAGAACCGTACCGTATGGCACCATCAGAGATGTTAGAGTTGAAGAAGCAGTTGGGAGAGTTATTGGAAAAAGGGTACATTCGACCGAGCGCATCGCCTTGGGGTGCGCCTGTACTTTTTGTTAAAAAAAAAGGATGGATCACTTCGTTTATGCATCGATTATCAAGAATTAAACAAGTTAACCATCAAAAATAAATACCCTTTGCCCCAGATCGACGACTTGTTTGATCAGCTTCAGGGGGCGACAGTCTTTTCGAAGATTGATTTGCGATCGGGCTACTACCAGTTGAGGATTTGGGACACCGATATACTGAAAGCTGCCTTCCGGACGAGATATGGCCATTACGAGTTTGTGGTTATGCCTTTCGGGCTCACCAATGCCCTAGCAGTGTTCATGCAGTTGATGAACAAAGTTTTTATTGAGTATCTCGACAAATTCGTAGTCGTCTTTATCGATGACATTCTTATCTATTCACGGAGTCGGGAGGAGCACGCCTTACATCTCCGGATTGTATTAGACATTTTGAGAGCTGAGCAGTTGTATGCGAAGTTCTCTAAGTGTGAGTTTTAGCTCGAGGAAGTGATGTTCCTCGGGCATGTGATTTCAGCAGAGGGAGTTCGGGTAGATCCGAAAAAGATAGAGGTGGTGATGGCTTGGGAGCCACCTAAGAATGTGAAGGAGGTGAGGAGTTTTATGGGTCTTGCTGGCTATTACCGTTGATTTGTTGAGGGATTTTCTAAGATTGCTAAACCGCTCACTCAGTTGCTCTAGAAGACTAAGAAATTCGAGTGGACCGCAGACAGACAGGGTAGTTTTGACGAGTTGAAGAGACGACTAACTACCGCACCCGTGTTAGCGTTGCCTCAGGGGAACGAAGATTTTGTGGTATATAGTGATGCTTCGGGCCTCTGGCTCGGATGTGTTTTGATGCAGAGAGATAGGGTCATTGCTTATGCGTCCCGCCAATTGAAACCTTACGAGGTGAATTATCCCACGCACGATTTGGAGTTAGCTGCGGTCGTTTTCGCCTTAAAGATCTGGAGGCATTATCTTTATGGGTTGTCTTGTAAGATTTTTACGGATCACAATATCTTGAAGTGTATCTTCAGTCAGAAAGAATTGAATATGAGACAGCGTAGGTGGTTGGAACTAATTAAAGATTATGACCTCGAGATACTTTACCACACTACTACAAAATATGCCTTTTACGACGCTCAATTTACATCGGTTTACATAAAACCGATGTAAAAATAAAAAATTCGTCGATTTTACATCGGTTATTAGTGAAAACTGATGTAAATAAAAAATTTCGGACCTTTTACATCGGTTATCTTGAAAATCGATGTAAAATGTTGATGATTTTACGTCGGTTGTGTAGAAAAACCGATGTAATATGTACTCCTTATTTACATCGGTTAAATTTTAACCGATGTAAAGTTGAATATAAATTAATTTTACATCGATTTCTAAAAACTGATGTAAAATATTGATGATTTTACGGTTGTGTAGAAAACCGATGTAATATTACTTCTTATTTACATCGGTTAAAAGTAACCGATGTAAAAGTTGAATATAAATTAATTTTACATCGGTTTCTAAAAACCGACGTAAAATGTTGATGATTTTACGTCGGTTGTGTAGAAAAACCGATGTAATATTACTTCTTATTTACATCGGTTACTTTTAACCGATGTAAAAGTTGAATATAAATTAATTTTACATCGGTTTCTAAAAACCGACGAAAAATGTTGATGATTTTACGTCGGTTGTGTAGAAAAACCGATGTAATATTACTCCTTATTTACATCGGTTAAAAGTAACCGATGTAAAAGTTGAATATAAATTAATTTTACATCGGTTTCTAAAAACCGACGTAAAATGTTGATGATTTTACGTCGATTGTGTAGAAAAACCGATGTAATATTACTCCTTATTTACATCGGTTAAAAGTAATCGATGTAAAAGTTGAATATAAATTAATTTTACGTTTCTCAGAAAACCGATGTAAAGTACTTAATTTTTACATCGGTTGTTTCTAACCGACGTAAAACCGACAATTTTATTATTAACACGATTATTTACTTCATTCTTACTTCATTCGATTATTTTGCGCAAAAACCTACCCTAAAACCGGAGAACCAGTTTTTCCCTCACCCCGCGAATCATCGTCAACCAACCTCTACCGTGGGGCTGATTTCACTTCATCGCGGCTAGGAATTTGCAGCAGCAAGAGCTTCTGTTTTCAGAGAGATTCCATCGGCCAATCTTCATTCTCTTTGCCGTCGGTGGCACACCCAGAAGTTGAGCTCGGCAGTCCGTTAATCCAAGGTGAGTTTTGGCCAATCTTCATTCTCTTTCCCTGCTTTTTTTCAACGGTTTCTGGGATACCCTTTGCGTTTATCCGACGAGAAGCACAAACTACCGGAGTTATTCTGGTTTTTTCCCATTTAGAATTAGGTATTTTAGATTTAGGCTTTTGTTCGTTTTGGTTGCTGACGAGCTTATCGCTTATCAGCACCTTGAGACCATATCCTGGCATTAGTTTTATTTTGTTGGATTATAGACTTATAAGTGTGAGTGCTCCCCATTGTATTATTGAAGTCTTCAAACCCTATAGTGGTTCGGGTGCCCCCCCACCCCAATGGATGGCTTTTTTAGATGAACATTTGATTTGCCTAAAAAAACATTGCTAATGTCCCTGAATATGTCTGTCTCAATCTGTAGGTGACTCCCATCTTTTTTGTGCTTCTTTTGTTAATACTGCAAAGATTGTCTCAGTAGTTGGCATCACCGATCACTTAGAACACACCTCGGTATCTCAATGAATGCCGTTGACTGATTTTTAATTGTGTTCTTCAGTTTCTCTCCACTTGAGGAATAGAGTTACTTTACATTGTCAAATAATTCAATTATTTTCTAAACAAAAAATGGGATGCTCATGTGAGAAATAATAGATATCTCGTGATGGAAACGTAATATCTCATCACATTGTGACCACTTTTTAATGTAACTCAACCTGAATGTGGTGTGAAGATCTTAGATTTACTAAACCTTGTTAAGAGAGTATCCCGAGATCTCTATTAATTGGTCTGTGCCGACATCTCTGATCGATGTGGGATATATATCCCTTAACATGTAGAGCCAGAAAATATCCAAACTGTACATAATCTTTGTTGTGTTCTAGTGGGGCTCGTGAAATGGAGCTCCCGCTGTTGTTAAATCTTTGATGTGCCCCATTGAAGCTAGCATCAAACCTGTTAGTATTGAGTTGAGCTCCCCATAATGGTGAGCAAACCAACCTTAATTAAAATGGTATAATATGAAATAATTGTCTCTTTTCTTTCTTTGTGAACTTCAGTCCAATCGCACCTTTGTGATAGGTGTGAGCCTCATAAGCTCGTGGAGCAGAAAAAGTCTGACATCCTGAACCTTATCGTTCTATAAGCCATCTTGCAATTCCGAATCGGGTGGTAGAGGATGGATCGACTTGAGAGCATCACTTGTTTTTATTTGATTAATATATACAAAATCTTCAATGCTTGTTATTAGATTATGTAGCTTGAACAATTCTTGGATCTAGAATAGCGATAACTACTGCAACTGTTGACCGAGTGGCAGATGTACCAAATCAGTATAATAATACCTACACAAAGAGAATTGAATTAACAAAATGCTCGTTTCATGTACGGAACTGTTTATATCTTCATTTCTCGCTAATGAGTTTACTGTGATCACAGGCGACTCTCAAGAAATATAGTCATGACTGGAAACATTCTTCTTAATGGGAAGAAGCGAAGGCTAGACTACGGTGTGGTTGTAAGTATATATATCTATCTATATACATATGTGTAAAAAATGAAAATTTAGTCTTAAAATATTTTCTATGCAAGTATTTGTTGAATGCATTTCTAATGTTTTGACCAAATCAGGCTTATGTCACACAAGAAGATGTATTGTTGGGCACTCTCACGGTCAGAGAGACGCTAACTTTTTCGGCCCATTTGAGCCTACCGATCTCCATGACTAAAGAGGAAGTAAAAGGCATTGTAGAGGGGACTATCATGGAAATGGACTTCAAGATTGTCTTGGCCACAAATAGGAATTGGCGATTAAGAGGATATGTGGTGGTGAAAAGAAAAGATTGAGCATCGCCCTTGAAATTCTCATTCGGCCCCATCTGCTCTTTCTTGACGAACCTAGTAACGGCCTCGGCAGTCATTGCCTTTTTCGTGATCCAAGCTATTAAGAATCTCGCTCGGGATGGAAGAAGCATTATATCGTCAATCCATCACCAAGTAGTGAAGTCTTTGCTCTCTTTGATGATCTTTATTTATTATCCGGGGTGAAACGATTTACTTTGGAGAAGCTAAGATGGCAACAAAGGTACATTACATCTTGATTGATAGAATTGCACTTTGGTCCCTCATTGTTGTGACATTGGCACTTTTGGTCGAACCCGAAGGTTGATTTCATTTATTTGTGCATTTTGCTCCAAGCAGAAGTTTTATTTTGTATTTTTTTTGTGTTCTTTTTGGACAAAAAAATGCAACAAACAATTGATTCTTAGGGGAAGTTTTGTGCTCAGTTTTTTTTTTGGTGTTCGTATGATATGTTTCTCGATCTAATATCGTGATTTTACAGTTTTTTGCCGAAGCACGATTTCCATGTCCGAGTAGGAGAAATCCTTGAGATCATTTCTGCCGCATTAACTCGGATTTTGAGTTCGTGATGACCACACTAAAAGGCTCACAAAGAGTTAGTGTATGAATCCAATATTTACTTGTCTCCATTTTTCTTACCGATCCTCTAATGAATTTGGTAGCAATGGACATCGGATCGGTTCTTGTTGAAAAGTATAAGCAATCGAGTATGCAAAAAGACAAGATTGAGATCGCAAGAAATCTCCTCTGTTGTAAGCATTTAAAACATTAAGCTATTATATTGGTAACTTTTTAATACACAACACCTTGGAAAACGAAGGTATTGGGATTAATAAAATCATGAATTTCAGAAGGGATGGAGATGGAATCAATCAAAGGAAGCCAAGCATGGTGGTGGAAGCGACTTTTGACTTTGACACGGAGATCATTCTTGAACATGTCTCGGGATGTCGGATATTCTTGGTCTCGAATAGTCATATACACCATTGTTGCTATATGTAAATAAGAGTCGGAGTTAATGTTGTGATTTGATAAAAAAATCCGAATGTATGGTTGCCTTATGTTTTACCAAAGCGACCTAGCATCTATTATGTGCAGGTTTTACATCTTTCTTATGTATTAAGGAGTGTAATCATATATACTCATGTTACTTCTTTTTAGGGCGACTTTTAGGAATATGTTGTTTTATGACTAATTACTCTCCGTTTGGGCGTCTTTTAAGGAATGTGTTGTTTTTACAGATTTGATTGTTTTGCTTTTAACAATAATTTGATATTACGAGTTGGAATAGTTAAAAACAAGCGAAATAATTAAAAATTTTTTACATCGGTTGTTTGAAACCGATGTAGAAAAATAAAAGGTATACATTTTACATCGGTTTGATTAAAACCGATGTAAAAAAGATGAGCACTTTACATCGGTTATGAACTAAACTGATGTAAAAATGTTCAAAATATGCACTTTCTACATCGGTTTTCTTCCGAACCGATGTAAAATGTGCAACATTTTACATCAGTTACTCCTAGAACCGATGTAAAATGTACGAATTCTGCACTTTTTACATCGGTTCAAAGAGAACCGATGTAAAATGTTGCACATTTATATCGGTTTTTAAACCGATGTAGATTTAACGTCTATTTTATGACGATACATTTTACATCAGTTCTATAACCGATGTAAAATGTACGAAATAACCGTAGTAAAATGTATTTTTTGTAGTAGTGCCATCCGGGTAAGGCTAACGTAGTGGCCGATGCGTTGAGCCGAAATCCAATGGCGTTGCAGATGTTAGAGGTACTTACACCACAGAGTAGGATCCAGCGGGATTTTATTTGTCAGGATATCGAGGTTTGGGTTCAGAGAGTTCAGGGTCAGTTATGTGCGTTGGAGATCACTTCGTCCTTGACTGATGATATCAAGGCGAAACATTATGATGATCCGTTTTTGGTCCAGTTGAGGGAGGATGTGAGGAAGGGGAAAGCCCCTGGATTTGTGGTTCAGGATGATGGGGTTTTGAGATTTCGCGGCAGACTATGTGTACCTAATGTTATTGGTGAGACAAGATCTTGAGTGAAGCTCATACCACACCTTACTCCATACATCTGATGCAGTAAAATGTACAAGGATGTGAGGAGTAACTACTGGTGGAGTAATTTGAAGACAGACGTTAGCGAGTTTGTGTCGAGGTGTTTGACCTGTCAACAGGTTAAGGTCGAGCATCAGCGACCCGCGGGGCTATTGCGACCACTTCCTATTTCGGAGTGGAAATGGGAGGATATTTCCATGGATTTCATTACCGGTATGCCTAAGACTCGGACTGGAATGAACATGATTTGGGTCATTGTCGATCGACTAACCAAATCGGCTCATTTTCTGGGTATTAAGGACACTTGGGGGCCATAGAGACTAGCACGAGTGTTTATTGCAGAGATCGTGAGGTTACATGGGACCCCTAAGAGTATTGTTTTGGATCGCGATGGCCGGTTTATATCACATTTTTGGCAGGCCGTTCATAGAGCTTTGGGGACCGAGTTGAGACTCAGTACATCCTACCACCCTCAGACAGACGGACAGTCTGAGCGGACGATACAGACGCTGGAGGATATGTTGCGAGCCTGTGCTTTAGATTGGAAGGATGATTGGTAGTCGCACTTGCCATTGATCGAGTTCACGTACAACAATAGTTGGCATGCCTCGATCAAAATGGCACCATTCGAGGCATTGTATGGGAGGAGATGCAGATCGCCATTGTGTTGGGAGGATGCGTCCGAGCTGATTGGTACCGAGCCTGATGTGGTAGTTGAGACGAGAGAGAAGATTGTTCTGATTCGCGATAGGTTGGTGACGGCCCAGAGCCGGCAGAAGTCTTATGCTGATACACGTCGCCGGCCATTGGAGTTTGAGGTGGGAGACCATGTGTTGCTTAAGGTTTCGCCGACACGGGGAGTTTACCGCTTCGGTCGGAAGGGTAAACTTAGTCCGAGATTTATTGGGCCGTTCGAGATTCTAGAGAGAGTTGGAGAGCTTGCATATCGGTTAGGTTTGCCACTGTCCCTGAGCCACGTGCATAATGTATTTCATGTTTCCCAGCTTAGGAAGTACGTACCGGACCCTAGCCATGTTATTGATTTTGGAGAGATCGAGTTGGGGCCCGACATTACCTTCGAGGAGAGGCCGATTCAGATCTTAGAGCGTCGGGTGAAGCAACTGAGGCACAAAACCATTCCTTTGGTTAAATTGCAGTGGTCGAGGCATGGATCCGAGGAAGCCACGTGGGAAACGGAGGAGAGTATGAGGTCGAGATACCCCGAGTTATTCGCGTTGTAAGTGTCGGGACGAAACTTATTTTTAGGGGGAGATAATGTAATATCCGCGTTTTCTATTTTTGGTAATTTCTATTTTCGGTGTATATTTGTTTCGGACAACTCGCTTGGCACTGTTTTGGAATTCTGAATCTATTTTGTTCTTGGAGTTTCTCCGTTGGGGCGAGTCTCGATTATGTTTTTACGTAATATCACCTTGAGTTATATTTTATCGCTTGTGTATTCGATTCTTGTTAAACTCGTTCGATTTCGTCATTTTCCTATTTCCATGAGTTCGTATGGTTGAGTAGAGCATGTTGTGAGTTTCGGATTGTGAATCCGACGTTGTATCGTGATTTTCGGTTGTTTGGGCCGTTTTTGTAATTTCCTATAAGTTTAGGGAATTTGTTCCTTGTTCGGTTTTGGTTGTGTACCTTGGACCGTTTCGGAGATATTGTTTCTCGTTGTATGTATTTTTCCTCGGACGGTTGGGTCGGCATATCGTGTTTTGGATTTCGTCTTTTTCATTTTTTGTAGCGTTGTCTTCTCCCGAATGCATGCATCGGGACACTGTGCAAAAGCGGCGCAAGACCGCGGCATTTTTGCGCCGTGTGCATGCGCCGTGTCGCCGCCTGGGTCGATCAGAAAGCGGCACAAGACCGCGGCTTCTGCGCCGGTGCATGCGCCGTGTTGCCCAGTGGTGCCCGCTGCCTTGCGAAACGGCGCAAGACTCGCGGCATTTTGCGCCATGTCTGTGCGCCGTGTCGCACAGGGGTCGTCCTCTGACCCGCAATACGGCGCTAAACACGGCGCCATTTGGGCCGTTTGTTGCGCCGTGTTCTGTCCAGTATATATAGGACAGACACGGGTTTTGACCTCATTTTTCACCATTCCACTCGTCTCTCCACTCCCTCATTGCGATTTTGGGCGATTTCAACAAGATAATGCATTCTAGCACCTTATAACTCGGAATTGGACTTTCCAACACGAATCAATCATCTTCCTTCCGCCATTCCATCGTTGAATTGAGGTAATTGGTCATTATACCTAATTTTAGGGTTCTTGGCTATAATTCATTTTTCCTTTCGTTTTTGCTTCGATTGATGATGAATATTAGTTGGGTAATCGTGGTGTTATGTTTTCCTAGAACTTTAGCGGATAAATTCCAAGTTTTTCCCCTTTGTTGATCGAATTTGAACTCTATGCCTCAATAGTGTTCGGCGGATTGTCCCTTAGGGTAGAACGTCGATTAATTCGTGATTTCTCAGTGGAATTGTAGTTGATTGAGTCTCTATTGTTGTTAGGGTCAGATTCGTAAAGATTGTTGCGACCGAAACCTTTCCGTTCACCATTTTTCCTTCACGTCGTGTTATCCGAGGCAAGTATATGTATTACATTTCGTTATGTATGTTGCGTTTTCGAAATGAATGATGTATTGTGGTTTTGGGTGCGTGAGTTGTGTTCCTTCCACCCGGAGCGTTCGACGGGATGTCTGGGGGTCGATACTAAGGGGTACGGCCGCGGAAGTGCACTTGGGTGCGTGTGTGGTTGAACTTCCACCCGGAGTGTCCGACGGGATGTCTGGGGGTCGATACTAAGGGGTATGGCCACGGAAGTGGTATTCCAACCGGAGCGTTCGACGGGATGTCTGGGGGTCGATACTAAGGGGTACGGCCACGGGATACCAGCTGTGATTTTGTGATATCGTGATGATTGTAAACTGATTTGATTGCCAATGTAGTATTCCGGAATATTTATGGCAAATGATTTCTGATTGAGATGATCGTGTAAAACCGTAATTGTATATAATGTTGTGTAATTGTGTACTTGCACTAGCTATTCGAATGATAACCCCTTAAATGGGGGAAATGCGTCTTATGCATTTCAGGTACCGGGAGAATTGAGGAGCAGGCACGGGACATGCACGTAAAGGATGGGCTGGCTTGATGATAGTGGCTCGAGTCTGTATTTTTATATTTTGTCATTGCATTTGTTGAGTATTGGAGTTAGACTGTTTACTTCTGAACTTGGTTTAAGTCCCCTGCGTGGGCAATGAATTGATATTTACTTTATGTTTCATGTACTCCGTTGAAATGTTTTGGCCGAGGCCACGACCTTATTTACTTTTGAGTGCATCTTATGGGATTTCATTGTGCTTATGTGTCATGTGTTAGCCTGGTAGACCTCACGAGGGCTCTACGACGTGTAATGTCCCATTTGTGAATTGGGGTGTTACACCACATATTCTCCCGAAAATATAATCATGCCATAATTATTCGTTATACTTTTAAAAATAAGAAAGTTTTAAAATATCTTGTTTTAAATAAGAAAGTAAATCTTTTTTTTAAACCTCCTTAACTGTGTAGTCCCATACCTATACAGTCTTGGAATACCTCTCGTTCTGGTGAGAATTCAGTTCAGTCATGTCCCCCTTCGCCTAGAAGCCTTGTCAGGAGCCGCTCATTGTCCGTGCCCTTTTTCTTATTGCACCGGCGATCACTCCCCTTTCTGGGAGCCGCTCATTGTCCGTGCCCTTTTCTGTTGCACCGACGATCACTCCCCGCCCTCATCGGCCCCGAGTGTCACATGTTCACCAGCTTCCGCCTGGTTCATCCCCAAATTTCACCGTACTGAGAGAGGCCTTGCTCCGATACCATTCTGTAACGCCCTGGCTCTCTTAATTAAAAAGAACATTACACAGGTCATTTTTCCTTAAAAATTTTATATAAATTCGGAGTATTTGCGGAAGCATTTTAGTCAGTCAATCTTCAATAAAACTCGTTTATTCAACCATCAATACAGTTTTACAAAAACTTGGGAAATCAAATATTCGGACATAGTCCGTTGAAATTATATTCGTTGAAGAACATCAAGTATTTCGTAAAAATAATAATAATTACGGCGACAACATATTTTATTATTTAGAACTTCATCGTGTTGGGAGTATGTATTCATCTTCTGCTTGTCCCATTCGTCGATTCCTTAGCCTGAAAAACATAAATGACGAGGTGTGAGTACGCGAGCATACTCAGTGAGATTAAACCCTTATAAATCGTCAAAATCATGTTGTGTAATGCACATAAAACATTCTTATCTGTGTGAGACTCGTCTTGGATTTCTTTCATTCTTTGGACCCCTCGCGGGTCGTCATGTTACACTACACAACGATGACTGTAACATATTAAAACAGTATAACCTCACCTCGTTTGCTGAAATCTTGAAATATCTTCCTTTGAATTTGGCTCGGTTGTCCTTCTTGGATCCCAGATACGCTTCTCCTAGCACTTGAAAATACTTTTTCATATTTCCAGTCATAAATTATTGATATAAAATCTGAAATCTCTTTGAGGACTTTTATCAAACACCTTTGAAAAACTATTAGATTTGAGCTTCCTGTTTCATCGGGCTTTTTGAACCCTTATAATTTTTGGAAGGGAAATATGTTACGAGCGTTTTATAGTAGAGGTCCAGAGACTCGAATTGATATGTGATATATACAAAAACACGTCTGGTAATATGTATAAATAGGGGTCCAAAATCGGCTGAAAATCAACCTTACTCGGACAGCTGGAGGCCTTATCCGGGCAGCTGGCCGAGAAGCTTCTGTCGGTCGTGATCGACCTTATCCGGACAGCTGGACAGCCTTATTCGGACGACTGACCGAGAAACTTCTGTCGGTTGTGACCGACCTTATCCAGACAGCCTTATCCGAACAGCGCCGAGAAACTTCTGTCGGACATGACCGGCAGTTGTTGGTAGGCGTGTCTGGCGGGGACCGGCAGATGTCCGTCAACTTGGCTCGGCCGGTTCGACCCCTTCCCTGTGTCCAAATTCGATTTTCCGACCTGTTCCGGACTCGTCGTAGTTAAATCTTCGATATGCTCGGAATGGATTTTTGATAATAATAATAATACAATTTAATATTATTTTTGAAATATAAGTGTTTTGTAATGTAATTTTATCGTATCAAAATCGTCGGAACTTTTCGAAATCACTTTCATAAATTCTAAAAATGATCCTTATAATTTATTTTGAAATCTTTTCCTTTTAAGTCCTTCATTTTATGCTAGGAACGTATCGGTCCAAGTATCGGACAACCTGTAAATATTAAAAAATCAAAACCCATGATCGTTAGCAAAATAAATTGCATTTAAACAAGTATTGGGGCCTTACAAATAACCTTCAACCCGGTCGAAGAACTCTAACTCGATCACTTCACCAACAATCCGAACCTTCATTGAACAATAACACCAATATAACTAATGGTTCCGGCTAACCATTCTAAACATCATGCTAGCATCAAAAGACGAAATCTACCCGATCATAAAAACGTATGAATCTACCCCACCCGTAATGGTTGAATCAACACTACGATACAAATTCGAACTGTAACACCCCGAGATATTCGGAGTATATTACAGCGCCGTGGACCCCTACATGGGACCCACCAGGCTACAACAAGAAAACACCACTCGACTAACCAAATCGGTTAGCGAGGATACATGTTTAAATAATATGACATATGAAGACACGCCCGGAGCAACCGGCGAATTAAGCATCAACCGACAATGTAACAATTTAAAATAATACCAAACGGAGTTTAAAATGACAAACCTAAGTACTCGCGAGTACAATCTATAAGTTTATAAAAGTGGCAAACAACCAAATCGAAGTAAACGAAAGAAATAAGAAGACCCAAATGCACATGTCAACGACCCTGGCCAACATCCTCGTACTGTCCCGGTGCTCGCTCGTCCAGATAATCATAACTTGAAATCCATAACAAGAATTTCCCCAAAACTGGTCCCCAAAGGGGTTAGCAATTATGCTAGTACAAGTAATCAAGGCAAACCAGTCGTTTACACATTTCATAGTATATGCACCAATATCAATTTCAAAAGTCAAAACCAGACATGTCTTTTCCGGAAACAAACAGTCAAACATTTTGCCTTGGGAACAGGGTAATACCATAGATCCCGCCCGAGGCCTCTAAGGACCCTCCCGAGATGGCCATATCGTAAAACAAAACACGCATATGCATCGCCTTGGGAACAGGGTAATACCATTGATCCCGCCCGAGGCCTCTAAGGACCCTCCCGAGATGGCTAGCTAAACAAACTCATGAATCCAGGACTCAACCCTTTGGACTCCCTCCGTGATCCCGTCGGACCATCCCGAGGTGAGTAAATCACACACAAGATACATTACCATTTCACGTTAAGCATAAAGTTTTCCAAAAATACTTGCCTTGAATAATTGATGACGCAACGAACGGAAAGGATAGTCACCGACGAACGCTAAGAATCAACGGAACCGAACCTAACGATTCGAAGAACATAATCACAACCAACTCTAGACGAACACGGAAATGGAATACACCCGAAAACCCACCTACGATTCATGTATATTCGTACAAAAATAACAACGAGGGCGGACCACAACCAAACCCTCTCGATTTCGCAAAACCATGAAAATATACCATGAATCCGTAGGAAAACTTATGGTATCAACAAGATTAATCATATTCATCATGGATCCACCAACAAAACGGAACGAATCGGACGAAAATTCCAAAACCCCCAAATTATCCAAAAGTAGGGTTCTAAGAGATATTACCTTTGAGGATCCAAGTACTTTAATCCGATGAAATCGCATTAGATCGACAATCCGAGCTTCACAACCGAAAGAAAATGATGAAACTCAAACCCTAAAGTGATGAAAGATCAGAAGTTCTCTCCTCAGCTCTCTCTCTCGTTCGCAGGTGAAGGAAAGGAAAAAAAATGGCTGCTCTCGCTAAAAAAATACGAAATTATAGGGTTGACTGCCCTGTGTGCCGTGGCCCAGCTGAAGTGTGCCGCGGCACAGGCCCAAAAATTGCTCCCAGGGCTCGGCAGTGTGCCGCAGCCCCGTCGGCATGTGCCGCGGCACACAGTACAGGGCGCTCGGCCAAAAACTGGAAAATGTGTGTGCCGCGGCGCACAATCCTTGTGCCGCGGCCCACACCCCCCTTGGGTCCTAAAATGAAGAAAAATGACCCGGAAAGAGAATAAAAGCAATAAGAATCGATATTTGGGAACCAATAACACAAAAATGGAAGTACGGAAACCCCAAAACGGTGGTTCCGCGCAACAATAACAAGAATCAGATCAATAGATGACAGGAAAGATACACTGAAAGATACACGAGGGTCACTACAATCGAAAAAAAATACGCCGGAAATGAAAATACAAGGGAAAGAAAAATGCGGATATTACATTCTACCCCTCTAAAAATAAGTTTCGTCCCGAAACGTAAGAGACAAACAAATCGGGGTACCTAGCACGCATGCTATCCTCGGTTTCCCAAGTTGCTTCCTCGACACCATGTCTCGACCACTGCACTTTGACCAAAGGAATGGTCTTATGCCTCAGTCGCTTCTCACGACGCTCCAAAATCTTCAAGGGACGTTCTTCAAAGGTAATATCCTCGGCGACGTCAATCTCACCATAATCGATGACATGACTAGGATCTGGGACATATTTCCTCAACTGGGAAACATGAAAAACGCTATGAACATGACTCAGGGCCTGGGGTAACACCAAATGGTATGCTAACCCACCGAATCGCTCGAGAATATCGAAGGGTCCAATAAATCTCAGACTCAACTTCCCCTTATTCCCGAAATGGAAAACTCCCCTCGTCGGCGACACCTTCAGCAAAACGTGGTCTCCCACCTCGAATTCTAAAGGTTGACGACGGACATCGGCATAGGACTTCTGTCGACTCTGGGCAGTCAACATCCATTCCCGAATTAATTCTATCTTCCGCCTCGTCTCTAAAACGACATCTGGCTCGGTCCCGACCAAATCGGACGCCTCATTCCAACAAATCGGTGATCGGCATCGCCGACCATAAAGTGCCTCATACGGTGCCATCCGAATCGGCGCATGCCAACTATTGTTGTACATGAATTCGATCAATGGCAAATGCTCCTCCCAGTCGCTGCTCCATTCGAGAGCGCACGCACGCAACATATCCTCGAACGTCTGGATATTGCGTTCCGACTGTCCATCTGACTGAGGATGAAAAGAGGTACTCAAACGCAAATGAGTACCCAACGCTTTATGCACCGCCTGCCAAAAGTGCGATACAAATCGGCCATCACGATCCGAAAAAATAGACTTCGGAGTATCGTGAAGCCTCACAATCTGCGCGATGAATACACGAGCCAACTTCTCCAGGCCCCAAGTGTCCTTGATGCCCAGAAAATGTGCCGACTTGGTCAGACGATCAACAATCACCCATACCATATTCATGCCCGACCTCGATCTCGGCAAACTCGTAACGAAATCCATCGACATATCTTCCCATTTCCATTCCGGAATGGGAAGTGACTGCAATAACCCAGCCGGTCGCTGATGCTCGATTTTGACCTGCTGACAAGTCAAGCACTTCGCTACAAACTGCGGGACCTCTTCCTTCATATCATTCCACCAGAAGTTCCTCCTCAGGTCCTTGTACATCTTACTCGAACCAGGATGAACGGAGTAAGGTGTAGCATGGGCCTCACGCAAAATACTCTTTCTCAACTCTGAGTCGTTCGGCACACAAAGCCGACTCTGGAATCTCAAAATACCATCCTCGTGAATCACAAACCCAGGAGACTTTCCTTTAAGAACGTTCTCTCGGATTTGAGTAATCATTGGATCCTCTAACTGTTTCAGCTTAATTTCATCGATCAAGGACGACGAAATCTCTAAAGCACAAAGTTGCCCGACAGCTCCAGGCAACAAAACCGAAACATCTAATTCGATCAAAGCCCGCCAAAGCTCAGACTTAGACGTAAGGATCTCAAGCGTTCGCAACGCAACCGGTTTCCGACTCAAGGCGTCGGCCACGACGTTCGCCTTGCCCGGATGATAAAGGATTTCGAGATCATAATACTTAATCAGCTCTAACCACCTTCTCTGCCTCATATTCAACTCCTGCTGAGTAAATATGTATTTCAGACTTTCATGATCGGTAAAAATCTGACATGTAGAGCCGAAAAGATAGTGACGCCAAATCTTGAGCGCAAAGACAACTGCCGCTAACTCCAAATCGTGAGTAGGGTAGTTAAGCTCATATGGCCTCAACTGTCTCGACGCATAGGCAATGGTCTTGCCGTGCTACATCAACACGCACCCAAGACCCTGTCCCGAAGCATCACTATAAAAAGCAAAACCTTCATTCCCACACGGCAACGCTAAAATCGGGGCTGAAATCAAACGCCTCTTCAGCTCCTCAAAACTCGACTGCCTCTTATCATTCTAGACGAACTTCTTGAATTTCTGGAGCAACTGTGTAAGTGGCCGAGCTAGTTTCGAGAAACCCTCGACGAACCTACGATAGTAGCCAGCCAAACCCAAGAAACTGCAGATCTCCTTCACATTCTTGGGCGGTGCCCAATCCAACACTGCCTCAATCTTCTGCCGATCCACACGAACCCCCTCGGCTGAAATCACGTGACCTAAAACATCACTTCCTTCAGCCAGAACTCGCATTTCGAGAACTTCACATAGAGTTGCTCGGTCCTCAAAATGTCTAACACTACTCGCAAATGATGGGCATGCTCCTCCTCGCTCCTCGAATAAATAAGAATATCGTCAATGAAGACGACGACACACTTATCCAAATACTCGATAAAGACTTTGTTCAAAAACTGCATGAACACTGTCGGCGCATTAGTTAACCTGAAAGGCATAACTACAAACTCATAATGTCCGTATCTCTTCCGAAAAGCTGTTTTCGGCACATCAGACTCCCTCACCCGGAGCTGATAGTACCCCGATCTCAAATCAATATTCGAGAATATCGCGGCTCCCTGCAACTGATCGAACAAGTCATCAATTCTCGGCAAAGGATACTTGTTCTTGATGGTCACCTTGTTTAGTTCGCGATAGTCGATACACAAACGCAGTGAACCATCCTTCTTTCGCACAAACAAGACCGGCGCGCCCCAAGGCGAGGCGCTCGGCTGAACATACCCCCACTCAAGAAGCTCACCCAATTGCCTTTTCAACTCTGACATCTCTAAAGGTGCCATACGATATCGGAGCCGCGCCCGGCTCTAACTCTATAGCAAACTTGACCTCACGGTCCGGTGGCAATCCCGGTAACTCATCAGGAAATACATCAGGAAACTCACTAACGACTGGAATCGACGAAAGCTCGACTCCACCATCCTCCGCCTTCAAGGCATAGCACAAATAACCAGTACACCCCTTTCGCAGGAGACTCATCGCCTTCAAGGCATTAATGACGAACTTCTGGTTTCCCCTCTTTCGCCCTGCGAAATAGTGTTCGGTGCCGTCCTCAGCTAACATAGTGATGATTCTCGTGCGGTAGTTCATGATTGCGCCATGCCTCTCGAGCCAATCATCCCCGAGAATCAAATCCTCACCCTCAATATTAACGACAATAAGATTAGAGAGCCAAACTCTCTCACAAATAAACACAGAGCAGTCTCGGACCTCTCGATCACCGACAATTCTATCACCGCTAGGAAGTTTAACGATGAAAGGCTCGCAAGGTGACAAGTAGTCGAGACTCAAACGGCGTACACACTCTAGAGAGATGAATGAATGTGTATCACCCGAATCAAAAAGTGCACTGATAGGATGGGAAAAGATATGAACGGTACCTGTCGCCACAGTGGCCGCTGGGTCATCGGCCCTCCTCATCTCATAGATACGCGGCTGGGCGGAGCCAACACTGGAAGCTCCTCCCTTAGCGGGCTGACCCCGACCCCTACCTCGGTTGACACTCCGTGGAGGCGGCGGGGCAAATGAGCCCTGGTTCACACTCGGCTCCATAGGTGCTGGGTGAGAAGAACGGGCGCCGCGAAGTTGCCTGACCTGATCACAAAAGAGGGCCTTGTGGCCCAACTCACCACAAGTATGACAAGTGAACTTCGAACGAGGACACTGCCGCTTCCTATGGCCCTGCACACCACAGTTAAAGCATGTGGGTTCACGAACGGAGGTTCCAGCGGCACCCCGGAAGCTCCCAGAGAAACGAGCCAAACCGTCCGTAGAAATATTTGTAGCCTGAGATTTCTGCTGGCCTCCACTCTTTGGACCAGAAAAATTCCCGACCGACTTCTGCTTCTTGCTCTCACGAGCCACATCACTAGCCGTCACCGACATATCATAAGTGAGGGCCCTACTCTGATAATCCTTCAAATTAGTGCAGACGAGTCCAGACATATAGTCCCGTATGGACAGTTTCATCCTCCTGGAAAAATGGAAAATTTTGTCGCTCTCTTCGAAAACTTGGGTCTTTACATAGCCCAACTCTCTGTTGAAATCGGCAATAGCTTGAGATACGGGAATATCCCGTGGTTGAGCATCATAGAAGGCATGGACTCGAGCACATGCGGCCGACTGCCACGGGCAATATTCGGTCTCCATCAATTCCTGAAATTCGGCCCACGAAGCAACATGATCTTTGGGCCCAACGGCCTCCCACCAATCCGTAGCATCCCCAGTGAGAAAGTACTGGGCAATAGGGACCTTACGGTCCTCGTGACAGTTGGTGGCGATGAAGACTTTAGATATATCTTTGATCCACCCCTCCCAGCCGATCGGGTCCGAAGCTCCCGAAAACTGAGGAGGATGCATCTTGATGCCATCCTGAAGCCAGCGATTCGCTCCGCCCCGATTAGCATAGGCCCGGTTCGGGTTCTGAACCACCTGAGCTATCGCCGCCATCTGATTAACCATTTGCTGCATAACGGCCGCAATACCAAGATCGGCGCGCTCCTGAGAGGAAGCATGACTGCGACGATCACCGGTACTTCCGGCTCCCGAAGAATGCGACGTGGCCGCCCCACCGGCTGCCCCACGTCCTCGGCCGCATCCACGACCACGACCACGACCACGACCACGGTTTCCTTTGGCATCCATACTGGTGTTAAGGGATAACAGAAGTATATTGATGATGAGTAAGGGAGGAAAAAGAAACTACGATTCGAAAAGCGGAAATACTATGCAAGAAAACAAAAGACCTAATAAGAAAACTTACGAGCACTGGAAGTACCGAGATGTTGGCAGCGGTGTGACAATGTGCAAAACAAAAAACGACTAGACCCAATTAATCAACAAGCATAGGTATCCATAAACCTAGTGCTCCGATACCATTTTCTGTAACAACCCGAGATATTCGGAGTATATTACAGCGTCGTGGACCCCTACATGGGACCCACCAGGCTACAACAAGAAAACACCACTCGACTAACCATCTCGGTTAGCGAGGATACATGTTTAAATAATATGACATATGAAGACACGCCCGGAGCAACCGGCGAATTAAGCATCAACCGACAATGTAACAATTTAAAATAATACCAAACGGAGTTTAAAATGACAAGCCTAAATACTCGTGAGTACAATCTATAAGTTTATAAAAGTGGGAAACAACCAAATCGAAGTAAACGAAAGAAATAAGAAGACCCAAATGCACATGTCAACGACCCTGGCCAACATCCTCGTACTGTCCCGGTGCTCGCTCGTCCGGATAATCATAACCTGAAATCCATAACAAGAATTTCCCCAAAACGGGTCCCCAAAGGGTTAGCAATTACACTAGTACAAGTAATCAAGGCAAACCAATCGCTTACACATTTCATAGTATATGCACCAATATCAATTTCAAAAGTCAAAACCAGACATGTCTTTTCCGGAAACAAACAGTCAAACATTTTGCCTTGGAAACAGGGTAATACCATATATCCCGCCCGAGGCCTCTAAGGACCCTCCCGAGCTGGCCATATCGTAAAACAAAACACGCACATGCATCGCCTTGGGAACAGGGTAATACCATTGATCCCGCCCGAGGCCTCTAAGGACCCTCCCGAGCTGGCTTGCTAAACAAACTCATGAATCCAGGACTCAACCCTTTGGACTCCCTCCGTGATCCCGTCGGACCATACCGAGGTGAGTAAATCACACACAAGATACATTACCATTTCACGTTAAGCATAAAGGTTTCCAAAAATACTTGCCTTGAATAATTGATGACGCAACGAACGGAAAGGATAGTCACCGACGAACGCTAAGAATCAACGGAACCGAACCTAACGATTTGAAGAACATAATCACAACCAACTCTAGACGAATACGGAAATGGAATACACCCGAAAACCCGCCTACGATTCATGTATATTTGTACAAAAATAACAACGAGGGCGGACCACAACCAAACCCTCTCGATTTCGCAAAACCATGAAAATATACCATAAATTCGTAGGAAAACTAATGGTATCAACAAGATTAATCATATTCATCATGGATCCACCAACAAAACAGAACGAATCGGACGAAAATCCAAAAACCCCCAAATTATCCAAAAGTAGGGTTCTAAGAGATATACCTTTGAGGATCCAAGTACTTTAATCCGATGAAATCGCGTTAGATCGACAATCCGAGCTTCACAACTGAAAGAAAATGATGAAACTCAAACCCTCAAGTGATGAAAGATGAGGAGTTCTGCCCTCAGCTCTCTCTCTCGTTCGCAGGTGAAGGAAAGGAAAAAAAAATGGCTACTCTCGCTAAAAAAAACGAAATTATAGGGTTGACTGCCCTGTGTGCTGCGGCCCAGCTGAAGTGTGCCGCAGCACAGGCCCAAAAATTGCTCCGAGGGCTCGGCAGTGTGCCGCGGCCCCGTCGGCAAGTGCCGCGGCACACAGTACATGCCGCTCGGCCAAAAACTGGAAAATGTGTGTGCCGCGGCACACAATCCTTGTGCCGCGGCCCACACCCCCCTTGGGTCCTAAAATGAACAAAAATGACCTCGAAAGAGAATAAAATCAATAGGAATCGATATTTGGGAACCAATAACACAAAAATGGAAGTACGGAAACCCCAAAACGGTGGTTACGCGCAACAATAACAAGAATTAGATCAATAGATGACAGGAAAGACACACTGAAAGATACACGAGGGTCACTACAATCGAAAAAAATACGCCAGAAATGAAAATACAAGGGAAAGAAAAATGCAGATATTACACGAACAACAATCTCAAAATATTCCAAATCAAGATTTAAACACATTAATCAGTCGGATTATACAACTATAACACAAGGTAGTTTGTCTAACATGGATCCTAACCATAACTTCCATTATTCCAATGCAGCAAGATTTCAGAAATAACTTGAAGAACACCATAAAACTCAGTTATTAGGTTCACAAGATTATCATCTTCTTCTTCAAGGAATAACTCTAAGTCCAAGTCCACTAGGTTCTCCTATACGCGTTGCTTGTTCAAGTTGTACTTAAGAAACTTAATAATCTCAGTGATAAACTCAACAATTTCCGTAGCATGTTCATATTTGTCAACAAGAACATATAATCTAGATTGGTGAATTGCCACATACCTTACACGGAAGGAAAAAATGAGATTACTTGATGAATTCCACGCCAAACGCTAGAACACCAATCCTCAAGGCTCCTTGCCTTCAATGATATGATTAGAGTTTGATATGAAGGTTGAAGATGGGGAGGTAGCTCTCTAAGTCTCAGAAATTGAGAGTGGGGCAAAGTGGACACTGAAAAATGAGGTGAGGTGCTGTCTTATTTATAGAAAATGGTTATTAGCGCGCGCTACCGAGCCTTTTTCGCGTGTGCTAACGGGCTCCCATCCCATTGTATCTAACTGTCCTCTGTTTAACGTATGTTAAATAGCCTTTACGTGCGCTAACAGCAACAGTTAGCGTACGCTAACACCTACCGTAACATGCGCTATCGGTTTATCGAACGCTCACTGACCTCACTATACTATATTTAGCGCGCACTAGCAACTCTCACGTAGCGTGTGCTAATCACCGTTGACTCGCCTTTTCCAAAATCCATACATAGTCATCCCGATATGTCCCCGAAAAAAAACCGCGGTACGATCTCATCTACCAACCTATCTCAATCATGCTGACCACGTATAGCGCGCGCTAAGCCTCACCTGTAGCGTGCTGTCACGCCCCACCTTAAGGCAGCAGGCATCAAGCAGCATCCGGCCGAAGCCGGGCGGACGGGCGCGCAGCAGGGCCGCGCGCGTACATGGACCGTGCCAAGCTCACAGAGGACTACCCCCCCTATAATAGGCTTAGACGGAAAAAGCCTTGTGACAGCAGTAGACATTAAAAGGCCGAGGAACCCACTCTTCAGAAAGAAGACCCTAGAAGCTTCAATATTGAGACCAATCAATTCCAGAAGGTCAAAGAGGGTTCCAGAAGGTCAGAAATCCGGTCGGATTGCTACGGTCCGAATCGGGCCTTGGACGGGCCGGGTCGGTCCGGACATTCCAGAGGGGTCTGGGGACTCCAAGGAGTCTTCTTAGAATTACCTAGAATTGTATAGATCATTCTAGATGATGGCATTCTTGTAAATACTTGGAATAGTAATGTTTTGTTGGTAATTTGTTAGACTAGGAGGATTAGTATAAATACCCCCCCTTGGGGCTCATTTGTAACTCACTCTTGAGAAATCTGATTTGCTACAGTGCAATAAGAGAAAACCTTCCTCAAGCATTTCCTTACTTTCCTTCCTAGCAGTCTTGTTTATTAATAGGCCTACTACTTAGGCTTGAGACAACCTAAGAGTGCCGCACGGTGAGGACTTAGCGAGGCGCAAGTATAACCCCGTGATAGTTGGTATCAGAGCTGAGGTTGAGACAACCAAGGCGGATTTTCGAATATTGCTAGTGTTGTGTCGAGAATTATACTCTTCGACCGGCGATCGCCTTAGAGATCGGGAGACCTAGCCATAGCCAAGCAGCCGAGGCCGAACTGCCGACCAGAGGCCAGGCGACCTAGCCATAGCCGAGCAGCCAAGATAGATTGACCGACTGAAGGTCCCAGGACAAGTCCCGGTGCCGAGCGATCGACATCTGAGACGATCGTCTCTCGGTACTTGGCAATCGACTCCTGGTGGCCGACTAGCAGACGATCATCTCTCAGTACTTGCCGATCGACCCTTGGTGACCGACCGATGCCGACCCCTGGTGACTGACCAATGACGACCGCCTCATGCCGCTTGAAGCCGATGGTCATCCAGTCGGCAAAGGCCGAAGCTCAGGACAGAACCCACGTGCAGTGCCGAGACAAGATCCCCATTTCATGGATCATTGACCACAGCCTGTCAGCATCCTTCCACCAACCGACAGGCCCGCCAAAAGGTGTCAGTAGGACCGCCCGTGACAGTGACCCCAGACGCCTGCTGGCTCCTCATTGGACCGCACAGCTGGCTGCCGGCAGCAGCCTTGAACTTTAGGCAGACAGCCCATGTGACTTAAAGACGATCGCCCGATTATTATATTGGACGAAAGGCGATCGCCCGCCAGGAAACAAGGCATCTCAGCCCCTATAAATAGAAGGCTCCCTGCACTTGAAAAGTCTTCAACTCCTCTCGGGTCTTTAGCAACTTCAGCACCCACGAGATTTTCACTCTCTGAAGTCCATCTCTCCAAGCAATACTCACAACTTGGCTTTCTCCTACTCTTGGCAACAGCTATCTATCGGTTCCTTCTTCTCTCTCAGCCTCTCTCACACATAAGACGATCGGCCGAGATCAAGAACACCCAAGCTTCTCGCAAGAACATCTCGCGAGAGCATTCAAGCCTGGGCCTAACAAACCCGGCAAATCTTGTGTTTATCGACACCCCTCGGAAGTGCTCCCGCAACCTTGTTTGTTGTTCGTCCATTCCAGCAGTATTTCATCTTCGGATAAATATTTCGGGAAACAACAGCTAGCTGATCGTGCAAGGAGTAAGATGGCACAATCATCCGACGTTACCCATCCCTACACTCAGGCCGAGAAGACCAAGAAGGGCAGAGACAAGTCTGTCGACCGGATTGCTGCCATGGATAGCCGAGTGACTCGACTGGAGGAGGTCTATGATGAGGTTGCGAAGAGGGTGGATGACTTAGAAAAAGCTGGTGAGGAGCTGCACAACCAGGTTCTTTCTACTATCAATGCTTGCGATGGGGACATGAAGCAAGAGTTGGCTGATTTTCGGGCCATGATCTTGGCCATGCAAGAGGGCATGGAAGTTCTCAAGACGGAGATGGCAACAGTGAAGAGGGCGATTGCCAATGGAGAACATGTGGGTGCGACACCCGCACGAATTGACATCCCAAGGACTCGGAAGTTCAACGGATCAAGAAACGCCAAGGAGATTGACAGTTTCTTATGGAACCTGGAGCAGTACTTTGGTGCCTCAAACATTCGAGATGATGACACCAAGTTGCAGACAGCGCCCTTGTATTTAGCCGACACAGCCGTACTGTGGTGGCGGACCAAGCAGGCTGACATTGAGAGTGGTGCGTGCAGGATGGCTTCCTGGAAAGACTTCAAGGCTGAATGAAGAAGTAATTCTATCCCGAGAATGTGGAGTTCGAGGATCGGGGCAGGCTAAAGAGACTTAGCCACACTCGTACTACCAAAGACTATGTCAAGGAGTTCTAAGAAATTGTACTAGAGATACCAAGCTTGACGGCGACCGACAAGCTATTTGCATTTATGGACGGAATCAACCCTTTCACGAGGCAAGAGTTGGAAAGGCGAAATGTCCAGGACGTGGCGACTGCCATTGCTGTGGCCGAGGGCTTAAGAGAGTTGAAAACCAGTGATAAGCCAAGGACTTTATGCACAGATAAAGGCAAAGGTGGGGGAGACCGCCCATCAAGGTTCAAGCCAAATAAATACTCGGGCAAGCAACCAGTGGACGAGAACGATAAGCCGAGAGGTTGTCACATTTGTCATAGCACCTCTCACATGAAGTACGATTGCCCATTTCGGAGGAAGAAGGTCGCAGCCATTCAAGAGACCACGGAGACCGAGGTTGCGGATGGTGCGCATATGGGCTCATTGAGTTTGCTCAATGCTGTCAAAGCCATTGTGGAGCCGGCGAAGGGACCCATAAAGGGGTCTATGTTCGTGGATGCCTTGATCAGAGGCACACACATCAAAGCCTTAGTGGATACAGGAGCTACGCACAACTTCATGCGGGACGGCGTAGCCAAAGCATTACGACTTACCGTCACTCCAACTAATGGATCGATCAAGACAGTGAACACCCATGCTAAACCGGTGACCGGCGAAGCACGAGGAGTGAAATCAAAGATAGGTGACTGGCAGGGAATGATCACCTTCACTATAGTGACCATCGATGACTACGATTTGGTTCTTGAGTTACAATGGTTCGATCAGGTACGTGCTTGCATTCTTCCATTTTCAGATTCCTTAGTCATTTTAGATTCCGACAGGACACAGGCCATTCCGGCCAAGAGGGAAGCAAAGGGGACAAGCACCCTTTCGGCCATACAACTTCATCGAGGACTTCGGAAGCAGGAAGCGACCTTCGCTGCATTTTATGTTCCTGATGATGGAAACGATATTGAAGGGAAGGATGTACCAAAGGAAGTTCAAGCCATTTTGGAGGAGTTCCAGGATGTGATGCCCGCGGAACTACTAAGAAGTTGCCGCCCAGACGGGATGTGGACCACAAAATTGAACTTATTTCCGATGCGAAGCCACCTTCAAGGACACCCTATAGGATATCACCACCTGAACTTAAGGAGCTGCAGAAACAATTGAAAGAGTTGCTGGATTCCAAGATGATCCAAGCATCCAAATCTCCTTATGGATCCCCCGTTTTGTTCCAGAAGAAGCATGATGGATCCTTACGTATGTGCGTGGACTATAGGGCACTCAACAAACTGACGGTTCGCAACAAGTATCCCATTCCACTCATTGGAGAGTTGCTTGACCAACTGGGAGGTGCCAAATACTTTTCAAAGATCGACCTAAGATCCAGATATTGGCAGGTCCGGATAGCCGAAGGAGACGAACCCAAGACCGCCATGGCGACCAGGTATGGTTTGTTTGATTTTCTTGTGATGCCGTTCGGGCTTACAAACGCCCCAGCGACCTTTTGCACATTAATGAACAAGGTATTTCAGCCATATATAGACAAGTTTGTTGTCGTTTATTTGGATGATATTGTCATTTACTCATCATCAATGGAGGAGCATCTAGAACACTTGCGACAGGTGTTCCAGGCATTGCGGGACAATGAACTTAATGAAAAGTTGGAGAAATGCTCATTCGCCCAACATGAAGTGACTTTTCTGGGGCACCGTATCAAAGATGGCCGCATAATGATGGATGAGGCCAAAGTGAAAGCCGTTCGAGATTGGGAACCGCCGACGAGCGTAACCCAACTCCGATCATTTCTGGGACTCATGAACTACTACCGAAAGTTCATCGAGGGATATTCTCGGATAACAGCACCATTAACAGACCTATTGAAGAAGGACCACAAATGGGAGTGGACGGATAAGTGCCGAGAGGCCTTTGAGCGACTCAAAGGCAAAGTGACGGAGCAGTCAGTTCTTGCCTTGCCAGACCATTCCAAGGCATATGAGGTTCAGGCCGATGCATCTGATTATGCCATCGGAGGAGTATTGATGCAGCTAGGACATCCCGTTGCCTATGAGAGTAGGAAATTGAATGACACAGAGAGACGGTACTCGGTACACGAGAAGGAAATGACCGTCGTGGTACATTGCCTTAGAGCCTGGATGCATTATTTACTTGGGATCAAGCTTGTGGTATGAACAGACAACGTAGCCACAAGTTATTTTCAAACTCAGAAGAAGCTCACGCCAAAACAAGCAAGATGGCAGGAATTCCTAGCTGAGTTCGATTATACCCTGGAGTATAAGCCTGGAGTACTTAACCGAGTAGCCGATGCATTAAGTCGGAAGGCCGAGCTTGCAGACTTGACCAAGGCCGAGGGAAGCATCAAGGACCGCATACGCGAGGGACTGAGGCAGGACCCTTTCGCAGAAAACATCATGCAACTTGCCAGGAGTGGCAAGACAAGACGGTTCTGGGAACGAGACGAGCTACTCTTTACCAAAGGCAATCATTTGTACGTGCCAAAATGGGGAAACTTACGGAGGGACATCATGAAGGAATGCCACGATACACTATGGGCTGGACACCCAGGTATGCACCGTACAATGGCTTTAATTGACAATTCTTACTTTTGGCCCAGGATGCGTGAGGACGTTGAGGCATACGTCCGGACATGTCTTGTATGTCAACAAGACAAGGTGGAGCAACAACAACCTGGTGGACTACTTCAACCATTACCCATACCGGAACACCCTTTTGAAAGCATTTCAATGGACTTTATTATAGCTTTACCTAAATCGGATGGGTACGGGTCTATCATAGTTGTGGTGGACAGGTTCTCAAAATATGCAACCTTTATTCCAGCACCGGCGGACGTAACGGCTCTGGAGACGGACAAGTTGTTCTTAAAGCATGTGCTAAAACATTGGGGCATTCCAAGGACAATCATGAGTGACCGAGACCCACGTTTCACAGGAAAGTTTTGGTCTGGACTTTTCAAGCTATTGGGCTCGAATTTAGCATTATCAATAAGTTTCCACCCACAGATGGATGGGCAGATAGAATGAGTTAACACACTGCTTGAGTGCTACATGCGGCACTATGTGAGTGCCAATCAGCGGGATTAGGCCAAACTCTTAGACACGGCCCAATTCTCATACAATTTGCAGAAAAGTGAATCAACAGGACGTAGCCCATTCGAGCTCGCTACAGGGAGACAACCGGCGACAACGAACAACATTGCCACTGGATACACGGGACATAGTCCCACAGCATATACCTTTTCTAAGTCATTACAGGAGGAATCGGACTTGGCTCGAGCATCCTTGGACAAGCCAGCCAAGAAGATGAAGAAATGGTCCGATCTCAAGCGGCGAGCGGTCGAGTTCAATGAAGGGGATTTTGTTATGGTGAAACTTCTCCCGCAGCAATTTAAATCATTTCGGGCTGTGCATAAGGGACTTATCCGAGGATACGAGGGACCCTACAAGATCTAGCGGCGTGTTGGGACAGTTTCATATCGAGTGGAACTACCGCCGAAGATAAAGATACACCCGGTCTTTCATGTTAACCAACTGAAGCCTTACCATCAGGACATGGAGGATTCGGGCCGAGCTCAGTCACATCGAGCACCTACTGCCGTGATTACTTCTTTCGACAAGGAAGTAGCTGAGATCATTTCGCATCGGGACGCTAGACGAAGGGGCGTGGCCCCATACACCGAATACTTTGTGCATTGGAAGGGACTCCCAGATGATGAAAATATCTGGGAACATGAGGATCACCTATGGAAATTCCGGCAGAAGATTGAAGAATATCGGGACAGCATCGTGCCGAGGACGGTCACGACTTTGGTGGGGGAGAATGTCACGCCCCACCTTAAGGCAGCAGGCATCAAGCAGCATCCGGCCGAAGCCAGGCGGACGGGCGCACAGCAGGGCCGCACGCGTACATGGATCGTGCCAAGCTCACAGAGGACTGCCCCCCCTATAATAGGCTTAGACGGAAAAAGCCTTGTGACAGCAGTAGACATTAAAAGGCCGAGGAACCTGCTCTTCAGAAAGAAGACCCTAGAAGCTTCAAGATGGAGACCAATCAATTCCAGAAGGTCAAAGAGGGTTCCAGAAGGTCAGAAATCGGGTTGAATTGCTATGGTACGAATCGGGCCTTGGTCGGGCCGGGCTGGGACACTTCGGGTCGGGTCGGGCCGGATATTCCAGAGGGGTCTGTGGACTCCAAGGAGTCTTCTTAGAATTACCTAGAATTGTATAGAACATTCTAGATGATGGCATTCTTGTAAATACTTGGAATAGTAATGTTTTGTTGGTAATTTGTTAGACTAGGAGGATTAGTATAAATACCCCCCCTTGGGGCTCATTTGTAACTCACTCTTGAGAAATCTGATTTGCTACAGTGCAATAAGAGAAAACCTTCCCCAAGCATTTCCTTACTTTCCTTCCTAGCAGTCTTGTTTATTAATAGGCTTACTACTTAGGCTTGAGACAACCTAAGAGTGCCACACGGTGAGGACTTAGCGAGGCGCAAGTATAACTCCATGACAGTGCGCTAGCTTACACATTTAGTGAGCGCTACACTTAAGCATTAGCGTGCGCTAAATGTACATAAGTACATGCTTGAAACAACAACTATGAAATCATACACTCATCGATATAGGATCATGAAATACGGAGGATTATACTCAGATCAAAATACAACCTATGCAATGTCACAAGGTTCAAACACAGATAAAATACACATCAGATATTCGGGTATTACATACTCTCCCTCTAAAAAGAAGTTTTGTCCCGAAACTTAAGATGAAAATAACTCCGGATATCTAGCCTTCATACCCTCCTCCGTCTCCTAAGTGGCCTCTTCGACTCCGTGTCGTGACCATTGCACTTTAACCAAGGATATTGGTTTATTTACCAATTGGTTGATCCGACTCTCGAGTATCTTGATTGGCTTCTCTTCGAACATGCCATCATTAGCTATCTCAATCTCACCAAAATCGATGACATAACTGGGATCCGGTACATAATTTCGTAATTGGGATACGTGGAATACATTATGAATGTGACTCAGCGATGGGGGTAAGGCCAACCTATACGCCAACTCCCCAACTCTTTCAAGGATTTCGAATGGTCATATATATCTCGGACTCAGCTTTCCCTTCCTCCCAAAACAGAAAATTCCCCGAGTAGGAGAAACCTTCAATAGTACGTGGTCCCCAATCTCGAAATCCAACGGGCGACAACGCACGTATGCATAAGACTTTTGTCGACTCTGGGCAGTCAACAACCTTTCACAAATCAGAGCTACCTTCTCTTGAGTCTGAACTATCAACTCTGGTTCCGTCCCGATCAAGTCAGAAGAATCATCCCAACATAGGGGTGATCTGCACCTTCTCCTATACAACGCCTCAAACGGTGCCATCTTAATGGAAGCATGCCAACTATTGTTGTAGGTGAATTCAGTCAACGGCAAATAAACCTCCCAATCGGTTGACCAATCTAGGGCACAAGCTCTTAGCATATCTTCTACTGTCTGTATAGTCCTTTCGGACTGTCCGTCCATCTAAGGATGATAAGCGGTGCTAAAGTTCAGCTCGGTTCCCAAGGCCTTATGAACTGCCTTCCAAAAGTGTGACACAAGACGACCATCCCGATCCGAAATAATGGCCTTCGGCGTACCGTGCAATCAGACTATCTCTGCAACAAACAGTCATGCCAATTTCTCTGGTCCCCATGTATCCTTAATACCCAGAAAATGAGCCGACTTGGTTAAATGATCAACTATCACCAAATCATATTCATCCCCGTTCTGGTCCTTGGCATATTGGTGATAAAGTCCATCAATATATCCTCCCATTTCCATTCAGGAATCAGGAGTGGCTTCAACATTCCGACCGGTCGCTGATGTTCAATCTTAACCTGTTGACAAGTTAAACACTTCGAGACGTATTCTGCTACGTCTTTCTTCATATTTCTCCACTAGAAATTCTGCTTTAGATCCTTGTACATCTTACTAGTGCCTGGACGAATAGAATAGGGTGCGCTGTGAGCTTCCTTCATGATCCTCTATCTCAAAACATCGTTATCAGGGATGCAAAGTCGACTATGGAATCTTAGAACTCCATCATCATGTATCACGAATCTGTTAGGAGTATGCCCTCGAATGCCACTCAGAGGATGTTGAGTGAGGGCATTGTACTTGTTATTATGTAAATCATCAATATAAGGCAATGAATGTTTCTTTATTTACTGGTAGTTACTGGCATTCCTAATTCGTAAATATACATGTAGAAACTAGTTCGTGTATTTGAGAGCAAAACCATTCCACTCCTTATTGGATAAGGGGGTCGGCACTGGAAAGGTCTATAGCTCAAATACTTAATCGTTCGCAAGTCGATGAAACTTGACTGGGCGTTAAGTTTATGTAAAGACTTGTATGACGTGTTCTTTGACAAGGAGAGTGTCTGTCGAACACTAATGGTTAGTGGGAGCACACATTATAGGTATGCTAATTAGATTACTATACTCGAACCGACTCACCCTCGATTCGTCACACGGATTTCACTCCGAGACAGTCAATGATGGAATCGAAAGGTTGTGATAGGTATTCGTGAACCTTCGACTTGAGGATTTAGTAGGGATGTGCTTGTGACATCAAGATTTTCATTAGAGTAGTTCTACCCTATAAACCGGAAGGCGGGGGTCAACCTCGACGTGCATCTTTATGGGTAAGTAGCAGGTCCTACTGAATACCAAGATAGAATTCTTTCTCCTCTTAGTGAACGGGTTATATGTCCTATGCGGTTATTGGCAGATAAGATCAGAAGTCTTTGGCCAAAGCATTGGAGCTAGCTGTATTAGGTACACGAGAGCTCGATGATCTCAATTTTCATTAATGCATGCATAGCGTCAAGTACAAATGGGGTTTGACTGACCGTGACCCCATAACTTGATCGGGACATTTGAAAGAAGTGTTTATACGTTTACTGGTATTCACGACAGAATGGTTCTTGAATGATCCCAATCATTCGTTCTCAGTCGGGGTACAGTGTAGGCCACCAGGCTGGCTAGGTGGTGTTACTACTCTTTGGTTCCTCCCATTGTTGACTGAGACGAACTTACCGAGTCGCGCAATAGGATTGACGATGGAATGAATCAAGCTAATTCTCTCATTATGAATATTAGATATTGGATATCTGAATTTGGGACATTGGATGTTTAAATCGACTTACCACATAAATTGATTTACGGCTTAATGAATTAAATATATCACTGGGTGATTAATTTAATTCATGAATATAATTATTTCTTGGAGAAATTAATTATGTTATTTTGTATTTGATATGTTTAATTAATTGGATTAATTAATCGACACAAATACATCGGAACGGAATCGTAGTTTATCTTTTTGGACTCACGGGGGTCCGAAACGAACCGAACTCATCCGTTTCTGCATGGTAGCTACCCCCCTTAGTTCCACCCACTTTCCTCTTATCTTGTTGTTTTCATTTTATATGAAAAAGATGACTTTGTGGGGTTTGATCTCATGTGACATGAGTTGTTCACACGAGGGTGGAATAAGAATAAAAGGAGGAAGACTTCATATCTCTCCAATATATGATTCCTACGTGAAAGTGAGATAGAGACAGACAGAGAGAGAGAGAGAGAGAGAGAGAGAGAGAGAGAGAAAAACCATTTTCTCAATTGTCTTCTTCATCTTCTGCATTCACTTCTTCTTCATTTTTCTTGGAGAAAATCGAGAGAAATTATTGAGAGATATATTATACACTTAGAGTGTAGTAATAAAAGCTTCATCACTTGATTCTAGCCGTAACCTTAGAGGTTACTCAAGTGTTGTTATTCCGGTCATTTTTCCGGTGCGTGGCAAGTAGAGACGCGGTGCTTTCGGCGTTGGATTGCTCAAGGGCTTGTAGCGGATTGAACTCGTAGAGATCAAACTAAAGCTTGGGTAATAGCTCAAGAGAAGGTTACCATTTAATCAATGGACGTCGAGGGTTAGTTTCTTATGACTCTTGCTATTCGTTTATATATAATCGTATATACGTAGCTCGATCGATCCTCGTAGGGATTCGGATCGAATTAATTTTCATTTTACCGCTTCCGCTGGGCCTTCGTTTTAGGCACCGAATCCCAACAGTGGTATCGGAGCGTAGGTCTTGTGACTGTATATACGATATTGGCATTTGGAATGCTCGATTAGATAGTGAATGATTTGGAATCATTTTACTCATAATCGGGGTATATATTTTTACGTTCGTTGTAGTTATATTTTTCGTAAGTTTATGTCTAAATATAAATCTTAATTTCTTGAAAATATGATTTATATTGAAGATATGAATGTTGGAGAATATAGATATTGGATATCCGGTCGAAAAACTAGCCCCGAAATGCCGTTGGACGGTCTAGGAGCAGGGGTCGCAGCCCAGGGCTAAGGGGCCGTGGCCTAGGGTCGCTGGCCGTGTCCTGGCCGGCAGCTTCCGAGCGTGACTCGGCCATGCCAGGCCTGTCTGCCGGCAGGCTGCCGAGGGTGACTCAGTCAGGCAGGCCTGTTTTCACCCCGGCTCGATTTTTTCGTGTATTCTTGAAAATTAATCTCCCACATGTTAAATTGGATTTAATATGATTAAAATGATTTATGGTATTTCATTTTATAAGGGAAATTTGATTAATTGGAATATTTATGGTCGACCGAATTATTTTGAACGTTATCATATTACCGATTGTGTGAATCGATTGGATCGGTTCGTATTGTTGATTGGATCAATGTATCTCTACGCTTTTCATTTATATAGTATTTATTGGATGAATGCTTTTGAATGGAGATGTGGTTCGTGGACTTAGTTTTGAATCGTTCGTTTTATTCGATTGGGTTGTAAAGGCCGTTTTGAGCCTATTTATTTTACTAGAAATGTTTGTATCTAGGATGCAATTTTCGATGTAAAATTTATATGTAATGACGAAGACCGGAGGAAGATCCATTTCTAGAAGACGAAGATTCAAGACGAAGACTTGTAATTAGATTACGGAGTTTTTGTTTTCTAGGAACGGTCCATGAACCACATGTTGGTAGCAACTAGGTTGTGAATAGTTGTTTCATATTGTATCAATGCCACAAACGCGCTTAAATGATTAATGTGCAAAGTGTAACGTTAATCGCGAAAATTCTCCCACGACAAATTATTAAGTTTATAAGGTTTCAAGGTTTTCCTTCCCTCTATTGAGTTTTTGGGAAATTGAACCGGATGTGCTATGCTTCTGAGTTATCGGGGTAGTCATTTGGGTCGGACGGATAAATTACCGGGAGCGCATTGGATGCCTTCAGTTGGAGCAAATTTTATCCCTAGAAACCTGATAGGTTGCCGGATAAGATTCAATTGTGAAACTGATTTGCGTCGATGGTATAAACTTAACTTGTTCACGAACAATAGAAACCGTATAGGTTGAGGTGAGTGAACAAGGGGAAAAAGAAGATCGAATCATCCATTAGATGGGTTGGTGTTGGACACCACTTTATGAAAATTAATAGACTGGAAACCTGTTCGGTTGCCCTCTATTAAGATTTATAAAGAACTCGATCACCACTATGAAGTAGAGCGACGATACTTCCGGATATTACATGGGAGTGTGTTATTCTGATAAAAATAGTAGGAGCTGGGTAACAAGAATAGAAAAGACCTTAATTCTATACTCAGAACATAATTGAATGAGTCAATAATTAATCTATCGTACTTAATGCAGACTCAAATCTCAATATGACAATGAATCCACTCGCAATTCTGCTTGAAAAGAACACCATAATGGGACCTAACTTTGTGGATTGGATCCACAATCTGATGATTGTCCTCAGTATAGAGGCACTGGGATACGTCTTGGAGACGGACATTCCGGCGCCTCCTGTGCAGACCCGAGCCAATCAGGAAGAAATTGAAAACCATGAAAAGTGGGTTAAGGATGACGTGAAAGTACGTGCTTATATGATGGCTTCCATGTCTAATGAGCTTCAGAGAGCTCATGAGAAAATGACTTCTGTTAGGCAGATTCTATCTCACTTAACCGAACTTTATGGTGAGCACAGCAGAATTGCTAGATATGAGATATCCAAGCAACTGTTCGGTGCAAGGATGAAGGAAGGTGAGAAGGTTGGGGAACACGTCCTCAAAATGATATCCATGATCGAGATATTGGAGGCTCTTGATTTTAAAATGGATACTTCTCCCCAAACCGACCTTATCCTACAGTCTCTCCCTGATTCATTCTCACAGTTTGTTATGAACTTCAACTGCAATGAGATTGCATGTAATTTAGCTGGGCTAATGAACAAACTTGTGACCGCTCAGTCTCATATGAAGACTCCGTGAATGAAGGAGTCTGCTCTTGTGATATCTTCTGGACTTCGGAAGTCTAAGAATAAGAAGAAAAAGACCAAGAAGTGGACTGGACCACAAGCTAAGGACCTTAAGGGAAAGGGCAAGGCCCCGATGGTTCCAAAGAACAAGAAGAAGAAGGATGCTTGTCTCAATTGCGGTGAGCTGGGCCACTGGGCTAGAGACTGTTCGATTCTTCATGGCACTTCAGGTACAAAACTTTTAGTTTTGGAAACAAATTGTTCTGCTACTGTATTTTATACTTCCTGGATACTGGGTTCTGGTGCTAGTTCTCATATTTGTACCGTGAATCAGGATCTGGAACAAAGTAGGAATCTTGGAGCTGGAGAAGTTACGATCACAGTCGGAAGCGGGCATAATGTCGAGGCGACCGACATAGGATTACTTCTTTTGGGTTTAGAATCCGGTTTTGTTTTGACTTTAGAAGATGTACTTGTTTTGCCCAAGGGGCACAAAAACATTGTATCCATTCCGGTCATGGACCGAAAGGGCTTTTCATTTTTCATTGGTGATGGTTCCTGCAAAATTTATTTCAGAAATAAACTAGTGGGTACTGCTACATTGTTGAATGGATTGTATCATCTAAATCTCAGCAACAAAGTAGTTGTGAATACTATGACTAGAAAACGTGGTAGGGATGAAACCAATCAAGTTTTGAAATGGCATCTTAGCCTTGGTCATGTTGGTCAGACCAAGGTTTACAAGATGGAAAAAGATGGACTTATGGGTCCATTGGGATCGGATCCCTTTCCTACTTGTGAATCTTACCTTAAAGGCAAAATGACTAAGTCCCCCTTTACAGGGACTTTTGAAAGAGCCACTGATAAACTGGGATTAATCCATACTGACATTTGTGGTGCTTTGGAAGCAGCACGTGATAGATATCAATATTTCATATGTTTACATATGATCATACTAGGTATGGTTATGTATACTTAATGAAACATAAATCCGAGGCTTTTGAGAAATTCCATGAATTCAAGGCCCTAGTCGAGAAACAAACTAGTAATCATATCAAAGCACTTTGGTCGGACCGAGGTGGCGAGTATATGAGTATGAAGTTTAATGAGTTCCCTAAGGAACATGGAATAGTTTCACAACTAACACCTCCAGGTACTCCTCAGTTAAATGGTGTGTCAGAAAGAAGGAACCGGACGTTGTTGAACATGGTCCGTTCCATGTTGGGCTATACTGACTTACCAATTTACCTGTAGGGGTATGCACTCCTGACTGCCGCCTATATCTTAAACAGATGTCCTTCCAAATCCGTTCCTAAAACTCCACATGAGATGTGGCAGGGAACGGACCCAAGTCTTAATCATATTAGGATTTGGGGATGTCCCGCCTATGTCAGGAAGACTAAGGTGGAGAAGTTGGAAGCTAGGTCCGCGAAGGGACGTTTCATTAGATTCCCATCTGGGATGATGGGATATCTATTATACATGCCCGAAGATCGAAAGATCGTTGTTGCTTTACAAGCACACTTCCTGGAAGATGAGTTCATTCAGGAAGGCGGAGCAGGTAGAAGTATTTCTTTAGAAGAATACAATGAAACTCCTCGGGAGACACCTGGGCGAGAAACTGGAATCGAACTTTCTGAAACACAAGTACAACGACCTCGTAGGTCTAGTAGGGTATCTCATTTACCTGAGAGGTATGGGCTTGTGCACTTGGAGGAGCTGGGTCTCCATGAGGTTCCAAGTGATAGCCAAGGGATCGACCCGACGACCTATGACCAAGCGATGGTGGATGTAGACTCCGCGAAATGGCGTGAAGCAATGGAAGCTAAGATAGACTCGATGCATGTCAATCAGGTCTGGACTCTAGTAGACCGCCCCAAGGGCATAGTGCCTATTGGGAACAAGTGGATCTACAAGAGAAAGACTGATGGTGATGGCAAGGTTGAGGCCTATAAGGCAAGGCTTGTGGCAAAGGGTTATACCCAGAAGGGAGGGATCGATTACCACGATACCTTCTCGCCCGTAGCCATGATCAAGTCTATTCGCATGATGCTTTCTATAGCTGCCTACCACGATTATGAGATTTGGCAAATGGACGTAAAGACGGCTTTCCTTAGTGGATTCCTCGAGGAATAAATCTATATGGAGCAGCCTAAAGGCGTTGTGTCCGAAGTCGATATTCAGAAAGTGTGCAAGCTTCAGCGTTCCATTTATGGACTGAAGCAAGCGTCGCGTAGTTGGAACCTTCGTTTTGACGAGGCAGTTAAAGAGTTTGACTTCGTGCAAAATGAGGAGGAACCTTGTGTATGCAATAGGGTTAGTGGGAGCAAGATCGCATTCTTAGCACTATATGTAGATTACATTCTACTAATAGGAAATGATGTTGGAATGCTCAGTTCTGTGAAAGATTCGCTTTCGAGTAATTTCTCCATGAAAGACTTGGGAGAAGCAACCTATATTCTTGGAATTCGACTCTACCGGGATAGAGCGAAGAGAACAATAGGTCTTTCCCAATCCCTCTATATAGATAAAATCTTAAAGCAATTTAAGATGGATGATTCTAAAAGAGGGTTCCTACCGATGCGACATGGAATAAAACTCACCTTGAAGATGTGTCCTCAGCATGAGGAACAACGAAAGGAAATGAGTAATATACCATATGCTTCGGCCGTGGGTAGCCTTATTTATGCTATGTTGTGTACAAGACCTCACATCGCGCATGCTGTAAGCGTGGTGAGTAGATTTCAGGCAAACCCAGGTAGGGAACATTGGACTGCTGTAAAGAACGTTTTCAAGTACTTGAGAAGGACTATAGATATGGTTCTAATGTATGGCGGTGGAGAATTGGATGTGGTGGGATACACTGATTCAGACTTCCAAGGACTGGAGGATGACTCGATGTCTACTTCTGGCTACATATTTACTCTTAATGGAGGAGCAGTATCTTGGCGTAGCACCAAGCAAACCGCGACAGCTGATTCCACCAGTCAGGCTGAGTATCAAGAGATACCATGTGTTAGAAGTTTCTGGTAGAACTTCAAGGAAGGGTTCTGGATTAAGAAGTTTCTGGTAGAACTTCAAGTGATATCATGTGCTGAGCTGCTTGTTCCGCTGTACTGCAACAACGACGGAGCTGTAGCGCAGGCCAAGGAGCTGAGGTTTCACAACAGCACCAAACATATTTAGAGGAAGTATCATCTCGTAAGAGAATTTGTTCGCAAGGGATACATTGTGCTGCACAGAGTAGACTCGGCCGACAACTTCGCCGATCCACTGACCAAGACACTTACTCAGACTAGCTTGGAGCGTCATCTGGAGAACATGGGTATTAGATACCATAGTGTGTGGCATTGAGTGCAAGTGGGAGATTGTTAGGAGTATGCCCTCGAATGCCACTCAGAGGATGTTGAGTGAGGGCATTGTACTTGTTATTATGTAAATCATCAATATAAGGAAATGGATGTTTCTTTATTTACTGGTAGTTACTGGCATTCCTAACTCGTAAATATACATGTAGAAACTAGTCCGTGTATTTGAGAGCAAAAACGTTCCACTCCTTATTGGATAAGGGGGTCGGCACTGGAAAGGTCTATAGCTCAAATACTTAATCGTTCGCAAGTCGATGAAACTTGACTGGGCGTTATGTTTATGTAAAGACTTGTATGACGTGTTCTTTGACAAGGAGAGTGCCTGTCGAATACTAATGGTTAGTGGGAGCACACGTTATAGGTATGCTAATTAGATTAGTATACTCGAACCGACTCACCCTCGATTCGTCACACGGATTTCACTCCGGGATAGTCAATGATGGAATCGAAAGGTTGTGATAGGTATTCGTGAACCTTCGACTTGAGGATTTAGTAGGGATGTGCTTGTGACGTCAAAATTTTCATTAGAGTAGTTCAACCCTATAAACCGGAAGGCGGGGGTCAACCTCGACGTGCATCTTGATGGGCAAGTAGCAGGTCCTACTGAATACCAAGATAGAATACTTTCTCCTGTTAGTGAATGGGTTATATGTCCTATGCGGTTATTGGCAGATGAGATCATAAGTCTTTGGCCAAAGCATTGGAGCTAGCTGTATTAGATACACGAGAGCTCGATGATCTCAATTTGCATTAATGCATGCATAGCGTCAAGTACAGATGGGGTTTGACTGACCGTGACCCCATAACTTGATCGGGACATTTGAAAGAAGGGTTTATACGTTTACTGGTATTCACGACAGAATGGTTCTTGAATGATCCCAATCATTCGTTCTCAGTCGGGGTACAGTGTAGGCCACCAGGCTGGCTAGGAGGTGCTACTACTCTTTGATTCCTACCATTGCTGACTGAGACGAACCTACCGAGTCGCGCAATAGGATTGATGACGGAATGAATCAAGCTAATTCTCTCATTATGAATATTAGATATTGGATATATAAATTTGGGACATTGGATGTTTAAATCGACTTATCAGATAAATTGACTTACGGCTTAATGAATTAAATATATCACTGGGTGATTAATTTAATTCATGAATATAACTATTTCTTTGAGAAATTAATTATGTTATTTTGTATTTGATATGTTTAGTTAATTGGATTAATTAATCGATACAAATACATCGGAACAGAATCGTAGTTTATCTATTTGGACTCACGGGAGTCCGAAATGAACCGAACTCATCCTTTTCTGCATGGTAGCCGCCCCCCTTAGTTCCACCCACTTTCCTCTTGTCTTGTTGTTTTCATTTTATATGAAAAAGATGACTTTGTGGGGTTTGATCTAATGTGACATGAGTTGTTCACATGAGGGTGGAATAAGAATAAAAGGAGGAAGACTTCATATCTCTCCAATATATGATGCCTACGTGAAAGTGAGATAGAGATAGATAGAGAGAGAGAGAGAGAGAGAGAGAGAGAGAGAGAGAGAGAGAGAGAGAGAGAGAGAGAAACCATTTTCTCAATTGTCTCCTTCATCTTCTTCATTCACTTCTTTTTCATTTTTCTTGGAGAAAATTGAGAGAAATTATTGAGAGATATATTATACACTTAGAGTGTAGTAATAAAAGCTTCATCACTTGATTCTAGCCGTAACCTTAGAGGTTAATCAAGTGTTGTTATTCCGATCGTTTTTCCGGCGCGTGGCAAGTAGAGACGCGGTGCTTTCGGCATTGGATCGTTCAAGGGCTTGGAGCGGATTGAACTCGTAGAGATCAAACTAAAGTTTGGGGAATAGCTCAAGAGAAGGTTACCATTTAATCAACGGACTTCGATGGTTAGTTTCTTACGACTCTTGCTATTCATTTATATATATTCGTATATACGTAGCTCGATCGATCCTCGTAGGGATTCGGATCAAATTAATTTTCGTTTTACTGCTTCCGCTGGGCCTTCGTTTTAGGCACCGAATCCCAACAGAATCCTGGGGCCTTTCCTTTGTTTACTTCATCACGTATCCGAACAATCAAAGAATCATCCAACTGCTTAGATTTGATTTCTTCGATTAATGACGGAGTTAATTCCATAATACATAGTTGCCCTTGGTCTCCTTGTGACCATACTTCAATTCCTTCGTGGATTAATTCTCGTTGAATGCTGGGTTGGGACGTAAGCGCTTCCAACATTCGAAGAGAAATAAGTTTGCGGCTTAGTGCATTAGCTACCACATTCGCTTTGCCTGGATGATAAAGAATTTTCAGGTTGTAATCCTTGATCAATTCCAGCCATCTCCTCTGCCTTATGTTTAATTCCTTCTGACTGAAAATATACTTGAGACTCTTGTGATCTGTGAAGATCTGATAGTGAGTGCCGTACAAATAATGTCGCCAAATCTTCAGGGCAAGGACGACAGCTGCTAACTCTAAACCATGTGTCGGGGAGTTAGTCTCACATGGTTTCAACTGTCGAGAGGCATAGGAAATTACCCTATCCTTCTGCATCAATACGCAACCCAGACCCTGATTCGAAGCATCGCTGTACACCATGAATCTATCGGTCCCATCTGGTAATGCTAGTATAGGCGCCGTTGTCAGTCTTCTCTTACGTTCATCAAAGCTAGCCTGACATTTCTCATCCCACATGAATTTATGAGTCTTCTGCAACAGCTGAGTATGTGGACGAGCAATTTTGGAAAATCCTTCCACAAAACGACGATAATATCCAGCAAGTCCTAAGAAACTTCAGACTTCTTTCACGTTCTTAGGAGATTCCCACTCCAAGATTGCCTCAACATTCTTCAGGTATACTTGAACTCCGTTGGTTGATATCACGTGCCCAAGGAACGTTACTTCTTAATAAGATTCCTCAAAGTATTCAAAATAGATCAAGATGTCATCAATGACATCTAGAACTCGCATTTAGAAAGTTACGCATAAAGCTGTTTATTCCTCAAAGTATTCAAAATGATATGCAAATGTTCTGCATACTCTTCTAGGTCTTTCGAATAGATCAAGATGTCATCAATGAAAACGACCACGAATTTATCTAAGTATTATAAGAATACCCGATTCATCAATTGCATAAACACCGCAGGAGCATTAGAAGTCCAAATGGCATCACCACGAACTCATAGTACCCGTACTGGGATCTGAAATCAGATTTCAGTATATCGGATTCCTTAATCCTTAACCGATGGTATCCTGATCTGAAGTCGATCTTCGAGAATACCGTCGCCCCTTGCAGTTGACCAAATAAATCATCGATCCGAGGCAAAGGGTATTTATTCTTGATCGTCACTTTGTTTAGCTTCCTGTCATCAATAAACAATCGGAGGGATCCATCTTTCTTCCGGACAAAGAGAACGGTTGCTCCCCAAGGAGAAACGCTAGGTTGAATGTAAGCCTTCTGCAATAATTCCTCAACCTGTTTCTTTAGTTCATATATCTCGGTTGGCGCCATACGGTATGGTTCTCTGGAAATAGGTGCGGCTCCAGGCTCCAATTCGATATTAAACTCTACTTCTTTCTGTGGAGGTAACCCAGGTAGTTCGTCAGGGAATACGTCTGAGAATTCGTTCACAACTGGAATAGATGAGAGCTCTACTCCTCCTTCTTTCTTCATGGCATAACACCAAAATCCGTGACAACCCTGCTTTAGCAATTGAACTGCTTTCATGGATTTGATCACTTTTCGCGAGCTTCCTGGTCTCCATCCTTCGAATAAATGTTCAGATCCGTCATCAACAATGATCGAGATAACTCTCTTCTAGTAATTCAAAATAGCCCCATAGTGGTCGAGCCAATCATCTCTATGAATTAAATCGTCACCATGGATGTCGACCACAATAAGATTTGATGGCCAATTTCTCCCTCCTATAGACACAGGAAAATCTCTAGCTTCTAGAGTTCGCACAATTCTCTCTCCACTCGGCAAACCCACAACATAAGGTTCACAATCATGTAAATACGAGATTTTCAAACGATTAACACAGTTCAATGATATGAAAGAATGCGTAGCTCCTGAATCGAATAAGACACTAACTGGTTGCAAAAGAATCTGAATCGTACCTGATGCAACAACAGTGTTCTGATCATCTGACCTACTCATCTCGTAAAGGCGCGGAGGAACGGACCCAGCACTGGACGCCTCTCTTTTCCCGACATTCTACTGCTGAAAACCACTTTGTTGTGTCAGGTTCACACTTGTCTCTTTCGGAACATGTGCTAGACTGCGAGTACCAGTTGATCTAGTCACATTTCCGCAAAAAGTCGCACGATGTCCCTCCTGTCCACATTCAAAACAGGTCACAAAAGGAGCGGAGCAATCACGCCGAACATTCCCTGCTCGACCACATTTATAACACTTCTTCGATGCGTCTGGAACCGTCGATGCTGTTAGGAACTTCTTTCCACCTCAGGAAGGATACGGAGGGTTCCTGGATGAATGAAATGAAGAATGGCCCTTGCGGGGGCCACTACTCTTGTTCTAAGTGAAGTTGCCAAACACATTCTGCTTCTTCGCTTCTGCAAATTTCTCCACCGCTGCCTCTTTCATCTCGTAGGATAGTGCCTTGTCCTGATACTGCCGTAGAGTAGCACATTAAAATCCGGACATATATTGCTGAATCTCCGGCTTCATCCGCATGTCGAAATGAAAATCTTTTCCGCCTCGGTCCTGACCAGATGTCTCACACAGGTCAGCTGGTGATTAGAAGTCTTGATCATGTCTGTCACGGATGCCTCCAAATTTTGCGGTGAGAAAGACTCTCGGACTCTAGCCTCTCTAACTGGACGAGGGCAATATTGAGCTTCCATCATTAACTTGAATTTTGTCCAGTCAGCATGATGGTCCTAGGGTTATTTGGCCTCCCACCAGTCGAAAGCCTCCCCAGTCAGAAAATACTGAGCGATCGGAACTTTTCGGTCTTCGGGGCAATAATTCCCGCAAATATCTTCTCTAATTCCTTCATTCAGTGGTCCCAAGTAGGCATCTCTGCAGAACCGTCAAATTTCGGTGGGTGTAACTTAACCACTTCTGAAAGCCACTTGTCCCCCCGGTTGTCCTCGTTATGTTGTTGGCCCATCGTCGTCTGCATGCGGTCAACCACCTGAGCAAACTGGGTCATCTGACCGACCACCCGTTGAAGCACTCCCTGTAACACCCCAAACTAGGGGGATATTACAGTGCCGTGGACCCCCGACTGGGACCCACCAGGCGAGTGAAAATGAATGAAATACACAGGGTAAATGTAGTACTGAACCACATTACATCATCAATTACTCCGATGAGGAGTTTTATTACAACACACCCAAGGAAATGACCGAATACAAGTATATTTTATATGGAGATAAAATATACAACACTGAATGAACTCAAAATCCAAACGGAAATCTGCAGCGGAAATGAAATAAGTAAACACGGTGAATGAAAGGACTGAGGCCCCCTAATAGTATCACTGGGACTCCTCGACGTCAACATGCTATTCCCGAGCTTTTGCCTTGCCATGACCTGAAAACAAAATCCCCAAACGGGATCAGTTACACAGAACAACAATCCTCAAGAGTTGAATAAACACAATCATATATATGCTGTATAAACCACAAGTTCGATCAAAAATGAATCGGTTAGATTATAACCCAATCTTGTTGAAAACATACGCAATCAAACATGCTGTATGAATCAACTAACAATACGGCTCAAAGGGTGGCGCCACACTATGCTCGGGATGGAAATGTGTCCGTGCACAAGCCACCAACGAGTATCGATCGAATACACGTGTGATCTTATACCTAATCAGTCTCACGAAGCAATCAACTCGTGTGCACAGTCCAATGTGAGGCCAACAACCAACACACGACTTAAATGTGCCCGACATGAAAATCATACACATACCAACCGGCACGCCAGTATGACCCGAAATGCCACGAGACAACAAAGTGACATCGAAAATCAATAATGACTCACCGAGATGAAATGATAGTGAAATGAATGACAGCTCAATGAAATGATTGGAACCGTCGTTCCTTGTGACTGAAGTGGTTAATTGACAATGACAAGTATTTATACAGTTAATACAATGATGAATGAATTATGATTATGAATGAAAAACAACAAAAGGAATGAATATCCTTTTAACCGAGTAAGAATTTACTTACACAACACCGGTGACAATTATCCTTCCATGACCAACGTCCTAATTGAGATATCGGTCACTCGAACAACCTTGAATAGCACAATTACCAACAATCCGTTCAACATATGAATCAAACACGAATATATCGAACTTAAAACGTCGATACGACTAAACCAAGTTCATTGGGGCATTATATCGAACACTTTGTGGCCAAACATCGATTGTTTACAACCACACCTCAATAATACCAATATCAAATCCCCAAGAAGTGTTTCAAACCAACAAAACATCCTTCATACGATCAATAATCCAATATGAATATCCAAATTTGTGATTTCAACAACAATTAATCGAAACCCTCCAAATCCAATTCAATATTAAAAGTGTTCTTGAATAATCCTTCAATAATCCAATGAATAATCAAACATATCCATAATCATGTGTATATCACTTCATACAACATGATCTTAACATCCAAAACATCATATCTCAATACAAAATCGAAATTCAAGAGGTTTGATGAATATTACCTTTGAAGATCCAAGTACATTAATCCGATGAAATCGCGTTAGATCCACAATCCGAGCTTCACGATCGAAAGGAGATGAAGAAAATCAAACACTCGAGTGATAGATGATGAAAACTCTCTCCCTCAAGCCTTCTCTCTCGGACAAGGTGGATGAAATGAAAAAAATGAGTGAATCTCGCTGAAAAAACGCAATTATAGTGCTGACTGCACTGTGTGCCGCGGCCCGGCCGAAGTGTGCCGCGGCACAGGGCCAAAATTGCTCCCAGTGATCGGCAATGTGCCGCGGCAGTGACTCGGCAGTGTGCCGCGGCCCTGTCGGCATGAGACGCGGCTCACAGTACAGACGGGTCGGCCAAAACAATTGCAACACGAGTGTGCCGCGGCCCGGACGGGTGTGCCTCGGCAGTGACTCGTCAGTGTGCCGCGGCCCTATCGGCATGAGCTGCGGCTCACAGTACAGGCTGCTCGGCTAAAAATTGGAAAATTTGTGTGCCGCGGCGCACACTCCTTGTGCCGCGGCCCACACCCCCCTTGGGTCCTAAAATGAAGAAAAATGACCCGGGAAGGGAAAGAAACAATAGGAATCAATATTTGGGAAACAATAACACGAAATGGAAGTGCGAAAACCCCAAAACGGTGGTTCCAAGCAATGATTACAAGGGTTCGTCCAACAAAAACATGATTTGAACAATGAAGAGATTTGAAATGACATGAATTCCAATGCCAACATCGGCTAATGAATTAATTACAACAATCGAGATAATACTCTTGTCTCGTCTCCCGAGTAAGGTTGAAACAATGAGCAATATCGATACACAACTCGAAGTTATTCCGAACGGTGAAAACGGATGAATGATTATTAACAAGTGAAAAATTACATAATGACAATTACCGAATGAAATTATTGAATGATAAAGACTGGATTACAACCGGGTATTACATACACCCCCCTTAAAAGAGTTTCATCCCCGAAACTAAGGGTCAAACAACTCGGGATAACTCTCCCGCATACTATCCTCGGTTTCCCAAGTAGCCTCTTCAACTCCATGTCTAGACCACTGAATTTTAACCAAAGGAATCGTCGTATTCCTCAACTATTTCATTCGCCGTTCTAACACTCGTATGGGATGCTCCTCATACGAATGATCATCCGCGATCTCGATTTCGTCGAACTAAAGTATGTGACTCGGGTCGGCAACATACTTCCGTAGCTGAGAGACGTGAAATACATTCTGAATTCGGATCAACGCCGGAGGTAAGGCCAAACGATAAGCTAGCTCGCCTACTCGTTCCAAAATCTCAAACAGTCCAATAAATCTTGGACTCAACTTTCCCCGCTTCCCGAAACGGAAGATACCTCGACTCGGGGATACCTTGACCAACACATGGTCACCTGTCTCGAACTCTAATGGTCGACGACGGTTATCTGCATATGATTTCTTTCGACTTTGAGCGGTCAACAAACGACTCCTGATCAAAGATACCTTCTCACGGGCGGCTATAAGCATATCGGGCTCGGTGCCGATTGATTCTGATAAGTCATCCCAACACAAAGGAGATCGACAATGACGACCGTACAAGGCCTCATAAGGTGCCATCTTAATCGAAGAATACCAACTATTATTGTTCGTGAACTCGATCAACGGTAGTTGGGCTTCCCAATCATCTTTCCAATCGAGGACACATGCCCTCAACATGTCCTCAAAAGTCTGAATAGTCCTCTAAGATTGTCCGTCGGACTGAGGATGAAAAGCTGTACTGAGATTAAGCTGAGTTCCCATAGCACGATGAACTGATTTCCAAAAGTGAGACATGAATCGTCCGTCACGATCGGAAACGATACTTTTAGGAGTACCGTGCAATCTCACTATCTCTTTGATAAATAAGTGGGCAAGTCTCTCGGGACCCCACATATCCTTAATCTAAAGAAAATGAGATGATTTAGTTAGGCGATCCACAATTACCCAGATTGTGTTCATGCCACGATGACTCATCGGCAAACTCGTGATGAATTCTATTGAAATATCCTCCCACATCCATTCTGGAATAGGGAGAGTTTTCAGCATACCCGCCGGTCGCTGATGTTCTATGTTGACTTGCTGACAAGTTAAGCATCTCGAAACAAATTTCGCGACTTCTCGCTTCATATTACTCTACCAGTAATTTTGTTTCAAGTCTTTATACATCTTGCTAGACCCCGGGTGAACGGAATAAGGGATAGCATGAGCTCCTCTCAAAATCGAGTTTTTCAACTCGTCATTCGCCGGTACGCATAACCGATTCTTAAAGCGCAAAAGTCCATCCTCATGGATCACAAAGCTAGGGGCTTTCCCCTGAGACACATCCTCATGGATGCGCAACAGTGATGGGTCTGAACCCTGATTCTCTCTGATTGCCTCCTCAAGTGACGATGAAATCTCTAACATGCAAAGTTGCCCTTGTACTCGCTGAAGCCAGACCTCGATCTCGGGTCTAAGGAATTCCTGCTAAAGCTCCTTCTGAACTGTTAAACGAGTAACCATCTGCTCCTGAACGGACTTACGACTCAAGGCATCGGCGACAACGTTCGTCTTGCCCGGGTAGTAAAGGATCTCGATATCGTAATCTTTGATTAGTTCCAACCACCGTCTCTATCGCATATTTAACTCCTTCTAAGTAAGTATATACTTCAACTCTTGTGATTGGTGAATAACTGACAGGTGACGCCATAAAGGTAATGACGCCAAATTTCCAATGCGAAAACCACGGCTGCTAGCCCTAGGTCGTGGGTCGGATAATTAACCAGCTAATTCGAGAAAACTTCGGATTTCCATAACATTCTTCGGAGGTTGCCAATCTCGGATAGCCTCCGTCTTCTGATGGTCGACACGAACTCCGTCTGATGAAATTACATGCCCGAGAAACGTCGCCTCGGACATCTAGAACTCACATATGGAAAACTTCCATAAAGCTGCTCTCGTCTCAACATGTCGAGAACTTGATGAAAGTGAAGCTCATGTTCCTCCCAGTCACGAGAATAAATTAAAATGTCATCAATAAAGACAACCACGAACTGATCCAAAAAGTCGATGAAGACCCGATTCATTAACTCCATGAATACCGCAGGTGCATTAGTGCATTAATTAACTCCACGAACTCATAATGGCCATAGCGTGTTTGAAACGCCTTCCTCGTGATATCCGACTCTCGAATTCGCAACTTATGGTATCCAGATCTTAAGTCGATCTTAAAAAAAATACTGAAGTTCCCTGAAGTTGATCTAAGGGATCATCGATGTGGGGTAGAGGATACTTATTCTTGATCGTCACCCGATTCAATTCCCAGTAATCAATACACAAGCGGAACAAACCATCCTTCTTCTTGACAAACAACACTGGTGCTCCCCAAGGGGACGCACTCGGACGGAGATAACCTTTTTCAAACAATTCATCAAGTTGAATATTCAACTCCTGCATTTCGGTCGGGGCCATCCGGTACGGTGCCTTCAATAACAGGGACGTACCGGGCTCCAACTCACTCGCGAATTCCACAACTCTTTGTGAAGGCAACCAGGTAACTCGTCTGGGAATACATCGTCAATCGATGACAATGATACCATGAATGATTGAACATTTCGATTGCCCTAGAACGGTCAATCGATGAAAATGATACAATGAATGATTGAACAACTCGATTGCCTTAGAACGGCCAATCGATGAAAATGATACAATGAATGATTGAACAACTCGATTGCCTTAGAACGGCCAATCGATGAATATGATACAATGAATGATTGAACAACTCGATTACCTTAGAACGGCCAATCGATGACAATGATACAATGAATGATTGAACAACTCGATTGAGGAATTTCTCTGCTTCCATCATATTAATAATTCTTCTGGAACAACGGGAATTACCTCCCTGAAATATACACTCGACTCCAACGACTGGAATGATAGTGACCAAACGCTTACAAACACTAAGGATAGTATCATGACGATCCATCCAACTAATACCCAATATTACATCGTCCTTAGATAAATTCACCACGATTAGGTCCACCAACCAATCATGGTCATTAAGCTTAATTCAGTCAGTTCTTAACCTCATGATTTCCGGAAATTCTTCCATCATCAGGTAGACCGATGGTATGAGGTTCACATGCAATAGGACTATCTGAATTAAGTCTATTCAAACATGATTCGAAAATGAATGAATGCGGTGCACCAGTATCAAAAGGTACACACAGGTTGAGATAAAATTACGAGTATACCTGAGATTATTCGGGCCACTGGATCATCGATCCTCCTTATCACATGAATCCGGGACTTGCCGGCCCCCGAACTGGACGCTTCCGTCTGATAAATATGAGCTCCGCCTTTATTTGCTTCCATTGCCTTAAACGACGCTGACAGAGTAGTCTGATTCTGAATCGCTGATTGCTTCGGGGCCTGAGATGCCGCCGGATCCGACTTGGAGTCCTTTCGGCAAAAACGGGCCTTATGCCCAAAATTCCCACAATTATGGCACGTGATAGACGGTTTCAGACACTTAGTGCTATAATGACCCGGCGCTCCACAGTTGAAACAGGTGATGGCCGAACTGGCCGCTCGGGACTGAGATCCCGCACGATTATGCGCCGTAGGAGGTCGCTCAGAAATGATAGGACCCGCACAAGGCTTCTTGAAGGTTGACTGACCGCCTTCGGATTGATTACGCTTCGTTGATTTCTTGCTGACAGATGAAGGTTGTTGCTCAGCAATTTCCTTAGCAGCAGGCTCATTCGGGAGTGTTCTCTCGATTAATCCGGCCAGAGTGGTGCAATGATGATTGAGCAATTTCATATGGGTCATCATGACCTGCATAAAAGTGAGTGGGTCAACCCGAACATCTTCTGATCGAGCCGAGTCTTGGGTAGGATTTCCCGACAGCGAGTGATTATTTCCCGGGTTTCGGCCCGCACTGCGGCCTCTCCCCGTGCATCCCCTGACAGCTCTCTCCATACTGAAGTAGGAAGGTCGCATGATAATCATAGATCTCATATGAGTACCGCATTATGATTTACATCATGAAATGATGAAAATGAGCATATGCGCTCTAACACAGTGATTACATGAATGATTAACTGAGGTGACATGATTATCTGATGAAATTCTTGAAATGAGTATCTTGAATAAGTTAACAAGATTAATGATATGATCTTCCAGATCAACAACTGAGTAATGAAATGAATTGAGTGATTAATGAGTTAATTTGATCAACATGATTAAAATGAAAATGATGTTTGAGAATTGTTAACTAGTGAATTATGAATGAATGATTATTGCCAGAAATTATACCATGGCGTTCGAAATCTTACAGTTCTTGGTCTGATTGGCTCGGCATTTGCACAGGTCACACGTGATGCGAAAGTCCAATGATACAAGTCCGATGACGATGATTTCAAATGAGACATTACTAGGAAGGTAGTATTCAAAACCACTCTCTGATACCAACTCTGTAACACCCCAAACTAGGCGGATATTACAGTGTCGTGGACCCCCGACTGGGACCCACCAGGTAAGTGAAAATGAATGAAATACACAGGGTAAATGTAGTACCGAACCACATTACATCATCAATTACTCCGATGAGGAGTTTTATTACAACACACCCAAGGAAATGACCGAATACAAGTATATTTTATAGGGAGATAAAATATACAACACTGAATGAACTCAAAATCCAAACGGAAATCTGCAGCGGAAATGAAATAAGTAAACACGGTGAATGAAAGGACTGAGGCCCCCTACTAGTATCACTGGGACTCCTCGACGTCAACATGCTATTCCCGAGCTTTTGCCTTGCCATGACCTGAAAACAAAATCCCCAAACGGCCGCCATTACGTAACAACAATCCTCAAGAGTTGAATAAACACAATCATATATATGCTGTATAAACCACAAGTTCGATCAAAAATGAATCGGTTAGATTATAACCTAATATTGTTAAAAACATACGCAATCAAACATGCTGTACGAATCAACTAACAGTACGGCTCAAAGGGTGGCGCCACACTACACCCGGGATGGAAATGTGTCCGTGCACAAGCCACCAACGAGTATCGATCGAATACACGTGTGATCTTGTACCTAATCAGTCTCACGAAGCAATCAACTCGTGTGCACAGTCCAATGTGAGGCCAACAACCAACACACGACTTAAATGTGCCCGACATGAAAATCCTACACATACCAACCGGCACGCCAGTATGACCCAAAATGCTACGAGATAACAAAGTGACATCGAAAATCAATAATGACTCACCGACATGAAATGATAGTGAAATGAATGACAGCTCAATGAAATGATTGGAACCATCGTTCCTTGTGACTGAAGTGGTTAATTGACAATGACAAGTATTGATACGGTTAATACAATGATGAATGAACAACAACAAAAGGAATGAATATCCTTCTAACCGAGTAAGAATTAAATTACACAACACCGGTGACAATTATCCTTCCACGAACAACATCCTAATTGAGATATCGGTTGCTCGAACAACCTTGAATAACACAATTACCAACAATCCATTCAACATATAAACCAAACACGAATATAACGAACTCAAAACGTCAATACGACTAAACCAAGTTCATTGGGGCATTATATCGAACACTTTGTGGCCAAACATCGATTGTTTACAACCACACCTCAATAATACCAATATAAAATCCCCATGAAGTGTTTCAAACCAACAAAACATCTTTCATACGATCAATAATCCAATATGAATATCCAAATTCGTGATTTCAACAACAATTAATCGAAAACCCCCAAATCCAATTCAATATTCAAAGTGTTCTTGAATAATCCTTCAATAATCCAATGAATAATCAAACATATCCATAATCATGTGTATATCACTTCATACAACATGATCTTAACATCCAAAACATCATATCTCAATACAAAATCGAAATCCAAGAGGTTTGCTGAATATTCCCTTTGAAGATCCAAGTACTTTAATCCGATGAAATCGCGTTAGATCCACAATCCGAGCCTCAGGATCGAAAGGAGATGAAGAAAATCAAACACTCAAGTGATAGATGATGAAAATTCTCTCCCTCAAGCCTTCTCTCTCGGACAAGGTGGATGAAATGAAAAAAATGAGTGAATCTCGCTGAAAAAATGCAATTATAGTGCTGACTGCACTGTGTGCCGTGGCTCGGCCGAAGTGTGCCGCGGCACAGGGCCAAAATTGCTCCCAGTGATCGGCAGTGTGCCGCGGCCCGAACGAATGTGCCGCGGCAGTGTGTCACGGCCCTGTCGGCATGAGCCGCGGCTCACAGTACAGACGGGTCGGCCAAAACAATTGCAACACGAGTGTGCTGCGGCCCGGACGGTTGTGCCGCGGCAGTGACTCGGCAATGTGCCGCGGCCCTTTCGGCATGAGCCGCGGCTCACAGTACAGGCTGCTCGGCCAAAAATTGGAAAATGTGTGTGCCGCGGCGCACACTCCTTGTGCTGCGGCCCACACCCCCCTTGGGTCCTAAAATGAAGAAAAATGACCCGGGAAGGGAAAGAAGCAATAGGAATCAATATTTGGGAAACATTAACACGAAATAGAAGTGCGAAAACCCCAAAACGGTGGTTCCAAGCAATGATTACAAGGGTTCGTCCAACAAAAACATGATTTGAACAATGAAGAGATTTGAAATGACATGAATTCCAACGCCAACATCGGCTAATGAATCAATTACAACAATCGAGATAATACTCTTGTCTCGTCTCCCGAGTAAGGTTGAAACAATGAGCAATATCGATACACAACTCGAAGTTATTCCGAACGGTGAACACGGACGAATGATTATTAACAAGTGAAAAATTACATAGTGACAATTACCGAATGAAATTACTGAATGATAAAGACTGAATTACAACCTGGTATTACACTTCCGGCATGTTAGGATTTGCGTCTTCCTCCATGGTTTGTGTTCGGTCATCATTTACCGACTCCTGTTGTCCGCCAGAATGGGAATCAGTTCAGTTAGCAGACAAATCCGAGGTAGACGACGAATCTTCCTGTCTCACATTACCACGTCCGCGTCCACGACCTCCTCTCAACATACTATAAACACAAATACTCAATACCTAGAGCAAAATCTTCTCAAATTCGTCAATAACCACGAAATAACTAAAATGGTAGGATAAGAGATTAGGAAACTTACAACCACGTTCCACATGATGACATTGGTTGAGCAGTGATGTTACACGCGACTGATAAATCAAACGACATAAACAAACTCAACTAAACCCAACTTCCAAAATATCCATGAATCTTAGCTCTGATACCATATGGTATCAGAGATACCACCCCGAGATATTCGGAATAATTACAGCGCCGTAAACCCTTTATATAAGAATTTACAAGGCTAAACTAGAGAAATACGGAATAATACAAAAATACCATAAAAATTTAGTAGTTCGGCAACTGGTTCAAACAACTCAAATGAATCCAATTATTACAAACATCTCAAATCATCAACAGGACACACGTACTCGAGTACTATAAATCAAACCAGAATAATAAAACAACACGACGAATAAAATCACTGAGCCCCTTCGTCATCATGTCGGTATTGTGGTTGCTTCCCCACTCCTCGGCAACCTGAACATCAAAACAAATGTACACCCCCTAAGGGGTTAGCAAACGATGCTAGTACAAGTATCATAATATACAAAATCAGATATGCAACAACGATGCATGGCAAAATAGATAACACGGACTTCCGCTTCCGGAATCCAACGATGCGAACCCACATGGTTCCATCAACACAATATGGGTAATCCAATGATCCAGCGCCCTCAGCATAGATCCCAAGATGATCTCGTCGGATCAACACGAGGTGGACATCTGACCTAGCGCCCTCAGCATAGATCACACGATCCCTTTCGGATCAATACAACACACGCGAAACAACCATGCATACACATATGCAAAACAATGTGTTTATCAACACGAACATACACATGAATCAAAACATGACGACATTATGATAATCTCATATTCATCAACATGTATCATAATATGCATAATCAAAATCATCAATGTTTAAACCAAATAGACACGGTATGATACTTGCCTCAAAAATGGCGACAATGATAGATACTACGAATAACCTTCAACCCGGTCAAAGAACTCTCACTCGATCACTTCACCAACAATCCAAACCTTCAATAAACAATAGCACCAATATAACTAATGGTTCCGGCTAATCGTTCTAAACATCATGCTAGCATCAAGAGATGAAATCTACCCAATCATAAAAACGTATGAATCTATCCCACCCATAACGGTTGAATCAACACTATGATACAAATTCGAACAACAATCTCAAAATCTTCCAAATCAAGATTTAAACACATCAAACGGTCGGATTCTACAACTATAACACAAGGTAGTTCGTCTAACATGGATCCTAACCATAACTTCCATTATTCCAACGCAACAAGATTTCAGAAATAACTTGAAGAACACCATAAAACTCGGTTATTAGGTTCACAATATTATCATCTTCTTCTTCAAGGAATAACTCTAAGTTCAAGTCCACTAGGTTCTCCTATACGCGTTGCTTGTTCAAGTTGTACTTAAGAAACTTAAAAATCTCAGTGATAAACTCAACAACTTCCGTAGCATGTTCATATATGTCAACAAGAACACATAATCGAGATTGGTGAATCGCCACATACCTTACACGGAAGGAAAAGATGAGATTACTTTATGAATTCCATGCCAAACGCTAGAACACCAATCCTCAAGGCTCCTTGCCTTCAGTGATATGATTAGAGACTGATATGAAGGTTGAAGATGGGGAGGGTAGCTCTCTAAGTCTCGGAAATTGAGTGTGGGGCGAAGTGGAGACTGAAAAATGAGGTGAGGTGCTATCTTATTTATAGAAATGCTTATTAGCATGCACTACCGATCCTTTTTAGCGTGCGCTAACGGGCTCCCAGCCCACTGTATCTAACTGTCCTCGGTTTAACGTACGCTAAATAGCCTTTACGTGCGCTAAAAATGGTAGTTAATGTATGCTAACACCCATCGTAGCGTGCGCTATCATTTATTGAAAGCTCACTGACCTCACTGTACTATATTTAGCGCGTACTAGCAACTCTCACGTAGCGTGCGCTAAGCACCATTGACTCACCTTTTCCAAAAGCCGTTCAGATTCATCCCAACATGTCCCTAACAAAATTTGCGGTCCGATCTCACCTACCAACCTGTCTCAATCATGCTGACCACGTATAGCGCGCGCTAGGCCTCATCTGTAGCATGCGCTAGCTTACACATTTAGCGCGCGCTACACTTAAACGTTAGCGTGCTCTAAATGTACATAAGTACATGCTTGAAACAACAACTACGAAATCATACACTCATCGATACAGGATCATGAAATACGGAGGATTATACTCAGATCAAAATACAACCTATGCAATGTCACAAGGTTCAAATAGAGATAAAATACACATCAGATATTCGGGTATTACAAGAGGCCTCAAAAGGAAGGGTTAAGAAGTTACTGGGTAAACTTCACGTGACACCTTGTGCTGCGCTACCTGTTTTCATTTTTGTACGATAACAATAGAGTGGTAGCACAGGCCTAGGAGCGGAGGTTTCATAATGGTACAAAACATATTGAGAAAAAGTATCATCTCATGAGAGAATTTGTTCGCTAAAGGATACATTGAGCTGCATAGAGTAGACTCAGCCGACAACGTCGCTGATCCACTGACCAAGCCACTTCCTCAGATTATCTTGGAGCATCATTTGGAGAACATGGGTATTAGATAGTGCGTGGCATTGAGTGCAAGTGGGAGATTGTTAGGAGCATGCCCTCGAATGCCACTCAGAGAATGTTGAGTGAGGGCATCGTACTTGTTATTATGAAAGGCAAATAGATGTTTCTTTATTTACTTGTAGTTACTGGCATTCCTAACTCGTAAATATATATGTAGAACTATTCTGTGTATTTGAGAGCAAAATATTCCACTTCTTATTGGATAAGGGGGTCGGCACTGGAAAGGTTATAGCTCAAATACTTAAATCATTCACAAGTCGATGAAACTTGACTGGGCGTTAAGTTTATGTGAAGACTTGTATGACGTGTTCTTTGACATGGAGAGTGCCTGTCGAACACAAAGGGTTAGTGGGAGCACACATTATAGGTATACTAATTAGATTAGTATACTCGAACTTACTCATCCTCGATTCGTCACACGGATTTCACTCCGGGATAGTCAATGACGGAATCAAAAGGTTGTGATAGGTATTCGTGAACCTTCGACTTGAGGATTTAGTAGGGATGTGCTTGTGACATCAAGATTTTCATTAGAGTAGTTCGACCCTGTAAACCGGAAGGTGGGGTCAATCTCGACGTGCGTCTTGATGGGCAAGTAGCAGGTCCCACTGAATAGCAAGATAGAATTCTTTCTCCTGTTAGTGAATGGGTTATATGTCCTATGCGGTTATTAGCAGATGAGATCATAAATATTTGGCCAAAGCATTGGAGCTAGTTGTATTGGATACACGAGAGCTCGATGATCTCGATTTGCATTAACTCATGCATAGTGTCAAGTACAATAGGGTTTGACTGACCGTGACCCTATAACTTGATCGGGACATTCGAAAGAACGGTTTATACGTATACTGGTATTCACGACAGGATGGTTCTTGAATGATCCCAATCATTCGTTCTTAGTTGGGGTACAGTGTAGGCCGCCAGACTGGCTAGGTAGTGTTACTACCCTTTGGTTCCTCCCATTACTGACTGAGACGGACCTACCGAGTCGCGTAATAGGATTGACGACGGAATGAATCGAACTTATTCTCTCATTATGAATATTAGATATTGGATATCTAATTTGGGACATTGGATGTCTAAATCGATATATTGGATAAATTGATTTATGGCCTAATGAATTAAATAAATTACTGGGTGATTAATTTAATTCATGAATATAATTATTTCTTGGAGAAATTAATTATGTTATTATGTATTTGATATGATTAATTAATTGAATTAATTAATTGATATAAATACATCGGAATGGAATCATATTTTATCTGTTTGGACTCACGGGAATCTGGAACGAACCGAACTCATCCAGTTTCTTCATGATGGCCACTCCCCCCATTTCCACCAACCGTCCTCTTGTCTTTTATTTCCATTTTAAATGAATGACAATGACTTGTGGGGAAGACCTCTCATGTGAGATGAGTTCGAGTTTTTGTCTAGTGACAAAAAGAAATAGAATAAGAAGTGAAGACTTCCATCATTCTCAAATCCCATTGTTTTTATACGGTTGGTGAGAGAGAGAGATAGAAGAGAATAACATTTTCTTAAAAGTCTTCATCTTCTTCTTCACTTGTTCTTGATTGTTCTTGGAGAAGATCAAGAGTTTGATTGAGAGTTTGTGAGTTATAAACTTAGAGTGTAATAATCACATAGAAAGCTTCCATCACTTGATTCTAGCCGTAACCTTAGAGGTTAATCGGGTGATCATCATTCTGTTCATTTCTCCGGCACGTGGAAAGTAGAGACGCGGTACTTTTGGCGTTGGATCATCCAAGAGCTTGGAGCGGATTGGATCATAGGAAAATCAATTAAAGCTTGGGGAATCGCTCAAGAGAAGGACACCATTTAATCAACGGACTACAAGGGTATGTTTTTCGTATCATCTTGTGTTTCGTATTATATTCGTATATACGTAGCTCGATCGATCCTCGTAGGGATTCGGATCGAATTAATTTTCATTTTACCACTTCTGCTGGGCCCTCGTTTTAGGCACCGAATCCCAACAATGACAACATTTATTGACTTCTCGTCCTTCAATTCATTACAAATATTTTCTTTGAGGACCTCCATGACAAAGATTCTTCCATCAGTGACGAAAGAATCCGTCTTCCTCAAAGTTTGAGAAGAGGTGGTTAGTGAAGACGCCGTTGAAACAAAAGTATAAAGAAACAAAAGTTTCGGAAAATTGCTAGGTACTTGCATTGTTTAATGTAGTCTCTTACTACTGGTTGAATGTAATAAAGATACATTAGGCAAACAAGAGTGTCCTTGAATAGGTGCGGGAGGACTATGTATACTGAACAGTCAGATTTATGGGATGGGAACAGCTTTTGAATGAACATTCCAATTATATCTTGCCATAAATGGTACGTCAAATCCATCAAGTTTTGGATATTAATTACTGATCCCACACTCTGACACATTACAACCTCCACTATGCACATTTAGCTATTTAAAATTCAAACTCACAAGTTTCTAGGCTTTTATGTCCATTTGCTTTTTCGACATTAAATACTCAAGTGTTTTATATTTAGACGATGCACGTGGTCATAAAGCAGTTTTAAAAGATAAGTGTATAGAGTTGGAAATGATTAAACAATTAATTAAAATCATACAATATGTTTGCTGTATCCGTGAAAATACAGAGTTCCCCCTTACTTGGTGCATATAAGATTTAATTCTACAATAGTGTTAACATTGTATTCAAGGGCCCTACAGTATTCCTCATTAATTAATGTACATTACAGCTGTAGAAAGGATAATGTGTCCTTTTCTTCGTACACTTGAGATTTGAATTGATAGTCTGTATGTACAGTAATAAGTATAGATACTGTATACATGGGTCTGACAGTGTTCCTTGTTGACATGGGTTTAATCACGTGGTAGCATTCCTATTCTTGATGGAGCATATAGATCCTCATTGCACCTAGAGGCATGGTGAAGGTGTTTGCAATCTGAATGTCTGTATGGAACTGGACATGATTACTGATGAAATGATGCTTCATATCAATGTGCTTAGTCGTTGAGTGCAATCCATGATTATGCGTGATTGCGATTATATTAGTACTATCACATATGATTGGCGTCTCTTTAGCCTTGATGCCATAATCTTGTAGTTGTTGGATCTGAAGGATCTAGATACAATAGCTTCTAGCAACATAATACTCTCAATCGTGGAAAGTGAGTTAGCCAATTGCTTCTTACTCAACTAGGACACAAGTCATGGTCCAAGGAAGTGACAAGTTCCACTTGTAATCTTTCTATCCAGTTTTCCAGCCTTCAAGGTCTAAATTTTTGTAGCCTACGATTGATTTTTCCTTTGACATACTTAAAGATTCACTTGGACATAGTGAAACGTGGCTCTTTCGGTGCTACTTGATATCATGCATACACTCCTATAGCAAATTGAATATCTGGCCTGCTCACTGTTAGGTACAAGAGTAAGCCCATAATCTTCATGTATAGTGATTGATCTACTGACTTTCCATCTTCGAGTATATTATCCGAACTTGGTGACCAACTCTGCAACACCCCAAACTAGGTGGCTATTACATTGCCATGGACCCCCAACTGGTACCCACCAGGCGAATGAGAGTTAATGATATTAACAACGTAAATGTAGTACCGAACCACATCATATTACTAAGTACTCCGATGAGGAGTCTAAGTATAATACACCCAGGAAGAATACTGAATACATGTATATTTTATGTGAAGATAAAATATACAACATTAAATGAAAATGAATATCCAAACGGAAATCTGCAGCGAAAATAAAGATGAAAAGACATGAATGACTGAGACAGACTGGGGCCCCCTACTAGTATCACTAGGACTCCTCGCCGTCAACGTTCTCTTCCCATGCCTTAGCCTTGCCATGACCTGAAAACAATATCCCCCAACGGGGTCAGTTACACAGAACAACTATCCTCAAGAGTTGAATAAACACAATCATGATATATCTAAAGTATGAAATGAAGCTGAAGAGAGGCACCATAGTACACCCGTAATGGAATGTGCATGTGCACAAGACGGATGTCCGGACACACCCGCCATTGTACCTAATTAGTCTCACGGAGGTACATTACCGTGTGCACAGTCCAATGTTTCGGTGAACCCAACACATGACCATCACGTGCCCGACTAAAAATCCCTCACATCCACACCCGGCCGCACAATTTGAACCCAGAAGGTCATATGAACAAGAATGACCATGAAGAATAATAATTAATAACAATCCGAGAAAGTCAAGAATGACTCACCGAGATGAAATGATAGTGAAATGAATGATAGCTCAATGAAATGATTGGAACCGTCATTCCTCGTGAATGAAGTGATTAATTGACAATTACAAGTCTCAATACGGTTAATACATTATGAATGAATTATGATTATGAATGAACAACAACGAAAGGAATGAAAATCCTTTTAACCGAGTAAGAATTAACTTACACAACACCGGTGAAGAATGTCCTTCCTCGAACAACGTCCTAAAAAGAGATGTCGGTCGCTTGAACAACCTTGAATAACAATAATTACCAACAACCGTTCAATACACGTATCAAGCAACGAAACACGACTAACTCAAAAGTCGATACAACGATAATCAAACTCATTGGGGCATTCTAACGAATACGTTGTAAACCTCCTTCCCGTTAGTTACAACCAATCCCAAATTATCGAAACCAACTCCAAAATGAGTATTTCAAACCAACAAAACACTTTCAATGATATCAATAATCCCATAGGAATCCACAATACGAGTTAACGACAACATCTAATCGAAACCCCCCAAAATATATCGAAGTCAACCCCAAAGTGTTCTTGATTCAACCCCAATATTCATGAAATCCGAAATATACAACAATAAATCCGTAGGAATACACTTATCCAAGGTAGTTAATCCATATCTAACATATTCCGACAACAATCCAAGCTCATACGAAGAAATCGGAAGGAAAAACCCAAAAATCCGAAATTCTAGATTCAAGAGATTATTACCTTCATTTGATGTGATGAGGATGATGAAATGATGATTAATCCGAATGATAAGCTTGAAGATGATGATTGATGATTGCACCTCGAAGAACACTCTCCAAATCACCTAGGGATAGAGTGTGTTATTCGCCTTTAGAAAAATCTATTGACCTCGGGAGAGGCGGTAGAGTATATTAGCAATCTTCGCCTTCAATAAATTGGGAAAATCATTAACTTCAGATAATCGAGAGTAAATTCGGATAAACCAAGGTGGATTCAGAATCCTAGACTTATTCATCATTTGATTCTCTTTCTTCAAGCGATCGTTTTTACTGTTTAGTATCTTATTAATTTTCTTTAGTAATTAATTGCAACCCAAAGTTCGATTGTTCAAATAAAACTGGAATACACAAAAATCGGTAGTTAGTGATTCAGTCCTCGTGGGAACGATACTCACTCATCACTTTATTACTTGTCAACGATAACGTGCGCTTGCGTTAACGAAAAATCCGCAACAAGTTTTTGGCGCCGTTGCCGGGGACTGATTTTTCGCTAATATCAATACCAAGCGACTCTAATTTTAATTTGAAGTTTTTTTTCTTTAGTCTCTATATTTTTAATTTCTTCATTATGTTTTCCTTTGAGTATCGTGGCCCTTCGCATTTCATAAATTTCGATGTTCTTAATAATTTGCCAAATAGGGTCAGTCAGCCCCCTCCCCCAAAACAAAAGACCATGCTTGAACAATGTGTAGACACTCTTAGAAATCCTGATAGTTCCCTTTTTGAGCTAGAATGTGCAAGTTGTGGTCTTGAGATTCACTATGGTTATTTTCCAGCTCATATATTTAGTAGTGAAGTTGAGGGGGAGGTTGAGAAGAAAGACATGCTAAGTTTTAGGGTCGATCCCACAGCACCTGATAATTACATAAAGTGTGATGAGCCTATAGAAGAAGTTACCATTGATGATGTTTCCAAAGAAATTCCATTTAATTTTCATCAAACTTCGACTAATAAGGTGAACACTTATGTGCCTAAAATTTTATTAACGGTGCCGCGCATAATCTTTCCTAAATCCATAATGGGAGAGATTGACCCTATTACTTTTGATTCTGTTGAGGCGACCGAAACTGATCCATACCTAAACGTGGAGTACGTCGGCGAGTTTGATTATTACATGGCTTACGCCGAGGCCATCCGCGCTGCCAAGAAGGGAGGGCTTGAGGTCGGCCCTCTGATCGATAACTTCAAAGCCTACGTGCTTGAGCACCCCTTGCAGCCGGCCTTCTCTCTGCCGATCCTTGACCTCACCGACCTCGGGATTGATCTGAGCTAGTATCCGTCGCCGGAAAAACTTGTTCATCCGGAAGCCGGTGAGGAAGCGCCCACCGATCCAGCTGGGCGGCCTGAGTGAGACCGCTGTCATTTTGTTGTTTCCTTATCATTTTTCAGTTTCTTCTTGTTTTGCCTTCGGGCGTATGTACAAATGACTTGAATTAAAGAAAATATGTATTTGCATCTGATTCTTTATTTGTACGATCGCCTCTCTGAATGTTTCACATATGAATTTATACAAGTGTTTACATAATTGCACCTGATGCCTTGCTTGTATGATCATCTGTTTGAATGTTTCGCATCATTTCGACTTTGCACAATTGTTTGGAGAGCGGCCGTTGTATGAATAGCTCCGAATGTATTGAAATTATTACTTGTAATTTTCTGAACAAAACCAAACGTCATACGTGTGTTTGAACAAAGCCGATCGTGTGTGGTTCCGTCCTCCTGATCGTATGTATGAATAGCTCCGCTTTGCCCCTTGTTTTTGTTTACTTAGCGAAAGTAAGTGAATGAAAATAATTCATTTAGTGAGCTATCTTTAGTTCGGTTCTTGCGATCTTCAATTTTGTTGATTCCTCGAGGGAGGCCGAGCGTCCCGGCCTGGAAATATTTTGCACAGTCGTGGGGTTCGATGGAACCGACCTCTACAACTATGTCTTATGCGCGAGCGACATTTCGTATGATGGTTAACTTCTCGCGACTCACTTAATTGTGAGGGTCTTACGTAGGCTACGTTTCGCCTCGTAATGTAGTGAAAGGGCGGTCGGTCTTTGCCTGGAGGAGTCCTTGCATGGGGCGCCGTCGGATAAATCGACTTCGCTACCGTGGCTTGTTAGCACTTTTATGCATAAGACGGCATATGTTGTGACGGGGGTAAGACGTGATCGCCTGTCTCGGTCCATCAGATTAGATGATGGATCCGAGGACGGGTGAGTGCGTCCACTGATTTGTTTTGGAGGGTCCTTTGGCTACGTCGGTCTCGTATTTAAACGAAAGGGTGGGCGATCTTTGTCCAAAGGAACCTTGCATGGACTGGCTATCGGTTCCATCGACTCCAAGAACCATGGCTACACTTCTCTACCTCGGACTGCCATGTTAGATGACGATCCTCGACGGTATACGTTGTGCTTGGAGGGGCAATCGCTTGCATAGGTCGGTCAGGTTAGATGACGACCTCTTGTAGGGCAAGCGAGTCATCCTCTTTTTATTTGTTTGTTTTATCGAGGCGAATCACATAGAGGGGATCAGAAAATCTCATTAAACTCTTTGTACATTGGTAGTATTTCTTCAAATGTATGGCATTCCAGGGATATTGGTCCGGAGTGCCATGTGGGTGTTGGAGTTCGTAGGCTCCTCTGGTCAGCCATTTAGATATCCTGAAGGCCCCCTCCCAATTCGGGACAAATACTCCCGTGTGAGTCTGGACCTTTTTGAGGACTAGGCCGCCCATTTGGAATTGCCTTTCCTTGACCTTCGAATTTAATAATTTCTCGGATTTCCTTTTATGGATCGTGTTCTTCATTTACGAGGTTAGTCGTCGTTCTTCGAGCATATCCAAGTCGATCCATCGGGCTACATCATTGTTCGTCGTCATTTCCTGTTCAGTTCGGTGGCTGAGGACGGCAATCTCCGAAGGGATCACTGCTTCTATTCCGAAGGCGAGGGTGAACGGGGTTTCGCCGGTTGAGTTTCGGGTTGTTGTTTGGTAGGACCACAAAACATCCGGGAGCTCGCTCGCCCATCGTCCTTGTTTGGATTCGAGTCTTGCTTTGATCGTGTGTTTGAGGATCTTGTTTACAGCCTCTACCTGCCCGTTCATATGAGGGTGGTAAAGGGCCAAGAACAACTTTTTGATTCCCTATTTCTCGCAGAATTGCATGACTTCCAAACCGTCGAACTGCTTGCCGTTGTCGGAGATGATAGCATGGGGTAGACCGAACCGGCATATGATGTTCTTCCAAATGAACTTGATTACTTGTTCTTGGCCGATCTTGTTGAGTGGCTCGGACTCAGCCCATTTCATGAAATAATCGACCCCCACGATGGCAAATTTACATCCCCTTGGCGCTGTCGGCAAGGGACCTATAAGGTCGATGCCCCATTGGGCGAACGGCCATGGACTGTACATAGAAGTGAGCTACTCGGAGGAGAGCTTGATGTTCGGGCCCATCACTTGACACCTGTGACACAATCGGGCGTAGGCGATCACGTCTTTTTGTAGTGTAAGCTAGAAAAAACCTTGCCTGGTCATCTTGTGGATGAGAGCTCGTCCTCCAGCGTGATTTCCATAGATCCCGTCATGGATCTCGGCTAAAACGAGTCGTCTTCCTCCGGCGTAATGCACTTGGGGAGAGGAAGGCTGAAAGCTCGCTTGTAAAGCCGGTCGTCCAATAGGGTGTATCTGGTTGCGTGGAGCTGAAGCTGGAGAGCTTTGATACGATCGGCGGGGACCGTTCCGTCTTTCAAGTATTTAATGAATGGGGTTATCCAGTTCTCTTCGGCGATGGAAACTGTGGTGATCAGGATTCTGTCGATCGCTGGCTTTGCTGATTTCGTGATTTGGATGTTAGAGAAATATGCCGCCCCATATGACGATACTAGTTTGGATAGGTCATCGGCCTGGGAGTTGTGCTCTCTCGGGACTTGTTCGATCAGCACTTCTTCAAACTTTGTGCACATTTCGGCGACCAATTCTTGGTATTTGATCATTTGTTCGCCGCGCACCTCATATTCTCCCTTGACTTGGTTCACGACCAAGAGGGAGTCTATGAAGATGTGGAGACGACGAACGTCCAGGGCGAGTGCTAGATCGAGCCCGCCTACCAAGGCTTCGTACTCGGCTTCATTGTTGGTCGCACAGAACCCGAAACGCACAGTATTTGTGAAACTTTGGCCGTCGGAGCTGATGAGGACAATCCCTGCCCCTGCTCGCGAGTTGGTCGCCGAGCCATCTACGTACAATTTCCAAGCAGGACGGCCGACCTAGGTCGGACTGGGTGGGAACGTTAATTCCACCACGAAGTCCGCCAGAGCTTGGCCTTTGATCGCCGTGCGAGGAGCGTACGTAATATCGTATTGTGCGATCTCCAGTGACCACTGGAGGAGTCGCCCGTTGGTGTCCGGCCGGTGCAGAACTTGCCTTAGAGGGAGAGTCGTCAGAACCTCCACTTGGTGTTCGAAGAAGTAGGCCCTGAGCTTGCGAACACTCATGACTAATGCGTAGGCGATCTTCTCCAGAGACGTGTAACACGTTTCCACGTCATGGAGCGCTTGACTAACGAAGTAGATCGGCAAGTGGGCTTTCCCCTCTGCTCACACTAATACAGCGCTCAGTGCGACCTCCGAGGCCGCCAGGTAGATGAATAGCTTTTCGCTGGGGGTCGGCTTCGCCAAGATTTGGGGATTAGACAGATACTCCTTGATTTTGGCGAACACTACTTGGCTTTCCTTTGTCCATGCAAACTTTTTATTCTTTATGGTCGTGAAGAATAGCTTGCTTTTATCTCATTTATGTATTTGTCATCTTGAGTGAGGTCTTCTCCGAGCCGAGAAATGAAACGGTTAAGGGCAGCTAGACAACCTGTGAGGTGTGGCACTTGTTTGACATTCCGTGGCTCCTGCATGTCGAGGATCGCCTGGATCTTGGTGGGGTTCGCTTCGATCCCCATTTGGCTCAAGATGTGCCACAGGAACTTTCCGGAGCTTACCCCGAAGTTGCATTTCTTGGGGTTCAGTTTCATGTTAAATTTCTCGAGGATGGCAAACGTCTCGGCAAGGTCATTGACGTGATCTTCCTTTTTGAGGCTCTTGACTACGATGTCGTCAATGTAAACCTCCATGGTCCTGCCGATCTGGTTGGCGAACATCCCATTGACTAGCCGTTGGTAGGTCGCCCCCGTATTCTTCAGACCGAACGGCATTCAGACCCAAAAGTACACGTCTTTTTCCGTGTGGAATGACGTGTGTTTTATGTCTTTCTCCGCCATTGGATCTGATGGTACCCGGCGAAGGCATCCATGAACGACATCATTTCGCAACCTGCCGTGCTATCGACCAAGTGGTCAATATGAGGCATCAGAAAGTGGTATTTTGGGCATGCCGCGTTGAGGTCGGTGAAGTCGATGCATAACCTCCAGGAGTTGCTCGCCTTTTTGACGAGCACCGCATTAGCTACCCACTGTGGCTCGTCGGTAGCTACTTCGATTAGTTTGTTGTCGAGTAGCTTTTTGACTTCTGTGTCGAGCGTAGCGTATTTCTTAGGAACGAATTTCCTATGTTTCTGGTGAATAGGCTTCCTTGCCGGGTCGATCTTTAGATAAAGGCAAACGTGTTCAGGACTAATGCCGACCATATCTTCATGCGACCAGGTAAAGACTCTGATGTTCTTACATAGTAAACTGATCAGATCATCTTTTCACTCAAGACTGACGCTTGTGCCGATCTGCACTTCCCGCTCCGGGCGAGCCGGATCTATCGTTACACTTTCCAACTCTTCAATGGGGATGGTCGCTTCTCGTTTGAAATGATTTCCGGATTCGATCCTTGGATCGATGTCGAGGATTGGCTCGAAACCGATCCTTGGCTCGATGTCGTCCGCCAATCGATGTGAGATGCTGTTCTCTGAGTCAGGCTGGTATGATGTGCTTGGCTCATCGATCTCCATCGGTTGATTGTCGATTGTCTCAATGTTATAAATAGTACGGGAAGTGTTTAAAGAGGAAGTTACGACACAGGAGTAATTCAAACATTTCTTTGCCATTAGCTGGTCTCCTTTTATAGTACCGACCGTACCGTCGGCATTGGGGAACTTGATACAGTAAAAGAAAGAAGAGGCGACCGCCTCGAAGGTTTCTATAAATGGGCGACCTAGGAACCCATTTTAAATGTTGGGCCTATCTCTGATTACAAAATTGAGGTTCCTAGTGATCCTAACCTTGGGATCGTAATAGCATATTAGCTCGATATAGAGCTTGATCCTCCCATTGGCTTGGACCGTGTTGTCGCCAAACCCTTGAAGCACGGTATCAAATGGCTTGATGAACTTGGTCAGGTTGCCGAGCTGGTCAAGAGCATATTTGAATATAATATTGCAAAAGCTCCCATTGTCAACCAGCACGCGATCGACCATTTTCCCAAGGATACATGCAGAGATTACCAATGCATCCTCTTTGGGGCACTGCACTCCCTCCCTATCCTTGTTGTAGAAGGTGATGAGCGTGTCTCAGGAGATGGTCATCTATGGGGGCACCACGACATGGACCCCTGCGAACGCCCTTAGCTGCGGTCTAGATGACCGTTGTCCCTCATCGGGTTTGGTTTGCTAAGCCACTCGCGCCCCTTGATGGCGTTGAAAATGTGGGCCGGAGACAGATTGAGGTTGTGGAGGAGGTTAACTTCCACATCCTCGAAGGCGTTGAACTCACCGGGTGGCTTTGTGATCGCCTTTCTCGGCTTGGCGACCGCCTTCTTCGGGATGTGGGATGGTGCCTTCCCTTCTCCGGTAGATCCCTCGCCTAAGCGAAGGGTGAGCATCCTCTGTCTAGCCAGAAAGTCGGCGGCCCTGATGCGGAAAATCGCGTAAGTCGAGGGGATGTCCTTCGCGAGGTGCCTGAACATGGGTGAATGGCGATAGAATCCCCCTAGGACCGAGTAGAGAGCGAGCTCATCGCTAATGGGCTCGCCGGTGAGGACTATTTCATCCACCCGATCGATGTAGTCTTCGTCGGGCTCGTCCTTCCCCTGCCTGATCTTCATCATGCGGTGGGGGCCTTCTGGACGAGCAACTTTGGAGGTGAAATACGACGTGAAGTCGTTCGCCAGTTTCTCAAAACAGTTGATTGAGCGTGGTGGTAGTGAGATGTACCACCTATGGGTAAGATCACCCAATGTCAAAGGGAACATTCGGCACTTCGTCACGTCCGATGCCCCACATCCGGTCATGTAAATCCGGAACTTGCTCAAGTGGGTCTCAGGATCCAATATCCCCTCATATAGAGGTGTTTGAGGAGGAGCGATCTTCGGTTGTACAGGGGTGAGGTCGATCTGGGCCGCGAGCGGCTCACTCGGTCCGGCGATTGATCTCTTGGCGCCTGCCCTAGTTTCTATGAGCGCCTTCATTTCGTCGAGCTGGCGCTGCATGGCGGCCATCGCCGTAGCCTAACTGCTTCCGGATTGGCTCTCGGAGCGGGAGCTGAGGTGATCATGTACCGATCTTCTGGCCCCATGGTAGGTGATGAGTTCTCCGCCACCGAGCTCAATTCTTGGGCGAGTGGGAGCCCGTTGGCCGGCCTGTCTTCCAGGAGTCCGGTATGCCGAACTCCTGGTGACGGATTCGGACTCCGATGTCTCCCGGCTGGGGCCCGAATGCCCGGGTCGCCATGAGGGATCACTCCCTAAGCGGCTGAAGATGGAATCATCCCGCCTTACGAGCGCCTTTTCCTGCGGCTCGGGGCTTTCTGATGATTTCTCGATATATAGCCCCTTGAGGTTCCGCTTGCCCGCACGATGGATGGCTGGTGGAGTAATGGTGGGCGAGTCGCATGCTCTCTGTCGCTCCCTGAGGATGGCCATAGCCTCCTCGATCTGTTCTGCGGTTTGGAACTGATCGAGTGAGAGGCTAGGGCCGTCCCTCGGGGGCGGGAGTGAGAGCCTAGCGTTGCCGCGGTCGCCTTCCGCCATAGGTTGGGACTCGGCCTGGGACGGAATAAGATGTCAGGCAGATCGTAGGGTGGCTCTTTTCGATTTCGTGGCAGACGTCATGATTCTGAAGGTTTTTCTTTGAAGAACAGTGAGCGTTTCTTCAAGTATATGCCCCGGAGAACAGTGAGTATTCTTCGAGATGGTTGGAATAAAAAATAAAGGTTAAGACCGCCCTCCTTCTAGCGCCAATTATTGTTACCCAAAATATTATCCGAAGATGATATGCTGGAATGGACGAGTAACAAACAAAGTGCGAGAGCACATCCGTGGGGAAATAAATAACACAAGATTTGTCGGGGTTGTTAGTTCCGGGCTTGAATGCTCTCGCGAGATGTTATTAATATGAATACTAGTGAATACAGATATTAATGTTAGAGTACAATTACAAGGAGTGTAAAGACTCTAGTTATCTTAGCTATCGAGTGCTGAAGATTGTCGGAAGAACCAGAGTTGAAGCTCTGTGAGTTCTGGTTACAAAGATGGAGAGTTCTTTGTATTGTTTGCTTTTAGCGTTATGTATTCACGTTGTCAACTGTGTTTGTGTTAACGTTTTTCACCGTCCTTTTTTCCAATGTTGGAGGCCTCCTATTTATAGGAGAAACGGTTGCTGGGACGTCCCTGTCCGCCGCGGGCGATCGCCGTTTCCTGCATTTAAATAAGCCGGGTGGTCGTCTTAGCACGTGGGACTATTTCCTTAAAGTCTACAGTTGCTGCTGGCGGCCAGATGTGCGAACCAATGAGGAGGCGACAGGTGCCTCACGTCGCTGTCTTGGGAGGTCCCACCTAGGATGTTTCGGCGGGTCTGTCGGTAGGTGAGGTCGTCCTTATCACTGACGGGTGTTTATGGGCTGGAGTAGGGCCTGTTCTTACGTCGCCTTTTGTGGATCTGCACGTGGGTCTTCACCCGAGATTCGGTCTTCGCAGACTTTGACGGGTGTCGGATTTATACGTGGCACGGGACGATCGTCCCCAGTCCGACATTAGAGGCGATCACCATATGCCAATAGACGATCGCCTTGGACGTCGACCGCTAGGCGCTTGCCCAACATCTGTCTTCTTTAGCTGGATCCTGGCCATTATGCCGATCGCCATTGAGGCGTATAAATCACCGCACAACATCATGTTACCTGACTGGGTTCCTGTGAGGACAACTTGCTTGGTGTTGATGTCCTTCACCATATAGTTGCCTTGGAAGTACATAACTGGTAATTGTTTGTTAGAAAATTGACTCACTCAAAAATTTATATTTTGATTCTTCCATGAATGCTACATCAGTGACTTTTAATTTTCCAACAAGCAGGGTTCCCTTCCCTCTTGTTCGTCCTTTTGACTTTTCACTGAATCTGACCTTTGGAACTCGCCCATCTACATAATTTATCAGCTTGTTGATATCTTTTGTCATGTGATGAGAACATCAACTATCGAAATACCCGGTGTCCTACCCCTTGATATCATGTAGACAAATCAGGTAGATTTACGTACCTATTATTTGGTGGATCTTTGGTTAGTGGTGCCTTTAGGTACCCATATTTGCATTAATGTAATTGGTTTACTTTAGGACTGCATAGGTCGTTTCTTGCGAGGTCTATGTGTGGAAGGTATGCACTCACTATATGCATGGTGGCTATGCATAATAAATGAAAATTATGGTTCTTGTATGGTTTTTATCTCATGGGAGAAACCCTTTTTATTTATGTTTGGGTTGGCATCCTGGGTCTCCAGTTGGCATCCCATAGTTGTTGTTGATGATACTGAGCAACATATTGCTTACATGAAATGCACCTGGGTTCCTGTATCTAGTGTTGAAATGTTGTACACCTTGACTGATTTTTCCAATGGTGTCGAGGTGCAACATTCCTATGTTGCTATCTATGATGCTGTTGTTATGTGGGTAGAACATACTGTTTATGTTGCATATCACTTATTTTATTCACTGGTGTATAAGGCTATGTTGTTCACTACTTGTGGTAAGAACTTGGTGGCGACAATCTTTATTCGCTGTACAGATGGCACAACTGCATCTTTGCCATTATCTTTTGCTACAGGAACAGATCTCGACATCTCTTCAAACTTAGGGCTAGCTGTAGGTTCAACCCCTTTGAAAAATACCGTATTGGACATTCTATTTCAGTTGGAGTGCAAGATGTATCCTTGCCATGTTTATCATGAACGTGTTGGCCTCTACTTAGGATATCCTCCATCCCCTTCAAAGATTTTTCAAAGGATATAATGATGGTCTCGAGTTCTCCTTCTCATTCCTCGAGGAGAAGTATTTTTGTTTCCAATTGAGCGTAATGATTTATCTTACTCCAGTAATGAGTTTTACCTCATTTACTTTGGTAGTAAGTTGGATATTGCTATGCATGAGTTTTTCATTGTTGACTTTGCTATTCTCCCAATCCAAAGTTGTACTTTCATAATTGACTTTTAGTAAGTTGTTTTCATCCTTAAGCTCTAAGTTTTAAAATGAGAGCTGTAAGTTTTCTTGTTTTAAGTCCTCATGGGCTTTTTGAATGATTTTAAATTCGTTCCTCATTTTCTCAAATATACGACGTGCTTACATGATTAACATTAGAGTAGGCTGAGCTTACCTCATCATTGTTATTGTCATGTTCTTCCTCATTAACCATCATACACATATAGGCATTGTCTTCTATTTCATCATCAGAGGAATGACTAGCAGTTACAGCCTATAGACATTCCTCTGTCTTGCTCGCTCTTGGCGCTGCTTCAGATTTCCATATGAATGCCTTCAGCATGCTTCGTCATATCTTTCATTTCTCATCCCTTTCGCGTCGCTAGACTTCAGGTAGCCTATGGACCTTGTGATAGGGACAACTGTTGGCATCGTGTCCCGACTTTATACAGTTATAACACATGTTAGAATCTTCTGTAGGTTGTGACCCTATTCTCACCTTGTTTTAGAATTTTGGCTTGTCGGGATCCCTTCCATATTTCTTTATGAAATTTTGGAATTTTGCATGAGTTGAGACATCTCATCTTGTGACAGCTCATTGTCCTCGTCTCCTGCAGTTTGCGATCAAATGAATAAACCAGCATCTAGATGTACTGGGAGCCAAGTTGTGCTTCATGTTGGATACAAAAGCCAGTGCTTTAGTCCGGGAGGGTGATGCTTCCACCTTTTCTCTCCTGTTGATATCATATTCAAGGCTATCAAGTCGGATAAAAGAGCAAACATAGAAATATCATTAGGATTAGAGGACGCAAATAGCTATGGTCTTAATGTCCCATCAGGCAAGAAGTGATCGATAGTTTTTTTGATTTTTCTATTTTTGGAGTATACATTGCCCAAATTCTTCAAGTTCAATGACAATGCCACTGAATCTGAGGTCAAGATCCTCAATAGTTTCGGATTTAATTCCGAAGGACTTAAGTTCTTGAGTCAATTCAAAATTTTATTTTCTTTGGAAATCCCAGTTGATGGAACCAAGCTGATCGGTCACCAAGAACCGGGTTAATCTCAGAAGTTTATCTAAGAAAACCCGAAGATGTACAATATTACTCTCTCTGTGTGTATTTATTTCTATCTCTAAAATACTTCTCTGTAATCTCAAAATTATGCTTGCCCTTTGCAAGGAAGGCTCCTCCCCTATTTATAGAAGGGAGGGCTGCCTGTCCTTGAGATCTTTTCCTAATTTTAGGGAATATCCCAGATATTCAGGGATTTAGGCTGCAATTTCCCATCCCTGAATATCCGAGATTTGGGGATTGTGGTTTACCAGTCCCTGAATTTCTGGGATTCTGTCAGGTAGGTCAAGATCTATCTTTTCGAGAGCTCAACCTTCATGAGCCCAGCGATTTCCAACTCCGGGTGATGGTTAGGCAGGTCGGTTCATATTATAAGGGGCCCCTTAGGTCGGGACACTCTTATATTGGGCTTCTTTAGATCGAGTTTTTAGGAGGTCTATATTTGTCGTCCTATCAACCAGTCCCCCCTACTCTAGTCGAGCTGTAAGACCGAGTAGAGTAAGAATTATTTTAAATTGACGACCTCGATGCGGTAATCCTTGGGAGTCAAGTTTCCAAGTAACAAGGATTATCGAGATTTGTGTGCATTTATATCAATGCCTTTTTTAACATAGCCCGGGTACTTCAAAAAACTTTTTGAGGTTACCGTAGCTTTAACTAGAAAGAGCCACTTTTTTCAAAATTAATATAGCTCGACTATAAACAATTTCTTGAGGTCGACTCAACTTGGCTTCATCAATGACCTTAATATAGATCGGAGCCTTTCAGAGTTAATGTAGCTTGGCTGATTTTAATAACTCTTAGATTATTATAGCTCGGCTATTTTAAACCACTTCTTTAGGTCAACCCAACTTGGTTTTATCAGCGTCCTTTATACAAAGCAGATATTTCGAACAGTCTTTCGGAGTTTGATGACCTCAAGTCAATATAGCTCGGATATTTTCAATTCTTTTGAGTGGAATATAGCTCGGATGCTCCCAACTCTTTTAAGTGGAATATAGCTCGGTTCAAATTTTAGGTCTGAGGATATTTTCCCTAGCTCAGGTTTCAGGGCAGTTTGCCTTTGTCTGAATCCGAGGGTCTTTCACCTGGTATGATTTTTTTAGGGTAGTTCACCCTTGTCTGAATCTGAAAGCATTCCACCTGATCAGAATTTTTAGGGCAGTTCACCCTTATTTGGATCTGAAGGCATTTCACCTTATCAGATTTTTTAAGGCAGTTCACCCTTGTTTGAATCTGAAGGCATTTGACCTGATCAGATTTTCTTGGGCATTTCAACCAATCTTCGAATTTGAGGGCGGTTCACCCAATCTTCAAATTTGTGGGTAGGTCGCCCGATCAAATTTCTAGGGCGTTTCACCCGATCTTCGAATTTGAGGGCGTGTCACCCTATCAAATTTTGGGGCGTTTCACCCGGTCAAATTTCTAGGGCGTTTCACCAGATCTTCGAATTTGAGGGCGTTTCACCCTACCAAATTTTGGGGCGTTTCACCCGATCTTCGAATTTGAGGATAGTTCACCCAATCTTCAAATTTGTGGGCAGGTCGCCCGATTAAATTTCTAGGGTGTTTCACCCGATCTTCGAATTTGAGGGCGTTTCACCCTATCAAATTTTGGGGCGTTTCACCCGGTCTTCATTTGAGGGCAGGTCACCCGGTCTTCAAACTTGAGGGTGTTTCACCCGGTCAAATTTTGGGGCGTTTCACCCGGACTTCATTCGAGGGCAGGTCACCCGATCTTCAAACTTGAGGGTGTTTCACCCGATCTTCATTTGAGGGCAGGTCACCCGATCTTCGATTTTGGATCCATATGTAGCTCGACCAGTCGTCATAGTTTATGGGAGCCGCTATCAAGAAATCCATAATATAATCATGCTGATAAGATATATTCGCAATGAGATAACTTCACATATGTTCAAGCCAAAATCAATGGGGACATCATAATCTCTGTAATAGCTACGAGCTGTAGACAAGGCAATCATATTCATGCAATCTTCGAGGTAAACTATATAGGTGACACATTTGTTAGTGAGCAACTCAAATGCATTCGACTATGTATGTGCCATATCTAAAAAATAAATGCTCAATTGTTCAGATAAATTAATTAGAATATCGAATCAAATATTCCTATATCTGAGAAAAATCCAAAGATGTTGGATTTTGCAAAAAATCATTTTGTATCACCGACATACGTATCCTTATTAGTTTATATAATTCTTCAAGAAACTTTAGATATAATTCACATCTAGATCTGTGTGACAGCATAACTTATACAAAGTAAACATTCACATATCAATTTATGTGCGGATATTAAAAATGATACTTGTCTTTAGTTTTTATGTCTTTTCTTGGCGATTGCACTAACATCCTATCAGAAAAGATTCGAGCAGGAATATGCCGCCAATATAAAATTCGCATATTAGGTGAATCCCGTGTTAGAAAATCATAAACCCTTAATATCCTTGATTCCTCCAGGGGTTCAATTGATATCACATTGGTAAATAACTATGGTCCGACGATCTAGCGAACCGACCATAGTAAACAGAGGCACCAAGCTACACTACTGGGGTTGTGACGAGCTTTATGTTTGAGATGGTCGCTCCGAATCTCTTGGTATTCGAGAGGTCGGAGCCTACATGTTTAGGGAAACCGTATCAGGCTCGAAATTTCAGGGCTGAGGGTGGCTATCGAGCTCGAATTTTTTATGCTGAGAGAGTCGATTTCAAGCTCGTATTTTCTGGACTGAGGGCGCGATTTGGAGGTCGGTTTGAGTTTGGGTAGATTAATCACCAGACTTTTGGGTTTTCTAACTTTTGGAGTGGCTGTGGTGTGATTCCAGATCTGGCTTTCCACGGAGTACTTCCTCCTGGGGTAGATTTCCTCGGAAGGTATATACCTCGCGCTGCATCTCCCTGCTAGCTCCTCCTTCCCCATCCTCGGATTTTTCTTGCAATTCTTCCATATCTTTCTCGGATTCTTCAACATTGATGTATTTTGAACATCGAGCTAAGACCTCTTCATACGTTTTGGTCGGCTTTTTAGCCAACGAGGTGCGTAGCAGCCCAGGATTTAGTCCCTGCATCAAGGCACTCGTCTTCACTTCTTCAGATGACGAGGGTACCTCCAGACATGCCTTTTTTAAACCGAGTTACATAAGCTCTCAGTGCTTCTCCGAAGTACTACTTGATACTCAACAAGGACATGAATGTCTTCTGGTGTGCCCTAGCGCTTGCGAAGTGAGTCAAGAACGCTGAGCTAAAAGTTTTGAAGCTAGTGATCATCCCTGGGGGTATCTGGTGGAACTAGTCCTGAGCTGACTCCGTCGGCGTAGCCAGAAATGCTCTGCAACTCATGGCATCCAAATATCAATGCAATACGGCCATGTTCTTGAATCGGTATAAATGTCGTATGGGATCCGAGAGCCCATCGTAGGTGAAAGTGACAGCCCTAAACCCATACAAGAGTTTAGCCTATAGTATGCTCTCCGAGAAGGGATGCCCTGAATGACTCTCCACGTCCTTCCCCGCAACCCTTTGCGCAGTTCCTCTAGCTCGTCCTGCATACTGGATATCAAGGGATCCAGCATTCTTTCCTGTCTGGATCGCTTCCACGCCCTTGGATAGCTTTCCCCATGGTCTTCGTGTTGATCGATTTCCTCCGGCTCAATCGAGAGGATAGGTATTATTTTTCCCGGCATCTTTTGTTTTTCAACCTCCTGGCTCTTCTGAATTGCACTAGCAATGATGTCGGCTAAGGCTTCTTTTGTCAAGGTGATTGTGCTGGGTGTAGCTTCTTCTCCAGGGGTGACGGGCGTTTTTTCCAAGGTCGGTTCTCCATGATAAGTGTCAGTTTTGTATACTTATCCATGGTTTGTATCGATAAAATTCACCCATAATTGAGCTAGTCTACTCTTTTTTGCTTTTAATTCATTAGTTTTAATAATTTTATTTTTATCGGATGATGATCGGATTAAATAACTGAATTACTCAAGAAACAACATGTTTAATAAATATTCTCTTTATTGAATTTTGATATATTCATGTTTTAGGGCTTTCCGACACGAATTGGCGGTCTTTCCGATTCAAAATCGAGTTATATATCAAAAGTTATCATCCGAAGAAGATCCAGGACAAAAACGCAAAGTCTCGAGGAATTGCAGGCTGAAACGTAACTTTTAAAGCAACCCGGTGAACAAATTTACGAAGCCAAATTCTACGGCCGTAACATTCCGGAGTTACGGTCGTAAGTCACCCTTGTTACGGCCGTAACTCCTGAATGTTACGGCCGTAACTCTTGACAGATTGCTATGATTTGTCTAATTTTTTATACTTTTTGTGTATTATTGAGGGGATGGCTGGCATTGATCCGATCTAATCTAATAATGCTGGAGTTTTGGAGCTATTAGATGACTTTAGGTGTATAAATAGACCCCTTAGATCCTTCATCATTCATCATTCATCTTATAATTTTCCATTTTTTGTAAACTTTTCTTTTTGTGTGAAGAACACACTTGTGTTCTTGAGTGATCTTTGTAAGTGTGGTATAGTATATGTTGTTCAGAGAGTTTATTGCTTCTATCTCCTTTATCTACTAAGGGAGTTAGGACCAATTATTTCTCTTGATTCAACTAATAATGACCACACAAGCTTGTAATATGTATAATAAACCCTTTATGGGCTAAGTTACCTATAGTTGGGATTATAAACAAGGTTAGTCATGTTATTTAAGTTTGTATAAAGATCTATTATGAATTACTTATTATTGTGTGTGATTTTCATTGTTTGAACAATCTTTATTTATTTGGCCAATAAATGACGATATTTATGGTCTTCATGTGTTTCGAAAGAAAATATGTTTGATTAGATCAAATGATCTTCACTCTAAGTTGTTCTAGGGGATAGAAATATACCCACAGTCCTTAGATGATTCTTTGAGTTATTTTCATAAATCCTAATGCTATGTATTGAAGCCATTCAACATAGAAATATAGTGGATTGATTCAATATGTAAGGGGCGTTTTATAGTTCGAAAGAGAAACCGTCTTTTTAAGGAAAATCAAATCTACACAACATAATAAGTAAATTCATTTTATGATCTCATATACATCTTTTATAACTAATGACGAACTAAGTTTGTAATCCCAACTATTTCATTTTATCGTTAATCAATCTATTATTATTGCTATCTTTTTATTTCCTTATAATATTAGAACTATTATTGCACTTTCTTTGCAAATATTAAACCAAACTTTTTAATTGTGTGTTTCACTTATCATAGTATCTATAAAAATAGACTAATAGTGTATAATTCAAATTATAACCAAACTTCCTTGTGGGATCGATAAACCGGACTCAAAAAGTCCACTTTACTACTTGATACGATATCGTGCACTTGCGATAGTTACACTAAAAGCGTGTCACTCCACCCGCAGCTGCTAGTTGTTCTTCCAGATTTCAGAGTATCAGCTCTCCAACTTTCTTCTGGGTTGTTTCCTCTGCCATTATTGATCTCACATCTCAACTCAAAGAGTGAATCGATGTCATAGTTCCGACAGACGGCGCCACTTGATGGAACCGAGATGATCGGTCACCAAGAACCGGGTTAATCTCAGAAGTTTATCTAAGAAAACCCGAAGATGTACAGTATTACTCTCTCTCTGTGTATTTATTTCTCTCTCCAAAATACTTCTCTGTAATCTCAAAATTATGCTTGCCTTTTGAAAGGAATGCTCCTCCCCTATTTATAGAAGGGAGGTCTGCCTGTCATTGAGATCTTTTCCTGATTTTAGGGAAGATCCCAGATATTCAGGGATTTAGGCTGCAATTTCCCATCCCTGAATATCCGAGATTTAGGGATTGTGGTTTACCAGACCCTAAATTTCTGGGATTCTGTCAGGTAGGTCAAGATCTATCTTTTCGAGCGCTCAACCTTTATGAGCCCGGTGATTTCCAACTCCGGGTGATGGTTAGGCAGGACGGTTCATATTATAAAGGGCACCTTAGGTCGGGACACTCTTATATGAGTCTAGAGGTCGGCGAGACCCCTTAGGTGGGGACACTCTTATCTGAGTCCATAGGTTGGCGAGACCACTTAGATCGGGACACTGTTCTCTAAGCCCATCGGTCAGACTCCATTCGTCTAGGTCTCTCCTCCTTTACTCAGAGAACGGTACGTCGATTTATATTGGGCTTCTTTAGATCGAGTTTTTAGGAGGTCTATATTTGTCGTCCTATCACCAGTGTCATCACAAATCATCTTGAGTGTTGTGTCAAGATTTAACACCTTCCGACCGGCGATCGCCTCCGAGGCCGAGCGACCGACTTACTGCCGAGCGGCCAAGGCAGATCTGCCGAGCAGTGACCAGGCGACCGAGCCTCAGCCCAGCGGACCAGCTAAATCGGCCAAAGGAATGTCCCAGGACAAGTCCCGGTACCGAGCGATCGACCTCATATACGATCATCACTCGGCACTCGGCGACCGACTCCTGGCGATCGACTAGCGGACGATCCTCTCTGGGCATCTGCCGATCGACCTTTGGTGACCGACCTCTCTGGGCATCTGCCGATCGACCCTTGGTGACCGACCATTGCCAACCTTCAGTAAATGGCCGATGGCCATCCAGTCGGCCAAGGCCGAGCAAACAGGACAGCACCCACGTGCAGATCCACAAAAGGCGCTGACAAACTTGTCACCTACCTCACCCACCAGCAGGGCCCAGACCTGCGAAAGGAGCTGACGGACAAGACATGTGACTACAGCCTGTCACCTACTGACAAAGTCCGCCGAAAGTAGCAAAGTGGGACCTCCTGTGACAGTACTTCCGGACGCGTGCTGGATCCTCATTGGACCGCACGGCTGGCCACCAGCTGTAGCTTTGGACTTTTGGCAGGCAGCCCACGTGCCCTTTAGGACGATCGCCCCGTTACATTAAATGCCGAAAGGCGATCGCCCACAGGGGACAGGGCCCCTCAGCCTCTATATATACAAGGCAGCCTGCACTTGTATTTTGGCTCGGGAACCTCACGATTCAAGCACTCAATACAGAAACAATACTTGCACTTGGCTAACATCCAACTCTTGGCAACAGCTTTCTTTCGGTCTTACTTCTCCCGGCCTTTTCTCCTCGAGCAGACACGGCGGACGAAGAACACCGAGCTTCGCTCAAGAGCCGGATCAACAGAGTCTTTTTACACTCATTGTATTTAGATTTCTCTCATTAATACTTGTATCCACGAATATTTGTGTTAATAACATCTCGCGAGAGCATTCAAGCCCGGGCCTAACAAACCCGGCAAATCTTGTATTATTTATCTTCTCTCGGAAGTGCTCCCGCAATTGTTGTTTGTTGTCCGTCTTCCAAGTATTAATCTTCGGATAAATATCTTGGGCAACAACAATTGGCGCTAGAGGAAGGGGATCCAACCTCGATTTTTACACCTACCGTCCCAAGAACACTCACTGTTCTCGGGCGGATATTTGAAGTGACACTCACCGCACTTCAAAAGAAATCCTTCGAAATCATGTCTTCCGCCTCCGCGTCAAGAAAGCCGCCGGTCACCGGCCAAACCCCTGTTCCGTCCCGGGCCCGAGCCGCACCGATGGTGGAAGGTAGCCGCCGCGATCGAGACGCGATCTCGATCCGTCCACGGGCGGCCCAAGCCTCTCGCTCGACGGTTCGAACCAAGGAATGATCGAAGGGGCCTGGCCGCCCCTACAGAGCGACGGAGTGCTCTCGACGCGCCTCCGGCCTACGCCCCGGTCTCTCGCCGAAGATCAAGCGAAGCTCAAGGCACTACGGCCGAGCAATCGCCAGAGGCTCCCGTCGCAGAAGAGGCGCTCGCCACCGGGCACCTCGTCTTCGATCGCACAGGCGGTGACTCCGACTCAGCACGGGCAGCCCGCCCCGGCCTACGAGACGACGGAGTTTGAGTCCGTCACCAGGAGCTCGGCCTACCCGACTCCCAGAAGGCAGCCTAGCCGTCTGGCTCCCCCTCGCCGAATTGCCGAGGTCGGCGGCAGCGGAGCCCGGAGATCGGTACACGATCGCCTTGGCTCCTGCTCCCAAAGCCGATCGGCAAGCGACCAAGCCACGGCGATGGCTGCGATGCAACGTCAGCTCGACGACATGAAGGCGCTCCTGGAATCCAGGGCAGGCGCCAAGAAGACGATCGCCGGGCAAAGCGAACCGCTCGCGATCGACATCGAGCTCGCCCCCGTGCAGCACAGGATCGCTCCCCCGCAAACACCCGTGTACGAGGGGCGATCGGACCCCCAAGTGCACCTGAGGAAGTTTAACATCTACATGACCGGGTGTGGGGCATCTGACGCGACCAGATGCCGAATGTTCCCTCTGACGCTGGACGACCTCGCCCACCGGTGGTACACTTCATTGCCACCTCGGTCCATTGGCTCTTTTAACGAGCTGGCGCGCGGCTTCACTGAGTACTTCGCCACCAGGGTCGTCCGGCCCGAAGGTCCCCTTCGCATGATGCAAATCAAGCAGGGAGAAGAAGAGTCCGACTCGGACTACATCGACCGGGTAGACGTGATCATCCTCAACGGCGAGCCCGTAAGCGATGAGACCGCCCTCTACGCGGTCCTAGGAGGTTTTCAGGGCTTCTCGCCTATGTTCAGGCATCTCACGAAGACCCAACCTACGACCTACGCAGCCTTCCGGGCAAGAGCCGCAGATTTTCTGGCCAGGCAAAGGTTTCTTCTTAGCCTGTGAGCAGCGCGATCGGCATCCGGACGACGATCTCCCGCCCGATCGCCAATATCGACCTACGAATAAGCGATCGGCAGCCGAGCGACGATCGCCAGTTTTCCGGCCCGATCGCCGATCATCACGCTACATCATCCGCAGTCCGGAGGACACGATCGCCATCTACAGTCCAGCATATAACATGACGGACTAAAGGCATAAGATCGCCTCCACCGCACATCATAAAGCCATGGTCCTGGCAGTCGATGGAACCGGCTGCTTCGGCCATGCAAGGTCCCTTTCGGCCAAGATCGCCCGCCCTTTGTTTAAATACGAGGCCGGCGTAGTCTAAGGGCTCTCCAACATTAATCAGTGGACACGATCGCTCGCCCTCAAAGGTTCATCATCTGACATGGTGAACCCGGACAATGCGACGTGCCATAACCCCGTCTCAACGTACACCGTCGAGGTCGGCCATCTCCATGGCTGGCCGAGGTGGAAGCAGAGCTAACAAGCCGCGGGCGTGGAGTTGATTCATCCGACGCTGCCCCGCGCAAGGACTCCTCTAGACCGAGACCGCACGCCTTTCGTTTAAAAACAAGGCGAGGCGCAGCCTAACAGAGGACCCTCATAATAAAGTGAGTCACGAGGCACTCATTGTCTTTGTGCACCAAGACACGGTCATGGGTCGGTCCATCGATCTCCGCGACTGTGCACGATTCCTCAAGCAAGCGAAACCACCAAGTTTCCATGGGGGATCGGCCAATGTTGTTTTTTGCAGGTACAAGACCGAAAGATAGCTAAGCCAATCGACTATGTTAGCCCAAGTCCGAGTCCTAAGTCGGCTCAGATCGCCCGTCCTCATCCAGACGCGATCGCCAGCGAGAACCACCTCGCCCCATGTCTTCAACATAGGAGCAAGCTGGGGGGCAATTGTTGTGTCAAGATTTAACACCTTCCGACCGGCGATCGCCTCCGAGGCCGAGCGACCGACTTACTGCCGAGCGGCCAAGGCAGATCTGCCGAGCAGCGACCAGGCGACCGAGCCTCAGCCCAGCGGACCAGCTAAATCGGCCAAAGGAAGGTCCCAGGACAAGTCCCGGTACCGAGCGATCGACCTCATATACGATCATCACTCGGCACTCGGCGACCGACTCCTGGCGATCGACTAGCGGACGATCCTCTCTGGGCATCTGCCGATCGACCTTTGGTGACCGACCTCTCTGGGCATCTGCCGATCGACCCTTGGTGACCGACCATTGCCAACCTTCAGTAAATGGCCGATGGCCATCCAGTCGGCCAAGGCCGAGCAAACAGGACAGCACCCACGTGCAGATCCACAAAAGGCGCTGACAAACTTGTCACCTACCTCACCCACCAGCAGGGCCCAGACCTGCGAAAGGAGCTGACGGACAAGACATGTGACTACAGCCTGTCACCTACTGACAAAGTCCGCCGAAAGTAGCAAAGTGGGACCTCCTGTGACAGTACTTCCGGACGCGTGCTGGATCCTCATTGGACCGCACGGCTGGCCACCAGCTGTAGCTTTGGACTTTTGGCGGCCACGTGCCCTTTAGGACGATCGCCCGTTACATTAAATGCCGAAAGGCGATCGCCTGAGGGACAGGCCCCTCGGCCTCTATATATACAAGGCGGCTGCACTTGTATTTTGGCTCGGGAACCTCACGATTCAAGCACTCAATACGAAACAATACTTGCACTTGGCTAACATCCAACTCTTGGCAACACTTTCTTTCGGTCTTACTTCTCCCGGCCTTTTCTCCTCGAGCAGACACGGCGGGACGAAGAACACCGAGCTTCGCTCAAGAGCCGGATCAACGAGTCTTTTACACTCATTGTATTTAGATTTCTCTCATTAATACTTGTATCCACGAATATTTGTGTTAATAACATCTCGCGAGAGCATTCAAGCCCGGGGCTAACAAACCCGGCAAATCTTGTATTATTTATCTTCTCTCGGAAGTGCTCCCGCAATTGTTGTTTGTTGTCCGTCTTCCAGAGATTAATCTTCGGATAAATATTTTGGGCAACAACAATTAGCGCTAGAAGAAGGGCATCCAACCTCGATTTTTACACCTACCGTCCCAAGAACACTCATGTTCTCGGGCGGATATTTGAAGTGACACTCACCGCACTTCAAAAGAAATCCTTCGAAATCATGTCTTCCGCCTCGCGTCGAAGAAAGCCGGCCGTCACGGCCAAACCCCTGTTCCGTCCCGGTCCGAGCCGCAGCCGATGGTGGAAGGTAGCCGCCGCGATCGAGACGCTCGATCCCGTCCCTGGACGGCGGCCCAAGCCTCTCGCTCGATCGGTTCGAACCAAGGAACAGATCGAAGGGCTGGCCGTCTACGGGAGCGACGGAGTGCTCTCGACGCGCCTCCAGCTACCGCCCCCCCGGTCTCTCGTCGGAAGATCAAGCGGAAGCTCAAGGCACTACTGGCCGAGCAATCGCCAGGAGGCTCCCGTCCGCAGGAAGAGGCGCTCGCCAGCCGGGGCACCTCTGTCTTCGATCGCACAGGCGGTGACCCGACACAGCTACGGCCGTCCGGCCCCAGCTACGAGACGACGGAGTTTGAGTCCGTCACCAGGAGCTCGGCCTACCCGACTCCCAGAAGGCAGCCTAGCCGTCTGGCTCCCCCTCGCCGAATTGCCGAGGTCGGCGGCAGCGGAGCCCGGAGATCGGTACACGATCGCCTCGGCTCCTGCTCCCAAAGCCAATCGGCAAGCGACCAAGCCACGGCGATGGCTGCGATGCAACGTCAGCTCGACGACATGAAGGCGCTCCTGGAATCCATGGCAGGCGCCAAGAAGACGATCGCCGGGCCAAGCGAACCGCTCGCGATCGACATCGAGCTCGCCCCCGTGCAGCACAGGATCGCTCCCCCGCAAACACCCGTGTACGAGGGGCGATCGGACCCCCAAGTGCACCTGAGGAAGTTTAACATCTACATGACCGGGTGTGGGGCATCTGACGCGACCAGATGCCGAATGTTCCCTCTGACGCTGGACGACCTCGCCCACCGGTGGTACACTTCATTGCCACCTCGGTCCATTGGCTCCTTTAACGAGCTGGCGCGCGGCTTCACTGAGTACTTCGCCACCAGGGTCGTCCGGCCCGAAGGTCCCCTTCGCATGATGCAAATCAAGCAGGGAGAAGAAGAGTCCGACTCGGACTACATCGACCGGGTAGACGTGATCATCCTCAACGGCGAGCCCGTAAGCGATGAGACCGCCCTCTACGCGGTCCTAGGAGGTTTTCAGGGCTTCTCGCCTATGTTCAGGCATCTCACGAAGACCCAACCTACGACCTACGCAGCCTTCCGGGCAAGAGCCGCAGATTTTCCGCCAGTGCAAAGGTTTCTTCTTAGCTTTGTGAGCGCGATCGGCATCCGACGACGATCTCGCCCGATCGCCAATATCGACCTACGAATAAGCGATCGCGGCGAGCGACGATCGCCGATTCCGGCCCGATCGCCGATCATCACGCTTACATCATCCGCACCGAGGACACGATCGCCATCTACATCCAAAGATATAACATGACGGACTAAAGGCATAAGATCGCCTCCACCGCACATCATAAAGCCATGGTCTGCGGTCGATGGAACCGGCCGCCGGCCATGCAAGGTCCCTTTCGGCCAAGATCGCCCGCCCTTCGTTTAAATACGAGGCCGGCGTAGTCTGAGGGCTCTCCAACATTAATCAGTGGACACGATCGCTCGCCCTCAAAGGTTCATCATCTGACATGGTGAACCCGGACAATGCGACGTGCCACAACCCCGTCTCAACGTACACCGTCGAGGTCGGCCATCTCCATGGCTGGCCGAGGTGGAAGCAGAGCTAACAAGCCGCGGGCGTGGAGTTGATTCATCCGACGCTGCCCCGCGCAAGGACTCCTCTAGACCGAGACCGCACGCCTTTCGTTTAAAAACAAGGCGAGGCGCAGCCTAACAGAGGACCCTCATAATAAAGTGAGTCACGAGGCACTCATTGTCTTTGTGCACCAAGACACGGTCATGGGTCGGTCCATCGATCTCCGCGACTGTGCACGATTCCTCAAGCAAGCGAAACCACCAAGTTTCCATGGGGGATCGGCCAATGTTGTTTTTTGCAGGTACAAGACCGAAAGATAGCTAAGCCAATCGACTATGTTAGCCCAAGTCCGAGTCCTAAGTCGGCTCAGATCGCCCGTCCTCATCCAGACGCAATCGCCAGCGAGAACCACCTCGCCCCATGTCTTCAACATAGGAGCAAGCTGGGGGGCAATTGTTGTGTCAAGATTTAACACCTTCCGACCGGCGATCGCCTCCGAGGCCGAGCGACCGACTTACTGCCCGGCGGCAGAATCTGCGGCGGCGACAGGCGACCGAGCCTCAGCCCAGCGGACCAGCTAAATCGGCCAAAGGAAGGTCCCAGGACAAGTCCCGGTACCGAGCGATCGACCTCATATACGATCATCACTCGGCACTCGGCGACCGACTCCTGGCGATCGACTAGCGGACGATCCTCTCTGGGCATCTGCCGATCGACCTTTGGTGACCGACCTCTCTGGGCATCTGCCGATCGACCCTTGGTGACCGACCATTGCCAACCTTCAGTAAATGGCCGATGGCCATCCAGTCGGCCAAGTCCGAGCAAAGCAGGCAGCACCACGTGCGAGATCCACAAAAGGCGCCGACAAACTTGTCACCTACCTCACCCACCGGCGAGGCCCGGACACTGCGAAAGGAGGCAGCGGACAAGACATGTGACTACGGCTGTCACCTCTTGACAAAGTCCGCCGAAAGTAGCAAAGTGGGACCTCCTGTGATACTTCGGACGCGTCTTTGGATCCTCATTGGACCGCAGTGGCCACAGTTGTAACTTTGGACTTTTGGCGGGCGGCCACGTGCCCTTTAGGACGATCGCCCCGTTACATTAAATGCCGAAAGGCGATCGCCCACGAGGGACGGGGCCCCTCGGCCTCTATATACAAGCGGCTGCACTTGTATTTTGGCTCGGGAACCTCACGATTCAAGCACTCAATACGAAACAATACTTGCACTTGGCTAACATCCAACTCTTGGCAGACTTTCTTTCGGTCTTACTTCTCCGGCCTTTTCTCCTCGAGCGGATTACCGGCGGGACGAAGAACACCGAGCTTCGCTCAAGAGCCGGATCAACGAGTCTTTTTACACTCATTGTATTTAGATTTCTCTCATTAATACTTGTATCCACGAATATTTGTGTTAATAACATCTCGCGAGAGCATTCAAGCCCGGCCTAACAAACCGGCAAATCTTGTATTATTTATCTTCTCTCGGAAGTGCTCCATAATTGTTGTTTGTTGTCCGTCTTCCAGTATTAATCTTCGGATAAATATTTTGGGCAACAACAATTGGCGCTAGAAGAAGGGCATCCAACCTCGATTTTTACACCTACGTCGAAGAACACTCACTGTTCTCGGGCGGATATTTGAAGTGACACTCTTTGCACTTCAAAAGAAATCCTTCGAAATCATGTCTTAGCCTCCGCGTCGAAGAAAGCTGGTCGGCCGGCCAAACCCCTGTTCCGTCCCGGTCCGAGCGCGGCCCGATGGTGGAAGGTAGCGCGCCTGATCGAGACGCTCGATCCGTCCACGGGCGGCGGCCCAACCTCTCGCTCGATCGGTTCGAACCAAGGAACGGTCGAAGGGGCTGGCCGTCCTACGGGAGCGACGGAGTGCTCTCGGCGCGCCTCCGGCTCACGCCCCGGTCTCTCGCCGGAAGATCAAGCGGAAGCTCAAGGCACTCTTGGCCGAGCAATCGCCGGGAGGCTCCGTCCGCGGAAGAGGCGCTCGCCCGGCAGGGCACCTCTGTCTTCGATCGCACAGGCGGTGACCCGACACAGCTCACGGGCGGTCCGGCCCGGCTACGAGACAGCGGAGTTTGAGTCCGTCACCGGGAGCTCGGCCTACCCGACTCCCGGAGGCGGCTAGCCGTCGCTCCCCCTCGCCGGTGCCGAGGTCGGCGCGGCGAGCCGGAGATCGGTACACGATCGCCTCGGCTCCTGCTCCCAAAGCCGATCGGCAAGCGGCCAAGCCACGGCGATGGGCTGCGATGCAACGTCGGCTCGGCGACATGAAGGCGCTCACTGGAATCCAGGCGGGCGCCAAGAAGGCGATCGCCGGGCCAGCGAACCGCTCGCGATCGACATCGAGCTCGCCCCGTGCGGCACAGATCGCTCCCCGCAAACACCCGTGTACGAGGGGCGATCGGACCCCAAGTGCACTGAGGAAGTTTAACATCTACATGACCGGGTGTGGGGCATCGCGCGACCGGATGCCGAATGGTCCCTCGGCCTGGGCGACCTCGCCACCGGTGGTACACTTCATTGCCACCTCGGTCCATTGGCTCCTTTAACGAGTGGCGCGGCTTCCGAGTACTTCGCCACCGGGGTCGTCGGGCCCGACGGTCCCATTCGCATTATGCAAATCAATCGGGGAGAAGAAGAGTCCGACTCGGACTACATCGGCCGGGTAGACGTGATCATCCTCAACGGCGAGCCGTAGCGATGAGACCGCCTCTGCGGTCCTAGGAGGTTTTCGGGGCTTCTCGCCTATGTTCGGGCATCTCACGAAGACCCAACCTCGACCTACGCAGCCTTAGGGCAAGAGCCGCAGATTTTCGGCCGAGGCAAAGGTTTCTTCTTAGCACAGTGGCGTAGCGATCGGCATCGGACGACGATCTCGCCCGATCGCCAATATCGACCTACGAATAAGCGATCGGCGGTAGCGGCGATCGCGATTTCGGCCCGATCGCCGATCATCACGCTACATCATCCGCGATCAGGAGGACACGATCGCCATCTACGATCCGGATATAACATGACGGACTAAAGGCATAAGATCGCCTCCACCGCACATCATAAAGCCATGGTCTGGCGATCGATGGGCCAGGCTTCGCCATGCAAGGTCCCCTTTCGGCCAAGATCGCCCGCCCTTCGTTTAAATACGAGGCCGGCGTAGTCGAGGCTCTCCAACATTAATCGGTGGACACGATCGCTCGCCCTCAAAGGTTCATCATCGACATGGTGAACCGGACAATGCGACGTGCCACAACCCCGTCTCAACGTACACCGTCGAGGTCGGCCATCTCCATGGTGGCCGAGGTGGAAGCAGAGCTAACAAGCCGCGGGCGTGGAGTTGATTCATCCGACGCGCCCCGCGCAAGGACTCCTCTAGACCGAGACCGCACGCCTTTCGTTTAAAAACAAGGCGAGGCGCGGCTAACAGAGGACCCTCATAATAAAGTGAGTCACGAGGCACTCATTGTCTTTGTGCACCAAGACACGGTCATGGGTCGGTCCATCGATCTCCGCGACTGTGCACGATTCCTCAAGCAAGCGAAACCACCAAGTTTCCATGGGGGATCGGCCAATGTTGTTTTTGCGGTACAAGACCGAAAGATAGCTAAGCCAATCGACTATGTTAGCCCAAGTCCGAGTCTAAGTCGGCTCGGATCGCCGTCCTCATCCGGACGCGATCGCCGGCGAGAACCACCTCGCCCCATGTCTTCAACATAGGAGCAAGGCGGGGCAATTGTTGTGTCAAGATTTAACACCTTCCGACCGCGATCGCCTCGAGGCCGAGCGGCCAGGCTTGCTGCCCGGCGGCCAAGGCGGTCTGCGGCGGCGACCGAGCGGCCGAGCCTCGGCCAGCGGACCCGGCTAAATCGGCCAAAGGAAGGTCCCAGGACAAGTCCCGATGCGAGCGATCGACCTCATATACGATCATCACTCGGCACTCGGCGGCCGACTCGTGGCGATCGACTAGCGGACGATCCTCTCTGGCATCTGCCGATCGACCTTTGGTGACCGACCTCTGCAGGCATCTGCGATCGACCCTTGGTGACCGACCATTGCCAACCTTCGATAAATGGCCGATGGCCATCCCGGTCGGCCAAGGCCGAGCAAGCAGACGACACCACGTGCGAGATCCACAAAAGGCGGCGACAAACTTGTCACCTACCTCACCCACCGGCGAGGCCTGGACTGCGAAAGGAGCCGACGGACAAGACATGTGACTACGGCTGTCACCTCGACAAAGTCCGCCGAAAGTAGCAAAGTGGGACCTCTGTGTGATACTTAGGACGCGTCTTTGGATCCTCATTGGACCGCAGTGGCCACCAGCTGTAGCTTTGGACTTTTGGCAGGCAGCCCACGTGCCCTTTAGGACGATCGCCCCGTTACATTAAATGCCGAAAGGCGATCGCCCACAGGGGACAGGGCCCCTCAGCCTCTATATATACAAGGCAGCCTGCACTTGTATTTTGGCTCGGGAACCTCACGATTCAAGCACTCAATACAGAAACAATACTTGCACTTGGCTAACATCCAACTCTTGGCAACAGCTTTCTTTCGGTCTTACTTCTCCCGGCCTTTTCTCCTCGAGCAGATTACCGGCGGGACGAAGAACACCGAGCTTCGCTCAAGAGCCGGATCAACAGAGTCTTTTTACACTCATTGTATTTAGATTTCTCTCATTAATACTTGTATCCACGAATATTTGTGTTAATAACATCTCGCGAGAGCATTCAAGCCCGGGCCTAACAAACCCGGCAAATCTTGTATTATTTATCTTCTCTCGGAAGTGCTCCCGCAATTGTTGTTTGTTGTCCGTCTTCCAGCAGTATTAATCTTCGGATAAATATTTTGGGCAACAACATTGAGTTTATCCAGATTTCCTTGAGTGTCTTACAAATCCTTACCTTAGAGAATGTGTCTTTGTCTAGTGTGACAAAGAGCGAATTCTTGGCAACATATCCAAGTTAGCTTGCTTCCTGCCGTCCATCGTTCATTGGTCTCACGGCTTCTCCAACATTTTCGCGAATGGTTGGCCTTCCACCCTTGCAAATGAGTTGACCTTCAATATCCGGGGAGGTCCTTCTTGTATCATGAAGATCATAACACAAGTAATGTTATGGACCATTCTACTGTGCACACCAAGGCCCATTTCCCATATAACCCCGTGTTCACTAGAAACTATCCCACCTATTTTACATATGCATACCTGCATGCCTCGGTTCATTAGTAGTGGTCAGCACAAAAAATCATTATCACTGAGCATAAAACCATACATGCATGGTTTTTACCCTCACTTTGCGATATGCATGTACATGCTAGTGCAAATGAAATGCTCAATAGTACAAAAGGGCACCAAGCATTACTATTATCAAACAACTATCCAATCACATAATTTTATATAGATGCAATATGATATTCAAATCATATATAATACATTATAATTCAAGGAATACTATGTTCATGCTTGTAGTTGCAGATGGACTTTTATATAGCTTTCATCTTTTAGAATTGATCGTTTGATATTTCTTTGTTATTTTTAGATTTAGAATATGCTTGATGTGAAGTGCAGAATGCGGAATTCTTATATCGAACTCAAGTCCTTGTTCTCGAGTTCGACCTCAGGCTCGTTTTCTACTAGAACACATATTTAAAAGGTTTTGTACCACCTATATTTTAACAAATAAAAAGGTACTCCGAAAAATTTGAGAGTGTTGGAAGCGGAACTGATACACTTGTTTGAGCTTCGACTCCCAAATTTATCTGATTGAAGGTAAAATTTGAATTATAAGTATATCATGTATATTATAATGGTACAAGGAAGTTATTATTCGAATTTGGAGTTGTTTATAGGTCGTTTGACCTATTTTGAGTCTAAAACGAGGAAGTTACGCATTTTTTTTAAAAAATAATGAAGTATTCGGGTTAGAAACTTAATTTCAGAAATTTATAAAAGGTGTTGGTGCCAATCTAGGATTTGAAAAAGGCTGATTTAGGCTCAATATACAGAACATGAAAAATTAATTTACGGGACTAACTTGAAAGTTTTTGGGTCGAATTACAAATTAGAGCAACTATAATCAAACCCAAAATTATATATAATTTTCTAAAGCAACCTATAGAATTTCAAGAAACTTATAATTTTCACCTCAAAACTTTTTACAGCCACCTAACACTCATTTCTACCCCTCCCAATCTCTAGCCTTCCCGGTTCGACTCAAGATCTCCGGGAGTTCCCCTTGCCTTCATCGACATCAACATACACACCAAAGTACAACATCAGAACACCTATCACCACACCCATCACCACACCCATCACACACAAATACACACCTCACACCTCACACCCCCCACCCCGCAACACTCACGGCTACTACACATAGTAAATACTTACACAGTCAAGGCACCCACACACACCTAATACACTTTATACACATAACTCAAGCACACCTAAAAACACCACATATTACACATTCAAACACAGCCAAACACACACCTCACACAGCGCTTCATATTATAAACCAAAACCCAAATTCGATATCATAAGTGTGTTGCTTTGTTGAAGAGCCTTCCAACAGTGTAAAGTTTATAAACTTTTGATAACCGAATAGTCATTTAAATGGGTCACCGATGAGCGCTGATTCTTGGTCCATTTAGACTATTATTAATTGGAAAAATCAAACATATATTCTAGTTCTAGTTGTTGTAACGAACAATTTTGTTATAAGGATTATAAAGGTTTACCTGCTTCGTGAGAGTTTCTCCTCTTTCTTTTATTCTTTTACTTGGTCTGCTAGCTCTCTTGTGTACGTGGATTTTTGTAGTTAGCTAATAGGTATATTTGTACACTTACATGAGCAAGGCGGTATAACTTAACAGAGCATAATTGTCACGTAATAGTTCATGAAATATAATGTTCAAGTGAATAAGCTCGGGTACTACATCCTCCGTTTCTTATACAAATTCCCTCTCTGAAATTTAATTTACCGAAATAGATTGGGTATTTGTCTCTCATCTCATCTTCTCTTTTCCATATAGCTTCTTCTACTAATTTATTTTGCCGCAGTACTTTAACTAATGGAATTTTCTTTCAAGTTTCTTTACTTCTCTCACTACAACAAAAAATCCCTTTTACAACGTACAATCTACAACGATATTTTGAAATGTTGTAAAAAGTTATACCTTCTACAACTTTTGTAAAAATAACGTTGTAGATGGTATGTTGTAAAATATTTTTTTCATTAAAATGTTGTTGGACTTCATATTTTTTACAATGATGAGAAGAAATGATGTAAATTCGACCTTTAACATCAATACTTTAGTTGTTGTCAAATAATTATTTTTTACAATGTGTAGACACAGTTGTGAATTTTCAATATTATACAATGACTTTTTAACATTGTAATCGCACCATTTGACCACATATATATATATATATACGTTGTAATTAATCTGTCTAAATCATAATCGACAATGCCAGCATGACGTTGTAAATTAGTATAAATATATACGTTGTAATTAATCTGTCTAAATCATAATCGACAATGCCAGCATGACGTTGTAAATTAGTATAAATTAATCATACTTATATAACTTAGAAACCACGTTGTTGTAAGGTTTATCTACAATCTATATGTCCCGTTGTGGTAAGGGTTACTGTACATATACCTTAGTTATACCATGCCACATTATATTAGAAAAAAAAATTACATCTCAATTTCGCGTAAGAAAATATTATAAATAAAAGTGATGGTGATACACAATTATACAACTTTCACTATATTCATTAATTAGTTATATAATATACTTGCCACGTTCATATAACATTGTAAACTTGGAACAACGTTATATCGAATAATATGTGCAAAGTAATGCTATATGATAAAGAACTTTTTTTCTGCAATACTTCGGTTGTGCAGTGATTATTTGCCTAGTATTATGTTATTATCATTGTGACTAGTGACGTGACATAAGAATAAGCCATAAGGGTAAATGGCTCGGTGACATGGGAATTAAACGCATATCAATATTACTGGCTTGCAAGGCATGTTTCGTTAACGTGCTCATGTAATGCTTGGACTGATTTTGTCCTTATTTGTATTGGCTCTATTTATATGAATGAAAGAAACTGTTGATCTGGTTTGAATCTCTTAAAAAAACTGGCTTGTCCCTACTCGACTGAGCCCTTGATAAAAAAATGTACAAATTACATTGTATCTCATTAGGGAAAACTACGATATTTTTGGCATTACCGATATGTTTTGAGTTTCGTTTTGGGGGAATAACAGAAAATAGTCTTCAAACTAGACCCGGAAATTTACCATACTACACGAAAACACGACAGGAAAACACACGAACACGAAAGTACACGACCGAGATTTAGTGTCGGTTTTGTGTTTACCCTTTGGGTACACGACACGACACGAGGTACACGAAATAAATAAATAAATAAATAAATATAATATTGTATATTTAATTTAATAAAAATATATATTTTATTAATTATGTTTATACTAAACTTTAAAATTTGAAAATATAATGTGAACTTTCATAAATTTCGTGTAAACATTCGTGTTTTCATTGTCATTCGTTTCATTTCGTCTACTAAAACCTATAAAAATAATATTGTAATATTAAAATTATTATCTTTTATAATATTTTAATATTTATTTTATATTATGTGCACGACACGAAAACACGACACGAAGCGACACGAATTTACGCGGTACACGAAACGACATGTCTCGACTTCGTGTAGAGTCGTGTATGTGTTTGGACATTTGGGACATGAAATATCTAAGTTCAGGACACAAAAATACACGACACGAACGAATTGCCAGATGTACTTTATGGGAAAATGCGGGGAGATTTTGGCGCTATAAGCCATTTTAGGGGAGATTTCATGGGAAAATCGGAAATTTTTTTGGGAGATTTATTTCTCATGTCCCGATAAACCCTTTGATTCATTTTCTTCATCTCCTTCTTCTCTGGCCGACGGGATTACCCTTTAATCCATTTTCTTCTAATCTCCTTCTTCTCTGCCGCCGGGATTACCCATTTTCCTTTAATCCTCTTCTTTTATTTTAAACCCCTTCTTCTTTTGATGGACGGGAGGCGAACGGAGTTGTTAATGTACGAAGAAGAAGGATAAGAAGAGAAGATGCGATGAAGAACAACAACGGATTTTAACGAGTTAGATTTTAACTTTTTTGTTTGGTGGGATTTTTAAGAACTGATTTTAGGGTTTTTCAGAGTAGAAGAAATTCAGTAACACAACCCCTCCGTCTTTTCTTTTGAGAAGCCGAACCTAGTCTTTGTGTGAGTTGTAGCGGATACTATTTTAATAGAAGAACAAAGTTCGGGGATCTTCACAGTTTCCAATTTCTTCAATCTTAATCCATCTTTCATTTGAATATTGTATTCCTCTCTTTTTATACACCTCTTACTCGTATGTTGGGCTATTCTAGATTAAGTACATGGTGTTTTTAGTCCAGGTTGTTCTTATAGAGATGTGGTGTTGATGATTAGTTGTGCGGTTTTATCTTTGGTTTGTGACGTTTATTGTTTGTTTTGTGATGTTATTTTGATTTGGGTTTTATTATTCGGTGTTTTTTTGATTTGGGTTATATTGGATTAGGTCGGTGGTGTTCAGATTTGTGGCGTAGTGTGCCGAGGTTGTTTACTTTAGAGTTTGGGGTGTTACAATGCTTGGGGTTGTTTCTGATTTGTTCTGTGGTGTTATTTGATGTGGGCTATTTTGGATTGGGTCTCTGTTGTTCGTAATATTACTCATGGTTTAGATTTGTGTAGCAGTTGCTTAGATTTGTTGTGTATGTTGGGTTGTTATCGCTTAAATATGTGGTGTTTTTAAATCTGGATTGTTTGAATTCAGGGCTGTTATTGCTTATTATGTGGTGATTTGTTTCATGTGGTGATATCTTTTTTGGCTTTTTCATCTTTGAACTGTGATATATAGTGAATGTGTTATAAACTGAAATTAAGCTTTTCTGAAATGCATGTGATTCTCAACCGGCCATAGTAGCGAAACTACTGATTCAAATTGACATTCTTTGGTGAACAATTCTGCATCTGGGAGAGTGATAATTGCTGTGAGTTTCCTACTTCCTAAGTTCTTCTTTAGTGGTTGCAGTATGTGTCAGTTATGTTGGGTGCGAGGCTAATACAATTGCATTACCTGGTTATCACCACAACCGAACAATAAAGATGATGCTAAAAATGCAAATTTCAATATTAATGGCTGATCCGTTTAACTCCACCTAGAAAAGGGGAAAACGAAAAACCAAAGGACATGTCGTATATCCAGATTTTCGAGTTATCCAGTTCATTAGTTGTCTATCCTTGTGTAGTTCCTATCTTTGTCCCTGAGAATCCCCCTCTACAATATCTTTGCTGGTGTATGATTCCTGTCTTCTCAACAATTTTGATTATCCCGTCTTTATGTTTAGAGGATCTGAATCTGAATATTTTCATAGAATTTCAGTATTTTTAATGATAGATGGAAACAGTGTTAGGAGCAATAAATTCCATGTAAATTACCTACATCGGAAGCATGTTTAGGGGAGAGTTGAACATGTAACTTCATGTTAAACACCTTCGGTTTAGGTTTCTTTGAGGAAATATTTCCAAAAAACTACACTTTTATGAAACCTTTGTTATACCTTCAAACAGAAACTTTTGTTATACCGTAAGTTTGAACCCTATTTCAAATGTTAGCCAAAAGCCAGCAACCCGGGAAACACTCTTATCTTTATATCTTGTAACGCATGCATGTTTTGCAGAAGTGAGTTATCAAACAAGGGTATTTAGTGTCAAGCTTTATAACTTATTAATGCAGACACGTGTTCATTTTAACACATTTCACAAGAGAATCTTGTAATTTTTTTTTTTGATTATACTTTAGTGAGGAAATTTTAATACGGGACACTACCAAGAGGAAATAGGCTCATCTAACGTAGATGACAGTAGTATAATAAAGCCTTGCTATAGCACTCCATTTGTATCATGCCTTTGTACCTTTCGCGTTTGACACGTTTGGCTTTCTTGCCCCGGAGGCTGTCGAGCTCCTTAAAAGAGTTCAACGCGTCATGCACAGTAATGTTATGACCCCAAGACCCATGGATGTAGTATTTAAGAGGATTAGCTTTGCAATTCAAAAAGGGGTAGCGGCGCAGCTTGTTGCCCGTTTACCTGCTATTTCGATGTAATGACTCTTTTAATAATTTAATAAGCAACCTTGTATCATATCTTACTATTTTTCCTAGTACTGAATAGTTTATGATTGATTTTCTATTTTTGGTTGCTAAATGAACTTGAGTTGATTTATGTTTTTCAGAGAAATTACTTGGATGTATATTGGTTTGAATCATGGGGAGGTTCTATGATCCCGAACTACAACAATGGGCAACAGGTTCTTTAAATCATCTCATTGTTTATCTGCTCTTGGTAAAGTTGTTACTTCAGTCTTTGTGAATTCATTTTTCTATGATATCCTTCTATCCTTCTATTACATAAAAGAAGGATCGTGGGAACTCCTTATTTCCTACTGACAAGCATCTCAACGAATATGGTGCTACCGTCCATTAAAAAGGGTAAATATGAGTGAATTATGTCTTTGACATGTGCATGATTTAGATCATTCTGATATGTCATTTTTTCATAGGTCTTATATGTAATTTTTTCAAATTAAAACGACCCTAATTTAGTCATAAGATTTTGGATTCGAATAATTTTTATGTCGAAATAATCATCTAAAAAATATGAAACTTGCGTTTCCTTTTACATTGGTATCATCTTTTTCTTTCTACTAATGATATTGTGTTTCTTATGAAAAACAAATTATTGTTGCACTCAGCTAATTTTCTTGCAAAGTCTATTGTCTTGACTCTTGACTATTGAAGTATATTCTGTTAAAGGTTCACGCCACATCATTATTTGTTGTATTTCACTTCATAATCACTTTATTTTTACTGGATTTACATGTTTTAGTTTAGAGATGCAATTGTATTCACCTATATAAAATATTATATCAAAGCTTCTTCCACTTTTTAAGCTAATTGCGTACTGTTTAATGATAGGTTGAAGTATATATGTAACAAGGAAAGTATTATATCAAAGCTTCTTCCACTTTATAAAGTTGAGCGCTTGTTGATTCACAGGGATTGCTCTGCGGCTAGTATGCATTTGAATTTTTTTTTTGTTACAGGAGTTTTCCACAACGTGTTTATGATATTGTAAATACATCTTAACAGCACGTAATGAACCCATTGTAAAAGATTTAACCACAACGACCTCCAGATCTTGTTGATGGTTGAAAGACACTACTGTATAAATGTTGTAAGTTATTGTTTACATCTTTTAAAGGACATTGTTAAAGAGTTACCCACATCGTATTTGCGTAGTTGTTGATGTAAAAAACGCAATTACCGAAAGATGTTGTAATAGATTTACCTACAAGATAATCATAACGTTGTTGATCATGGAAAAAATAATTATGTGATGAAGTTGTAAATAGTTATGTACCACTTCTACAAAACATTGTAATAGAATTACATACAGTATCTTTGCACCATTGTTGATGTAAGAAATACAATTTCAATAGAATGTTGTCAAAACATCTGCGCATACTGAAAATATGTATTTACAACGGGGTGTACGACGCCACATGGGCGTTGTAAAAAAAAGTCATACTTTTAACAATGCCTTATTATACAACGAGATTGAAAACGTTGTTAAAACCCTTCTACAATGTCCGCGCACCGTTGTAAGAAGGGTTTTTTGTTGTAGTGTCTTTGTAATTTATGTACATGTACCTCTTCGTACCTCAAACCCGCTTTAATTTATACTGGTTCATGTTGGGGTATAAGGGTTTATTATGGAGATCCGGATTTCCAATGGATCGTGTAAACACTTTCCGAACTGATATTTCTATCCTATGCCCGGGTTACAAGAAATTCAGTCTAGGATAATTCAATAGAACACTTACGAATCTAGGCACAGAAACGTAAACCAAATTGCTAGAGAAATTCTGTATTTTTTCAGAAAGAGAGAGAGCTCACAAAAAGGGTATGTCTAAGACTCAAGAGGAGAGCCTTATTTATACATGTCAATTAGGGTTACATTACCTCGATTTTTAGGGTTTACGAGAGCGGCGCCGTCATTAGTGATCTGAAATTAGGGTTGACGGATGGTTTACCAAAATTGACGAAATTAGTCAATTTTACCATAGTCTCCCTCTAAAATTCGGAAATATCACTAAATCCTCATTCTAAATTTCCGAAGACCTTTTGGGGCGATGCCCCTAGACCCCGTCACCGGGGGCGCTGCCCCCGGACGCGGGACATTTAGCCGTACCAACTTATAATTCGATCTTATACATGTGTGCACTCCGCACATACCCGAACATATATTAGAATACAAATTATAAACCCCTTAGCTCACATATTAGTTCCAATTACACAAAATGATTGGTGACACTAAAATCACCAACGATCCTCCCCGATTTTAGTGTAACCCGTGAACCAATATAACATTAATCCAATCAAACCAAACCAGTACATAAATGAAAATATCGAAACGATTGAATTTCCATCTTAGTATCATACACTTTCAAATACTCGAGAATTAGGGTGTTCTAAGAATTGAACCCTTCAACCCATTTGCATACCTGAAGATAAAATACATACTAGTTTATTGAATTTCTCTACCAAAATACAACTTGACACAATTATTTAAGCCGTGTGTCCTAATCCTCTCATGACTGTATCAAGGCCAAGTACTCAACCTCTTGAAATGCGGCTACACTTCACAATCACGTAGGTAATTCCTTTACTTCATGTATCTGCAAATACATTTTATCAAAGGAATTATTAAGAAGTTAAAGTTCAACCTAGTCAACTGCAGAACCGAACACATACCGGGGATGAATACTTTGTGTGTTCCAATCTATAAGTGTGAGCTTTCCTCATTGAATTCAACTCCTAATGTCATATTAGAAGGGAATTGGGTATCTCACCATTACAGAATTAGATGGACTTTAATCCAATCCCAATTACAGACTTGTGCACTAAGTCTCTTGACAGGCCCTTAGTCAAATGATCTGCCAAATTTTATTGCAATTTCACAAACTCAACCGAAATCACACCATTCATGATTAGATCTCTAATCATACTGTGTCTAACACCTAAGTGTCTAGACTTTCCATTATAAACTTGGATATATGCCTTAGCCAAGGTTGTTTCATTATCACATAGGATAGAAATTGGTGCTATCGGTTTAGACCATAATGGAATCTCATAGACTAAATTATCTTAGCCACTCTGCTTCTTTACCAGCAGCAGCTAACGCAACAAACTCAAATTCCATTGTCGAGTGTGTAATGCAAGTTTGCTTCTTGGAAGCCCATGAAATGGCACCTCCCCCAAGCAAGAATACCCAACTAGAAGTCGAGGAATGGTCCTCCAAGTTGTTTATCCAACTTGCATCCAAATGTCCTTCCAAGACCGAAGGATATCCCAAGTAACTCAAGCCATAATCCATGGTTCCCTTGAGATACTTAAATACTCTATTCAACGCTTACCAATGTTGAGCACTAGGATTACTAGTGTATCTGCTCAATTTTCCCACAACAAAAGCAATATCAGGCCTGCTACTTGTCATGGCATACATCAAGCTACCAATGGCCTTAGAGTATTCCAATTGTGAAATGGGAATGCCAGTGTTTGGCATTAATTTCACACTAGAGTCCATAGGAGTGCTGACGGGAGAACAATCACTGAAATTAAGCCGTTCGAGAATTTTCTCAATGTAATGACGTTGAGTCATTACTAAACCTTTGTTCACCCGCTTAATTCTTATTTCAAGAATTACATCAGCCTCTCCCGTCTTTCATAGAAAATTTAGATGACAACAATTTCTTAGTTTCATCTACTTGATTTTGGTCAGTACCGAAAATCAGCATGTCATCTACATATAAGCAAATGATCACTCCAGCACTAGTAGTTTCATCAAATCTACTATAAACACATTTGTCACATTGGTTTAACTTAAAACCAGAGGACAAAATCACCTCATCAAACTTTTGATGCCATTGTTTGGGGGCTTGTTTCAGCCCATACAATGATTTCACAAGTTTACATACCATATGCTCTTTATCGGGCATAACAAAACCTTCTGGTTGTTTCATGTAAACTTCTTCATCAAGTTCACCATTCAAGAAGGCTGTCTTAACATCCATTTGATGGACAATGAGATTGTGAATACTTTCCAAGGCAATTAACAATCTAATAGTAGAAATACGCGCCACCGGAGCACAAGTATCAAAATAGTCAACACCGGGTTTTTGTCTAAAACCTTGGATGACCAACCGGGCTTTAAACTTGTCAATAGTATCATTAACAGTCATTTTCCTTTTGAAAATTCATTTGCAACCAAGTGGTTTAGAACCCGGAGGCAAATCACACAACACCCACGTGTCATTTTCAAGAATTGACGACATTTCGTCATCAATAGCTTCCTTCCAAAAAAACAACATCTCGAGACTCCATGGCCTCTTAAAAGGTTTTAGGATCATCCTCAATGCTGTAGCAATAACAGTATTGAAAACCAATTTCGTCCCTTGTCCCTTCTACCAAATAAAGTTGGAAGTCGGAACCGAAATTTTTCGCAATTCGGACTCTTTTGCTTTTCCGAGGCTCTTGTGTTGTTGGTACAACAAAACCATCTGAATTTCCTGGATTTTACACTTCATTAGTGCCAAAAATCAGACCCTTAGACCTTTGAATCGACGAAAAACGCATCTCATCAAAAATCGCATCCCGTGACTCGATAACAGTGTTAATCGATACCGAATCATTAGGTTCTATTACATAAAACCTATATGCCTTGGAATTTTTAGCATATCTAATGAATATACAATCTAGTCCACGTTCACCCAAAGTTTTCCTTTTAGATTCGGTAAGTTTTACAATTGCCCGACATCCCCAAACCCGAAAGTAACTTAAATTCGGCTTTTTCTTGAACCAAAGTTCATATGGGACAGTTTTGTTCTTTTTATTTGGAACCCTATTTAGCAAATAGCAGGCCATTAATATGGCCTCTCCCCAGAATCCCTCACTCAATCCCGAGTAAGAAAGCATCGAGTTTACCATTTCTTTTAAAACTCAATTTTTACGTTCGGCGATTCCATTCTGTTGGGGCGAGTAAGGTGCTGTGGTTTCATGAATGATACCCACTGATTGGAAGTATATGGGATCCATATATTCACCTCCCCGGTCATTACTAAGACATTTAACCAGATTGCCTAATTGCAATTCCACCTCGGTTTTGTATATTTTGAATTTATCTAAGGCTTCATCCTTAGAATGCAACAAATACACATAGCAAAACCGGGTACATTCATCAATAAATGTGACAACATACTTTTTATTACCCAAGGAAGGAGTAGAGTAAAAATCACACAAGTCACTGTGTACAAGTTCCAAAATAGCCGAATTCCTAGTGACACTGGGAAAAGGCTGTTTTGTCACTTTTGTAAGCATGCATGTTTTACATTTTTCTGGATTCATGTCAAAGGGTGGAAGTAATCCATCTTTTGAAATCTCATGCACCCTTCTAAAATTGACATGACCCAATCTAGCATGCCAAAGCATAGAGTCATCAATCTTAGAAGTAGAAGACACAAATGCAGAATTTTGAACAGTTATAGATTTATCAATAACATTCAAACGAAACATTCTATTATTCAAATATCCAAAGCCAATAAACATTCCGCCTCGAGATAGGATAAACCTATCCGATTCAAAAACTTGTCTAAAATCATCAGAATTCAAACTACTACCACTAACTAGATTCTTTCGAATCTTAGGAATAAACAAAACATCAAAAAGTCTAATAGTCTTTCCAGAAGTAAATTCAAGACAAACGACACCGACACCACAAATAGGTATAAAAGAATCATCTCCCATTTTCAGCAGCGATCCATCTTCAAGGGGTGTTAATGTTTCAAACCACCGTTTATCCTTACATACATGGTTCGTTGCCCTAGAGTCGATCCACCAAGCAACATCATCATCCTGCACATAGAATGATTTCGGAATGAGTGAGACATAATAGACATAATTCTGTCTAGAATTATCAAGGTTAGTCAAGTACTGACCTCCTTTAACTTGGTCCTTAGACCCATGTCCACTTCCATTGGCTCCACTGTTTCCAGTACCATTGTTGCCTAGATTCACACGACAATCACGCTTGCAATGTCCCACCTTGTTACACCTCCAACAAGTAATTACTTTATTCTTTTTGTTGGAGTTATTTGGGACATATTCTTGCTTACGTTGGCCATGTCCTTTGTTATTCGCACTAGTAGAATAAACATCAAAGACTTCGGTACGTCTCACTTCGGTAATCTATATTAGCAAAGTAAAAACAAACAACTTCGCTTTTCAATTTACTGAAGTAAAAAACTCACATAGACTTCAGTAAATGGTACCAAACATAAAAGTAGGAGTTAGCTATAAATTTTAAATTTTAAGTCGCCGATATCTCATTTCTCCCCTCTATTCTGCCCCCCCGCTCTCTCTCTCTCTCTCTCTCTCTCTCTCTCTCTCTCTCTCTCTCTCTCTCTTTCTCTTCATCCCTCTCGGCCATAAGTCAAAATTTGCAGAACACACACATAAATTAAATCTACACAGAAACACAAAAGAGAGGCACACTGCCAGGATCCACGCATACCGGTTGTGAAAACAGTGGTGGTAGCGGCGGCGGTTTCCTATCAAAATTCATGGTCGAGTCGGTTCGGTTGAGGTGACCTTGAGTCCGATTCGGCTCTGATTTGGGTTGTTCATATGTAGGTTCGAGTTGGGTTCGAAGTGCAGTGCAGATCTCCGGCGCACATCGGCGGCTCGTGAATAGAGGTCCAGGTCTGGTATCAATCTAGGGCTTTTTTGAAGTGTCAGCTTTGGTCTGATTTGGGCTCTGATATGGAGTTGTTCGGCAGTGGGTTCAGACCGGAAAAGCGGCGGTTCATAATGTTTATTCCATTATCTTATTTCAGTTCCGTGCTTCACTATGGTCAGGCAGCCGCACATAATGTTGTGTAATTCCTTTAACCTTTTCTATGTTGATTTTTTATCAGTTAAGAATTGGAATTTTTTTGCTCGAATTCTGTTCTCATTATTAAGCTTAAATCAGATATCTTCTCATTCTGCGTTGCTGTGCTGGTGCAACCCGTGTAGTTGTATCTTGGGACTGGTCTGAGATGAGTGTTTAATGTGTGTGTGTGTGTGTGTATGTGTGTTATGTTGTCATGTTGATGATATAACTAAGTGTATGGATTTGAGATGATTTGGCGCTAGGAAACATCGACTTCCAGTGGTGTTCAGAATGTCACTGAAGCATGACATTTTTGAGAAGCATCTTCAATCTATAAAAGAAAGACACAATTCTGTTATAGTTCCTATTGGGGGTCTGCAGTTTGGTGTTTGCAGGCATAGAGCATTGCTCATGAAGGTACCTCTTTTGTTACACATGTTTTTTTCAGTTTAAATGAATAGGTCAGTTTTCTGAATTGAAATATTTCCTTTTGTTTTGCTTATAGTATCTGTGTGATCGGGTGGAGCCTCGTGTTCCTTGTGAGCTTCTCAGGGGTTGCTTGGATTTCTCTCCTCATGCTTGGAATGTAATTGTTATGGAAAAGGGCATTTCATTATCCCGTATGATAGTTGATGCATGCCATCCACATGACATCAGAGAAGAAAGTGACCCCGAATATTTTTGCAGGTAGCAATTTAAATTTTTCGTTTCCATAATAAGATAGTTTTTATATTAATGGCAATGTTTTATATGCATGTTTATCCTTCAGGGATAGCTCTATCCATATTGATGGTTGCTTGAAGATGTATTTCGGTATTTAGCTATTGTACTTTCATCTTTAGTGATTTTTTGGAATATTATTACATGAACGAGGTCCATGAGTAAGTTGTTGACCTTGTGGTCCAGATTCGTCCAATCATCAATTGAAAAATTAAAAATACATGTCATTTAACACATGAAGCTGGACAATGTTAGAATTTTCTGATTTTTTGTTCTATTGGATTGTAATTTGTGAATACTAAAATGGAATACTGGTTTATGCTTCTTGCTTTAGCTTTGAATTGTGAAAGCTTATCTTTTTTTATGCTTCATAAAAGCAACATATATGTGAAGATCACTTTTAGCACTTTCTAAGTTGGAACTTTAAGTTTTGAACGAGCGATCAAATCCTATAATGCCTCAGTGATCCAGTTAAAATTTTCTGGCCGTGGTATTAGGTATATGTGAATTATCATACTTCTATACATGTTTCTAATGTATGTAACTTGTTGTAGGCATATTACCTTGAGCCGGGTCAGTGAACCTATTGTCACGGTTCCTTATGCAAGTCCTAATTGTTCATTTCCCTCTGTGACTGTATGTGATGAAATTGGGAAATTGACATTCACGTCTTTGGTGCGCTGCAATATTGGACAACTGTATCCAGAGGTTTTCTTGTATTAACTTAAGTAGATGGCCAATTTACATGAATTAGGCGTAATTTTCGTGTGGAGTAACTGAAGAAATTATTTGGATTGTGTTTTATTTGTGGCTCAAATTGAGTTGACTGTCTTAGACCGGGTTTGTTTGTGCTGTACAATGTCTTATATCACAGATTTCAGAAGGAAAATATATGAGTAACACGAAGAAATGAATTATTGTTATGTTGTAATCTTCATGTTTAACTTGACGACAATAGATAATTCTTTTTTCACATATTCTGATGTTTAATTTGTCTTCTTGAGAAAGTGAAATGAAGCAAAAGTAATGGATAAATGAAACATGAATTTAACCTAGTTGAGTTTTCTCGAGTAAATGAGATTGATCTTATCTTTTGATCCACGAGTGACAGTCTCGATTTATCATCATTGATTCTTTGAGACACGGTTCCATATAGCTGGTAATTTTATATTTAATTTCATGTGTTATCCATGGTACCTGTATGATTTTTGTATTATGAAGTTAATTCACATCCCTTACTACTTCAGCCAAGCATTTGCGCAAGCAGGCAAAGAAGTAGGCTGTGTATTTCAAACTAAAGGTGATATCGACTTAGAGAAGATCAAGCACTCGGGGTATTTCCGGTCACTTTTTCCAGAGTCATGTGAAAGAACTGCATATGGATTGGTATGTTCCGCTGGATCATTGAACGTTGAACTTGTTTTACACGATAGACGTCTAACTCATGTTTGCTTTTTGTATGATGTCAGGAATGGCCTTCAGTATTCAAATGCTGTTTCCGAAACATTTTCCTAAATTTTTTTCAGAGAAAAGAACCTGATAAGCAGGATTTTGTTGTCATCAGGAAAAAAATATTCAAGTCAGAACTATAGGTATAACCATTCTATGTCTGCCATCACTAAAGCAGAGGAGGAGGAAGGAGCTTATTGGGCTAGTTTTAAAACCAAAATCTTACATCGGGAAAGTAGTAGTCCCAGAATTGAAAATGTAAAATCCCCATCATGCACTGAAGAAGCTGATCTTCATGCTCCTGGTAAAGGATTTGTTAATGCTGGAGCAAAGTTGGTATGCACTTTATTTACTGAGCTATCTTGTTTTATTTGCTTAATACTGCTTTTATTGTTGACATCACAGTCAGCCAGTTCATTGACGAGCTTATATACGTTATTTTTCAGTCAGAATTGCAGATATCATAGTTCTTCTATGATAAACACCTCCGAATAAATATAGGCAAAAGTTAGATGTAAAACATGAAAATGTTTGATGATTATGCTGTTTTATTGACAATCGAAGCAATCCTAAAGCAAACCAAGTATGATATCTGTATGATGCCATTGCTTATTTCCTATTGACATGGTTAATTCCTATATCAAAATATACTGAGGCAATGTATAGATTTTATATGCTTGATTAAAATGATGATTGCAGATAGGCGAGGGTGAAAAATCTGTAAGAGCATTTTTTGGTGTTGCTAGCTGCACGAGTGATTATGTGGATTTGTTTGCTTCATGTGCTGATGTTGAAAATTTGAAGAAGAAAGATGATGATAATATGATTTCATAATGAACAAGAAGTATGATCGTCTTATGAAAAGCAATGATGTGCTGAAGAGAGACTTTGTCGTTTCGGAGTATATGATCTTTTTTAATCCTTTTTGTCTTATTTGTAGTGTTCATGATGAAATAGATAGAATCTTATTAGACATTCTTTGTCTTCGTTATGATATGTATCTGGTTTTGAATTGGTTGGAACGCATGTTATTTTTTTTAAGATGGGATGATATGAAATCGTTGGTTCTTATATTATTGAGCTCTTGTGGTTGATGGTTAGTTATAGTTGAATGTAGATTTTGGCATTGAATTATAAATTGAATGTCAAATATTAATATATATTACTGCATAAAATACTAATATATATTATACAATAACTGAAGTAAAAAGTTCTTTATTTACTGCGTCAATTATAAAATAACCGAAGTTAAAGGCATTCTTTTACTTCACTTACCCCATATTTGGATCACAATTAGAAAAAAAAACCGAGATAGACTTCGATTATTAGGATATTAGACTTCGCATAAAAAGCGAAGTCTAAAGTATACCTTTTACTACACGAACATAGACTTCGGTAATTATAATGTTTTTACTTCAAATATTATCCGAAGTCTTTGACGTTTATTCTTATAGTGTCGGGTTCCTTGGTTTGCTTTCAACCATATGAACAGAGGGCCGTCCAGGTTCAACTTTTCCTTTGGTTTTGCCAGATTTGTCATTATCCTTTGCACGAAGAGATTCTTCAATGCGAAGATGACTAGCAAGTTGAACAAAAGACAGTTCCTCCTTTTGATGTTTTAGGTTATGTTTGAAATCTTTCCACGATGGCGGAAGTTTGTCAATCATACTTGACACCGCAATGGATTCGTCCATGTTCATGTTGTGCCGTTTGAATTGACCCAAAATACGAAGGAGTTCATTGTATTGTTATGTGACAGACCTTGAATCAACCATCTTATAAGCATTAAAATCGCTAACCACCTTCGCACTCTTAGCATCACCATGGATATCGAATAAAGAATCAGACATACTGTTCAATATGTGACCTCTGCAGATGTAGTCATCGTTGTCCCACTTGCTCCTCTTCCTGGTTTCCTCCAATGTCTCATTCTCAACCACCTCTGGCCTGGGGGTACTCAGCACATACGCCACCTTCAGAGTAGTCAGCATGAACTGCATCTTTTTCTGCCAGCGCCTGAAATCGTTGCCTTCGAACTTGTCCAGTTTGTTGAACTTTGTAGTCATCTCGCGGATTGATTCAGCCATCTCCAGAAGACAGGAAATATCAGTTCGATTTTTGGGGTATAAGGGTTTATTATGGAGATCCGGATTTCCAATGGATCGTGTAAACACTTTCCGAACTGATATTTCTACCCTATGCCCGGGTTACAAGAAATTCAGTCTAGGATAATCCAATGGAACACTTATGAATCTAGGCACATAAACGTAAGCCAAATTGCTAGAGAAATTCTGTAATTTTTCAGAAAGAGAGAGAGCTCAGAAAAAGGTATGTCTAAGACTCAAGAGGAGAGCCTTATTTATACATGTCGACTAGGGTTACATTAGGTCGATTTTTAGGGTTTACGAGAGCGGCGCCGTCATTGGTGATCCGAAATTAGGGTTGACGGATGGTTTACCAAAATTGATGAAATTAGTCAATTTTACCATAGTCTCCCTCTAGAATTCGGAAATATTACTAAATCCCGAGTCTAAATTTCCGAAGACCTTTTGGGGCGCTGCTGTAATACCCGTACTTTTTATTGACTGTTTGACCTTGACGTCCTTATTTTGTCGCTCTGTAAACGCTTGGAGATGTTGTTGATATTGTTAATGAATTTCGTATCTTGTTTGGGTCTTGATCGTGTTGTTTAGACCTTGCGGAAGTGTTCTGGGCCAGAGAAATAGCGCACGCTAGGCCTAGGCCAACGCACGCAAATTCTGCTTGATTAGCGCATGCTAGCTTTGAGTCGTAGCGCGCGCTAAGGGACCAGTCAGGTCAGAACCAGTAACTCGGACTACTCTTTGGACTGGCGGATTAACGCACGCTAGGAGTTTGTTAGCGCGCGCTATTCGTGGTTAGTAGCGCACGCTAACATCCGTCCATAGCGCACGCTAACGGGCTGGTCGGCAGAGGCAGTGAGGTTGCCAGGTTTTTTGGACTATCAGGTAGCGTACGCTAGGCTCCGGCTAGCGCACGCTAAAGCTGTTGCATAACACACGCTAAGCCGTAGCGGTAGCGCACGCTAAGGTTTGAGCAGGGCAGAGACAGTAGGTTCTGGACTCCAGTACTGGATGCCACTTTTTGGGCTAGCACACGCTAGAGATAGGCGATTAGCGCACGCTAACGGAGCCAGCAGAAGCCACTGGACTACCCGGTGACTTCGCTAGCGCACGCTAATGAAGGAGGCATAGCATGTGCTAGACTGGGCAGATATATATAGGACAGTTGACTTCCATTTCGTCATTTTTCATCATCTTCACTCCTTTTCGATGGGATTAGCTTGGGAGAGATGATTTCGGGCGTTTGGAAGCGATCGTCCTTCGAACAACAATATATTTTGGTAGAGAACAAGGATTTCACAACATCTAACCCATCCTATCATCCGAATCAAGGTAAAAATCCTTAGAACCCTATTTTTTTGGGAATTTTGGGGTTTTCGTAGATTCGTCCGATTTATCCGTTTTGAAGCTTGAGGACCTTGATAATATGATGTATCTATCCCGTATGCATACATTTCCTATGATTTTACAGATTGGAATGTGCCGTTTTCGGACTTGTGAGGGTTTGGACGATTTTCCATCCTCTAGTTGTTTATCCGTGTATTTTCATGAATCATAGACGGGTTTCGGGAGTTTCTTCATGTAATTTGAGTATGGATAACTGATTATCATATTCCTTGCGAATCGTTTAGGTGCCGGAAGCGTGTTCTTAGACCTACCGAACTCGTACCCTTTTTCCGTTCGATTTCTCGATGTCTCAAAGGCAAGTATATAATTATGATTGTACGTTCTCGACTTTGAAAGTAATATTAATGGCATGATTATTTATATCCACTCTGGGGCGGGCCGACGGGTCCCCTAAGGGTTTCGTAGCCTCTGGTGCGATTCCACGGATGATATGAACGAACCACTCTCGGATGGACCGATGAGTCCTCTGAGGGTTCCGTAGCCTCTGATGCGGTTCCACGGTATTCATATATGTATTGATGTGATGCTATAAGATTTAGTTATTCCGGAATACTAGTCTTGAATTGATGAATTGACGGTTACATTTACTTTATTGTCTAGGAGTATTGTGTTTCATACTTGATATACTTGCACTAGCTATTCGACGGCTAACCCCTTTATGGGGGAAATACTTTTTATGTATTACAGGTTCCAGGAGAGCGGACAGGCATGTATCGGGTCGGCATGAAGATGGTGGGCAAGTGCGATACTGTGTCTTTTCTCCGGTTATGTCTTGGGTTTTCCATTCAGTGTTGTTGTACTGGAATGGTTATTGAATACTCGAGTATTGTTTTCTATTTTCCTTGATGTTCCGGCCTGTGTTTGCCGAGGTATTGATTTGTGTTGTGATGTCTTTGGATACATTGGTTATGTTTTGAATACCCTTTGTATTGTTCTCCATCCCATTGTATATATACCATCTCGGTCAAAATTATAGTTCCGCGTATGTTAGCCTTGTGGGTCCCACGGTGGGGCTTACAGCGCTGTAATATTCCCTGAATAACTTGGGGGTATTGCAGAATATGGTATCAGAACTTAGGTCTATGGATACCTAGGTTGTCGGTCTTTTGGGTCGAATGAGTCGTCATTTGTCGACAGTATCACTACTCTGCCATCATCACAGTGCGACCGGTACTTGTAATACCTCTTACTCTTCTGGTGTTTCCTTATTCGTTTTGCTTCTTTTTTTGGTATTCTTGAGAATCGGTCACTTTGATGACGTGCGATTGAATTGTACTTACGTGCCTTGTGTGTTCTTCAGTATGTCAGCTGGTAGGGGCCGTGGCCGTGGTCGTGGCCGTGGACGTGGAAGAGGTCGTGGCGCAGCCGTTTCCATCAGTTCTGTTGCTGGGTCAACCAACCCCAGTTTGTCGAAATCGGTGCATCCTGACACCGAAATTCAGCACGACCAGTCGAATGGCCAGTGGAACAGCGCAGACGTTGGAGTTGCGAATGTACCTCAACAATTGGCTTCCCAGATGACCATCTTAGCCCAAACTGTTCAGCTGAATAATCCGAACCCGAACACGGACACCTTGCTTCAGAACGTAATCCGTATGCATCCTCCACAGTTTGGCAGTGCCGCAGACCCGTTGGGATGGGAAGATTGGCTAGCAGAATTGGAAAAGATTTTTGAAGCGGTTGATTACCCCGAAGTGAGGAAAGTACCGATTGCTCAGTATTTCCTTACCAAGGAGGCCGCTACATGGTGGAAAGTCATCAAGCCACGGGATCGTGTTGCCACGTGAGATGAATTTAAAGAGCTTTTGGAGGCCGGGTTTTGTCCTTGGCCGGTGCGAGAGAGCCGAATCCAAGCCTTTTTCGAAGCTAAACCACAGGATATTCCCGTTTCGCAGGCGATCGTGGAGTACAACCAACAATTGATCCATGTGAAGGATCAAGTGCGTAACGAGCGTGATAAGATCCGTTACTTTGATATGTGGATGAATATGGACCTACGGCGGTACATGGCCGGATTTGCTTGCACCACACTGAAGGAATATTAGGACAGAGCTTTAGCCCATGATATGTTGAGCCCCGACAATGATACCGTTGAAGAATCGAAGAAGCAGAAGGTCGCAGGAAATTTTTCTGGCTCTGAGAGTGGCAACTTTCAGAAGTCACAGACGACTAACCGTTCTGCCGGACAGTCGTCACGTTCTAATAAGGGGAAGAGGGGTTACCGTCCTACTCCGGGTACCACAAATCGCACGGTGACTTGCTATAATTGTGGCCGTCCAGGTCACGTTAATTTGGAATGCAACTTTCCACCATTGAAATGTCACACGTGCGGACAGATGGGACATAGAGCGGCTTATTGTTTCGAGCCGAATTAGACTTTGGACACTCGGGCTTCTGCCCCAGCACCACTTGATCAAGGTATAAATCAGCGACAATCTTTTGGTCAACCTCGTGAGAATTCGGCGGGGCGGGACGGGTCGAGCCGGAGGGGGAAACTCTAGCGTCGGTTCGGTACAACCACGAGTTTATGAGATGCGTCGAACAGACGAACCCGACGCGGCGGTGGCTTCAGGTACCATTCATATTTTATCTCATCCAGTCCGTGTACTTTTTGATACGGGTGCTACACATTCTTCTATTTCTTTGGAGTGTGTACGCCGTTTGAATATAACTTGTTTGACTGCTTGCGATCCCTTCATCGTGAAACTGCCTAGCGGGTATAGAATTGTGGGGAACCGGGAGATTAGAGATTTTCCGGTGATTATATCCGGTATGGAATGGTTATCGAATCTGATTGTAGTTGATATGGAAGGCAAGGACGTGATCCTCGGTGAGGATTGGCTTGATAGTTATCAAGAAATTATGAATTACCGTACCAAGGTTATCACCATGATGACTAAAGACGGATCTGATTACTCCTTTTTGGGGCGTAAGTCGGGACTATCCAAGTTACTTCTGTTGGGATTCCGAAAATAAAACGAAATACGCAGCGGAAATAAATACAAATCCCAAACAGGATCGATCAAGTAACGTATATACGAAAAAATTAAATACAAAGATAAAGGATCATACCCTTGAAGCCTTTGAAATAAATCTTCATAAAATGTAGACGATGATCACGATCCCATCCCGAACACGAAATTCCTTCGTTCCAAGCACCGAAACTTCGAAGCCTCTACTTCACACGCATCGGAAGTTGCCCGGAAAATTCAACGTAACTCCGTTCTCCAAGAACACGGCTAGGAAGTTACCGTAGGAATTTTCTCTCTATTTTTTCTTGAATTTCTTTCACCTCTAAGATGAAAATTTAAGAAAAAAAAATTTCTCTCCCTTCCTCACAAAAAAACTCTCGGCCAGAATTCCTTAGAGCAGCAGGTCAGTTTTTTTTTTGTGTGTGTGTGTGTGTTGTCACAAGTGCACTTATGAGTTGATGTGTTGATGATTATATATCTACAAAAACAACTCACATGTAGATATAATAAAATCATCAAGCATCTTAACACATGAAGACTTAAACAAGACAACCACAACACACATGCAAGCAATAATACCATGTGAGGTAGGGAAGGGGTGGCCCATTTAGGAAGTTTCCTAGAAACGATCCGAGCCACTCGGCTCGTGTATCGGACGTTCGTCAAACGACTCCGTTAAATACACTCCATTTAATCACCAATGTATTTATATTAATTAATTAATCTAAGTAATTAATAATATCAAATACAAATATATTTCTCTAAGAAATATAATTTATGAATTAGATTAATTACCCGGTAACTTAATTTTAATTCATAAGACCGCTATTTTGATTTATCTAATAAATCATAATTAGATATCCAATATCTAATATTAATAGAGAGATAATAAATTCACATTTATCCGTCAACGCTCCTGATGCGCGACTCCGTAGGTCCGTCTCAGCCGGCACTGGGAGGAACCAATGAGTGCGGGCAGCACTTAGCCAGACTAGCGGGCCGCATTGTAAACCCCGACTGAGAACGAATGAAGGGATCATTCCAGAACCATTATGTCGTGAATACTATATACGTATAGACCCTTTATCAGATGTTCTGGTCAAGTCTTCGGGTCACGGTAAAGTCAAACCCTACTATTGACTAGACTCTATACATGTGTTAATGCAAATTAAGACCAACTGATTAATAGTGTATCTAATACGACAATATCAGAATGCTTTGGCCAAAGACTCATGATCTTATTTGCCATTAACCGTATAGGACATACGCCTGCTCACTAATAGGAGATAGAATCCTTTCTTGGCATACAGCAAAGACTGCTACCTGCCCGTATAGTCCACACTTCGAGGTCGACTCAGCAATTAAGCAAATGAGTCTAACTACTCTAATGACAAACTAAACGTCACAGGCACATCTTCTACTGAATCCTCAAGTCAAAGGTCCACGTATACTATCACAACCTTTTGATTCGTCATCGACTCTCCGAGAGTGAATACCGTGTGACTGAATCGAGTATGAGTCGTGTTCGAGTATACTGGTCCCACCAATATACTTTATAACTATGCTATCAAGACGTGCACACGTCCTAGCATCAGTTATACAAGTCTCATTAAAACTTAATGTCCATTTAAGTTTAATAAACTTTAAACACTTCCAGTGCATTTTCTCTTATCCCATAACGAGAATGGAATGTTCAGTTTATTTACATGGACTTCACTTCAATGTTTACCAAGTCAAGAATGCAATTGAAATACAATAAACAGTGAATGAATCGAATTGCCTTTTTATTATTTATTCCATAATTACAAGTACAATGCCCCTACTCTCTCATCCCCTGAGTGGCATTCGAGGGCATATTCCTAACAATCTCCCACTTGCACTAAATGCCACACATCATGATATCCAATACCCATGTTCTTCAGATGTCTTTCTAATACGGCCTGAGATAATGGCTTAGTCAGCGGGTCAGAGACATTGTCTTCTGAGTCTACTCTTTGCAATGAAACATATCCTTTTTCCACCATCTCTCGAACGATGTGGTACTTTCTCTCTATATGCTTGGTGTTGTGGTGAGCCCTCGGCTCCTTGGCTTGGGCGACAGCTCCATCATTATCACAGAATAGTGATATAGGCAACTCCGCATTAGGCACCACTTGAAGTTCTTGTATAAACTTCTGCATCCAAAATGCTTCTTTGCTAGCCTCTGAGGCAACTTGATACTCTGCTTGGTAGGTGGAATCTGCAGTAGCGGTTTGCTTGGAGCGTCTCCAAGATACTGCTCCGCCATTGAGAGTAAACAAATACCCAGATGTCGACTTAGAGTCGTCATTGTCTCCTTGAAAATCAAAATCGGTGAATCCAATTACCTTCAGTTCTCCACCACCGTAAGTAAGAACCAAATCTCTAGTTCTTCTTAAGTACTTAAGAATGTTCTTTACGGCAGTCCAGTGTTCCCTTCCCGGGTTTGCTTGAAATCGACTTACCATACTCACAGCATAGGCTAAGTCTGGTCTCGTACACAACATAGCATACATGAGGCTACCCACTGCCGAAGCATAGGGTACCTTACTCATATCTCTCTTATCTTCCTCACTTTGAGGACACATTTTCATGGTGAGATGAATTCCATGTCGCATGGGAAGGAAACCTCTTTTAGATTCATCCATCTTGAATCTTATCAGGATTTTATCTATATAGAGAGCTTGGGAAAGTCCTATCATTCTTCGCGGTCTATCTCTGTAAAGACGGATCCCTAGAATATAGGAAGCTTCTACCAAGTCTTTCATGGAGAACGTTTTAGAAAGCCAAGCTTTCACAGTGCTGAGCATTGCTATGTTATTTCCTATAAGTAGAATATCATCTACATATAGTACTGAGAATGCAATGTTGCTCCCACTGACCTTTTTGTAAACACACGGTTCCTCCTCATTTCGTATGAAGTCAAAGTCCTTAACTGCTTCGTCAAATCGAAGGTTCCAACTCCGAGAAGCTTGCTTCAGACCATAAATGGCTCGTTGCAGCTTACACACTTTATGAATATTAGCTTTTGACACAAAACCCTTAGGTTGTTCCATATAGATTTCCTCCTCGAGGTATCCATTTAGAAAAGCCGTTTTGACGTCCATTTGCCATATTTCATAATCATAATAGGCAGCAATGGCAAGCATCATGCGAATCGACTTTATCATAGCTATGGGCGAGAAGGTATCATGATAACCGATTCCTTCCCTTTGGGTATAACCCTTTGCCACAAGCCTGGCCTTATAGGCATCAACCTTGCCATCCCCATCAGTCTTTCTCTTATAGATCCATTTTTTTCCAATAGTTCTCATGCCAGTTGGAAGATCTACTAGAGTCCAGACCTGATTGGTATGCATCGAGTCTATCTCAGCTTCCATTGCTTCTTGCCATTTATCGGAGTCTACATCCACTATCGCTTGGTCATAGGTGACAGGGTCATTTTCACTGCTATCAGGTATGTCGTGGAGACCAAGTTCCTCTACATGTGTATAGCTATACCTCTCAGGTAAGTGAGATACCCTATCAGACCTTCGAAATGGAGGTTGTGTTACAATATGTTCGGTTCTTGATCCCTGATCAGATGTCTCCTTAGGAGTTTCATTATGCTCTTCCAAAGAGATATTTCTACCCGAGCCACCTTCCTGAATGAATTCATCCTAAAGGAAGTGCGCTTGTAATGCCACAACGACCCTATGGTCTTCTGTCATGTAGAATAGATAACCCATCGAGTCCTCGGGGTATCCTATGAAACGTCCTTTTATGGACCTCGCTTCCAGTTTGTCCACCTTAGCCTTTTTGACATAGGCTGGACATCCCCAAATCCTTATGTGTTTAAGGCTTGGTTTCTTACCCTTCCACATCTCATGCGGAGTGATAGGAACAGATTTGGAAGGACATCTATTAAGGATATAGGCAGCGGTTAGTAAGGCATACCCCCACAGGTAAATAGGTAAATCAGTGTAATTTAACATAGAGCGAACCATGTCCAACAAAGTCCGATTTCTCCTTTCTGAAACACCATTTAACTGTGGGGTTACTGGAGGCGTGAATTGTGAAACTATTCCATGTTCCTTAAGGAACTCATCAAACTCAGTGCTCATATATTCGCCACCTCGGTCCGACCGAAGTGCTTTGATATGACATCCAGTTTGTTTTTCAACTGGGGCCTTAAATTCTTTGAATTTAGCAAAGCCTTCGGATTTATGTTTCATTAAGTACACAATCCCATACCTAGTATGATCATTTGTGAACGTTATGAAATATTGATATCCGTCTCGGGCTACTTCTAAATCACCACAAACATCGGTATGCACCAATCCAAGTTTATCGGCAGCCCTTTCAAAAGTCCCTGTGAAGGGGAACTTAGTCATTTTGCCTCTAAGGCAAGATTCACAAGTTGGATAGGGTTCTACACCCAATGAACTTAAAAGTCCATCTTTCTCCATTTTCTGAACCTTGGTCTGACCAACATGACCAAGTCTAAGGTGCCATTTAAGAGCTTGATTAGTATCTTGCCTACCACGTTTCCTAGTTATAGTGTTCACTGCTGTTTTATTTTGCATGTTCAGATGATATAAACCATTCAACAATGTAGCTGTTCCAACCAATTTATTTCAAAAATAAATTTTACAACTGCTATTGCCAATGAAGAAACAAAATCCTTTCCGGTCCAATACTGGAATGGATACAATATTTTTATGCCCCTTGGGCAAAACAAGTACTTCATCTATTGTCAAAATAAAATCGGATTCTAAACCTAGAAGGATTGATCCAATATCGGTTGCCTCGACACTTTGTCCGCTTCCAACAGTGATCATTATTTCCCCAGCTTCAAGTTTTCTACTTCGTTCCAGATCTTGATTCATAGTACAAATGTGAGAAGTGGCACCTGAATCCAGAATCCATGAAGCATAATATACAGTAGCTGAACAATTAGTTTCAAAAACAAAAAGTTCCGTACCTGATGCGCCATTAATCTTGGGACAAGTCCTTCGCCAGTGGCCCAGCTCACCGCATTCAAGGCATTTGTCCATAGGTTTTGGACCGCCTACCTTTTGAACCTTTCGGGCCTTATCCTTTCCTTTTTGCACCCCTTTCTTGGGTTTGTACTGCTCATAGGTCTTTTTCTTCTTGTTCTTGGACCTCCTAGGCCCATAAGAAATCACAAGAGCAGTTTCTCTCGGTTTAGTCTTCATGTTAGACTGCGCCGTCACTAGTTTATTCATTAGCCCAGCTAATGTGCATGTAATTTCATTACAGTTGAAATTCATTACAAACTGCGTGAAAGAGTCAGGGAGAGATTGAAGGATGAGATCAATTTGAAGGGATAAATCCATATTAAAGTTGAGAATCTCGAGCCTCTCAATCATAGAGATCATCTTGAGGACGTGGTCTCCCACTTTCTCCCCTTCTTTCATCATAGCACTGAACAACTGCTTCGATATCTCATATCTAGCGATCTCTGTGCTCTCCATAAAGTTCGGTCAAGTGTGCGAGAATCGCCTGGCGAAGTCATTTTCTCGTGCGCTCTCTGCCACTCATTAGTCATTGAGTCCATCATAAAGTCACGGACTAGCACGTCATCCTTGACCCATTTTTCATGGGCGTCAATGTCTTCTGATTACCCCTAGTCGGATTGGAGTCGGTGGAATATCTGCCTCCAAGACGTATCCCGGAGACTCCATCACGAGTACAATCATCGATTCGCAACTTGATCAACAAAGTTAGGGCCAGTTAGGAGATTCTTTTCAAGTAGTATTGCAAGTGGGTTTTTGGCCATTTTAGAAAGATTCAATTTCGTTTTCTGCAAAGATTTAGACAAGATTAAATTATTGACTTGTTTAATTATGACCGAGTATAGAACTTAAGGGCTTGTATAATTCTTGTCTCGGCTCCCACTAATTTTATCGGAATTATACACTCCCATGTTATAATCCAGAAATCATGGTTAGATCGACTTCTTAGTAGTGATCAAGTTCTTTACAAATTTTAACAACCGCAACCTAATAGGTTTCTTGCCAATTAATTTCTGTAAAGTGGTGTCTAACACCAACCCGTCTAACGGATGATTTGATCTTCTTTTACCCCTAGTCTTCATGCCCTCAACCTATCAGGTTTCTTGGCAATCCAGACTATCTAAGTTGTTGACCATCAACGTCTATCAGTTTGACTATTGAATCTCACCCGGCAACCTATCAGGTTTCTAGGGGCGAAACTTATCACCAACCGAAGGCATATAATGCACTCAAGAATTTTTCAACCTCTACCAAATATACTACCCCGATAACTCGAAAGCATAGCACACCAGCTCAGGTATCAATTTTCTACGAGTTTGATGGAGGGTAGGAAACCTCGTAACCTTTTTCAAAGAATGCAATTGAAATACAATAAACAGTGAATGAATCGAATTGCCTTTTTATTATTTATTCCATAATTACAAGTACAATGCCCCTACTCTCTCATCCCCTGAGTGGCATTCGAGGGCATATTCCTAACAACTTATCAGTGCCATGAAGGCTGTAAAACTTTTGAATAAAGGTTGTACGGGCTATTGGTGTTATGCCTTGAAAACGGAAGGAAACGAAGTCGATTTCTCTTCGATTCCGGTTGTTAGTGAGTACCCCGATGTTTTTCCGGATGACCTCCTAGGATTACCGCCAGATCGGGAGATAGAATTTACCGTGGACTTAGAGCTAGATGCGGCTCCGATTTCTAAAGCACCTTACCGGATGGCACCTTCCGAGATGCAAGAATTGAAGAATCAATTGGGAGAACTTCTGGAAAAAGGGCACATCAGACCGAGCGCTTCGCCTTGGGGCGCGCCTGTTCTTTTTGTGAGGAAGAATGATGGTTCACTACGTTTGTGCATCGACTACCGTGAGCTGAACAAAGTAACCATCAAGAACAAGTATCATTTGCCTCGTATAGACGATTTATTTGATCAATTGCAAGGGGCTGCAGTTTTCTCGAAGATTGATTTAAGATCCGGGTATTATCAACTCAGGGTGAGGTAGTCCGACGTTCCGAAGACGGCATTTCGGACGAGATATGGGCATTATGAATTTGTAGTTATGCCTTTTGGGTTGACTAATGCACCGGCAGTATTCATGCAGTTAATGAATAAGATATTCATCGAATACCTCGACAGGTGTGTAGTCGTCTTTATTGACGACATCTTGATCTATTCTCGAGATAAGGAGGAACAAGCCCGACACTTGCGTTTGATTTTAGACATTTTGAGAACCGAGCACCTCTATGCAAAATTCTCGAAATGTGAGTTTTGGTTGGAAGAAGTTATGTTTCTCGGTCATGTGATTTCGGCCGAAGGGGTTCGTGTAGACCCACAGAAGATTGAGGTAGTGCTTGATTGGGCACCGCCTAAAAATGTTAAGGAAGTTCATAGCTTTTTGGGCCTTGCTGGGTATTACCGTCGGTTTGTCGAGGGGTTACGAAATTACTCCAGAAGACCGAAAAGTTTGTTTGGACGGACGTGAGACAACAGAGCTTCGATGAATTGAAGAGACGTTTGACTTCAGCGCCGATTTTAACTTTACCACATGGTAGTGATGGCTTTGCAGTTTATAGTGACGCTTCGGGTCAAGGTCTGGGCTGTGTACTTATGCAGCATGATAAGACGATAGCTTTTGCGTCACGACAATTAAAGCCTTATGAGATGAATTATCCTACTCACGATTTAGAGTTGTCCGCAATTGTCTTCGTGCTCAAGATTTGGCGGCATTATTTGTATGGTTCACCGTGTCGGATTTATACCTATCACAAGAGCCTGAAGTATATTTTCAGTCAGAATGAGCTGAATATGAGACAGAGACGTTGGTTAGAGTTGATAAATGATTATGACTTGGAAATTCTTTACCACCCCGGAAAAGCTAATGTCGTTGCGGATGCTTTGATCCGCAAATCGGCATCTCTTCAAATGCTCGAGGTTCTTACATCTCAGACGAAAATTCGCCAGGATTTAATTGAGCAAGGGAGATAAGTTTGGCTTCAACGAGTACAGGGACAGTTGTGTACTCTCGAAATTACTTCGTCCTTGGTTGATGACATCAAAGGGAAGCAGTGGAGTGACCCGATGATTTCTCAACTGAATGAAGACATAATTAAAGGAAAAGATTCTGGTTTTGTGGTTCACGAGGATAGTATTCTGAGATTTCAGGGCAGGCTTTGTGTTCCGAATGATTTAGAGTTGAGGCAAAGAATTCATCGAGAAGCTCATGCTATGCCTTACTCTATCCACCCCAGGACGAGTAAGATGTACAAAGACTTGAAGTGCAATTTTTGGTGGAATAACATGAAGAAGGATGTTACGGAGTTTGTACTACGGTGCTTGACGTGTCAACAAGTCAAGATCGAACATCAACGACCAGCGGGGTTGTTGAAACTGCTTCCCATTCCCGAGTGGAAGTGGGAAGACACCTCTATGGATTTCATCACTGGCATGCCGAGAACTCGGGCCGGAATGAATATGATTTTGGTAATTGTCGATCGGCTGACCAAGTCTGCACACTTCTTGGGTATTAAGGATACTTGGGGACTGGATAGACTGGCTCGAACCTTTATTTTTGAGATCGTGAGGTTGCACGGTGCCCCCAAGACCATTGTTTCTGATCGAGACGGCCGTTTCATATTGCATTTTTGGCAGGCCGTTCATCAGGCTTTGGGTAATGAGTTGAGATTGAGCACTTTTTTTCATCCTCAGTTGTACGGTCAGACAGAGAGGACGATTCATACATTGGAAGATATGTTGCGAGCTTGTGCCTTAGATTGGAGTAATGATTGGGAGCTTCATTTACCATTGATCGAGTTTGATTACAATAATAGTTGGCATGCATCGATCAAAATGGCACCCTTCGAGGCACTTTATGGTAGGTGATGTAGGTCGCCATTATGTTGGGACGAAGCTTCTGAGCTAGTTGGGACGGAGCCGGATATGTTGATGGAGACTAAGGAAAAGATTTCTATTATCTGGGACCGATTGCTGGCTGCCCAGAGTCGTCATAAATCTTATGCTGATACTCGTCGTCGACCCTTAGAGTTTGAAGTGGGGGATCATGTCTTGCTCAAGGTGTCGCCGACCAGAGGAGTTTTCCGCTTCGGGAAAAAGGGGAAACTTATTCTGAGGTATGTCGGACCTTTCGAGATTTTGGACAGAGTTGGAGATTTAGCTTATCGTTTGACATTACCTCCAGCTTTGAGTCACGTCCATAGTGTTTTTCATGTGTCTCAGTTGAGAAAGTACGTACCGGATCCGATCCACATTACCGACTACAGTGAGATTGACGTAGCCGAGGATATTACCTTTCCGGAGAAACCCATGAAGATCCTTGAGTGTCACGAGAAACAACTTCGGCATAAGACTATTCCACTGGTTAAAGTGCAATGGTCGAGACATGGAGTGGAGGAGGCGACTTGGGAAACGGAAGAGAAGATGCGGTCGATTACCCCACACTTTTTATTTCTTAAGTTTCGGGACGAAACTTCTTTTTAGAGGGGGAGAATGTAATACCCGTACTTTTTATTGACTGTTTGATCTTGACATCCTTATTTTGTCGCTCTGTAAACGCTTGGAGATGTTGTTGATATTTTTAATGAATTTCATATCTTGTTTGTGTCTTGATCGTGTTGTTTAGACCTTGCGGAAGTGTTCTGGGCCAGAGAAATAGCGCACGCTAGGCCTAGGCTAACGCACGCAAATTCTGCTTGATTAGCGCACGCTAGCGTTGAGCCGTCGCGCGCGCTAAGGGACCAGTCAGGTCAGAACCAGTAACTCGGACTGCTCTCTGGAGTGGCGGATTAACGCACGCTAGGAGTTTGTTAGCGCGCGCTATTCGTGGTTAGTAGCGCATGCTAACATCCATCCGTAGCGCACGCTAACGGGCTGGTCGGCAGAGGCAGTGATGTTGCCAGGTTTTCTGGACTATCAGGTAGCGTACGCTAGGCTTCAGCTAGCGCACGCTAAAGCTGTTGCATAACGCACGCTAAGCCATAGCAGTAGCGCGCTAAGGTTTGAGCAGGGCAGAGACAGTAGCTTCTGGCCTCCAGTACTGGATGCCACTTTTTGGGCTAGCGCACGCTAGAGATAGGCAATTAGCGCACACTAATGGAGCCGGCAGAAGCCACTGGACTACCCGGTGACTTCGCTAGCGCACGCTAATGAAGGAGGCGCAGCGTGCGCTAGACTGGGCAGATATATATAGGACAGTTGACTTCCATTTCGTCATTTTTCATCTTCTTCACTCCTTTTCGACGGGATTAGCTCGGGAGAGACGATTTCGGGTGTTTGGAAGCGATCTTCCTTCTAACAACAACATATTTTGGTGGAGGACAAGGATTTCACAACATCTAATCCATCCTATCATCCGAATCTAGGTAAAAATCCTTAGAACCCTATTTTTTGGAAGTTTTGGGGTTTTCATAGATTCGTCCGATTTATCCGTTTTGAAGCTTGAGGACCTTGAGAATATGATGTATTTATCACGTATGCATACTTTTCCTACGATTTTACGGATTGTATTGTGCCGTTTTCGGACTTGTGAGGGTTTGGACGATTTTCCAACCTCTAGTTGTTTATCCGTGTATTTTCATGAATCATAGATGGGTTTAGGGAGTTTCTTCGTGTAATTTGAGTATGGATAATTGATTATCATATTCCTTGCGAATCGTTTAGGTGCCGGAAGCGCGTTCTTGGACCTACCGAACTCGTACCCATTTTCCGTTCGATTTCTCGATGTCTCAAAGGCAAGTATATGATTATGATTGTACGTTCTCGACTTTGAAAGTAAGTAATATTAATGGAATGATTATTTATATCCACTCTGGGGCGGGCCGACGGGTCCCCTGAGGGTTTCGTAGCCTCTGGTGCGATTCCACGGATGATATGAACGAACCACTCTGGGATGGACCGATGAGTCCTCTGAGGGTTCCGTAGCCTCTGGTGCGGTTCCACGGTATTCATATATGTATTGATGTGATGCTATGAGATTTAGTTATTCTGAAATACTAGTATTGAATTGATGAATTGACGGTTACATTTACTTTATTGTCGAGGAGTATTGTGTTTCATACTTGATATACTTTCACTAGCTATTCGACGGCTAACCCCTTTATGGGGGAAATACTTTTTATGTATTTTAGGTTCCAGGAGAGCGGACAGGCAGGTATCGGGTCGGCATGAAGATGGTGGGCAAGTGTGATACTGTGTCTTTTCTCCGGTTATGTCTTGGGTTTTCCATTCAGTATTGTTGTACTGCAATGGTTATTGAATACTCGAGTATTGTTTTCCATTTTCCTTGATGTTCCGGCTTGTGTTTGCCGAGGTATTGATTTGTGTTGTGATGTCTTTGGATACATTGGTTATGTTTTGAATACCCTTTGTATTGTTCTCTATCCCATTGTATATAGACCTTCTCGGTCAAAATTATAGTTCCGCGTATGTTTAGCCTTGTGGGTCCCACGGTGGGGCTTACGGCGCAGTAATATTCCCTGAATAACTTGGGGGTGTTACAGCTGCCCCTAGACCCCGTCACCGGGGGCGCTGCCCCTAAACCCCGTCACCGGGGCCGCTGCCCCCGGACCCCTGACATTTGGCCGTACCGGCTTATAATTCGATCTTATACATGTGTGCGCTCCACACATACCCGAACATATATTAGAATACAAATTATAAACACCTTAGCTCACATATTAGTTCCAATTACACAAAATGAATGGTGACACTAAAATCACCAATAGTTCACTCTTTAGGATATGATATGGGTTTGAAACGTATCTTCTTAACACCAAAATGTGTAACACATCATGTAATTGTTGAGATATTAACACAGGTAACTCCACTTTGTAAGCAACTTCACCTATTCTTTCAGTAATATGAAAAAGACCGATGTATCTAGGGCTCAACTTTCATTTCTTTCCAAATTGGTTATTACTATCGTTGATGATAGCTTAAGAAACCCTTGATCTCCGACACCAGATTCAATCATTCTTGTTTTTGATCCGCTTAACTCATCTGTTGGCTCTAAGCAGTCTCCATTTTATGTCGAATTTGTGACACTACTTCCATTATTTCTCGTATCATTTCTAGACCTAGAATCCTCTTAACCTCATCCTAGTAAACTGGGATCTACAATTCTCGCGGCATAATACTTCATATAGACCCATTTCAAGAGTTGCTTGGTAGCTGTAATTGTAAGAGAATTTCTACCGATTTAAAATGTTTGCTTCATTGTCCTTGAAAGTCCAAAGTATAATCTCTGAGCATGTATTCTAGAATTTGTATTATCTGTTCTAATTGTCCATCCGTGTTGGGATGATTCGCAGTTCTGAAAGACAGTTTTATTCCAACGCCTTCTGCAGGGCTCTTCTAGAAGGTAGATGAAAATCTTGAGTATCTACCTGAAATAGTAGATATAGGTACATCATTGACTCTAACTACTACTTGTATATATAGTTATGCTAATTTGTCTATGGAGTAGTTTTAGCAAACAGGGAGAAAATGGTGGATTTGCAATCTATCTATGATCCCCAGATAACATCATTCTTTTCTACCGTCCTAGGTAACCCAATTACAAAATCTATACTAATCCTTTCCTATTTCCACTCCGAAATGGGGAAAGGTTGTAGAGTTCAAGATGCCCCCTGGGTATGTTGCACAGGTGCGGGGGGGCGGGTGCGGGTGCGGGCAGATACGGGTGCGGGGATACGGTTTTTTGAAAATGTTAGGGTGCGATACGGCAAGGATACGTCTGTTTATTTTATATTTTATTATATATAACACTTGTTAAATATAAAAAAGAACAATTCAAATATCACCATAAAATCAATTCAAATATATAAAACAAGTCATACAAAAAACAATTCAAAATGGCTTTGAGCAGCGGAGCTTTCTAATGTTGTCCGTGAATACTGCTAAAGGTAAAAGTAATTACTTATTAAATGATTTACTTTTTTGTATTTTAATTTATTTGATTTACTTTTTAAAAATTATAAAAAAATCTAAAAAAAAAAAAAAAAAACATAAAAAATCGGACTCGCGTATCACAGCACGGGATACGCGTATCCTATGCGCGTATCACTGGCACGGGATACGCGTATCTATCTGCGTATCTGTGCCGGGATACGCGAGTCAATTTTTTTTTTTTGCACGGATTCGCCACGTGGCGAATCCCGTGCGAATCCCACGCGAATCGCACCCGCACCCGCACCCATGCAGTATCCGATACTGCATACTGCCCAATTTTGAAGAATCCGTGCATTATAGCCCCCTGGTGTTATGCCTTCATATATTGACATGTTAAATATTGTTCCACGTATATCGTTCTTCATACCTGGCCAATAGTGCATTTTTTATATCTCTATTGATGCGACCCCCACACGACATATTGTGGTAACAGACACCGCTAGATGATTTTAGGGCACAAGGTATTTCCAAAATAAATAAAAGGAGCTTTACTTCGGATCCTCTTACGAGACATGTGGTAGCAACCCGGAAGGGGTGAAGTGCAAACACGCCACAAGGGGTTTTAGACTTTGATAAGTGAACTCAAATCACAATTGTGTCTTGTAGACACACTCAACAAAAAAATGTTTTAGAGACACACTTAACAAAATAAAAGGAAAGTTTGTTAACACAAACAATCAGAATTATTTTTCAATTTCAAAGTTTAGATTTTATAAATGTAGTTGAGAGCTATTTATAACCAAAATTCCCAAACCCCTGATATGAACTAGAAAAATATAAAGAAAATAAAAAATAAAATACATATTTCAATGGTATAAAAGATGATCTAGGACTATTTAAAATCTCTAAATATCAAAGACCTAAATAACAATAAGAATAATAGGTGTGAAAAGAAAGAATATAAAAAAATCAATCCATTGCTCCTCTGTCCGATCACAATTGGGATCCCGTCACTAACGGTTTATTTTTGAAACCTATGTATAATTATATCTATATCTCTTAGGTTTTCGTATCCAATTGAATGTCCTCAATCGGACATCCCATGAGAGAGTTATGACCAAAACACGAAATTGCTACGTGTTCGTCTTACACGCATGAATTTGGATTTTTGCCCGCTTGTTTTGTTCCCGTCTTGACTCGACTTTATTTCAAGTCAGAACTACAATACAAGATTAAAAATATTGGTACAATTATACAACTCTAAAATAAAAAGATAAATTTAACTCAAAAATGAAAAATATATTTTACAACTCGGTTAATACAATCATTATTACAGGATAACTAACTCCACCCACAAAATAACTTGATAAATAAAATATATGGATCAAATAACAAAAAAAATATTATAAATAAATATTATTTGATAAATTAATATGAAAAATAATGGTATATTGATTCACATCATCCATACATCTTAGTGCTCCTGGATGTACTACGTATGGCGTTGAATGTGCACTGCCAAAATATCTTCTTGGAGATTGTCTTTGTTGGGTACTTACAATCATTCTCCAAATCTTAGAACTCCATTTTCAAATATCTTGAAATTTAATACTAACCCAGAAGAAACATCACTCCTTATTTTGCTATAGTATTTGTCTCTTGTTGTTCCTCCTGAATTCTATCAATTAACGTTGTTTGGAGTGTTAGGTTGGCTTCTACAGCTCCCACGAGACTATCTGGATACTTATTTTCTGTAACTCGATTAAATCTTGTCTTTGTAGTGAGGCTAATATTTTATAAATTTGAATCAACTTCTGGATTAATGCATCCGAAATAACATCAGCTTTTCTTGGGGAGGTAATTGATAACACAATCATAATTTTTTACAAATAGCCATATTCATTGTCTCATACGCGGTTCTTTTTACCTGAAGAAGTATTTCAGGCACTTATGATATATGTATATCTCACACCACTTCCCGTACAAAAAATATCTTCATAACTTCAGTAGAAAAATATTGTAGCAAGGTCCAAGTCATGTGTGGGGTAGTCCTTTTCATACTTCCTTAACTGCATAGATGCGTACGCAATCACTGTCTCATTTTGCATCATAGTACACCCCATGTCATTGTTCGAAGTGGCACTGTAGACTACAAACCCTTTGGTTCTTGATGGGGTTATTTCCTTTTCAACCCTTGGAAAATATGCTCGCATGGATCAGTCCATTTAAATGGGACACCTTTTCTATTTAATTAGGTTAAAGGAGATGCACTCTTCGAGAATTCTTCAATAAAATCGGCGATAGCATCTAGCAAAGCCCAGAATTCTACGTATTTCTGGTGGATTTGTTGGTTACATCTAATTGTTGACAGCTTCTACTTTACTTGGTCAATTGATATTCCTATTCTAAATATGACATTCCCAAGAACACTACTTGATCTAACCATAGATCACATTCCTGAATTTGGAAAATAATTGCTCACTTTTAGGATTTCCATTTCTCCCTCAAGTGTGCAAAGTGCTCTTCCTTGGTTTTCGAGTAGATCAAAATCTCATCAATAAACACGATGATAAATTTGTCTGAGAAATCCTTAAATGTAATACCCGGTTGTAATTCAGTCATTATCATTCAGTAATTATCGTTTAGTAATTGTCACTCAGTAATTTTCACTCATTAATAATCATTTGTCACTCATATTCAATCATTGTATTCACCGTTCAGAGTAATTGTATCGTGTATCAATCGTCATTCATCACCAATCTAGTTGGAGAATCATGCCGTGTTTATCATCGGGGTCATCTTCATATTGTGCTGTGTGTGAGGAGTAGCGCACGCTATGTACTCTCTTTAGCGTACGCTAATTAAGTACGGGTAGCGCACGCTACCTCTCAACACTAGCGCATGCTAGTACAGTTCAAGTAGGCAGTCCAGAAGGCACTGGACTGCAGTTGGGTTGTAAGTAGCGCACGCTACGAATGGTAAGTAGCGCGCACTAGTAGGTCGGAGTAGCGCACGCTATGCAGTCTATGTTGCGCGCGCTAAGGACGGATCAGGCAGAGTCCAGTAGCTACTGGACTGAGTTGGAAACATTCCTAGCGCACGCTACAAGTAGTTGTTAGCGTACGTTAATAGGTGTCAGTAGCGCACGCTGTATATTGGGTGTAGCGCGCACTACCGCGAACAGATTAGAGGACAGGAGGTTCTGAAACTTCAGTACTGGGCATCAGATAAATCGTTAGCGCACGCTAACATTTTGAGTTAGCGCATGCTAAGTTTATGGTTGTAGTGCACGCTACAAAAGGTACGTAGCGCACACTACCGTTGCGAACAGAGGGCACTGGACTATCCAGTACACCCGTTTGCGCACGCTACGCACAAGAGCTAGCGCACGCTAACTGGGATTTGCTATATATTGGACAGTGTAGTCTATTTCGTCATTTCATCATCTCACTTCATTCCTTCGGTGGTTTTGGACGATTTCGGGCGATTTGGAGAGTTTTCTTGGAGCTGAATCCACAAATCATCATCTTCAAGCCTATCATTCAGATTAATCATCATTTCATCATCCCCATCACATCAAATTAAGGTAATAATCTCTTGAATCTAGAATTTCGAATTTTTGGGTTTTCCTTCCGATTTTCTTCGTGTAAGCATGGATTGTTGTTGGAATATGTTAGATATGGGTTATCTACCTTGGATAAATGTATTCCTATGGATTTAATAACATATATTTTGGATTTCATGTATTGTTGGGGTTTGATTCAAGAACACCTTGGAGTTGACTTTGATATTTGGGGGCTTTCGATTAGATGTTGTCGTTAGCTTGTTTTGTGAATTCCTATGGGATTATTGATATCATTGGAGGTGTTTTTTTTGGTTTGAAATACTCATTTTGGAGTTGGTTTCGACATATTCGGGATTGGATATTATCTAAGGATGTATGTTTGCTAAGTGTTTGTTTGAATGCCTCAATGAGTTCGAATATCGTTGTATCGACCTTTGAGTTAATCGTAATTCATGCTTGATACGTATATTGAGCGGATTATTGGTAATTGTGTCATTCAAGGTTGTTCGAACGACCGACATCTCGTGTTAGGACATTGTTCGAGGAAGGACATTTCGACACCGGTATTGTGTAAGTAAATTCTTACGCGGTTAAAAGGATATTCATTTCTTACGTTGTTGTTCATTCATACATGTAATTCACTCATAATATATCATTCATGTCGAGACTTGTAATTATCAACAAATCATGTAACTCACGAGGAACGATGGTTCCAAATCATTTCATTGAAGCTATCACTCGTGGCATCATTATTTCATCTCTGTGAGTCGTTCTTAATCCTTATCGGATTCTATTCATTACTCCTCACCTTGGTCATTTTGTTCTGGTGATCTTCCGGAATTATATTGCATGGCCAGTTGGCGCATGTGTGGAATTTTAGTCGGACACACTATGGTCATGTGTATATGCGGGACTCCAGACACATTGGACTGTTCGCATGGTATTGTGTATACGCGGGACTCCAGACACATTGAACCGTGAGACTAAATAGGCCAATAGCGGGTGTATATGCGGGACTCCCGACACTCGGCTATTTGTGCTATTACTCAGTTCATTCGGGCGTGTATTGATGCCAATCATTCAACTTAATTCATTAATTTATTCATGTGATTGTTGTATATTGTTCAACTCTTGAGGATTGTTGTTCTATGTAAATGACCCCGTTGGGGATGTTGTTTTCAGGTCATAGCAAGGCTAAGGTACGGGAAGAGAATGTTGACGGCAAGGAGTCCTAGTGATACTAGTAGGGGGCCCAGTCCTTTCAGTCTTCATGTTTTCTTCATTTGTATTCCGCTGCAGACTTCCATTTTAAATACTCGTTTTAACAGGTGTTGTATATTTTATCTTCATATAAAATATACATGTATTCTGTTTCTATCCTGGGTGTGTTGTACTTGAAACTCCTCATCGTAGTAATTATTGATATACTGTGGTTCGGTACTACAACTATATCACTTAATTCATAAATTTTCATTCGCCTAGTGGGTCCTAGTTGGGGGTCCACGACACTGTAATATTCGCCTAGTTTGGGGTGTTACAGAGTTGGTATCGGGGCGTGGTTTTGAATACTACCTTCCGAGTCACGTCTCAATTAAATTATCGTTCATCAGACTAGTATCATTGAACTTTCGCATCACGTGTGACCCGTGCAAAAGTCGAGCCCCTCAGACCAAAGAACAGTAAGATTTCTGACGCCATGGTATAATTTCTGGCAATAAGAATCACTCATTCATCATTCAACAGTCAAAAATCCTCATTCATCATTTTCATTTTTGATCAAGACGATCATGTTAATTAATTAATCACTCAGTTCATTTCATTGTTCAGTTGTTGATCTTGAGGATCATATCATTAGTCTTGTTAACTTGTTCAAGATAATCATTTCAAGAATTTCATCAGATAATCTCGTCACTTCAGTTGATCATTCATGTAATAATTGTGTTGAGCGTGTGTGATCATTTTCATCGTTTCATAACTTAATCATAATGTGATATACATGCGAGATATATGATCATCTTGCGACACGAGGACTAATGCTAATTCATCGAGCAGCGCCGCCGCCACTCATTCTCCTGGAAATGATCATTCACTGTCAGGGAGTCGTACCCGGGACCCAGCTCATTCAGAGGGTGTTCGGGTTGACCCACTCGCCTTTATGCAGGGCATGATGGCCCAGATGACTCAAATGGCACGTCTCATGGAGACGATGCAGAACTCAGCTACTCAGAATCAACAGGCTCCTCTGCCGCCACCTCAGGGGCAGAAGAGGGGTGTGAGCAGTATTATTAGCGACATCTCTCGCTAGAGACCACCTACCTTTGAGGGATCATCTGAGCCGGCGGATATTGTTCATTGGCTTGAGCATTTGAAGAAGTTATTTGCTATGGTGGATTGCCCCGAAGGGCATAATGTTTCAGTTGCGGCTTACTATCTAGGTAAGAACGCTCATTCGTGGTGGTTATCGTTGAAGCCCACCGACGGATCATGTGCTTGGGATCAATTCAAGACTCTTATGATGGAGAGGTATTATCCGGCCCCACTCAGAGAGGCCAAGTTATCGGAATTACTCACTCCCGACCTCTCAGCGGACGATGATGTTCTCGCCATTGCCGAGAAATTTCAGGAGCTTCTCCCTTTCACCTCGTCTATTATTCACCCCAAGGCGGACAAGATCAAGTATTTCAGTAAGAGATTGAAGCCTCATATGCGGATGCAATTGATTAATCACAATTGCACCACTTTGGCTGAATTCATTGAGAAATCTCTTACTTATGAGCTTACTGCTAAGGAGATTGCTAAGCAACAACCTTCATCTGCTGGCAAGAAGTCTAAGAATCGAAATCAGCCTAAAGGCAGTCAGGCAACTTTCAAGAAGCCTAAAGCGGGCTCTACTTTCACTGAGCGACCTCCTATGGCGCCCAGACCCACGGAATCTCAGTCACGAGCGGCTAGTTCGGCCATTACCAGTTTCAACTGTGGAGAACACGGTCATTACAGCACAAAATGTTTGAGGCAAACCGTCACGTGTAATAATTGTGGAATGGCGGGGCATAAGGCCCGTTTTTGCCGAAGGGACTCCAAACCTACTCCGGCGTCATCTCAGGCCCTGAAGCAGTCAGCTGTTCATAATCAGGCCACTCAGTCTGCGTCGTTCAAGACGACGGGAGCAAATAAAGGTGGAGCCAAGAGCTATCAGATGGGAGTGTCCGGTTCGGGGGCCGACAAGCCCCGAATTTATGAGATGAAGAGAGCTGATGATCCGGAAGCCTGAACGATCTCAGGTACACTCGAAATCCTATCTCAACCTGTGTGTACCCTTTTTGATACTGGTGCATCGCATTCATTCATTTCCGAGTTATGTTTGAGTAGACTACGTCTGGGTAGTGCTACTAGTTGTGAGCCTTATGTCATTGGTCTACCTGGTGGTAGAAGAATTATCGGGAATCGTGAGATTAAGAATTGTCCGATTCAGTTTCATGGTTGTGATTGGTTAGCAAACCTAATAGTGGTAGATTTACCGAGAGACGACGTCATCTTGGGTATTGATTGGATGGATCGTCACGATGCCACCATTAGTATCCGTAAGCGTATGGTCACTATCATTTCAGACGATGGAGTCGAATGTGTTTTTCAGGGAGGTAATCCCAGCTGTTCCGGTAGAGTCATCAACTTGATGAAAGAAGTGAAATTACTCAGTCAGGGGTGTGTCGGTTATTGGTGCTATATGACCAAGACCGAGAAACCATCAGTAATGTTGATGGATATTCCTGCAGTGAGAGAATATGCCGATGTTTTTCCAGACGAGTTACCTGATTTGCCTCCACAGAGAGATGTGGAATTCACGATTGAGTTGGATCCCGGTACGTCCCCGATATCGAAGGCACCGTACCAGATGGCCCCGACCGAAATACAGGAGTTGAAGAATCAATTAGAGGATCTGACCGAGAAGGGTTATATTCGACCGAGTGCGTCCCCGTGGGGAGCACCAGTGTTATTTGTCAAGAAGAAGGATGGTTCGTTCCACTTGTGTATTGATTACCGGGAATTGAACCAGGTGACGATCAAGAACAAATATCCTCTACCCCGTATCGATGATCTTTTGGATCAACTCCAGGGAGCTTCAGTGTTTTCCAAGATTGACTTAATATCTGGATATCATCAGTTGCGAATTCTAGAGTCGGATATCGCAAGGACAGCGTTCCGAACACGCTATGGTCATTATGAGATTGTGGTAATGCCGTTTGGGTTAACAAATGCACCTGCGGTATTCATGGAGTTAATGAATCGGGTTTTCATCAACTATTTGGATCAGTTCGTGGTTGTCTTTATTGATGACATTTTAATTTATTCTCGTGACCGGGAGGAGCACGAGTTTCACCTTCATTAGGTGCTCGACGTGTTGAGACGAGAGCAACTTTATGGAAAGTTTTCCAAATGTGAGTTTTGGATGTCCGAAGTGACGTTTCTTGGACATGTAATTTCATCAGACAGAGTTCGTGTTGATCCTCAGAAGATGGAGGCTATCCGTGATTGTATACCTCCGAAGAATGTTAAGGAAATTTGAAGCTTTCTCAGATTAGCCGGTTATTATCGGTGGTTTGTGGAAGGATTTTCTAAAATCGCTCAACCAATGACGAACCTTTTAAGGAAAGATAATAAATACACGTGGTCCGATGCGTGTCAACAGAGTTTTGAGGAACTCAAGAGCCGGTTAATTTCAGCACCTGTCCTTTCTCTACCACAAGGGACGGAAGGATTTCTGGTTTATAGTGATGCGTCCGGATTGGGTCTCGGATGTGAACTAATGCAGAACGGGAAAGTTATTTCTTATGCTTCATGGCAATTGAGACCTTACGAGGTTAATTATCCGACCCACGACCTGAAGCTAGCAGCCGTGGTATTCGCATTGAAGATTTGGCGTCATTATCTTTATCGCATTACCTGTCAGATATTCACCGATCATAAGAGTTTAAAGTATATATTCACTCAGAAGGAGTTAAATATGCGACAGAGATGGTAGTTGGAACTAATAAAAGATTATGATATTGAGATACTTTACCACCCGGGCAAGGTGAACGTTGTCGCCGACGCCTTGAGTCGTAAGTCCTTTCAGAAGCAGATGCTTGCTCGATTAATAGTTCAGAAGAAACTTCAATAGGAATTTCTGAGACCCGAGACCAAGGTCTGGTTACAGCGAGTACAAGGGCAACTTTGTACGTTCGAGATTTCATCGCCACTTGAGGAGGCGATCAGGGAGAATCAGGGTTCAGACCCATTTTTGTTACGCATTCGAAACGATGTGACTCAGGAGAAAGCCTCTGGATTTGTGGTCCACGGGGATGGACTTGTAGGTCACAAGTCGTCCAGGAACAAGTCTAGAGGGGGGGTGAATAGACTTGTTGAAACTCTTAGACTCTTTTTCTCAAATAGTGAGTTTCTTTAGCTGATAGGTAAACAAATGACTTGGAGTCGTTTGTTCTTAATATGTGCGGAAGTCAGCTGATGACGAATAAAAAGCAACTAATGAAACACTTAACAATGAATGCAGCAGTTAAAATATGATGCTATAAAACAGTAAAGAACGCAGGCAATTATAGTGGTCTCAGAGGTGGGGTAATCCTCTACTAATCCACTTTTCTCAAAACCAGTTGGAGATGAATTCACTATAATTCTCAACCAGTGATAAATATTACAGTGATTCAACAAAACTACAACAGCTTCCAACCAGTGGAAATCCGTTCCGTTGTAACACACTTGACTGCCTTGCACCTCTTGATCCTCGATCCTTGGATGCCTTTACAGTCTCTTAACTTCAACCAGTGAAGTACCCCGAACTCAGGATTATAGACAAGAGTTTTTGTCTTCTCCAACTAAGTGCTTCTTCAAGTATGAACTTTTTAGAACCGCTCTTTTCACGATGCTGTATTTCGCTTTTTGATAGCTTGAATGCTTTGATCACTTGAAAGTATGTTCGCACCGGTAGTTGCTCAACTTCAAATCTTCGGATATATATAGGTGTTGATCCATGAGCATTCCTTCATAGCCGTTGCAAATCTGTAACAAATCAGTCCGTTGGAGGGAGACTTCTTTGTTTATTCTTTTCGGAATGTTGCAAGGCTGGATTCCCATATTTTAATCTATCTTCCGACCGTTGTGAAGACTTCTGCATGTGATGCGCCGAATCTTTTGAATATAAAACGATTAAAGTCTTCAAGGTGGGTCTGGATAGCTTATTTAATTCATATCTTTTGCGGGAATCACTCCAATTTGTCTCTTCACATTGCATGTGACTTTCCGTAATACTTGACTTTTCAACGCATGCTGACGTGGACTTGGAGTACTTGGCTGATCTCGACTAGGCTGATGAGTAGTTAACTTCTCTGCAGTCTGGACCTCTCTGATGTTCACTGTTTAGGACTTGACTGATCAGGTGACTTGTCTGAGGTACCTTGGCTGCAGTCTGGTCAAACATCCCTGATAATTTTTGTTGACCAGAACTACTCTGACTTGACTCGGCTGATCCTCTCTGATGCACTTAGATGTACTTTATTACTTAGCCGATTTTTAGCCTAACTTATTTTTGTCCTATAGAAGATACTCATTTGGTTCTTCTTTACATTTTGCCAAGTTTTAAACTTAACGTATTTGCCTATGGAAGATACTCATTTGGTTCTTCCTTACATTTTTGCCAAGTATTAAAAATTTGAATTTATACTGATGACATCATCAAAATCTAACAAGTATTCCTAACAAATTCCCCCTATTTTGATGATGGCAAAACTTTAAACAAGTAATCAAATGATCAAGTCTGCACTTGAGTGCAAGACACAAAATCAAAATCAGTCTTGTTTTGAGACAACTAGGAGTTGTCATTCAAATGACTGTTATATATTAATTTTCTGTTGATTACAAGTACATGGCTTGAATAAAATAAATGCCAAAAATTAATCAATTACAAAAATTACAATTACATCCAAAAACTATCTGCCCCTTCCTCTGCGAACCGTTTGCTTAGGAGGTCTAAATAGTTTTGCACCGATTGGTCTATTATTGATGGGTGCAAGACCATATTTCCTCCTTATGACTAGGGCAGCAAAGTCTTGGTCTTCTTTTGAAGAGAACTTGTGCTCTTCACATAGCTTTCTAATTTCTCCTTGAAGCTCTAGCTCGTCAAGCTCATTATCTAAACGGGTCGGCGCTTCCACTGCTCTGAATAGAGGAAACATAGGATAAGCATCCCATTTGGCTGCATATTTAAGCAACATTTTCCATAGAGTAGGCCATCTAGCTTCCATGTAGTTTATGAATGACTGCTGGGGCGAGCATTCTTTATCTTGGAGAATCTCCAAGAGGTAGAACTGTTCTGAGAATTGTTTCTTGGCATTCGCCCAATTGTTCATGAATTCTGGTGGTAAGAATTCTTCAACATGCCAAAACTGTTTGCCTTCCCATTCGAATCTTTGTTCTTCTTTCTCTCTTGTTCTTCTCTTCTTCTCCACAAACTGCTTTTCAGGTTGGCTGGGGGCAGATATCTCCTTTCTTTTCAGACTTGATGGTCCTCCTTCAATTTGGAGAATATCTTGCCTCTTCTTTGATCGTAGCTCTTTCCTTATTTCTCCTTGAGTACTTCCTTCCCCCTGTATTCTATCTTCCCCCTTTTTGCCAGCATCAACTATCGTAGTCAGCTTCTGCTCTATCCTGCTCATCCAGTCAGACATGCCAAATGGCATTCTGTTGTTGGTAGGGGGAGGAGGTGGAGATATTTCTCTCTGCAGCAAAGTGTCAATCTTTGCATTGATGGTTTGGAGGTCACGAGTGACCTGAGATGCCAGCAGCTCTCCAATGGTATCTTTCACTATCTGCCTGATCAGCTCAGTCACCGCAGGTGAGATCTGATCTGGTGGAGAGTGCTCGCCTGAGCCTTCTGCAATTGAACCACCAGACTGCAGGCTCCTATCTGCAGCTGGTACTCCAGATGGGGTCTTTTCTGGGGTCCCTGATCTGGAGTCCTCAGCCAATTCTGCATCCAGGCTGGTGTACCGGCCATGCTGCCCAGTCCTATCTGCAGCCTCTTGTATTGGCTCTTGCTCCGGCTCCCTTTCTCCTTCTTCCTTCTCTTGCTTTTTCTCCTGCTCTTCCTCCTTTTCTTCTTCAATATTTTCTTTTTCTTTCTAAGCTCCTTTATCTCCTCCTTCATCTTTATCATCATCCTCATCATCATCATTATTGTCATCATCCTTTTTCTCATCTTTTTCTCCTTCATCCTCATCATCTTTTTCTCCTTCATCATTATCCTTCTCTTCTTCATCCTGTTCTACTTCTTCTTCTTCTTCAATCAACTCTTCTGTTTTCTCCACTTCCTCAGAATGTTTTTCAACTAGAATCTTTTCTTCTTCTTCTTCTCTCTGCTCTTCTTCTTCGTCGACTAAACTAATAACTTCTTCTTCTCCATCTACCTCTTCAATCCTAATTTCTCTCTTCTTCCTCCTCATCCTTTTGTTCAAATGAACCATCAAAAATACTAAACATAATGGAATGGATGAATTGGTCCATGTTGGTTTTAAAATGAGACATGAACCAATTATCCTGGAGGATTAAAACTAAGTCTGATTCTTTACAAAAATGAATCAGCACCTCCTCTGTGGCTTGGGGATACTCCCAACCACTGGTTTCAATATAAGACTGAAGATTTGTAAATGACAGAGATTTGAAAAACTTCCACTCTTCAAAAATATTGACAAAAGAGTGTTTTAATGCTTGTGGTTTAACAAGCTGTAATTGTTCAATGGATAGATTGAAAATATTATTTTCCAGTAGGTTAAAGATATAATTGGCTTCAGGGATTGAGAAGATTAGACCTGCTTCTTCCTATGGAATGGATGCTGGAGTGAGGACAGCCACAATCTGAGTTTCCAGGCTGCCTAGGGCAGGCTGGTCTTCCAGGTGAGTAGGTGACCTGGCTGCAGTGCTGGCATGATGATCTGACTGCTCTTCCTCACTAAACTGCAGTCACCTGGGCCTCTTGGGAGAGGGTTCTGGGGATGACTGCATGATAGATGGCTCTCCAGGGGCTAGTCCCCTTCTCTTAAATCGGACAGCTATTGGAGTGTTGTCGGACTCGGAGTCTGACTCGACTGCAGTTGGGTTGTCGGCTGCAGGTCGGTCCGACTTGCCTGATGAATGATATCTGGGGGAAGTCCGTGTGTCAGGCAGCTCCTTCAACATCTGGGCTGCTCTCCTGTTGTTCCCTAGCCTCCCCAAAGTTTCTTGGTTCAGATGACCAAGTCTCTTGTTGGTATGGAAGGGGTCAATACTTCCCTTCGCCATACCTGTCTTCTCCAGAATCCAACTCAGCTGCGTTCCAAACGCCAACTTGGATTTAAATCTTTTTTCATCAGAAAGCCATTCGGCTTTGTTGACTTCTCGAATAAGTTGCCTAAAAATGTAATCCGCCCAATCAATTTCCTCATCTTGAATTAGTGCTCCCAGCACCATGAACTTCGCCGACGACAGTTGATCGTAATTGCCGGGCATTCCCATAATGATCTTGTTGGTTATATCCAATGCAAAACGATAGACCTTTTTAATCTCACTCCTTTTAGCAGTGAGTTTCAGCTTTTCCGGCAGATTCTCCACCTTGATCTTCTTCCAGGTTTCGGCGGCTAACTGTTTGAGAGCTTCGACAGCTATACCGCGGTGTTTCATACCAAACACTGTACGAATCGACTCCCGCGATATGTCGACTTGTCTTCCACCAACAGTGCTCCGAATTCTATCCAGAATCAAATGGTCTTCGCGGTAGAACGCGATAACATCTTCCTTGTACAAATGTTGAGGGTTAATGTCCAGGAATGGGTAGATCCCATTGAGCTTCATCGTACGGATTAGGTCAAGCACGTCGTAATTCTCCACATTTGCTTCCAATAAGCCTTCGAAATCGACGACCAGGGAGAAGATAATCTGGTCCTTGACCGGCTTTAGGTTGACGCCTTCGAAGTACGATTCCATTTCTGCAAACAAAGGATTTTTTAGTGTATTTGGAGTTCAAGAATTTTTGCTCTGTAAATTTTTGCTCTGTAGATCTAGGGTAAGCGTAAAAGGTAAAGTGAAGAGGTTTCATTCCTTATAAAGAAGATGAAAAGACGTATGGATTAAATTATTATATATATTTGAAACGGTGGTATGCCTTTTGAGATTCTTTTAAATTTCAAATTTGAATCGGTTGTCCAGGTGTAGTTTTTAAAATTTGACGGTTGGTTTTAATTGGCCACCGTGGAGGTCGATTTATCAAGTGATTGCCACGTGTTTTTAAAATGCCACTTTGTAAATCAGACATTAATATATTTAAATGCCATTGTGGACCAAAATTAATATAACATTATTATACATTTGGCAGATAATAATTAAATATTCAGAGGTCGGTTGAGATTAGAAAACTTAGCTGGTTTGACTGTTGACTGTTGACCGCTCTGCATCAGGTGAGTTGACTTCATGGACTTCTCGCCTGAGATTCTGATCAGCTAGGTTCCTTTGTCCGTCCTTCGTCCTCTTGTCTGCATCAGCTAGGATCTGATTTCTTTAATCAGCTGGGTCCTTCCTTCCTCTAAGATGCTTTAGCTTGCTTCTGTACTAGATTCCCAATCTAGTAATCCAAGATCTCTGCTCAGCTCCAAAAATATTTCTTCTGGCAAAGGTTTGGTAAAGATGTCAGCTATTTGGTAGTTTGTGCTGACTCTTTCAACTCTAACTCTTTTGTTAAGTACATGGTCTCTGATGAAGTGATGCTTAACATCAATGTGCTTCGTCCTTGAATGCAAAACCGGATTGTTGGTTATTGTAATAGCACTATTGTTGTCACACCAGATAGGGACTTCATTGGCAATGATATTATAATCCCTTAGCTGCTGTCTGGTCCATAAGATCTGCCTGTGACTACTGCGACTAGGTATTACGACTGTGGTGGAGATAGAGTTAGAAACCTGCTTCTTGCTAAACCAGGATATCAGTCTGGTTCCTAGGAATTGGCACGTTCCACTAGTGCTTTTCTTATTGATTCTGCAACCTGCGAAATCTGCATCTGAATATCCTGACAGCTCGAAGTTATCATCCTTAGGATACCATAGTCCAACATTGACTGTAGACTTAAGGTATTTTATTATCCTCTTGGTTGCATCTAGGTGTGACTGCTTCGGCTTGGACTGGAATCGTGCACAAACTCCTACGGCATAGGATATGTCTGGCCTGCTTGCAGTGAGGTACAGAAGTGATCCAATAAGTCCTCTGTAGTGGGTTGAGTCCACTGATATGCCTGCCTCGTCTGCATCCAGGTGAGTACTTGTGCTCATAGGAATTCTTGCTGGCTTGGCTGATTCCATTCCATATCTCTTTATCAGATCTTTGGTATACTTAGCTTGGTTGATGAAAATTCCTTTTTGCATCTGCTTAACTTGTAGTCCGAGAAAGAAGTTAAGCTTTCCCATCATACTCATCTCAAATTCTCCTTGCATGAGGTTGGAGAATTTCTCACATAGATCTGGATTGGTTGAACCGAATATGATGTCATCCACATATATCTGGACTATTAATATGTGGCCTTCGTGCTCCACTCTGAATAGGGTCTTGTCCACCTTCCCTTTGCAAAAACCATTTTTCTCAAGAAACACAGACAGTGTTTCATACCACGCTCTTGGTGCTTGCTTAAGTCCATAGAGCGCCTTCAACAACTTATAGACTTTGTCTCCTTTGACAAAACCTGGGGGTTGCTCTACATAGACTTCTTCTTCTAGGATGCCATTTAGAAAATCACTCTTTACATCCATTTGATAGACTTCAAAATCCTTAAATGCAGCATATGCAAGGAATAGTCTGATGGCCTCTAATCTTGCAACAGGTGCATAGGTTTCATCAAAATCTATTCCTTCACACTGTGCATAACCTTTTGCTACAAGTTTGGCCTTATTCCCAACAACAGCTCCGTCTTCATCACTCTTATTTTTGTACACCCATTTGGTGCCAATAACCTTCTTGTGATCAGGTCTGTCTGTTAGTTCCCAAACTTTGTTTCTTTCCATCTGCTCCAGTTCTTCTTGCATGGCATTTATCCAGGAATAATCTTCCAAAGCTTGTTCTGTTGTTTTAGGTTCTATCTGTGACATAAAGCATGAGAACATAGCCATTCCTACGGGTAGAGTTGACTGTCTTGTCTTAATTCCATCAGTCAGGTTCCCGATGATTTGCTGGATTGGCTGATCTTTGAGCCATTTGGGGATATCGTCTTCTTCTGGGTTTGTTCCCCCTGTTGGATTGCTCTGGTGGATTTATGCATCAGCTGGGTTTGGGTCTGCAACTGGATCAGATACCGTCTTGTCATCTGCAGGTTGGGTCTGATCTGCAGGTGAGTCTTTATCAGCTACAGCTGGGTCTTCATCAGCAGTAACTGTAGGTTTGGTGATCCTGTCTGATCTGCAGTTGGGTCTTCAGCAGCTACAGTTGAATCTTCAGGATGGTCTGCAGGTGAGTCCACCATTCCAGTGTCATGTACAATGACTTCTTCAAGGGTTGCTGTTTTGAGCTTGTTTTCAATTAACTCAACTTGCTTCCTGTACTCAATAGTAGATTCATCAAAAACAACATGGGGTGTTTCTTCCACAACTAAGGTTCTTTTGTTGAATACTCTATATGACTTGCTTCTTTGTGAGTATCCCATAAAGAGACCGTCATCAGTTTTAGCATCAAAGGCATTTAGTTGTGTTTTACCGTTGTTGTGGATGAAACACTTACAACCAAAAACATGAAAATAAGCAACAGTAGGAGTTCTATTATTCCAAACCTCATAGGGAGTTTTGCCATGTCTCCCTACTATCATACTCCTGTTCTGAGTATGGCAAGCTCTGTTGACAGCTTCAGCCCAGAACCTCTTCAGCCCAGCATCCTGCCTGCATGAGCTAAAAAAATGCGCGAGGCGCATCTTGCGATTCGACCTGTGAGATCTGCACTAGAATGTGGTTAAATGAATTGATTTGGACTACTTATACCAACAAGATGCATCTTCTTTTCTGGTAACCATCTCATAGTAACTCCAAAGCTAAGCGTGCTTGGCCTGGAGTAGTTATGGGATGGGTGACCCCCTGGGAAGTTTCTCAGGTGCGCGTGAGTGAGGACAAAGCGCGCTAGAAAAGACTCATGTTGGTACAGTGAGGACAGTCTTCATCATTTCTGGGACCAACAATTGGTATCAGAGCAGGTCACGGGTGCGGATTCCCTCGGAGTATCCTAAAATAGAGGCTGCCAGAGTGTTGGAACTGAGAGGCGGGCATGCAACAGATGTTGCCACTTGGCCGGAGGCCGAGATCTTTGGTGCGGTGGAGGTTGTCAGTCTTTGGAGGGCTATGTGATCAAATCTAGTATCTTTGGGCGAGATCTTGGCGCGTGCGAGTAAACGGATGTGGAATAGATGCTGATGTCAAGTGCTGGAGGATTGTGTGAATGAATCTAGCCGCTAGAGGGCTGTGTGATCAAATCTAGTTCGCGGAGGTTTCGAGACTCTGGAGCTGAAATGCTGGAAGATACTGGGAGGGGGATTGTTGGGCTTCGGACCAGCATCCTCATTCTGCCTGCATGAGCTAAAAAAATGCACGAGGCGCATCTTGCGATTTGACCAGTGAGATCTGCACTAGAATGTGGTTAAATGAATTGATTTGGACTACTCATACCAACAAGATGCATCTTCTTTTCTGGTAACCATCTCATAGAAACTCCAAAGTTAAGCGTGCTTGGCCTGGAGTAGTTATGGGATGGGTGACCCCCTGGAAAGTTTCTCAGGTGCGCGTGAGTGAGGACAAAGCGCGCTAGAAAAGACTCGTGTTGGTACAGTGAGGACAGTCTTCATCATTTCTGGGACCAACAAATGTTTCTCTTCGACCCAATGATATAATTGCTTTGGGAGGAGGTACGCTAAATGATTATCAGTCGTGCGCAGGGGCCATGATGATCACTTTCCCGGCTGCACCAATCATTCGAGAGGGGAGATGGTGCTGTCCATCTCCAGGTGAGCTGAAACTTAACACGGATGCATCAGTTAAGGTAGGAGTTTCGTTCATGGGCTGTGGGGCAGTGATTCGTGATGAATCTGGGAGTGTTGTAGCATGTTGCGCCTCGCCTTTAGATGGATGTTTTCCACCTTTTATTGTTGAATTGTTGGCGCTTCGAGCAGGGTTGGAATTTGCGCAGAGCCTTGATCTACATGTCAATGAAGTGGAATGTTATGCACAAAAGGCGGTGGCGGCAGTGAATAGCAGTCCTGGAACTGGTGAGGACGAAATCGGGCTGATCTTGGAAGATATCCGGTCACAGCTAGGAGGACAGTTTCCTTCCAGTAAGCTTTCATTTGTACCACGCGAATGCAATACAGTTGCACACACTTTAGCAAGTTCTGTTTTTTCTTCTGGCTCTTTTGTTTATGGTTGTGTTGCTGTACCAAGATGGTTAAGTTCGGTTGTTTTGGCCGATCTTTGTTAATGAAAAGTTTCATGTTTCCTTTCAAAAAAAAATATATATGTAACCAACCGTATTTTTCCGCTGCGAACACTCTTTATGATTTTGCTTTCTAAGTTATGTCGATTGTAATCTGTAGAGATGTTAAACGGGCTCGGGCCCGTAGGGCTGGCCCGTTTAACCCGCCAAAAAACCGGGTTAGGGCCGATATTTCCTAGCCCGTTTAAATCCGAGCTTTTTTGGCCCGAACCGTTTAGCCCGAAGCCTGTTAGGGCTACCCGAAGCCCGATATGTATATATATATATATATATGTATATATATTGTTAATTTCAACTTACAGTAATACTATATTTATATAATATATATTAATATTATATATGTAATATATATTAATATTATATATAATATATATTATTACTGTATTTGTTAATATAGTGTGTATATTTATGTGTATATACATAAAAGTGTATTTTGTGTTATATTTATTATAGTATAGTTGTTATTATATATATAAAATATATTGTTACTTTTTTTTGTTTATGACTTATAAAAAAATAAAAAATAGATTTTTTAAATATTTAGCCCGTTTAGCCCGAAACCCGTTAGGGTTAGGGTTAGGGCCGATATTTCCTAGCCCGCTTAAATCCGGGCTTTTTTGGCCCGGACCGTTTAGCCCGAAGCCCGCTAGGGCTAGCCCGAAACCGCTAGGGCTAGCCCGTTTAACATCTCTAGTAATATGCTATGAAGCCTTTTTCTAAACTTCAAGGCTAATATTATAACTATGTATTCTACTTTGAATTCTAAGACATTCCCACGGGATTGACTCCCCTTCATGATACCTTGATAGGTCATTCATGAAAATCCACCCATATTCCTTATGAAACGTATGCTTCCTCCCCCGCTTCTTAATTCCTACCCCGTGTCATGCTCCGGCTGTGCCGTCCCTAGGGATAAGGGGCCGTGACAGCTAGTGTATTTGTTGTGTATTATTTACAGGTATTCAATTGGTTAGATGTTTGAAACCGAAGAGTTTCAGGTTTTGGTTCAGATTGGATTTAGAACAGATGGTTCAGGAATTTCCTGTGTATAGGATTGAAAATTATAGAAGAAAATTTGAGGGTTTACCTTGCAAAGGAAGATGATGATGATGATGATGATTATTGCATAACTGGAGAGAGTTGTTGTTGCTCGGACGACTAGAAAAAAAGTACTGCCTGTATTTGTGTATGTAAAGATTTTGTGCTGTATAAATATACAGTATTTATACTGTAGAATTTAGGTTTAGAGTTAGTAGAGTTTTGATCTGTGTAGAGTTCTCGTTGGATGTTAGGATCGATCAAAAGATAATATTAGTGATATTAATTATATAATTATTTTAAATCTTTATTTAATCAGCTTACTAATTTAGATTAAATTAATTAAATTGCTTTAATTAATCTTTATTAATAACCTATTAATTTATGATATTAATAACAATAGAAAATTAAATTGTTAGATTAATAATAATAATAGTTTCTTAATATTACATTTAGAATAAGCAAGTAAAATTGATTTGGGCTAACGCATTAATTTGGACTACTCATAGAAATAAATATTACAGAGATATAGTAATATGAGAGCTTGGACTCGAGCCTGGAGCGTAAACTACAATCATGATATGCGAATAAAGGGAAAATTTGACCTTATTTAATACTTGAAATGAAATTCGTAAATAAATTGTTGGACATTTAAAATATTGATGCGCTTTCTATAAATTATAAAATAAATGCATGTTCAAAAATCGGGGAGTCACATATATGAACTGATAGAATTAAAAAAGGAAAACAAACTTTTGCATCAAACAACCAAAACTAACTTTTTTCAAAAAAATACATTAAAAAAACATGTGCATCAAACAATTAAATGAAAAACGTGTATTCTACCAAGCTAAGTACATGGGCATGAAACAATATATAATAACATGTGAATATAAATGAGGTTTTATTTCTCTATTTGAGATTTTTGCTTATTTAATATAACATTTTTCAGTATTTTGTGAGATGTTAATTTCCACTTACAAGATTAATTCCACCATGAAGAAAAACCAAGTGATCACTCAAATATTATGGACTAATCTGTAATATTGAAATCTAGTGAAGGTAGTATATGTAATTCACCTTTATTATTTAATATAGACAAGCATTGAATTATATTAACATGTGAGATTGAAAACTAAACATGTAAAGTATGTAGATAAACACTTAAATATATTATGATTGAACCTACAACAAAAGGGGCTAACTAACCAGTGGTGGACTGGTCAATAATTTCGCCATAGAGGTATCCCCGTACCCTCCACACAGGTAAGCTCTGTCAATAAATAATATTGAATTTTTCATGATTTGATCGATGCAAAGAAATACTTATAACAGTAAAAGTAGTAGCAAAATTTACTTACTATGCACGAATCCACCTCCATAGGATCACAACAGGTCGAGATTGACATGTCTGACAAAGCATCTGACATATTGTCATCCTCCATGGTGAAAGATCCAAGAACAAGGTACAACTGAGGCCAATATTTTCATTTAAGTCAAACATTCTCATTTAAATTTGACTAAAGCGCAATTCTAACATACTAAACTATATTTCTATTCACCAAAAGACAAACAAGATTGATACTAATAAGAATCATATATATGTGCAATCTTAGTCAAGTGCTTAAGAATTATCTGGTGCAATTATAGTTGGACATACACACACTGCAGTGCAATTATAGTTTGACATACAGACACTGCAGTGCAATTATATAGTTTGACATATGAGGTATAAATGAGATAGACATTCTTAGTATCCACTTACTACTGACTATTATCTAACACATATACTAGCAAAAAAGGATTGCTTTACCTTTTTATGTTCTGCAAGCTCCGGCAAGTCGTAGTTAGACTGTTTCTTTGATCCTGTATCAGCAGTTTTGCCTTTTTTCCTCTTTGTACTCAGTATTGCTCTACTACATCATCCACTTTCCCTTTTCCTTTTCTTGAGGCTTCATCTTTTTTTTTTTTTTTTGAAACCGAGGTTAGAACTTCTGGCACTGTTAGTCATAGGATAACACATTGCATGATCTGCTTCTGGGTTAAATCGCGAGATGTGTATCTCAGGGTTCTTAAATATCCTCAACTACCTGCGCCTTGAGTCGTCACAGTGATTGCTTCATCTTGACATCCAAATCCGCGAGTTCACCGAGATCTGCCATGCTTGCCACCGAAACCTCAATATTTAATTGTTCCACCGTCTGCAGGGCTGGCCTAACCCTTAGTCAAAGACTAAGATTGGGCCTTGAGAAATTCAATTCCAAAGTGTTGCCACTAGGAATTGAACCCCTGACCTCCAACTAAATTGAAGGTCAGGTGACCAACTGCGCCAAGGCAGTTGGTTAAGGCTTCATCTTTTTCTATCCCCACTTCGTTGTTATCTTCCATGTCTTCAAATCTGAAGTAGATACAGCTCGCAGCACAATCTGAGCCAGCTCGTTTCCCTCCAATCCCAAAAATCCCTGAACAATATAGAAGGCTGGAATTAACTACATAAAGAAACATACTGTGTTTAAAATAAAAAAAATATATAAAATAAAAATAGCATCACAACAAGTGCATACAGCATAAAATGGGACATAAAAAGTTAGATGACTTAGTATATTTCTGGAATCATCTTAACTCCTATTCTATCACTGTGTATTCCTATTACCAGCAATGGCACTCCAGAAAACACTGATAAGCCAAAGTTTAATAATAAGGTCAATAATGTATTCAATTCTAAGACAGTTCACTGAAACCAATTCTCCCACAAGAGGTTAATGCAAATATTGTAGTTCTTGTTCAACATCGCAGCAGCATTAAAGATATAGAAATCGTATTGGTAAAAGACTCTGTGATTAGAAATACATGTTAATGCCTAAATCAAGATCTGCGTAGGTGATAAAATCAAACAGTTGCAGGACATCAGGCTAATACCTTCAAGATCCAAGCACAATCTGAGCCAACTCTTGCTCTCCAATCCCAAAACGCCCTGAAACATATACAAGGTTGAAATTAACTACAGAAAGAAGTATATATGTATTGTGTGGAAAAAAAAAGCATCACACCAAGTACATGAAGCCTAAAAAGTTAGATGGTCAAGTATATATGAATACATTCTATCTTCAGGAATCCTCTTAGCTCCTATTATATGATGTGTATACCTATTACCAGTAATGGTCCTCCAGAAAACACTGATAAGCCAAAGAATAATAATAAGTTAAACAACGGTTTCACTTCCAAGACAGTTCACTGAAACTTATTCTCCCAGTAGAGATTAATGCAAATATTGTTAGTTCTTATACATCATGGCAATAGTTTTTAGATAGGAAAGTGTAGTCGTGTGGTGAAAAACTTGCACCGTAATGCCTAAATCAAGATCTCCACAGGTGATAAAATCAAACAATTGCAGGACATCACCCTAATACCTTCTACAATCATAAAGGGTGGTCAAGGTGTTCATAATAGTCAATTTCAAGCATACATGAACCCAACACAAAATTAAGCACATAAAATAAGTCACAAAATAGCCATAAGATCTACTTGCCCAGAACTTGTAGAGCAATAAACATTCACTATTGAGTATCAACAAGGCAGAAAAAATCCTCTAAAACCCCAGAATTCTCCAATATATTGTTACAAGGCAGAATATATCAAGGGTGAAATATGCAAATTCTGAAAGTCAAAGGAGGGGAGTTGAATATTTTTAAATGGCAGCTTAACTATCTCCACCGCCTCTGTAATATCCGAGATTTTTATTTTGATTTATTCGAATTTTTCTTTTTCTTAGACCGGAAATTTCTCGGTTTCCGAGCGTTGGTATTATTTTTCTCGACAATCGATTTTGTGTTTATGGCCATAGGTGGTGATTTGTTGTATGTTAATTTCATTTCGGATCGATGTTGTTGTCATGAGCGTTTAAATCGTGTTCGTTCCGTGCATTTTTAGGAATCGAGTCGTCGAGCCACGGCAAGTAGGCGGCCAGACGGTTGCGGGAGAGGAACCGCACGGATCTTTGGTCGCTGCCGTCTGATTGCGGAAGGACCGGCCTGGCGTACGCTTCTGGCCGGACAGTGCGTGCGCTAACCGCGAGAGTAGCGCACGCCACTGCCGGAGGTAACGCACGCTAATCGGCCCGACGATCTAAGCGGTAAGTGCGGACTTGGCCGGACGGCGAGTAGCGCTGCCTTCTGACCGGACAGCTGCGCGCTTCTTTCAGCGAGCAGCGCACGCTATCTGGCTCGGCCGCCGCTTCTGGCCGGACAATTTGTCGATGGGTCTGGGCGGGCGATTGCGCCGCCTTCTTGCCGATGTCTTGCGCCTTCTCGGACCCGGCGAAGATTGCAGACGGGGCGGCCGATAGCGCACGCTACCGGACATCTAGCGCCGCTAGTCGGATTTACCCGATATATATATGGCCAAAGCGACCACTGTTTTCACCCATTTTTCACTTCCCTTCCTTCATGTCCGCGGCTGGATCTTTTGAGAGATAGGAGACATGTTAGTGAACAACAAACCCACGAAGATCCTGAGTCCATATCATTGATCGATCAATCCATAACATCCTTCAATCGACCGAATTAAGGTTAGTTTTTCCTAAAATCCAAACTTTGGGAAATTTGGGGATCTTGGTAGATTTCGTCCGTTTGAGCCTTTAAATTACTGATGGATAATTGTAGATTAAGTTGTATTCTATGATTTTCATCATCTTTCCACGGTTTTACCATTTCCAATTCGTCGATTATATGAACTTCCGTTTGACGCCTTCAAAGTGTCCGGGGAAATGCCGCAGAGAGGAATTTGGTCGTTTTGTGATGTTTTTCTTCATATGATTGATTGTTTATTCGATGATAGGATATTAGGGACGATTTCCCTACAAAAATCTGGTGTTGAGCCCTTCCGATCGTTGTTTTCGTTGGAGTTCCGGATTTTGCCAACCGACCGTACTTTCGGAGTATCCACGAGAGATTACCAAGGCAAGTACCTTGATATACGAATTGTAACTGCGTGAAATCATCGTTGTCGAAGTGTATGAATTTATACGGATATATATATATATATATATGTGTGTGTGTATATATATATATATATGTGTGTGTATATATATATATAGATTTATATATATTTATATGTTAAATATATGTATGTATATACGTATATTGATATATATGCCTATGTCGGTGAACGACGAGTGGTGAATGCTAACACTAGTTGACGTACTCAACATGGATTGATGGATGAACTATAGTTATTCATATAATATAGTAAGGTTATATGAATATATATATATATATATATATTCGGTTGAGTCGCAATACAAGGATATATGTGTAGCGTTGGTTGGTTGTGCCGAAGGCTTATTGTGTTGGGTCTTGAATTGATAACGTGCGTGTTATTGTTTATTGTGTGGTTATGGACTGGCGGATAAATTGTGTGAATTGGTGTATTGATTTGATAGTTGTTGAAATGATTGATTGTGTACTTGATGTTTGTAATAATGTGAATACTTGTTGTGAGAGGCGTCGTATCCGGGAACCTCTGAGGGCGGGGTGTGTACTCCGGCCTGGTGTACGCTGCAATGTGCGGCTCCATATGTTTGGTGAACACCGGTGTTACCTAATGCACGTGCAAGGGGCGGCTCTGTTAGGAGTGATCGCCGGCACGGTGACATGTTCAAGGGGCGGCCAACATAGTGGAGTGAATGCCGGTACACAGGTGTGCAAGGGAGGCGCCTGGCAGGCTTATTGGTAACGGATATTCGAGTGATAGCTAAGACCCCGTTACCGAACAATCCTCGTATTTCAAAGTTCTTTCAACTCTTTTCACATACTGGTCTCGATATAGATTGTGATTCGTGTTTTTGAAAGCTTGTTTCAAATTATTTTTAAAACGTTGGTATCGGGGTTAATTAACCAAGGATGTTTGACGAAATCTCCGAGTGTTAATTAATCAAGGGTCTTGAGCAGGAATTGTCGAATGAGAGGCTGTGCCTTTGATTGTACTGTGATGATTATTCTGTGCATTGGGTCGAGGACCCCGAATAACGTTGTAATGGTTTTCCTGCAAATTGTTTTCCACATGTTGGGTCGAGGATCCGAGAGTTTTTGAAGTATTTTCTAAAAGTATTCCCATTTGATTTTCCAAAACCCCATGATGGCCTGAGTCAATAATAATGTTTTCAAACTTTCTTATCAAAATACTTTTCCTTTTATAAAAAGGGATTTTTCTGACTCCTTGGGCTCGTTTAAAGTTTCATTGGTGTTATGTTCCATACAGAGAATATGACTATGTGATTATCTTTCACTTTGGGTATGTGATGCTATTCTGTGTGGACTATGGGAATGTGTGGTTTGTGTTAAGGCTTAACGACTGTTGAGATTTGTGTTGTTATTATTCGTATATCTTGTATATTATGTACTTGCACTAGCAAAATTCCAGTTTGCTAACCCCAGAGTTTTCGGGGTGGGTGCCTGTTATGCGCTCGGGTTTTGGCGGCTCGGGAGCGATCACGGGATTGGCTTGGAAGGAGATGGAGGACAATGATACTAATCACACCAGAGTCAGAGTCTTTTCTTTTGTTTCATTCTGGTCGGTATTTTCTCTGTCGTTCGAGTATTCACCCTTGCATGGGTGTAGTTTTCATTTATTAAATTGAGTTGTCATTCTTTTTGGTGTTCAAGTTTATTATTGTCATTGCAATATGAATGTCGTTAGTTCTGAATTGGTTAATGACCTTGTCGGTCTGCTTTGTATTTAATTTTGACCCCGGTCAGTCAATCATTGAGTATTCTTTTGGAGTTTAGCCTGGTAGATCCTTGTGATAAGGGTCTACGGCGTGTGACATTCCCGGTCGTATTCTGGGGGTGTTACAGTCTCAGCCTCAACGGTCTTTAAATACTCACTTTACCTTCATTTGTCATTTTTATCATCAGAAAATTGCAGCTGAATTTCTCTCCAGAATCTTCTTTGTTCATTCCATTGTAACAAACTTCATCTATCCAATAACAAACCTTTTTCGGAAACTGTTTCTCATTGCTACGGATTCCTAATAGTGTTTGTTGCTAATTGATTGAACGTTTTCATTTCTTCATCGATTTCTAAGCGTTTGTATCAATTGGTATCGCAGCACTTTCCTGGTGCTCAGAATACGATTTCGACGAGTTTTTTTTTATTCCGGCGAGTTGTTACTATTCCGGCGCGTTTGTACGATTCCGGTGAAGTTGTTAGATTCTCCGGTGACGGTTATTCACTTTCGGATTAGTTATGGCACCACAAACGCGTACATCTCAGATAGAATTTCCGCCTAATTCAATGGAGGTTATGATGATGCAGCTGCAAGCACCTATTGAAAAACTTACTAATGATATGACTGTTATGTCTACTGATATAGCTGATTTGAAGAATAGAGGAGGTGCTCGTGCAAATAGAGGTCAAAATAGTCATGGAGATAATCCAAGGGATGCTGGTAGTGGAGGTCACTATGGCAGGTTGACTAAAGTTGACTTTCCAAAGTTCTATGGAGAAGATGTTCAAGGCTGGCTGTATAGAGTGAATCAGTTTTTTGAGATGGATCATATTGATAGTGATGCTCAGAAGTTCAAACTTGTGTCAATGCATGTTTTTGACAAGGCTTTGAATTGGCATCAGCAGTTTATGAAGATGCATGGTACTGTGATTAATTGGAGTGGATATGAGGAGAATATACTTAAGAGATTTGCTCCAATTTTTGAGGATCCAATGGTAGAACTTAAAAATCTCAAACATACAACTTCAGTTCAGGTATATCACGACTCCTTTGAAGTTTTACTTAATAAAGTTGAATTGAGTGAAAAGCATGCTATTAATTTGTTTATTGGTGGATTGAAAGACGAAGTAGGAGTGGCAGTTAGAATGTTTAAACCTCCAACTTTGGCAGAAGTATATTGCTATGCTAAAATGCAAGAGGCTAACCTAATTGGTACCAAGATTAGATGTTCACCAATTTTGCCAACTCCTAGGAGTAGTGTGGTCAGTAGTGAGGCAAATAGGAGTCATGTGGCAAATGCTAGATATACTACTCCTATGACTACCAATCCAAGCAATGCTACTCCAAATAGGTTCTATAAGAAACTCACTCAAAAGGAGTTGGAAGAAAAAAGGGCCAAACACCTGTGCTTTTATTGTGATGAAAGATACACACCTGGACACAAGTGCAGTGGTCAAGTGTTTTCATTGGAAGTAATTGGAAGTGGTGTAGTGTTGGGAGATGAGGATGGTGATTTGATATTGAATGAGGAAGGAGTAGTCAATATGAGTCCTAACTTCATGGATGAACCTACATTGATATCTCTAAATGCTTTATCTGGTGTAAACACCTATAGAACCATGAGAGTGAGAGGATTTGTGGGAAGGACTATTCTCCATGTGTTGGTTGATTCTGGAAGTACCCACAATTTCCTGGATTTGCACACTGCCAAGCAAATTGGTTGCAAACTCAGGAGAATTTGTCCTATGGAAGTATCTGTAGCTAATGGGATTGTGATGAATTGTTTGTATGAGTGTAAGAATTTCACATGGAAGTTCCAAGGAATCACTTATACTACTGATGTGTTGATACTACCATTGGGAGGTTGTGACATGGTTTTGGGCATCCAGTGGTTATCTACTCTAGGTGTTATTAAATGTGACTTCAAACACCTGACTATGGAGTACACTTATAACCAAAGAAGAGTACTTTTGAGAGGTACACATAAAGCTACACTTAAATGGATGAGTGGTAAGAAAAAAGGGGGTGATAAACAGGCAAACTCAGCTGAGTTATCAATGATGTCAGTATGTGTTTATCCTACCACATTGTTACAAGTAACAGTGGAAGATGATAATTGCCCTGCACCAATCAAAGCTGTGTTGGATGAGTTTGAGTCAATCTTTGAGGAGCCAAAGGAATTACCTCCAAAAAGGGCACATGACCATCACATACCACTTATCCCAAACACTCCTCCTATCATCATAAGACCTTATAAACACCCTCTAAACCAAAAGGATGCAATTGAAAGGATGGTATAGGAATTGCTTGAATCAGGAGTTATAAGAAACAGTCAAAGTTCTTTCTCTTCTACTATAGTCATGGTGAAGAAGAAAGATGGTACCTGAAGAATGTGTGTGGACTACAGGCAGTTGAACAAGTTCATATTCAAAGACAAGTTCCCTATTCCTGTTGTGGAAGAGTTGATTGATGAGTTGCATGGTTCTCACTACTTTTCCAAGTTGGAACTCAGGTCTGGTATCATCAAATTAGAATGAAGGAGGAAGATGTACACAAAACTGCTTTCAGAACACATGAGGGTCATTATGAGTTTCTTGTGATGCCTTTTGGTCTCACCAATGCACCCTAAACTTTTCAATCTTTGATGAATACTGTGTTCAAGGAGTTTTTGAGGAAGTTCACTTTGGTGTTTTTTGATGACATACTGGTATACAGCAGTACTTTGGATGCACATGTGGAACATCTCAAACAAGTGTTGACTGTGATGAAAGCTAACTCATTGTTTGCTAAAAGAAGCAAGTGTACTTTTGCTGCTACCAGTGTTGAGTATCTTGGCCATGTTATATCTAGAGAAGGAGTTGCAACTGATCCTTCTAAGATACAAGTAATGCAGCAGTGGCCTGTTCCAAGCACCATTAAACAGCTCAGAGGGTTCATGGGGTTAACAGGCTACTACAGGAAGTTTGTAAAGAATTATGCTATTATGAGTCAGCCTCTTACTGCTTTGATGAAGAAGAATGCATTCCAGTGGAATGAGTCTGCACAAAAGGCTTTTGAGACTTTGAAACAAGCAATGATACAAGCCTCAGTTTTGGCTTTGCCCAACTTTAACAAAGTATTTACAGTTGAAACAGATGCTTCAGGCATTGGAATTGGAGCAGTGCTACAACAAGAGGGGCATCCAATTGCTTATTTGAGTAAAACCTTGTCTACCAAGCATCAAGCACTTTCAACCTATGAAAAGGAATTCTTTGTTGTACTGATGGCCTTGGAAAAATGGAGGGGATACTTATTGGATAGACACTTTAAAATCAAAACAGATCACTTCAGTTTGAAATATCTGTTGGATCAAAGGGTCACCACTCCTTTTCAAGCCAAATGGCTGCCTAAACTGCTTGGTTATGATTATGAGATTGCTTATAAAAAGGGGAATGGAAATGTTGTAGCAGATGCATTGTCCAGAGTATCAAGTGGTACTGAGTTGAACAATGTGGTTTTGGCTCCCATAGCATCTGATCTACTACAACAGGTTAAAGACAGTTGTGTCAATGATGTTTCTTTACACAAGATCATTCAACAGCTACAAAATAAGACTTACAAGAAGGACAAGTATAGCTTGGAGAATGGATTGTTGAGAAGGAAAGGGAAGATTGTGATGGGTGATAATTCACAACTGAGAAGTACTATCATTGGGCATTATCACTCAGATGCAATGGGCGGCCATTCAGGAACAACAGGAACTGTACACAGGCTTGGAAATTTGTTCTATTGGAAAGGAATGCATAAGATGGTGAATCAGTTCATAAGAGAATGTGACATATGCCAGAGACAAAAGCCTGATTTGGCAGCCTATCCCGGTTTGTTACAACCATTGCCCCTTCCAGAGAAAGTATGGAGTTCCATATCCATGGATTTTGTGGAAAAGCTACCTAATTCACATGGTTATACAGTCATCTTTGTGGTGGTGGATAAGTTGAGCAAGTATGCACACTTTATGGCTATGAAGCACTCTTTTACAGCAAGTACAGTGGCTCAAGTGTTCTTGGACAATGTATATAAGCTTCATGGGTGGCCTGAATCTATCATAAGTGACAGAGATAAAGTGTTTTTGAGTCACTTTTGGCAATCCATGTTCAAAACATTGGGGGTTCAGTTGAAACTATCTACTGCCTACCATCCTCAAACAGATGGTCAGACAGAAATAGTTAATAAGTGCTTGGAATATTATTTGAGGTGTATGTGTGGAGAATGGCCAAAAGAGTGGACAACTTGGCTTCCCATGGCTGAGTTTTGGTATAACACCAATTACCACTCAGCAATAAACACCACACCCAATGAAGTAGTGTATGGCCAAACACCCCCATTGCACATTCCTTATGTGGCAGGAGAGAGTGTAGTGGAAGCTGTTGATAGATCAATGATGGCCAGGGAAGAAGCTATCAAGATGTGCAAGTTTCACTTGAAAAGAGCTCAAGACAGAATGGTTAATCAAGCAAACAAGCACAGAAGTGACAGAACTTTTGATGTGGGTATGTGGGTCTACTTAAAACTGCAACGTCACAGGCAAGTGACTATAAAGAAGGAGCAGCAGCATAAGTTGTCATCAAAGTATTATGGGCCCTTCTTAATTGTTGAGAAGATTAGGGCAGTTGCCTATAAGCTGGATTTGCCTCAAGGCAGCCAAGTGCATCCTGTTTTTCATGTATCACAATTGAAGATGTGCAAAGGGAGTGTTAATAAAATGGGCATGCTACCTCATTGTGGACCCAATGGACTACTGGAAGCTGAACCAATTGCTATTTTGGACAGGAAACTTGCCAAAATTAACAACAAACCAGTGGTATATGTGCTTGTGAAATGGAGTAACCACACCGATGAGGATGCTACTTGGGAATCTTATTCATATTTGCTTCAAAGGTACCCTACCTTTGAAGAACATTCTTGAGGAAAAGAATGATTTGAAGGAGTAGGGATTGTTACAAGGCAGAATATATCAAGGGTGAAAATATGCAAATTCTGAAAGTCAAAGGACGGGAGTTGAATATTTTTAAATGGCAGCTTAACTATCTCCACCGCCTCAGCCTCAACGGTCTTTAAATACTCACTTTACCTTCATTTGTCATTTTTATCATCAGAAAATTGTAGCTGAATTTCTCTCCAGAATCTTCTTTGTTCATTCCATTGTAACAAACTTCATCTATCCAATAACAAACCTTTTTCGGATCCTGTTACTCATTGCTATGGATTCCTAATAGTGTTTGTTGCTAATTGATTGAACGTTTTCATTTCTTCATCGATTTCTAAGCGTTTGTATCATATATTCAACAAACCAAGAGTTCAATACATAAACGGCAAACTAACCGGTAAAATTTACTCGCACAATTTGCGCTATACTTTGAGAAGACGGGAAACTGTGGGGCGGAAACGGATGAATTTGGGACTGGGTGAATTTAGGCACAATTTGGGGTGGACTATTTCCTATTTTTCTTCTTTTATTATGTTAAACGAGGCCTTACGAACCCGTGCGATGCACCGGCTATGCTTTTGGTTGAATATTTACGTGTTTTGTACGTAATATTTGTGGAGATGTTTATATACTTTTTATCAAGGTTGCGTCAATGTTTGTAATATAAGTTTTATATAATCATTTATATGTAATGTATTAGATTGTTTATTTATTTATTTTTTTTGTTCAATAAGTCTGTGATTTGTGTTTGTTATCACGGGATGAGGCTTTACGAACCCGTGCGATGCACCGCCTGTGTTTTGGTTTAATATCTACGTGTTTTTACGTAATGTTGGTGCAGACTCTTGACCTTCATAATTACTGTCGTAATCATCTTTCATCACCTAACAATCTGCATCATTGTTTGAAGACGATGATGGCAAATGTGTAGCAATATTTGATGTTGTCGAATCAGTTATTGATAATATCAACCTCATTGTTTTTTCCCTTTCATTGACTTTATAGTTTAATTCTTGTTGTTGTCCTTTTTTTCTTTTTTACTTTTTTTTTTTATTCTTAATTTCTCAAAATTTGGGATTGCTTAAGATGGTTTGGTTACACATTATTATAAATTTACATTATTAATTAATTTCTTTAATAAAACAATAACCATAAAAAAAGTCAATCAATCCGCCATCCCGTAGTCTCGATCAAAAAGCAGAAACCCACACGTCTCATAGCATTGCGATATTGTATAAAATTATTTGCTACATAATGTTTAGCGTAAAGTTTTAGAAATAAAGATAAAAGTATCTATTTGAACAAAACGGGCATCGTAATAATGAGAACCTTTATAAAAGAGTGTAGTGTTTATAAGAACACAAATTTAATGTATTTAATTATTTGATAAATAGGATGGGGTTCAAGTTATGTGTCACTATGTATTCCATTAAGTTATATATCACTTTGTATTCCATTAATTGAAGCGCAACTTCAATTGCATGGGTAGAGGTTATTATAGCACATGGTTCTATCCAGTGAACTTTATTGCATGGTTATGATTCATTATATTAGAAGTTTCTCTTAGTTGTTAAAATCACTTTAAAAGCACCCTCCAAATATCCTCCAAATCAGTATAAACACAAATGACATTGTCCTTAAATGATTCCAGAAATAAATAACAAAACTAATTATTTTGTTCGACTTTTTAATTTTCTGGACAAAGTGATTGAGTATAAAAAATTGTTGCCTAACAATTGTATTATATATTGTGTTTGAAGACATGGCCTATATGCTTATAACGTGGAAGTTTATTATATGACGAACATTCGTTCATACTTTTTTGTTTAATAGAGTTTGAATTTTCTATTTTTAGCATGATCATGATGATAAAAAGCTAAAGAATCTAACTTTCACAGCATTAGATTACAAAATAAAAGCTCAAATTCATTACTCCTCCAACAATTCAGTATATACATATATGGATATCAAAGAGTCAAAAAGATTAAACGCAAACAAAATATTAACATTCAGATCCATCCAACTATTGAGTGTCGCAATGAATCATGGATAAAATTTATGAGAATGAGACTGATTAGAGGATGATTCAACTTCATATATTGTTGACAACCGAAGCCTAAAGGACCGAACAGCCAACCGAGTTTGCCTCGATGAATATCTTTGCATTTTCCTGGTTGAACATGATCTTGACAATCCTAAGCTCGAAGACGATTATTGTTGGCTTCTTTCTTGTGAGGAAAACTATGAATGAACATAATCGTTTCTCGGTAGTGATCGGGCTCTTGTTTAATCTTCTGTTCTTTCTCCAAGTGGACTTTAAGTTTCTCTTCGTCATCTTTTTGTTGCTGCAATTCGAGTTGAGTTAGTTGTTTTGCTTTCTTCTTCTTCTTCTTCTTCTTATTCTAATTCTTTTTTTTTCCTTCATCCATTCCCTGACATTTGGAAAATCGATAAGACATAGAACAATAGAACTTAACTTTATCCCCCACAAATATTTTTTTTAAGAAAATAAATAGAATAAATTTGAGTTGGCCACCCCCTCCTCATACATGAGGGGTTAAATAAAATCAAATACATTTTACGTGTGTATGTGTTTGCTTATATAAATATATTTTGTAAAAGGAATTGAAAGAAGACATACGATTGTTGGCGAAGATATCATCTTCTACACTATCTTCTTGCCCAAACCTATTATGCAACAGCAACAACACATATAAGATTACTAATAATCAATCATTAACAATACAATCACAAACAAATATGTTTACCAACGACGTTAATCATGTTGGAGCTGCTCATTACACACGACAACAATCAAAAGTAAACTTAGTACCATATCACATTACCAAAAGAAACAATTCAAAAAACTAAAATATACATCACATCAATTTTTCAATAACCTTCTTCATCAACGACTCATGCACGCCATGATGACTAAAATGAGATGTGTTGAACTATGCTATTTATACTTTGTAATGTGTAATTATTCAGGATAGATTGTAACTAATGAAATTGGTTACAACAATTACCTGTGATCAATATTCATAAATTGACTTCATAAAGGACTTCAATTCGAATTCCCAATATTTATTTGCAGCAACAATTCGCATTCCCAATCCCAACATTTATTTGCAGCACCAATTAGCATTCCCAACATTCATTTACACAGCCCTCCCTCGTAGATGCATGCTTTCAATCATTAAGACTCCACAATCAATGTAGAGACTTATATAATTCTCACTTCAAAGTTGGTGTCATTAATACTCCCCAATGATTTTTAGGACCTAATATATATATATATATATATATATATGATGGTTGTGACAAATAAGTTTTTCCTTGCGTTATTTGGTGTCAAAGTGTTGATTATAGTGGTATTAACAAAATTGTACATTATTATTATTGTTATAATAATAAATTTCAACTAAGCATTCTGAATTGATTATTTGAACTGAAATGATCTGAATTGAATGAAACTGAATTTAAAATAAACAAAAACACAAACAAAATCGAAGAAACTTGTTAAATGTCATAATATATAAGGGTCTTTTTTTTCATACCTTCTTGACAACCCTAATAACAAAATTGACTTAGATAGATTAACAATTAAATTTTGGTCCACGAGTTTGACCAAAAACAAATTAAGCGTTGTTCCAATTTTCCAAATTTTTATGAAACAAACCGGCCTTATTAATTAAAAATAAAGAAGTTTCAAAAAGAAATTGGAAATAAAATCACAATAATAAAAAAATAAAAGAAAATTTAAAATATAAAAGCAAGCTCCTATCGGAGCAGTCCGGCGGAGCATAGCTCCGTCATTACCGCAATGCCAGATCTGGTGGAGCTTTGCTCTAACAAATTTTTTTTCTATGCTACAACATGCTTTAGTGCCTCATGATGCTTTAAGATTTGTATCACGATTGTACCTTGTGCTTTATGTGTTGCACCGTACAACACATTAAAACACCATGAGGCACAACAGCATGTTGTAGCAAAGAATAGACCGCTATAATATATGGGCGTAGCTTCGCTCCACCAAACAAGTGGAGCTGGAACAAAGCTCCACCAAATCTGGAGAAGCTTTGCTCCAACAAATGGGCGGAGCTCAAAGCTCCGCATTAAGGGTGGAGCAGCTCCACCAAATGGCGGATCCCATTAGTGGTGGAGCTCAGCTCCGAATTTTCATTTTTTATTTTTATTTTTTTCATTTTCATTTTGCATGTTTTTTTATTTTGTTTAATAAATTTATATTTTCACTTAGGCCTTATTTGATTTGCAATTTTTTGACCCGGCAAAGTTGTAAAATAAGAGAAGTCAACGCAAAAATTTAGATTTTGGACTAGAACTAATGAGGTTAAAAATGAGAATCGCCAACCAACTGCCTTGGCGCAGTTGGCCACCTGACCTTCAATTTAGTTGGAGGTCGGGGGTTCAATTCCTAGTGGCAATACTTTGGAATTGAATTTCTCAAGGCCCAATGATCCCTTAGTCTTTGACTAAGGGTTAGGGTCTAGCCCTCCGAGGTACGCTGGTGGAACAATTAAATATTGAGGGCTTCAAGCGGCAGTATGGGAGGCCAGATCTCGGTGGGAACCGGCGGTTGGATTTGGGGTCAGCATGGAGCAATCACTTGGGGGCGACTCATGCGCGGTAGTTGAGGATATTTAAGAACACAGGAGCGGATACACATCTCGCGATTTAAGCGGTAGCGATCTTTGTGGGGTGAAATTTGTTATCCCGAGGACTAGTCAGGTGTAAGCTTGGAACCTCGGTATCAAAAAAAAAAATGAGAATCGCCCTCATAGTACGATTTAAAAATCAATTATTTATAATATATAATATAAACGTGATAACATTAAAAAAAGGTGAGAATCTTGAAGCAACTAGACCCGGCAATTTCGTACACCACACGAAAATATAGTGTTTGTGTTTAAGTTTTTAGTGCACGAACACGAAAATACACGACTCTGATTTAGTGTTGTATTTGGGTTTATCCCTCGGGTACATGACATATTTAATTAAATAAAAAATAATAATAAAGTAATATATATTAATATATTGTACGTAATATAATTTAAAGTATACAATTTGATGCTAATCATGGAATTTTATAAAAAAATTATAAAATATCAACTAATATGTATAAATTAATTAATTATAAACATTTGAAAATAATAAATATAAATTAATTTTTATTTTTTCGTTTCGTGTACTTTTCGTATACATTCGTGTCGTGTACTTTTGTGTACACAAAAATTTCGTGTACTTTCGTGTCGTTTCGTGTTGTGTCGTTTTTTCTTGTCGTGTTTATATTTGGGTTTCAGGTACACGGATTCATTTTGTGTCGTGTTTGTGTTTGGGTTTCAAGTACACGGCACGAAAGTACACGACACGAAAAATACACGACACGACACAAATTGTCAGGTCTAGAAACAATCAGTCAAATTCAACAAATGATAAGCAACAAATAGCCAAATTGTCCATGAAAAACTTTAGATAAATAAGTTGCCAAACATAAAACATCCCTAATCATCTTCAAGATGCACTAAATAGATGACGTTGAGCCGCTCGGAAGGTGGGGCGCAAGAGGAAGAGGAAGATGATCAAAGTAAGAAAGAGAAAGGAGAAGTAGTTTCGCATAGGGGATTTAGTTTTACGAAAGTTTTAGCAATTTTTAAATTTTTAAATAAAATTGAGAAGTTTTAAGGAAACTGTGCAAATGCTCTAATAGTATATAAAATTCTGGCAACTACGGTTGATAACTGATTTGATCAACGAAACGTGTGTTGATCTGGATTAGGTGAATCGAAGCCACGTAGAAAATATCATTCGAGAATATAGAGCTGATTAGATGATAATATAATCTTATTAATAATCTTGGGGGTTACATAGAAAGCAGATCTGGATGTTCAGATCGGACTATAATCCTTGTAATATTACAGTGTATTTAATTTGTCCTTTTTTGTGGAAATTTTCAAAAGTCCTTTTTCTCACCCAGATTTCGTCTATTTATAGAAGACCTGAACAATCAAGAGGATGACAACTGGGGGAAGGCTTGGGACACGTCCAAAACACATGCCAGAACCTTGAGATGTGTCCAAAACACTTGCGAGACATGTGGCAGCTTCCAAGGGGACTTTGGGGAAGTGGCAGGACAGGTCGCAATGAATGTCCTGTATGCCTGTTCCGATCGTCTTCGGCGATATTTATCCGTTATGGGGTCGGTTCTGAGGTCGGTCTCTATAACACCCCCAGATTCGACCGGAAATATTACAGTGTCGTGTGTTGGGTACGGGATCGGATATTGCGCCGTGTTGCGGAAGCGTAAAATATCAAGTGCGGAAATTTAAAGCACACAAGGATTTATAGAGGTTAGGTTATAAATGAGCCTACGTCCTCTCTCGATATCTTTTTCAATAGGCTAAAGAAAAAACCTCTTCTCCTCTCTTCTATCGGTCGAGGTATAACCGTTACAATCACGTCTTCTAGTGGTCCGTGATAAACCACTCGTACTTGTCTTTGCGTCGGTCCAAGTTAAACCGTTTTCCTTTTCGTAGGACAAGGAATCAACCTCTCTAGCTTTCTATGGGTACTAGATAAACCTCACGAAGATAGCAATTGCGATTCTAATAATGCCGGATCCTTGATCCTAATAACACCGAATCCAATCGTATCTTTTCTTTTACCACTCGTGTATGATTTTGTGTATAAACACTCAATCACTCAATGTAAGTTCAATATTACAACAACAATAATATCAATATGAATCTCAGATGATTGTCTCGTATGCTTGAAGTTGTTCATCTTGATCAATACCATAAGCATGGTATTTATAGCCTTCATGAACAAACTAGCCGTTAGCTTCCTGTGCACTGATTACGTACGCTATAGCTCCTACATTACGTACGTAAGTCCCTTTACGTACGTTAGCATCTTCATAAAACAGTTCAGGGAGTTTCGTCATTTTTGATTACATACGTTAACATTTCATTGGTTACGTACGTTAAGCCTTACGTCACTGCTGACATCATATGTCCGTTGCATGTTTTTCTGACTTTGACTCCTCCAACGTTCATCTGGTTTGAACTTGTTTACGTACGCTATATAACTTTCATTACGTACGTAAAATTCCATATATTACGTACGTTAGTGATCCCATGTTACGTACGTTAACTTTGTTTTTCCAGCTTTTTGCACTTCGTTTCCTTCGATGCTTGGCTTCGTCTCTTCGTTGTTTTGTTTTGCTTATCAACATTAATCATCAAAACACTTTTAATTTATGTATGGAACAAAATGTTCCAACACCGTGGGCCCTGGAGTGGAACCCACAAGGCTAAAAGAAATTTTTGCAAATATTTACAAATGCCCAAGAGGCCAACGACAGTACTATCTTTAAAACATTTGAAGACTATATAAAATCTATTTATCAAAACCATCGTAAAATCTCGTTTGAAAGGACAAGGCCTGAAATGCCAGAACTCAACCGTTTAAAAAAAACATACGTTAAGTTATCGCTTACACTTACCGACAAAATAGTTTAGAAAACGGTTGCCAAAGTAACCTAAGTTACCAGATACCAAAAGGCCATTTAAAAATACTCACGCAACGGAAACGACAAACAATTAAAAATACTCTAGCAGTGGAACACAACAACTGATCAGGAAACGCAATATACAATTACATGCCCTAGCCAGTATCCTCCGAGATGCTCATCTCTCCACGACCGCTACAAGCTCGATATCTCCAGAACATAAAAAGAAAGTCCACGACGGGGTCAGCCATAATATCCAACAATGATAACCGTCACATCACATTAATAATTACATACCAATGAGAATACAAAATAAGAATACGACCAATGTAATCTTATCGTCATAACTTTACCAAAATTCACATCTCGCACAGTACCCAAGGTTCTCAAAACATCATCATAACTCATTGTTACGAAATTTACTAACTCTGTCCAACCCAAATCCGTCGGGTAACATCATCACATCTCGACACGAAAACCAATTGTCCATCAAAGACAAATACCAAGGGAAATACGGAACATACCTCGAGATGCACAATACCACGACAATCATGTCAGTCTAATCCGAGATCAGATCAATGCAACATACGGGCACGGTCCTAACACAAGACCTACAAATACATACTCATATGACAACGTCAATATGCTCAAAACAATAACAACAGTGTATACTCAATGGAAATTCCATGATCCAGCGCCCTCAGCATAGATCTCAAGATGATCCTACTAGATCAATACGAGGTGGATAACCAATAATATACATATGCACAACAACACATGATAAAATCAATGATGCGAATACACATGATTCCATCAACACAACACTGGGTAATCCAATGATCCAGCGCCCTCAGCATAGATCCCCATGATGATCCCATCGGACCAACATATGGTGGAAAACCTATCCAACGATCCATCGCCCTCAGCATAGATTCCATGATGATCCCGTCGGACCAATGCATAGTGGACATCCGATCCTGCCCCCTCAGCATAGATCGCACGATCCCATCGGATCAACACAACATAAACAATACAATTAAGCATACACATATACAACTCAATATGTTCATCAACATGAACAACATATGAATCAAAAACATGAACGACACTATGATGAAACAACTAGGACGACTTCATGTTCATCAACATGAATGACAACCTGCATGATCAACATCATCAACACTAAACCGAATCAAACTAAGATACTTGTCCCGAGTCCTTCAGGAGAAATCTCGATGTCAAATCATCACCGAAGATTATCCTCAATGCTCGGCGATCCAAACGTATCATAAACTATAGATACTCATATCCACATCTTTATCGTAATGTAACCTTGATATCCGAATATTCCAATAACCGAGATCAAGCATATATATTATGATTTAACTCCCAGAATCAGAAACACAACATACAATCCAAATCTCCAGAATTTGCAGTAATAATCATTGCTATATGCATTATAAACGAAATGAAACTGAAACCATTCATTAAACATTATAACTGAGCAAGTAATAACTTGCCTCGATACCGATGAAGCCGTCACCAATCCCTTGCCGTCGTCTGTAAGTTCCTCGACCCCGATCAATGCAATCCAAGAGCATCCTCGAACTTGACCGTAAGGCACGATTATAATCACCGATCAATATTCTCAATCTATTACCATAATTCGATGCACAACAAGTTCAATAACAATCAATAACCGACATATTCAACCAATCAATCACAACGGTTCAACGACACTTCGATCATATACAAAACCAAATAGTATAACCCAAACTGTTACGAAATCATATCCACAATACGAACCAAACCGATCAACAAACCCAACGATTTCACAATATCTAGATTAGACACAAGTCTCATCAATCCAACTTAAACGATCACGAATTCATAACCGAAACAGAATATACTACACTGCCTGTTGACTTTGCGCACGTTAATCACTTAACGTAGCGTGCGCTAAGTCGCTCCCGTTAGCGTGCGCTAGCCAGTGAGCTTAGCGTGCGCTAATGCTGTACAGTTGCATGCATTCCAAGCATCGACTAACACCTTGCGAATACGAATACGAATGGAAAGGAAATCATGCTCCAAGATTAACAATAACTTTTCCAAATTCAATCTCATCACCATACTCGAAATCATATTCGTGTTCTTATACGAATATTATATCAAAACACATATCTTAGCTCTAGATACAAATACACCAACACCTCCTATACATAATCATCCTATCATATCATTCTTAATCTGGAATACAACCTCATATCATGATTCATATGAAATCAACATAATTCAGAAATCCATCTTTCATCGGGTTAAACGAAACACAATTCTTAAAGTATGGAGAATCTTAATTAACATCCGAGAACTCTTATCAAAATCCCATTAAATCTCATACAACATCATTACAAGATAATCAAACTTGCTTCCTCACAATTAATCATCCTTAAAAATGAACCACTATCAAAGGGATATGAAATTACCTGGTATAGATGAACCAAGAAGAAGAACAATTGAACTCTTTTCCAAGAATCATGAAGAACTTCAAGAACAAGGCTCTAATCCATGCTCTCCACCTTAATCTTGTTAAATATCATCATCTCTCAGTGTTTGGGAACCTCAAATACCTCTCAAGGCTCTCTCTATCGACTCACATGAAAAAATGGATGGAAATGATGAATAATGGCCAACTGCACTTATATATATGTTGTACATTATTAACGTACGCTAACATCCTCATCTAACATACGCTAAATTCTTAGCGTGAGCTAACTGTCTTTGTTTAGCGTGCGCTATCGCAGTCCAGAGGCTACTGCCTTGCTTCGCACATCAGCTTACGTACGTAATGCCCATGCAATAACGTACGTAAATTACACTGTCTAGCGCATGCAATTCTTGGACCTTAGCATGCGCTAATCGTAGTTGAATTGCTACAGTATGCACCTACCACCGTGTCCTCACATGCCGAAAGTACCCGACAAAGCAAAGATTCCTTTGGACCGATCTGATGTTAGCGTGCGCTAACCATTAGCATTAGCGTGCACTAACCCTTTACAACAAACATCCGTTGACTCATCGGCACATGCGCCGAAAGTGACCGTGTCCACACATAGATTCCTTCTGATCTGGTCTGTACTAGCGTGCTCTATCCTTTACCATTAGCGTGCGCTAAACCTGCGCGATAGCGTGCGCTAGGCATGTATATTAGCGTGCACTAATAAGGTTATACTTAGCCATTTTCAGCTATTCCTGTCCAACATCTCGACATACAGAATACGAACATACGGCATACTGAATACACATATATCTTCCAATAATTTTCTCATACGGTAAGCCCAACACGCAATGTCTTCCAATATAACTATCAACCAAATATAGTAATTATACCAATACAGATGTCTTAGTCCTTCAATTGTTTTATCCATACTGTACAGATTCCACGCTGTACAATGTAACTCGGATAAAATAATATTAAACAATAGTAGTAGAAATTTCGGATATTACAGCCTCTGGGTCTCCAGCTGCTCTGCTCGGCCTTGTTATAATGGGGCCTTGGAGCACGTTTGGCGTGGGCCTGGTCGGTCCTGTTTGTCATCCTCGGGAAGTGAATTTGATATACTCGATCGATCCTCCTTGTTACTCTGCCCGGCTAGTTTATCCGGAAGCCAGTTCTTTTGTCTTCTGGTCCTCCTTAACTGGGTTGGTTGAGCTGGCGGGGAGTGTATACGTGGATGCCAAGGCGGATTGACTATCAACACAAGAGGCCCCTAAGTCCAGGGCCGTGCAGGGTGGTCGGGCCTGGAGTTGATTTGTAGTCAGGACGAGACGACTCCTTTTGGAGGTTCTGTTGGATGGGAATCTCGAAGGGACGCCTCTTCGAAGGGTGTGTCGGTTTGATTTCCATGTCTAACGGACGCGTGGCGGGATTTAGTTTGGCGGCGCCATTCACGCACCTCTAATTTTTGCGACGGTTCACTGCGAGTCGTAGGGTCACGCGCCAGGCATTTAATGCCCATTTCCCCTATAAATAGAGTTGTTCTCTCTTTTTTTTTCTTCCTTTCTGCTTTCGCCATTTTTTCCGGTTTCTTGCAGAGAAAAAAATTTCGGCGAATTTCTTTTTCCCTTTCCTTTTTTCGTTTTAAGCAGTCGACATGTCGGATCTGGAGGATGCGAGGATGGCGGAGTTGGATGTGTCACCGGACCGGAGGGGGTGGCGGACTTATCCATAAGGGGTCGCCTGTAAATTGGATCGACGATGGCGGCGAGGTTGCAAGGTCGTCGAAGGTCGCAGAGGCATAGGTTGTGGCGCCGACGGTTGGTGGAGCGGCAGATGAGGAAGGTGAAGTTGAGCTTGAGGAGGCTTGGATTTGGCCTCGGCCATCCCTTTTTGTGGAGGCGGCATGGGACTTGGCCTCGATCCGCAACACCGTAACGGAGGAGCAACTGATGGCCTGGCGGCGGTGATTCAAAATCCCGGCGGCGGTGCGGATATTTGTTCCATACCCTGAGGAGAGGCCTCACCTGCTGTCGTTTGGTTGTACGGCCGTGTACTTCCGCTCCTTTCCGGCGGGGCTGAGGTTCCCGCTTCCTTTGGTTCTGTCCCGGTCCCTGAGGCAGTGGGGCCTTCATATTGCGCAAATTCATCCCAACGCTTGGGCTCGGGTGGTGGGTTTTTTTATCCTCTTCAACCAGCAAGGTTGGCCCGAGCCCAGCTTTGATGAATTCAACAGTCTCTTCTTGTAGAGGTCGGTTGTAAGGTCTGGCTCGGGCTGGTTCTATTTGACTGCTCGCCATGCTATGCCCAAGGACATGGTGGATGTTCCGGAGACCATACATAGTTAGAAGGAGCAGCGGTTTTATATTGGGGGAATTGGAGGAGCTCGTGGATAAGTTTGAGCCTGGTGTTGTGGACGCGCAGCTTCGGGTCCCGGAGCACTTTACTGCGAAAATGCGTAAGTGTATGTATTCTGTTTTGTTCATTTTTGTCTAACGCTCATCATTTGTTTCCTGTGCAGATCATATTCCGACGCAGGATACGTCCTCTGAGTTTGACGACTGGGTTGAGAAGCTTTCCGAGCTTTCAGTCGAGCAGAGGAAATCGCATCTACTAATCACCGAGGAGAATCTTTTGTAATATCCGATTGTAATTTTTCGTTTTTATCTGTCGTTTTATATTCAGATAATTTGATTATCGTGGATCGTTGCATTTTGTGTTATGTTGAGGTGTTATAGATTTGAGCTTCATATCGTTGTTATTTCATTTCATAGTTCATGATTCGATGTTAATTGGAGAGTTGCATTTTTGAACTTTTTTTTGTTGGTGTAGCGTACGCTATGTAGATTAACTAGCGTACGCTAAACTCGTGATTTAATGTACGTAATATGTTGTCTGTTGCATACGTTAAGAAGGAATCTGACACCAGTTGACTTCCGCACGTGAACTTGTTATCCGTTGGCATGCATGTGATGATGTCTGGGCTGTCGTGTCGGCCAGAGTTAAACTTATATTAGCGTGTGTAACACCCTTTTACTAGCGTGCGTTAATGGCCTGCGGATTCAAGACAGTAGCCACTGTAAGCCACTTACGTACGTAACTTTAACCGGTTAGCGTACGTAATATCATTAACGTACACTAAAATTGTTAAATAGCGTACGTTAAAGCTATGCAGTCTATTTATAGACCCAGCCTGTTTTTTATTTCTCTTCAGCCTCAACCAAATTTTCTCTTCGTTTATTCCCTCTCCTACCTCCTAAGACCTATAATTACCTTCTCCAACATGGTTTTGAGGGATTGGAGCTCACTGATTCGAAGTTAGAAGGCGTTCTTGAGCTTGAAGTGTGTTTCTTACGGTGTTGAAGGTTGTTCTTCATTTCTGGAGGTAGGTGTACTTTCTTCTCTGTATTGTTTTCATATGTTGATGTTAGTAATGAAGTATACTTCACCTAGAGTTATATTAATCAAGTAAAACATAGTTTTAATCCAACTTTTTAAACACTTCTTGCTGAATATGATAAATGAGGGTTTGAAATGGATGTATTCTTGATGATATAGTGATACTAACCATGTTGTGATTATCATACTCATCTTGCTGGACGAATTTAACTCAGTAGAACATCGTTGAATCGGTTAACTTCACCGTAGTTGGATTTAACCAATAGAATTGATATCATAAAGTGCGTAAACACCATTTTTACTGATCACAAGAGCATGAAGTACATTTTTACTCAGAAGGAGTTGAACATGAGACAGAGAAGGTGGCTAGAATGAATCAAAGATTATGATATCGAGATCCTTTATCATCCAGGCAAGGCAAATATGGTTGCCGATGCCTTGAGCCGTAAGACAGTGCAGGAGCAGATGCTTAGCCACTTGACAGTTCAGAAGGAATTGCAGTTGGACCTTATGAGGCCAGAGATTGAAGTTTGGTTACAGCGTGTTCAGGGACAGCTTTGCGCACTTGAGATTTCTTCGTCTCTTGATGATATAATCAGATCGAAGCAGATTACGGATCCATTCCTATCTCGAGTTTGGGATGAAGTCACTCAAGGGAAAGCCCCTGGACTCGTGATCCATGAGGACGGAGTGATACGCTTCAGGAATCGAGCGTGTGTACCAGCAGACGAAGAGTTGGGGAACTCTATCATGAGAGAAGCCCATGCTACCCCGTACTCGATTCACCCGGGGTCTAGTAAGATGTATAAGTATTTGAAACAGCATTATTGGTGGGGAAATATGAAACGTGAGGTCTCCGAATTCGTTTCGAGATGTTTAACCTGTCAGCAGGTTAAGATTGAGCATCAGCGACCCGCAGGAATGCTGAAACCGCTCCAGATTCTCGAGTGGAAATGGGAGGACATATCGATGAGTTTTATCACTAGCTTGCTGACGAGTCGTCGAGGAATGAACACGATTTGGGTGATTGTGGACCGGATGACCAAATCAGCCCACTTCTTGGAGAATAAGGACACGTGGGGTCCCGAAAGACTGGCCCAGCTTTTTATTAAGAAAATTGTGTGATTACATGGTATCCCCAAGAGTATTGTATTAGATCATGACGGGTGATTCGTATCGCACTTCTGGAAGGCAATTCATCGTTCGATGGGCATGCATTTGAATTTCAGTACGGCTTTTCATCCGCAGACCGATGGTCAGTCTGAGAGAACCATCCAGACTCTAGAGGATATATTGAGAGCATGTGCTCTTGATTGGAAGGACGATTGGGAAGCCCAGCTACCTTTGGTGGAATTCACTTATAATAATAGTTGGCATGCTTCGATTCAGATGGCTCCGTATGAGGCATTGTATGGCTGTCGCTGTATGTCCCCTTTGTGTTGGGACGAACTGTCAGAATCTCTGGGTACAGAACCCGACATGTTATTAGCAGCCCGTGAGAAGATCGCTTTGATTAGGAGTCATTTGTTAATGGCTCAAAGTCGACAGAAGTCCTACGCAGACCACCGTCGACGACCGCTTGAGTTCAAGGTTGGTGACCATGTGTTGATGAAGGTGTCTCCTACCCGAGGTGTTTTTCGTTTTGGGAAGAAGGGCAAGCTGAGCCCGAGGTACATTGGGCCATTTGAGGTGTTGGAGCGTATAGGTGATCTGGCTTATCGACTGGCTTTGCCACCAGCTTTAAGTCGGATTCACAACGTGTTTCATGTCTCACAGTTGAGAAAGTACGTTGCTGATCCGAGTCATATACTTTAGTTCGATGAGATCGGAATAGCGGATGATCATTCGTACGAGGAGCATCCTGTGCTGATACTCGAGAGGAGGATCAAACAGTTGCGGAACAAGACGATTCCCCTACTGAAGGTTCAGTGGTCACGACACGGAGTCGAGGAGGCTACGTGGGAAATTGAGGATAGTATGCGAGTGAGATACCCCGAGTTATTTACCCCTTAGTTGTTGGAATTCGGTGCCTAAAACGAAGGCCCAGCGGAAGCAGTAAAACGAAAATTAATTCGATCCGAATCCCTATGAGAATCGATCGAGCTATGTATATACGAATATAAAACGAAAAACAAGAGTTATAAGAAACTCACCCTTGAAGTCTGTTGATTAAATGGTAACCTTCTCTTAAGATATTCCCCAAGCTTTGATTGATCTCTACGAATCCAATCCGCTCCAAGCTCTTGAGCGATCCAACGCCGAAAGCACCGCGTCTCTACTTGCCATGCGCTGGAGAAATGACCGGAATGACAACACTCGATTAACCTCTAAGGTTACGGCTAGAATCAAGTGATGAAGCTTTTTATTATTACACTCTAAGTGTATAATATATATCTCTCTTTTGATTTCTTGATTTTTCTCTGAGAACCACCAAGAACACTTAAAGAAGATGATGAAGACTTTGAGAAAAGTTTTTTTTTTCTCTCTCTCAAAACTCACGTTGGAATGGAATAGATTGAGAAGTGAGAGATGTCTCTTCCCTTTATTCAACTCTCACTTTAATAATACAAATCATGCCACATGATTTTAAACCCCACAATGTCATGTTCTTTCACATAAAATGAAAGAAACAAGATAAGAGGAAAGTGAGTGGAAACAAAGGGGGGTGGCTACTATGCAAAAAGGGACGAGTTTGGTTCGTTTCGGACTCCCGTGAGTCCAAACAGATAAACTATGATTTTGTTCCAATGTATTTGTATCGATTAATTAATCCAATTAATTAAACATATCAAATACAAAATAACATAATTAATTTCTCCAAGAAATAATTATATTCATGAATTAAATTAATCACCCAGTGATATATTTAATTCATTAAGCTGTAAATCAATTTATCCGATAAATCGATTTAAACATCCAATGTCCCAAATTTAGATATCCAATATCTAGTATTCATAATGAGAGAATTAGCTTGAATCATTCCGTCGTCAATCCTATTGCGTGACTCGGTAGGTCCGTCTCAGTCAGCAATGGGAGGGACCAAAGAGTAGTAGCACCACCTAGCCAGCCTGGCGGCTACACTGCTATACCCAGAGCGAATGATTGGGATCATTCAAGAACCATTTTGTCGTGAATACCGGTATACGTATAAACCCTTCTTTCAAATGTCCCGATCAAGTTATAGGGTCACGGTCGATCAAACCCCATCATGCTTGACGCTATGCATGCGTTAATGCAAATCGAGATCATCGAGCTGTCGTGTATCTAATACAACTAGCTCCAATGCTTTGGCCAAAGACTTATGATCTCATCTGCCAATAACCACATAGGACATATAACCCTCTCACTAACGGGAGAAAGAATTCTATCTTGGTATTCAGTAAAACCTGCTACTTGCCCGTCAAGATACACGTCGAGGTTGACCCCCGCCTTCCGGTTTACAGATTCGAACTACTCTAATGAAAATCTTGACGTCACAAGCACATCCCTACTAAATCCTCAAGTCGAAGGTTCATGAATACCTATCACAACCTTTCGATTCCGTCCTTGACTGTCCCGGAGTAAAATTTGTGTGACGAATCGAGGGTGAGTCGGTTCGAGTATACTAATCCAATTTGCATACCTATAACGTCTGCTCCCACTAACCATTAGCATTCGACAGGCACTCTCCATGTCAAAGAACACATCATACAAGTCTTCACATAAACTTAACGCCCATTCAAGTTTCATCGACTTTCAAACGATTAAGTATTTGAGCTATAAACCATTCCAGTGCCGACCCCCTTATCCAATAAGGAGTGGAACGTTTTGCTCTCAAATACACGGACTAGTTTCTATATGTATATTTACGAGTTAGGAATGCCAGTAACTACCAGTAAATAAAGAAACATCCATTGCCTTATATTGATGATTTACATAATAACAAGTACAATGCCCTCACTCAACATCCTCTAAGTGGCATTCGAGGGCATACTTGTAACAATCTCCCATTTGCACTCAATGCCACACACTATGGTATCTAATACCCATGTTCTCCAGATGATGCTCCGAGCTAGTATGAGAAAGTGGCTTGGTCAGTGGATCGGCGACGTTGTCAGCCGAGTCTACTCTGTGCAGCACAATGTATCCCTTGCGAACAAATTCTCTTATGAGATGATACTTCCTCTCAATATGTTTGGTGCTGTTCTGAAACCTCGGCTCCTTGGCCTACGCTACAGCTCCGTCGTTGTCGCAGTACAACGGAACAGGCAGCTCAGCACATGGTATCACTTGAAGTTCTCCCTGAAACTTCTTAATCCAGAACCCTTCATTGGAAGCCTCCGAGGCTGCTTGATACTCAGCCTGACAGGTGGAATCAGCAGTCGCGCTTTGCTTGGCGCCATGCCAAGATACTGCTCCTCCATTAAGAGTAAATATGTACCCAAAAGTAGACATCGAGTCGTCCTTCAGTCCTTGGAAGTCCGAATAAGTTTATCCCACCACATCCAATTCTCCACCACCATACATCAGAACCATATCTCTAGTCCTTCTCAAGTACTTGAGAACGTTCTTTACGGCAGTCTAATGTTCCCTACCTGGGTTTGCCTGAAACCTACTCACCAAGCTTACAACATGCGCAATGTCAGGTCTCGTACACAACATAGCATACATAAGGCTACCCACGGCCGAAGCATATGGTATGTTACTCATTTCCTTTCGTTTTTCCTCACTTTGAGGACACATCTTCAAGGAGAGTTTTATTCCATGTCGTATCGGTAGGAACCCTCTTTTAGAATCATCCATCTTAAATTGCTTTAAGATTTTATCTATATAGAGGGCTTGGGAAAGACCTATGGTTCTCTTTGTTCTATCCCGGTAGAGCCGAATACCAAGAATATAGGCAGCCTCTCCCAAGTCTTTCATGGAGAAATTACTCGAAAGCCAAGCTTTCACAGAACTGAGCATTCCCACATCATTACCTATTAGTAGAATGTCATCCACATATAGTACTAAGAATGCGATCTTGCTCCCACTAACCCTCTTGTATACACAAGGTTCCTCTTCATTTTGCACGAAGTCAAACTCTTTGACCGCTTCGTCAAAACGAAGGTTCCAACTATGCGACGCTTGCTTCAGTCCATAAATGGAACGCTGAAGCTTGCACACTTTCTAAATATTGACTTTGGACACAAAGCCTTTAGGCTGCTCCATGTAGATTTCCTCCTCGAGGAATCCATTAAGGAAAGCCGTCTTTACGTCCATTTGCCATATCTCATAATCATGGTAGGCATCTATAGCAAGAATCATGCGAATAGACTTGATCATGGCTACGGGCGAGAAGGTATCGTGGTAATCGATCATTTTCTTCTGGGTATAACCCTTTGCCACAAGCTGTTAGGTGTATTTTTATGCGTTTTTATATCATTATTTTATATCCATCTTGAGCCTAAATCAGCATAAATGAGCTTTTAATGCATTATTTTTATATGTTTTGCAGAAAATCGGAGTCCGGAAGCCAAAACGATGAAAAACGGGCGAAAATAGTATTTTTTGGTCATGCAGACACACCAAGTGAAGCCGCAGACACGTGAATAATAATCTTGTGACACTGTGTGTAAGACACATAAAGTGAGCCGCGGCACAGAAAGCGCAAGAGAAATACCACTGGGAAGAAATTGTGGTGGGCCGCGGAAGTAATAAACTGTTGGGCCGCAATTCATGGGATGTGGTGTGTGTGGTGCCGTGAGAGGATTTCCTGGGAAGAGAGAAAACTACTGAAGGGAGAAAGAGAAATAATATAAAAAGGCTGATGATAGAAGGGATTAGAGGGGAACCGAGGCAGGAGGTTGTTTTTCGGCGGAGGAAATAAAAGAAGACACGGAGTAGATTTCTGGGGGACACAAGACCACGGATCCCTACGGTTTTTCTGCATCTTAGCTTTTAGATTTATTCGAGTAGGATTTTGATTGTAGCCAATTTCATGACGGTTTGATTATTTATTATTATTTCGATTTACTCGTTATTCTATTGAATTGGATTCTTCTTACTGTTCTTAATGCTTTTTAATTGTCTGGCCAACAGTTAATTTGTTTTGAATGTCTTTATGGATTCGGGAGATGAAATTTAGGCATAGTTCTTGTTAGACGAATCATAATTTTCGTGAGATAGGGATATACTCATGCGAATTATGAAGCCTGTTACTGTGGGAATTCTTGAACTGTTTTAGCTATTAATTATCTGATTCGAATAGGGATATATCGAGTTAGTAATTCGTAGTATTTTCTATCGACCTTGGGAAAGGCTTTAGAATAATTTAGGAATTCCCGGCTTACAATCAATTGAATAACAGTGAATTGAATCGAATAAATATCATTCCCGATTGTTTGAGGTGAAAATCATAATCCTACCCCTTAGTATTATTATTATTATTATTACTATTATTTACTTTCTGCAATTAGTTTAGATATAAACCCTATTTAACTATTCTTCAAATAAAATTGTGAGTTGACTAAATTTTGGTACTTAGTGAAATCGAGTCATATGAACGATACTTTACTTACAATTTTATTACTTGTTGACACCGGGCAGTTGCGGCATATTGTGTGGTATTTTCCCACAACAAGTTTTTGGCGCCGTTGCCGGGGACTGATTTTTCGCTAATATCAATACCAAGCGACTCTAATTTTAATTTGAAGTTTTTTTTTTCTTTGCTTAGTCTCTTTATTTTTATTTTCTTCATTATGTTTTCCGATGAGTATCGTGACCCTTGGCATTTCATAAATTTCGATGCTCTTAATAATTTGCCAAATAGGGTCAGTCAGCCCCCTCCCCCAAAAGAAAAGACCATGCTTGAAATTTATGTAGACGTTCTTAAAAATCCCGATAGTAGCATTTTGAGCTATCATGTGCACATCGTGGTCTTGAGAATCACTACGGTTATTTTCCACCATTTATTTAGTAGTGAAGTTGAGGGGAGGTTGAGAAGAATGACATGTTGAGTTTTAGGGTCGGTCATTTCTCCCCAAAAGAAAAGACCATGCTTGAAATTTATGTAGACGTTCTTAAAAATCCTGATAGTACCCTTTTTGAGCTACAATGCGCACATCGTGGTCTTGAGGGTCACTACGGTTATTTTCCACTCATTTATTTAGTAGTGAAGTTGAGGAGGTTGAGAAGAATGACATATTGAGTTTTAGGGTCGATCCCCAAAGACCCAATGATTTCATAAAGTGTGATGAGCCTAGAGAAGAAGTTATCATTGATGATGTTTCCAAAGAAATTCCATTAAATTGTCATCAAACTTCGACTAATAAGGTGAATACTTTTGTGCCAAAAATTTTATTAACGGTGCCACGCATAATTTTTCCTAAATCCATAATGGGAGAGATTGACCCCATTACTCAGGATTTTGTTGAGGTGATTCTTCGAGTTCTAATGAGGTTGTGCATGATAATTCTATATTATTTGCCCATTCGAACTCTGCTTATTTTTTCATGCCTTATCATTATTATATTCTTCCATCATTTTTTGGTTGTCCGCATAATTATTCTTATTCATTATTTTTGGCAACCGGGCATGAGCCAAAGCCTCCCCTATGGAATAAGAGGCTTATTGATTGCAAGAAGGGGGTATTTGGCAATCTCCTGAAAGATGCCACGTTAAATTCTTTTTGCCACGTCGTGCTCAAGACGTAAAATAGAGCGCTTGATGGGAGGCAACCCATCATTTTTACTTGCTTTCTAGTTAGTTGTTTTTATTTGATTTTTCGTTTTTAATTTTTCCTTTTGTTTGTTATTTTGTTTGGATTCGTGTATTCTTGTTGGCCCTTATTTCTCTGATATTTCTTTTTAACCCCTATGAGTTATTATTCTTCATATTCTAGTCTTTCTTGATTTAATGTCTATTGTTATCTCATGACTAGAGAATAAGTTTGGGGGTCCCTCGTGATGCTGAGCGTTATTTGAAGTATGGATTGATCGACGTTTCCACTCAGGCATGTGCTGGTGTTCAAGAAGACATTTGGAATAAGTTTCACTTTTCCTTATCTCTTTTATTTTCACATGAGTTTTATTATTGATAATGGTATGTGTAGTGGACTTTATTTTGCATGTTGTTGATGGTTTTTGCAAGCTTGAATTTTTCGTGAATTTTTCGTGCTTCCATGTGTAAAACTGATGTTACGATACTGATTTCTCTTGGAAGAAACGGTTGAGTTCTAGTCGAGTTGCAATAAGCGATATCTGTTTCTGTTGAGTATTCAATTAGGTCCGAAATTTTATCATTTTTGTAGAAATTTTAGCAGATAAGAAAAGAGACATACGTGTTTTCAAATCACCGTTTATACGTTTGGTTAAACTTTTCGCGTAGCTCGTCGTCCAGTACCATGAGTCTTGTTGGCATTTAAATTGAGTTTAGAGTCGAGACAGTTTTCCCAAGAAAAGTCGAGATATTAATTGTTCTATGATGGGAAGTTTAGTAACCGGGGTATTCACGTGACCGTTGTTTACTCTCGCGTAAAACGACGACTCCGAATAGATTAATAATTTAGAAATATCGCATTACCGATGATGGGAAGCCTAGTAACCGGGTATTCACGTGACCCGTTGTCTACTTTCGCGTAAAGCGGCAACCTTGACATGCGGAAATTGCTATTCGAGTTTTTCTCCATTGTAGAGGGGACTTAGTAACTAGAAGCATCCATGTGCCCCATGAGTGTCTTTTTACGTCAAACGGTTCCCCGATACATGAGAATGGAAATCCACCTTAGGATCATCCCGATGAAATATCCGAGAGCCGAAACCTAGTGGTTAACTCGAATCATATTATTGATCATACATGGGAATCTTTGTCAGGAGTAAGTTTAATAATGAAACTCTTGAATTTTGCCTCTAGGCGTGGGATTGGGCGAATTGGCTTGTTTAATCTAACCCTTCATATTGACTCGGTTAAATTCACGCTTGTTAATCTTTGAGCTTGATTTTCTCCATGAGCGATTGATTAGGACCAAATTGGTTACTTAGTGGAATCGGTGTCTGGATGTGACTCACTATTACGATACTTGTATTATTCTTTGAAATTTTCGGGTAGTATTGATTAAGTTGAGCATATGGATTTGCATGATTATTCACGATACATTTTGTTTAAAATTGAAATTTTTGCTTGAGGACAAGCAAAGGCTCAAGTTGGGGGTATTTGTTAGGTGTATTTTTATGCGTTTTTATATCATTATTTTATATCCATCTTGGCTAAATCAAATAAATGAGCTTTTAATGATTATTTTTATATGTTTTGCAGAAAATCGGAGTCAAGGCCAAAGCGATGAAAAACGGCGAAAATAGTATTTTTTGGTCATGCAGACACACCAGTGAGCCGCGGCACGAAGACACTGAAATAATGTACACACATGTAGTGTGTCTGCAAGACACATAAAGTGAGCGGCACAGAAAGCGCAAGAGAAATACCACTGGGAAGAAATTGTGGTGGGCCGCGGAAGTAATAAACTGTTGGGCCGCAATTCATGGGATGTGGTGTGTGTGGTGCCGTGAGAGGATTTCCTGGGAAGAGAGAAAACTACTGAAGGGAGAAAGAGAAATAATATAAAAAGGCTGATGATAGAAGGGATTAGAGGGGAACCGAGGCAGGAGGTTGTTTTTCGGCGGAGGAAATAAAAGAAGACACGGAGTAGATTTCTGGGACACAAGCACTGGATCACTACGCTTTTCTGCATCTTACTTTTAGATTTATTCGAGTAGGATTTTGATTGTACGATTTACGGTTTGATTATTTATTATTATTTCGATTTACTCGTTATTCTATTGAATTGGATTCTTCACATTCTATGCTTTTTAATTGTCCTACCAACAGCTAATTTGTTTTGAATGTCTTTATGGATTCGGAGATGAAATTTAGGCATAGTTCTTGTTAGACGAATCATAATTTTCGTGAGATAGGGATATACTCATGCGAATTATGAAGCACATTCTTGTGGGAATTCTTGAACTGTTTTAGCTATTAATTATCGATTCGAATAGGGATATATCGAGTTAGTAATTCGTAGTATTTTCTATCGACCTTGGGAAAGGCTTTAGAATAATTTAGGAATTCCGAACTTACAATCAATTGAATAACGATGAATTGAATCGAATAAATATCATTCCCGATTGTTTGAGGTGAAAATCATAATCCTACCCCTTAGTATTATTATTATTATTATTACTATTATTTACTTTCTGCAATTAGTTTAGATATAAACCCTATTTAACTATTCTTCAAATAAAATTGTGAGTTGACTAAATTTTGGTACTTAGTGAAATCAGTCCTCGAGGGAACGATACTTTACTTATCACTTTATTACTTGTTGACACCGTGCACTTTATTTCCCACAACACAAGCCTGGCCTTATAGGCGTCAACCTTGCCATCACCATCAGTCTTTCTCTTGTAGATCCACTTGTTCCCAATAGGCACTATGCCCTTGGGGCGGTCTACTAGAGTCCAGACCTGATTAACATGCATCGAGTCTATCTCAGCTTCCATAGCTTCACGCCATTTCTCGGAGTCTACATCCACCATCGCTTGGTCATAGGTCGTCGGGTCGGTCTCTTGGCTATCACTTGGAACCTCATGGAGACCCAGCTCCTCCAAGTGGACAAGCCCATACATCTCAGGTAAATGAGACACCCTACTAGACCTACGAGGTGGTTGTACTTGTGTTTCAGAAGGTTCGGTTCCAGTTTCTTGCACAGGTGTCTCCCGTGGAGTTTCATTGTATTCTTCTAAAGAAATACTTCTACCTGCTCCGCCTTTCTGAATGAACTCATCTTCGAGGAAGTGTGCTTGTAAAGCAACAACGATTTTTCGATCTTCGGGCATGTAGAATAGATATCCCATCGTCCCAGATGGGAATCCAATGAAACATCCCTTCGCGGACCTAGCTTCCAACTTCTCCACCTTAGTCTTCTTGACATAGGCGGGACATCCCCAAATCCTAATGTGATTAAGACTTGGTTTCCTGCCCTCCCACATCTCATGTGGAGTTTTAAGAACGGATTTGGAAGGAGATCTGTTCAAGATGTAAGCAGCAGTCGGGAGTACATACCCCCACAGGTAAATCGGTAAGTCAGTATAGCCCAGCATGGAACGGACCATGTTCAACAAGGTCCGGTTCCTTCTTTCTGACACACCATTTAACTTAGGAGTACCTAGAGGTGTTAGTTGTGAAACTATTCCATGTTCCTTAAGGAACTCGTCAAACTCCATATTCATATATTCACCACCTCGGTCCGACCGAAGTGCTTTGATATGATTACCAGTTTGTTTCTCGACTAGGGCCTTGAATTCCTGGAATTTCTCAAAGGCCTCGGATTTACGTTTTATTAAGTATACATAACCATACCTAGTATGATCATCTGTAAACGTAATGAAATATTGATATCCGTCACGTGCTGCTTCCAAAGCACCACATACGTCGGTATGGATTAATCCCAGTTTATCAGCGGCTCTTTGAAATGTCCCTGTGAAGGGGGACTTAGTCATTTTGCCTTTAAGGCAAGATTCACAAGTAGGAAAGGGATCTGATCCCAATGGACCCATAAGTCCATCTTTTTCCATCTTGTAAACCTTGGTCTGACCAACATGACCAAGTCTAAGATGCCATTTCAAAACTTGATTGGTTTCATCCCTACCACGTTTTCTAGTCATAGTATTCACAACTACTTTGTTGCTGAGATTTAGATGATACAATCCATTCAACAATGTAGCAGTACCCACTAGTTTATTTCTAAAATAAATTTTGGCAGAACCATCACCAATGAAAAATGAAAAGCCTTTTCGGTCCATGACCGGAATGGATACAATGTTTTTGTGCCCCTTGGGCAAAACAAGTACATCTTCTAAAGTCAAAACAAAGCCGGATTCTAAACCCAAAAGAAGTGATCCTATGTCGGTCGCCTCGACACTATGCCCGCTTCCGACTGTGATCATAACTTCTCCACTCCAAGCTTCCTACTTTGTTCCGATCCGATTCACGGTATAAATATGAGAACTAGCACCGAGAATCCAAGATCCAGAAGTAGAAAATACAAAGAGAACAATTTGTTTCCAAAACTAAAAGTTCTGTACCTGAAGCGCCATGAAGAATCGGACAGTCTCTAGCCCAGTGGCCCAGCTCATCGCACTTGAGACAAGCATCCTTCTTCTTCTTGTTCTTCAGAACCATCGGGGCCTTGCCCTTTCCCTTAAGGTTCTTAACTTGTGATCCTTTTTGCTTCTTGGTCTTTTTCTTCTTATTCTTAGACCTCCGAGGTCCAGAAGAAATCAAAAGAGCAGACTCCATCATCCGCGGAGTCATCATCTGAGACTGAGCGGTCACAAGTTTGTTCATTAGCCCAGCTAAATTACATGCAATCTCATTGTAGTTGAAGTTCATAACAAACTGTGAGAAGGATTCATGGAGAGACTGTAGGATAAGGTCGGTTTGGAGAGAAGTATCCATTTTAAAATCAAGAGCCTCCAATCTCTCGATCATGGATATCATTTTGAGGACGTGTTCCCCAACTTTCTCACCTTCCTTCATCCTTGCACCGAACACTTGCTTGGATATCTCATATCTAGCGCTTACATGCTCACCATAAAGCTCGGTTAAGTGAGATAGAATCTGCCTAGCAGAAGTCATTTTCTCATGAGCTCTCTGAAGCTCATTAGACATGGAAGCCATCATATAAGCACGGACTTTCACGTCATCCTTAACCCACTTTTCGTGGTTTTCAATCTCTTCCTGATTGGCTCGGGTCCGCACAGGAGGCGCCGAAATGTTCGTCTCCAAGACGTATCCCAGTGCCTCTATACTGAGGATAATCATCAGATTGCGGAGCCAATCCAGAAAGTTAGGTCCCATTAAGGTGTTCTTTTTTAGTAGAATTGCGAGTGGATTCATTGTCGTATTGAGATTTGAGTCTGCATTAAGTACGATAGATTAATTAGTGACTCATTCAATTATGTTCTGAGTATAGAATTAAGGTCTTTTCTATTCTTGTTACCCAGCTCCCACTATTTTAATCGGAACAACACACTCCCATGTGAAACCCGGAAGTATCGTCGCTCTACTTCATAGTGGTGATCGAGTTCTTTATAAATCTTAATAGAGGGCAATGGAATAGGTTTCTAGTCTATTAATTTTCATAAAGTGGTGTCCAAAACCAACTCATCTAATGGATGATTCGATCTTCTTTTTCCCCTTGTTCACTCCCCTCAACCTATACGGTTTCTATTGTAACACCCCCAAAACCGTATGGGAATATTACCCGCCGTAGACCCTTTCCACAAGGATCTACCAGGCTAAACATCCATAAACAACCAAATGCTTGCGCGGCCAGGGTCAAACAATATAATAATACAGACCGTTAAGGTCACTTACACATAAACACACAGACCGATGAGGTCACACAACTCTATCAACAGAACTGACTAACAACATTACCCACACAGGGTCGAAACACAATACAGCGGAAGACTGAATCAACTTTGACAATACAACCAAACTCTACCAACTCTCGACTCTTGATTAGTATCGCAGCTCGTCATTCCCTTGTGCCAATCCTGTGACTGCTCCCTTGAACCTGCATGTACCTGGACGCAGAACAGACATCCACCCCCTAATTACTCGGGGGTTAGTAAAACTCCACTGTTTTACAAGTGCAAGTATAAAACGATACGAAATGCAACAAGTAAATAGCAACTATGAATTTAATACAGATAACAATTATAAAAATGTTCCCAAGAAGTTTTAGAATTTCGAGCTCAAGCAAGAGATATTTGAAAAGGAACACATCATCTCGGGGATTTTTAAAGCAGAAATTCTTTTGGACCTCGAGTCCTAATTTACAAAACCTTTTCGAAAACATTAGGGCCTTGGTCCGATTCTCGATTCAAAACACATGAGGTAAGATATCATTATGAGTCCGAGACCCATATTTAAAAGGTTACCCAAACAAGCACTATAAAACGATCATTGTTTGTACACATCATGTACCGAACTCCGGAGGCCTCGACGAACCTTACCCGGACCACACACATTGTTCGTACACATCATGTACCAAACTCCGGAGGCCTCGACGGACCCTACCCGGCCACAAACATCGTTCGTACACATCATGTACCGAACCCCAGAGGCCTCGTCCGACCCTACCTGGATCACACACCTTGTCCGTACACATCATGTACCGAACTCCAAAGGCCTCGTCAGACCCTACCTGGATCACACACCTTGTTCGTACACATCATGTACCAAACTCCAGAGGCCTCGTCAGACCCTACCTGGAACACACACGCACATATCGACACGACACAACTCATAATCATCAAATGTCAAGCCATTCCACATTACACCGAAATGTACAATCAAGTATGTAAACCAAGACAACACACACATCATAATCATCACAACAACTCAATAATGACCGACCACGCCCGACACAAACTTAGATGATTTGTACATCCAACACGATTCCCAAAATGTTAACTAAGTGAAGGTATCATCGTTACCATCAATTATTCGTAATAATCAATTCATACGAAGTATATACATGAAAGTAAACCAATGCATCACAACCATAATACGACGTCCCTATTCACAAGACACAATTCGTATAGTAAAATACTTGCCTTAATAACCGCTACCGAATACTCCGAAGAACACGATTCGACCGGGAAGCTCGGACCACGAAGAAGACAACGAACGGAAGGGTTCTGACTTGGTTTCTTCACAAGAAACTCGACCCTAACAACATATAATCAATGAATCATCGATCATACGAGGAAGAATAATCGTAGAACGCCCGAAAACCCCTCTATGACATTTTACCGGACACCTTCTAGGCATCGGTCAAGAACTCAACCCAAACAACGAATCGATACGATCCAACCATGGAATAACAAGGGAAATGATATAATACATCTAAATAGTCATCAATACATCATAATCCTAAGTTAAATTGGATAAAACGGATGAAATCAACCAAAATACCCAAATTCCCCAAAACTAGATTTCTAGAAAATCTGACCTGATTCGGTAGATCGGAGGATGTTATAGGATGTATGATTGATGATATGAACTCCAAGACTTTATGGATTGATTGTCCAACAACATCTCTCCATGATCAACCAAGCTCCAGCCGCGGAAGGGAAGAAAATGAGTGAGAAATGGCTGAAGAAAAACGTCTGCTGGCCTTAAATAGGCTGATCTGCACTGTGTGCCGCATCCCAGCCGAAGTGTGCCGCGGCACAGGGCCGAATCTGCCCCCAGTGATCGGCAGCGTGCCGCGGCCCGGACGAGTGTGCCGCGGCAGTGACTCGGCAGTGTGCCGCAGCCCTGCCGGCATGTGCCGCGGCTCACGGTACAGAGGGTTTGGCCGATAATTGAAACATGAGTGTACCGCTGCCCGGACAGGTGTGCCGCGGCAGTGATTCTGCAGTGTGCCGCGGCCTTTCCGGCATGTGCCGCGGGTCACGGTACAGGCTGCTCGGCCAAAACTGGAAAATGAGTGCCTGAGCTATTTCGACCATAACTTTCTCGTCCGGACTCCGATTGACTCACCGTTTGAACCATTGGAAAGCTAACTTGATGCTCTACAATATTGAAAAGAGTCAAAATCTATGGAGTTTCCAATAATTTATGGTGATTTTACAAAGTCGAACTCATACTTGGAAAAGTCGTTTAATAACACTGAACTCAAGAAAACGACACCGAAACCCGAACCTGAATACGAATAGAATATACGGTTACGAAGTACTCGCAAAGACGAATCTAAGAGCTAAGAGAACACACGATTCCGACCACCCGAAGGCTCGAAATTCGAAAACGGAAGGTAATTATCCCAAACTTTGGGAAAGTACGAAAATGGCCCAAAACGTCCGAAAATCACGATACGTGATCGAATAACCAAACCGAAGTTCACAACACGTCTAACAAAGTTAAACGGACTTACGGAAAACTCGAAACAGTAATTTCGGACGAGATTCACAAGAATCGAACTCGAGTGCGGAAAAGTCGTTAAGAAACACGGGACTCAACAAAACAATACTGAAACGAACTCGGATGACAAAAAGTGCAGAATTAATCATTATGAGAATGATGAAACAGTCCCAAGAGAATCGTCAAAACGGACCTCCGCTGAAAAAAGAAAATTACCAGAAATCCGAAATTGCGGATATTACATTCTACCCTCCTTAGAAGAAGTTTCGTCCCAAAACTTAAATCAAGTAGGGAGAAGAAATATCCCACCAGGAAAACTCAACGAGATACACAAGAACCGAAAAAAATGGCGCCCAACGGCAAAACGTTACAAGCAACGCGAAAGAACATACAGCGTGAAAATACGCCCCACGACGACCATAACAACACCACCGGCAATGATTCAAAACAATAACGAGCAATTAACGACGCATTACATGCACACATTTAATCAAAGAAACGCTTGCGACAACAAGTCGCACCCGACCACAACGACTGTGCGGTAGAAAAAAATATAATATTATGATAGAATTTACTCCGATTCTCGTCAACAAGAAAATGTCCGACGTCAAGACACAAACAATTCAAGATAACAGAAAACGAGAATACCGGATATTACATTCTATCCTATTAAAAATAAGTTTCGTCCCGAAACATAAAATAAAACATCATGGTATAGAATACAAACAAAACCAAAAAGTTCACGCAACAAATATCAATCTCTACACGAATAACAACACAAAGTACGACCCACAACTACATCACTGGACACCACTGGGTCCTCCGGAAGTTGGAACGGGGCTCCGGTCCCCTATCATCTTGGCAACAATCTCGCAGTACTAAACTCGATGCCCCTCGCGTCCACAATTATAACAAGTCACCGGCGGTTTCTTACAATGCGCGCGTTCATGGCCCATAACGTTACAGTTGAAACACCTAGGAGCATTACCAGAACTCAAAGACACTGGCTCGGGTCTTTTAGATTCTCTAGCTGACCGGGAAGGTCCAATACTCGACTGATACGAGGATCGAGGTTTAGGAATCCCAATCCCCTCACTTCCCGATGCTTCATCGGAAATCTTCTGCTTCTTCGCTACCGATACAGACTCTGTAGACGTCATAGTCATTTCAAATGCTAAGGCTCGATATTGATAGTCCTTCAGCATTTTACACAAAAAAAGGGCCATACACTGCCGAACCTGAGGTTTCATACGCATACCAAAGTAATGAACCTTATCTGTCTCACTTCGCACTTGATCTCGAACGTAATAAACTTGTCGATTGTAATCGACTATTTCTTGAGATATCGACACATCTCGGGGCGTAGCCGAGAAAAACTCGACAATTCTACGTTCCTTAACAGGCGGCGGACAATACTCGGCCTCCATAGCATTCTTAAATTCAGCCTAGGTAGCGGTACGAGCACTAGGTGCTACGGCCTCCCACCAGTCTGCAGCTTCCCTGTCGAGCAGGTATTGAGCAATAGGCACTCTTCTCTCATCGGGACAAGCTATGGCATCAAATGATCTGTCCAACTTGAAGAGCCAGTTCTCCCAACCTAACGAGTCCGAAGAACCTACAAAACGGGGCGGGTGCATTCTCATCACACCTCGTAACCACATACTAGCTCCATTATCCTCATCTGGGATCCTATCCCGGTGCATGATCTGATTCATATGTGCCAACTAGTCAACCACCTGACGAAGGATGGTGGCGGCGCCAATGTCAGCATTTTCCCCAGTTGATTGCCTCTGCTCACGCGATTGGTCATCTCGACCACCTGTACTGAGCTCATTGGCGCTTGACAATGAGCGAGTCGCCCTCTCATACACCTGATTCCGACCTCTACCACAACCACGCTCTCGACCTCTACCTCTCAGCATACTAAACGGCCACCGATCAGAACAACAAAATTAATATCACATAATCAACATAGGGCAACAAACAGCAACACAATAAAGTATTCACTCCAAATCATCACACGAGTACTCAGACTAACACTGCAATAATAGACTTAAATTCATAAGTAACTCGCACGGTTACACCAACAGAGGTGCACGACTTTTACCAAAGTAAACACAGTCAAGACAACATACATATCATTAAAATCAGGCACTTGTCACATTCTTTAAAAATAAAATTTTTTCCCGAGGTATTTGTTCAAATGATAATATTTTAAAATTGGTGAGTTCGAAAGATTTTTCATAAATGAAATTTTGAAAATACTTTGATTAATACCTCGACCATTTAACCAAATCCATGGACCCATTATCAAAACTGCTCTGATTTGAAATCACTTGCACAACAATACGTTGAAATCTTAAGTCCACTCTATAACCGATGTCAGCAAAATGACCTTATTAATATCTGCCAGCACACTAATCATTACCATAGATAAGCTATCATGTCCAGGATAACGTCATAGAATAATACAATTAAATTATACTATGCCGTCACAACACTCAAACACATAACATTTAAATTCTGAAAATTAGAGTCATTTTGCAAAACATAAAATTTCCAAAAATCCTTTCGATCGTAATAAAAATGACAGTAGTATTTTGCGATGTCCGAAGTATTTTAAAACACATTTTCCAAATACTGATTGATGGTGCTATTTGAAAATACATGACCAACTTGTCACAATTCAACCGATTTCAAAATCCACACAAACCGTTGTTTAACCGTACCATCAAAATATTTTCAAAAAAAATTTGATTTCCACAAAAATGCTCAAACCAGTAGAGTCTTTCAGGAAAAACGTTTTCAAACCTACCCACAGCGGGCATATTTACAACAATCCAAAATAGTCGAACTTAGAACCACGTGCCCAAACAGTAAATGGGGTCACCAATTCAATCAAATGCATCTCATGGGCATCAAGTTAAACATACAACGAAACCATCTATCTGATTCTCTCACAAACTCTACCGTCGGTACCTTCTTTTCGGAACGATCAAAGTTTATAACTTTCACATTATACCACCCCACACGGTGGTTCAACGTCAAAACGTCAATACGTCCAGTTCAATACACATACAGTGTATCACAAGTATCAAATACAAACTCCATTACACAGCACCATGCAAATAACATCATGCACCACAAATATCATACATATCATGAACACAGATATTATGCATAAAAGAGGAGACTTACGTCTAAAGGCCGCACGGAGATGAAGTTCGCCCACGATACTAATCTCATCCGACAACATAACCGACACGTGACTACGCACAACTCAACATGTCACCCGACATCTTGAATGACAAAACTACACAATACTCGACAAATCACGACTCGACTTGACCCGACAGCCTAGGTTTCCGCAACCTAAGCTCCGATACCATAAATGTAACACCCCCAAAACCGTATAGGAATATTACACGCCGTAGACCCTTTCCACAAGGATCTACCAGGCTAAACATCCATAAACAACCAAATGCTTGCCCGGCCAGGGTCAAACAATATAATAATACAGACCGTTAAGGTCACTTACACATAAACACACAGACCGATGAGGTCACACAACTCTATCAATAGAACTGACTAACAACATTACCCACACAGGGGTCGAAACACAATACAGCGGAAGACTGAATCAACTTTGACAATACAACCAAACTCTACCAACTCTCGACTCTTTATTAGTATCGCAGCTCGTCATCCCCTTGTGCCAATCCTGTGACTGCTCCCCTGAACCTGCATGTACCTGGACGCAGAACAGACATCCACCCCCCGATTACTCGGGGTTAGTAAAACTCCACTGTTTTACTAGTGCAAGTATAAAACGATACGAAATGCAACAAGTAAATAGCAACTACAAATTTAATACGGATAACAATTATGAAAATGTTCCCGAGAAGTTTTAGAATTTCGAGCTCAAGCAAGAGATCTTTGAAAAGGAACACATCATCTCGGGGATTTTTAAAGCAGAAATTCTTTTGGACCTCGAGTCCCAATTTACAAAACCTTTTCGAAAACATTAGGGCCTTGGTCCGATTCTCGATTCAAAACACACGAGGTAAGATATCATTATGAGTCCGAGACCCATATTTAAAAGGTTACCCAAACAAGCACTATAACACGATCATTATTCGTACATATCATGTACCGAACTCCGGAGGCCTCGACGGACCTTACCCGGACCGCACACATTGTTCGTACACATCATGTACCGAACTCCGGAGGCCTCGACGGACCCTACCCAGCGACAAACATCGTTCGTACGCATCATGTACCGAACTCCAGAGGCCTCGTCCGACCCTACCTGGATCACACACCTTGTCCGTACACATCATGTACCGAACTCCAGAGGCCTCGTCAGACCCTACCTGGATCACACACCTTGTTCGTACACATCATGTACCGAACTCCAGAGGCCTCGTCAGACCCTACCTGGAACACACACGCACATATCGACACGACACAACTCATAATCATCAAATGTCAAGCCATTCCACATTACACCGAAATGTACAATCAAGTATGTAAACCAAGACAACACACACATCATAATCATCACAACAACTCAACAATGACCGACCACGCCCGGCACAAACTTAGATGATTTGCAAATCCAACACGATTCCCAAAATGTTAACTAGTGAAGGTATCATCGTTACCATCAATTGTTCGTAATAATCAATTCATACGAAGTATATACACGAAAGTAAACCAATGCATCTCAACCATAATACGATGTCCCTATTCACAAGACACAATTCGTATAGTAAAATACTTGCCTTAATAACCGCTACTGAATACTCCGAAGAACACGATTCGACCGGGAAGCTCGGTCCCCGAAGAAGACAACGAACGGAAGGGTTCCGACTCGGTTTCTTCGCAAGAAACTCGACCCTAACAACATATAATCAATGAATCATCGATCATACGAGGAAGAATAATCGTAGAACGCCCGAAAACCCCTCTATGACATTTTACCGGACACCTTCTAGGCGTCGGTCAAGAACTCAACCCAAACAACGCATCGATACGATCCAACCATGTAATAACAAGGGAAATGATATAATACATCTAAATAATCATCAATCTATCATAATAGTAAGTTAAATCGGATAAAACGGATGAAATCAACCAAAATACCCAAATTCCCCAAAACTAGATTTCTAGGAAATCTGACCTGATTCAATAGATCGGAGGATGTTATAGGATGGATGATTGATGATATGAACTCCAAGACTTCATGGATTGATTGTTCAACAACATCTCTCCATGATTAACCAAGCTCCAGCCGCGGAAGGGAAGAAAACGAGTGAGAAATGGCTGAAGAAAAACGTCTGCTGGCCTTAAATAGGCTGATCTGCACTGTGTGCCGTGGCCCAGCCGAAGTGTGCCGCGGCATAGGGCCGAATCTGCCCCCATTGATCGGCAGCGTGCTGCAGCCCAGACGATTGTGCCGCGGCAGTGACTCGGCAGTGTGTCGCGGCCCTGCCGGCATGTGCCGCGGCTCACGGTACAGAGGGGTTGGCCGATAATTGAAACAAGAGTGTGCCGCGGCCCGGACGGGTGTGCCGCGGCTGTGACTCGGCAGTGTGCCGCGGCCCTGCCGGCATGTGCCGCGGCTCACGGTACAGGCTGCTCGGCCAAAACTGGAAAATGAGTGTGTGAGCTATTTCGACCATAACTTTCTCGTCCGGACTCCGATTGACTCATCGTTTGAACCATTGTAAAGCTAACTTGATGCTCTATAATATTGAAAAGATTCAAAATATTTGGAGTTTCCAAGAATTTATGGTGATTTACAAAGTCGAACTCATACTTGGAAAAGTCGTTTAATAACACTGAACTCAAGAAAACGACACCGAAACCCGAACCTGAATACGAATCGAATATACGGTTACGAAGTACTCGCAAAGACGAATCTAAGATCTAATAGAACACATGATTCTGACCACCCGAAGGCTCGAAATTCGACAACGGAAGGTAATTACCCCAAACTTTGGGAAATTACGAAAATAGCCCAAAACGTCCGAAAATCACGATACATGATCAAATAACCAAACCGAAGTTCACAACACGTCTAACAAAGTTAAACGGACTAACGGGAAACTCGAAACAATAATTTCGGTCGAGATTCACAAGAATCGAACTCGAGTGCGGAAAAGTCGTTAAGAAACACGGGACTCAACAAAACAATACTGAAACGAACTCGGATGACAAAAAGTGCAGAATTAATCATTCTCAGAATGATGAAATGGTCCCAAGCGAGTCGTCAAAAAGGACCTCTGCTGAAAAAAGAAAATTACCAGAAATCCGAAATTGCGGATATTACATCTATGGTTCGTGAACAAGTTAAGTTTATACCATCGACGCAAATCAGTTTCCCAATTGAATCTTATCCGGCAACCTATCAGGTTTCTAGGGATAAAATTTGCTCCAACCGAAGGCATCCAATGCGCTCCCGATAATTTATCCGTCCTCCCCGAACGACTACCCCGATAACTCGGAAGCATAGCACATCCGGTTTGGATTTCAATTTCCCGAAAGCTCGATGGAGGGAAGAAAACCTTGAAACCTTATAAACTTAATAATTTGTTGTGGGAGAATTATCGCGATTAACGTTACACTTTGCACATTAATCATTTAAGCGCGTTTATGGCATTCATACAACATGAAACAACCATTCACAACCTAGTTGCTACCAACATGTGGTTCATGGACCGTTCCTAGAAAACAAAAACTTCGTAATCTAATTACATGTCTTCGTCTTGAATCTTCGTCTTCTCGAAACGGATCTTCCTCCGGTCTTCGTCATTACATATAAATTTTACATCGAAAATTGCATCCTAGATACAAACATTTCTAGTAAAATAAATAGGCTCAAAACGGCCTTTACAACCCAATCGAATAAAACGAACGATTCAAAACTAAGTCCACGAACCACATCCCCATTCAAAAGCATTCATCCAATAAATACTATATAAATGGAAAGCGAAGAGATACATTGATCCAATCAATAAAATGAACCGATCCAATCGATTCACACAATCGGTAATATGATAACATTCAAAATAATTCGGTCGACCATAAATATTCCAATTAATCAAATTTCCCTTATAAAATAAAATACCACAAATCATTTTAATCATATTAAATCCAATTTAACATGATGGAGATTAATTTTCAAGAATACACGAAAAAATCGAGCCGGGGCGAAAAAGACCTGCCAGGGCCGAGTCACTTCCGGCAGGCTTCCGGACGGACACGGCCCATGCCGAATGGAACGGTCGGGTCGGGCCGGCAGTGTCCTAGACCCTCCTGCCCGACTCGGCCGTGTCGCCTGACACGGTCGAGTCACTTCAGGAAGCCGGCGGACACGGCCGTGTCGCGACACGTTGGAGTCCGCACTGGCGTGCTTTGGCAGGCCGGACACGACCAAGTCACCCAGGACACGGTCGAGTCACTCTCGGCCAGATTACCCTTTTTGTCCAAAAAGTCGTCCGACGACGATTCGGGGCTAGATTTTCGACCGGATATCTAATATCAATATTTTCCAACTTTCATATCTTCAATATAAATCATATTTACCAGAAATTTAAGATTTATATTTAGACATAAACTTATGAAAAATACAATTATTACAAACGAAAAACATATACCACGATTATGACTAAAAGACTCCAAATCATTCACCATCTAATCGAGCATTCCAAATGCCAATATCGTATATACGATCGCAAAACCTGGCTCCGACACCACTGTTGGAATTCGGTGCCTAAAACGAAGGCCTAGCGGAAGCGGTAAAATGAAAATTAATTCGATCTGAATGCCTACGAGAATCGATCGAGCTACGTATATACGAATATAAAACGAAAAACAAGAGTTATAAGAAACTCAACCTTGAAGTCTGTTGATTAAATGGTAACCTTCTCTTAAGCTATTCCCCAAGCTTTTATTGATCTCTACGAATTCAATCCGCTCCAAGCTCTTGAGCGATCCAACGCCGAAAGCACCGCGTCTCTACTTGCCACGTGCCGGAGAAACGACCGGAATGACAACACCCGATTAACCTCTAAGGTTACGGCTAGAATCAAATGATGAAGCTTTTTATTATTACACTCTAAGTGTATAATATATATCTCTCTTTTGATTTCTTGATTTTTCTCTAAGAACCACCAAGAACACTTAAAGAAGATGATGAAGACTTTGAGAAATGTCTTCTTCCCTTTATTCAACTCTCACTTTAATAATACAAATCATGCCACATGATTTTAAACCCCACAATGTCATGTTCTTTCATATAAAATAAAAGAAACAAGACAAGAGGAAAGTGAGTGGAAACAAAGGGGGGGCGTTTACTATGCAAAAACGGATGAGTTTGGTTCGTTTCGGACTCCCGTGAGTCTAAACAGATAAACTACGATTCCGTTCCGACGTATTTGTATCGATTAATTATTCCAATTAATTAAACATATCAGATACAAAATAACATAATTAATTTCTCCAAGAAATAATTATATTCATGAATTAAATTAATCACCCAGTGATATATTTAATTTATTAAGACGTAAATCAATTTATCCCATAAATCGATTTAAACATCCAATGTCCCAAATTTAGATATCCAATATCTAATATTCATAATGAGAGAATTACCTTGAATCATTCCATCGTCAATCCTATTGCACGACTCGGTAGGTCCGTCTCAGTCAGCAATGGGAGGAACCAAAGAGTAGTAGCACCACCTAGCCTGCCTGGCGGCCTACACTGTGTAACACCCCCAATCTGCTCAGGGATATTACACGTCGTAGAACCTTTCCTCAAGGATCTACCAGGCTAGTAACAACACGAAACATCTCGACAATGCCTTTAAGGCTAAAATGACTCAGTAGACCGATTTGGCCTTTCAATAAAAACATACAACTCGATTACAACTCATGCCCACGCAGGGGTCAAAACACAACCACACCCGTACAACGGGAATAATATAGCAGCGGAAAATAAAGTACAACTGAACCAATACACGATGTACGGTTCCTCATGTGATTAGTATCGATCATCTTTCATCATCATTTGTGTCGACCCTGTGTTATGCTCCAAAACCTGAATGCAAAAACAGACATACACCCCCCGAATACTCGGGGGTTAGCAAAACTCCACTGTTTTGCTAGTGCAAGAACAAAGTGCAAATACGAGCCATACAATTCACATTCCACGAATAACAATAACCAGGAATCCTCAAAGATCCAAACGAAACGAAAAGTACTTCCCGAGGCAAGAGTTTGAGAAAACCTTTCAAAATCGAAATATCATAAATCAATGGAAATAATTTATAAAACGGTTTAGAATGCAATCGAGAGTTTTAATAGAAAACAATTTAGGATTATCAAATCCTACTTTTCAAAATCCAAAAGACAAAAGGGGTCACCGCCCCAAAGGTTTACTTTCCGAAAAAAATGACATTTACCAAACCGTTGGGATTTTAGCCCCAAATCCGTAAAATGACTTTTACAAAACCATTGGGATTTTAGCCCCAAATATCATCAACTCACAGTACACGAGAATGACAACAAGGTTCGTCTCCCAACATCAAAATCCACAAATAAAGGATTTAAAACAAACAACAAAATACTCTAGTGCCATCCTAGCCAAGTAGGCCAAACGAACAACTTACCTCTTACACTGTTGTTGCCCAAAATATTTATCTGAAGATTAAATACTGCTGGAATGAACGGACAACAAACAACAATTTGCGGGAGCACTTCCGAGAGAATATGAATAAACAAAAGATTTGCCGGGTTTGTTAGGCCCGGGCTTGAATGCTCTCGCGAGATGTTATTAATACAAATATTCGTGGATACAAGTATTAATGTGAGAAATCTAGATACAATGAGTGTAAAAAGACTCTATTAATCCAGCTCTTGAGAAAAGCTCGGTGTTCTTCGTCCCTGCCGATCGTCTGCTGAATGAGAGAGGCCGAGAGAAGAAAGAACCAAGTGATGGTTGTTGCCAAGAGTAGGAGATAGCCAAGTGTTGTGTGCTGTATGTTGAAATCGCGATAATGCAGAGAGTTCAGAGAGTCAGAATCTCGGTCCCTTGGACAAGTGCTGGCGGCCTCTTATTTATAGGGGCAGAGGAGCTTTGTTTCCTAGCGGGCGATCGTCTTCCGGACATTATAATAATGGGGTGATCGTCCTAAAGGTCACATGGGCAGTCTGCCTAAAGTCCAAGGCTACAGCCGGCAGCCAGCTGGGTGGTCCAATGAGGAGCCAGCACGCGTCCGGAGTCACTGTCACATGCGGTCCTACTGACAACTTTCGGCGGGCCTGTCGGCTGGTGGACGGATGCTGACAGGCTGTGGTCAACGATCCGTGAATTGCGGATCTTGTCTCGGCCTTACACGTGGGTTCAGTCCTGAGGCTCGACCTTTGCCGACTGGATGACTATCGACATGAGGCGGTCATCTCTAACTGGTCACAAGAGGGTCGGCATCGGCCAGTCACTGAGGGTCGGCATCAGTCGGTCACCAAGGGTCGGTCGGAAAGTGCCGAGAGATGATCGTCTGCTAGTCGGTTGCCAGGAGTCGATCGCCAAGTACCGAGAGACGATCGTATTTGATGTCGATTGCTCGGCACCGGGACTTGGCTTGGGACCTTCGGTCGGCCGATTTATCTTGACTGCTGGGCTAAGACTAGGCCGCCTGGTCGCTGGTCGGCAGTTCTGCCTCGGCTACTCGGCAGTGGCTAGGTCGCCCGATCTCTGAGGCGATCGCCGGTCGGAGAGTATAATTCTCGACACAACAATTGCCCCCCAGCTTGCTCCGATGTTGAAGACATGGGGCGAGGTGGTTCTTGCTGGCGATCGTGTAAGATGGGGACGGGCAACCTGTTGAGCTGACTTTGGATACGGACTTGGGCTATCATGGTCGATTGGCTAGCTATCTTTCGGTCTTGTACCTGTAAAAAACAACATTGGCCGATCCCCCTCAGAAACTTGATGGTTTCGTTTCTTTGAGGAATCGTGCACAGTCGCGGAATTCGATGGACCAACTCTATGACCGTGTCTTGGTGCGCGAAGACATTGAGTGTCTCGTGACTCACTTTATTACGAGGGTCCTCTGTTAGGCTGCGCCTCGCCTCGTATTTAAACGAAGGGCGTGCGGTCTCGGTCTAGAGGAGTCCTTGCGCGGGGCAGCGTCGGATTATTCAGCTCCACGCCCGCGGCTTGTTTAGCTCTGCTTCCACCTCGGCCCACCATGAAGATGGCGAACCTCGACGGTGTACGTTGAGACGGGGGTTGTGGCACGTCGCATTGTCCGGGTTCACCATGTTAGATGATGATCCTTTGAGGGCGGGCGATCGTGTCCAATGATTAATCTTGGAGGGCCCTCAGACTACGCCGACCTCATATTTAAACGAAGGGCGGACGATCTTGGCCTGAAGGGACCTTGCATGGCCGAAGCAGCCGGCTCCATCGACTACCAGGACCATGGCTTTATGATGTGCGGTGGAGGCGATCTGATGCCTTAGTCCATCATGTTAAATGGTGAACTGTCGATGGCGATCATGTCCTCCGGTTTGTTGATGATGTAGCGTGATGATGCTGATCGGGCTGGAAGACTGGAGATCATCGCTCGGCTACCGATCGCGTTATTCATAGGTTGATAGCGGCGATTGGGTGGGAGATCGTCATTCGGGCGCCGATCGCGCTGCTCACAGGCTAAGAAGAAACCTTTGCCTGGCCAGAAAATCTGCGGCTCTAGCCCGGAAGGTCGCGTAGGTCGTGGGTTGGCTCTTAGTAAGATGCCTGAACATAGGCGAAAGACCATGGAATCCTGCTAGGACCGTGTGGAGTGCGATCTCATCGCTTACGGGCTCGCTGTTGAGGATGATCACATCTACTCGGTCGATGTAGTCCGAGTCGGACTCTTCTTCTCCCTGCTTGATTTGCATCATGCGAAGGGGGCCTTCCGGCCGAGCGACCCTGGTGGCAAAGTACGCTGTGAAGACGTTCGCGAGCTCGTTAAAGGAGCCAATGGACCGAGGTGGCAATGAGGTGTACCACTGGTAGGCGAGGTCGTCCAGCGTCATAGGGAACATTCGGCACCTGGTCGCGTCAGATGCCCCACACCCGGTCATGTAGATGTTGAACTTGCTCAGGTGCATTTCGGGGTCTGATCTCCCCTCGTACAAAGGTGTTTGCGGAGGAGCGATCTTGTGCTGCACGGGGGCGAGCTTGATGTTGACCGAGAGCGGCTCGCTTGGCTCGGCGATTGTCTTCTTGGTGCCTGCCCTGGATTCCAGGAGCGCCTTCATGTCGTCGAGATGACGTTGCATCGCAGCCATCGTCGTGGCTCGGTCGCTTGCTGATCGGCTTTGGGAGCGGGAGACGAGGCGATCGTGTACCGATCTCCGGACTCCGCTGCTGCCGACCTCGGCTATTTGGCGAGGGGGAGCCAGACGGCTGGGCTGCCTTCTGGGAGTCGGCTAGGCCGAGCTCCTGGTGACGAACTCAAACTCCGTCGTCTCGTAGCTGGGGCCGGACTGCCCCGGTCGCCAAGACGGATCACTGCCCAGGCGATCGAAGACAGAGGTGCCCCGGCTGGCGAGCGCCTCTCCTTGCGGATGAGAGCCTCCTGGCGATCGCTCGGCCAGTAACGCCTTGAGCTTTCACTTGGACTTCCGGCAGACGGCCGAGGGGGTAATAGCGGGAGGCGCGTCGAGAGCACTCCGTCACTCCTGTAGGACGGCCATGGCCTCGTCGATCTGTTCCTTGGTTCAGAGCTGATCGAGCGAGAGGCTTGGGCCAGACCTCAGGGGCGGCATCGAGCGTCTCTGACCGCGGCGGCTACCTTCCGCCATCGGCTGTGGCTCGGACTGAGACGGAACGAGGCATCTGGCTGGCTGGCCAGCGGCTTTCTTCGACGCGGAGGCGGAAAACATGATTTCTGAAAGATTTCTTTGAAGCGCAGTGAGTGTCACTTCAAGTATCTGCCCCGAGAACAGTGAGTGTTCTTCGAGCCCTCCTTCTAGCGCCAATTGTTGTTGCCTAAAATATTTATCCGAAGATTAAATACTGCTGGAATGAACAGACAACAAACAACAATTTGCGGGAGCACTTCCGAGAGAATATGAATAAACACAAGATTTGCCGGGTTTGTTAGGCCCGGGCTTGAATGCTCTCGCGAAATGTTATTAATACAAATATTCGTGGATACAAGTATTAATGTGAGAAATCTAGATATAATGAGTGTAAAAAGACTCTGTAAATCCAGCTCTTGAGCGAAGCTCGGTGTTCTTCGTCCCTACCGATCGTCTGCTGAATGAGAGAGGCCGAGAGAAGAAAGAACCGAATGATGGCTGTTGCCAAGAGTAGGAGATAGCCAAGTGCTGTGTGTTGTATGTTGAAATAGCGATAATGCAGAGAGTTCAGAGAGTCAGAATCTCGGTCCCTTGGATAAGTGCTGGCAGCCTCTTATTTATAGGGGCAGAGGAGCTTTGTTTCCTAGCGGGCGATCGTCTTCTGGCCATTATAATAATGGGGCGATCGTCCTAAAGGTCACATAGGCAGTCTGCCTAAAGTCCAAGGCTACAGCTGGTAGCCAGCTGGGCGGTCCAATGAGGAGCCAGCACGCGTTCGAAGTCACTGTCACATGCGGTCCTACTGACAACTTTCGGCGGGCCTGTCGGCTGGTGGACGGATGCTGACAGGCTGTGGTCAACGATCCGTGAATTGCGGATCTTGTCTCGGCTCTACACGTGGGTTCAGTCCTGAGGCTCGACCTTTGCCGACTAGATGACTATCGGCATGAGGCGGTCGTCTCTAACTGGTCACAAGAGGGTCGGCATCGTCCAGTCACTAAGGGTCGGCATAGGTCGGTCACCAAGGGTCGGTCGGCAAGTGCCGAGAGATGATCGTCCGCTAGTCGGTCGCCAGGAGTCGATCACCAAGTACCGAGAGACAATCGTATTTGATGTCGATCGCTCGGCATCGGGACTTGGCCTGGGACCTTCGGTCGGCCGATTTATCTTGACTGCTGGGCTAAGGCTAGACCGCCTGGTCATTTGGTCGCGATTACGCCTCATTGCTCGGCGGTGCTTCGTCGCCCGATCTCCAAGGCGATCGCCGGTCGGAGAGTATAATTCTCGATTCAACATACACACTTAGTCGATGCATGCAATCATGAAAACCGTTCAAAAGCGCTCATTTCCGGAAATGCCAATATGAAATCACATTTGTAAAATACACCACAATTAACCGTCGATCCACGTCTCTTGTGCACCCCTACCGAGACCCTGTCGGATCTAACCCGTAGTGAGCATACACACACACACGTTACTCATGCAATACTAATATGCTAAGAATGTAAGTTCATCAAGAATACTTACTAGAGATGGCCACTTACTCGACGCCGTTATCAAACTCTTCAAAACACAATAACAAGATTAAACACGGAATACACGATTCCATAACTTTAAACAACAGGGATATCATCCAAGCCTTCAACGTTCAAAATGACCAAATCATAATCAATTCCCAAAACACACCGTTCACAAAACACACACGCATTTTGAAAGAGAGCCTTTAACGAGGCCAGACCGAAATCTTTTGAAACTTCATTTCAATCAACCAAACAAACACACCAAGACGATCACCGATCATCATATCCATAAAATAAGAAAAGTATGGGCAAGGTACTTGCCTCGAATAAGAATAACGCGGAGAATCGACCGAAGTAGGTTGACACGAACCGACTACGAACCCGCCGACTCCACCGAACGACAATCCGCAACAATGAACTACGAACGGAGACAATAACAACGAAAATGAATTCCAAAGTATGACCCAAAGCCGCTTAATTCAAAGAACAAATGACGAAAGTTCAAGGATTTCCCCAAAACGGCCAAGAACACGATTCGTCCCGACAAAACACGAAAACGGAATTCCAAGTTGAAATATGGATATACAATCCATAGAATGTGTTTAACAACATCATTTAACCATAATCGATCCATCAAAAATGGGTGAAAAATGAGATCGATGACAAATCCCCCAAAAAGTCGATTCGAATGAAATCAAGAAATATACTTCGATTCGACGAAGACAATGGATTAAATGATGTTAAACACAATAATACTACCAAGATTAATCATACTCATCATGAATTAATCAACAATACGGAACGAACTCGGATGACAAAAAGTGCAGAATTAATCATTCTCGAAATGACGACACGGTCATGAGGGAGTCGTCAAAACGGACTCCGGCCGAAAAAATAAATTTACCGAAAATCGAAAATTGCGGATATTACATTCTACCCTCCTTAAAAGAAGTTTCGTCCCGAAACTTAAAACAAGTAGGGAGAAGTAATATCCCGCCAGGAAAACTCAACGAGATCCGCAAGGAAACGCGTAACTTAGGCCCATCGGCGAAACGTTACAAGCAACGCAAGGGAATATACGGCGTGAAAACACGCTCCACGACAACCAGCACAACGTCGCCGTTAGGGATATAATAAAACCAACAAGTGACAAGCGTCATCAAATGGATAATACAATCAAGTCAATTATCCGAACAATCACAAAACACAACGAACGAAAATCAATACGATTGATCAACCCAACGGTACATCAATCAAAACGCGAGCCAATCGCTGAAAAAATACGGAATTCCACCGCCCAAGGGTTGGAAGATCGAAAACGAGACTAATTTCCCGAACTTAAGGGAATTAGGAAGGAGCCTGAATGCTCAACAATCATGAAACGAGGACAAAAAACGAACAAACAAACGACCGAGACAACAAAAATCGAACAATCATGTCCGAAACACGAAGGATAATAAAATTCAAACAACCACTCCCAGGATGATCTGGTGAGAACTACAAGACATGCATTCCCATAAGATCCACCGGAAAGGGAATAGCGATTGAAAAGTCACAACGACAAACGAGTTATTCCGAAACAATACCACACTTGTTCGATCAACAAAAGCAAGGGGCAGGACAAGCTCAGAAATGTCAACAAACATAATGAGTCGACAAAGTCGAAAACACAAAAGTTCCAAATACGATCCACTTCGAAAAAAAGAGCTAATAGAACCAAATGATGTCGCTCCCGAACAAGGTTCACAAGAATCGAACCGAACCCGAAAAAGTCACAGCAATAACCAGATCGACCCACAACAAGATCACTGCTCGATCGGACGATGAGACCGAAATACAGACCAAGTTCATAAAGTATCAACGAACATGAGCGAATCGATAGACTGGAGAAAGAGAAAATACAGAAGTCAAAATAGTACGGGTATTACCTCCGACCTCGTCCACGAAATTCACAAAAACGGGAGCAAGGTAACAAGACATTAAACAACCGACACATAACGGAACCATCACCGATGCACACGGTCATACCAAACCAAGCTCTAACAGCTCGCACAAGGGCGAAAACGCAGAAATCACTACGAGGTGAAAATATTCAACACCAACATCCCACCTCTCACAGAGGGCTAACACGACAAATGTGTGGAAAGCGACTCAACGCTCACACTGCCAATTCGGTCATACTCGGGAGTAAACATCGAAATGACAATGCGAACATCATACATACATACCCAGCCCTCAAACGGGAATGGATAGGTTTTAAAAATGAAAACCTCATTTTGAAAATAATTTAGAAGAACACCGATTGATCTTGAGTATCACCTTTCAAAAAGTACAAACGTGAAACATCGTTATCGAGACTTTGGAGAATCATTTCGCATTTGATAAAAATGAGGACACTTTCTCTTAGTGAAAACTTTCAGAATATTCGACCCTTGGGTCTAAATAAAAGTGTTTCAAAAATATTGAAAATATCTCAAACATTTTGGTCTTCGAGGTAGAATTTTTTTGAAATATATTGTGGCACCTTGGATGTACCATAAGAAAATAACTCATTTGAAAAGTACGTCTCGAAATTTATTTTTCTAAGATACTCAAGGTTTTCAAAAATCCAATAGGCCAGAACGCCCAAAACTTACACATATCGACGTTCACTAAAACAACTCCTAGTACACGCATCAAAACGTTTAAAATCAAGACAATACATGTCTTTAAACAGAAATAAACGATAAAATACCACATTCAGAACAAAACCACTGACCCCATTCGAGGCCCCTAAGGACCCTCCCGCACTGGCTAGGGAACAAGTCGAATGCGTATAAGCACAAAGCTTCCACAATAGAACTTGTAAAACGTGCAAATCGATTCAAAAATCATCAGCAACGGACAAAAACAACAATAAAAACACATCACAAGAGACGACACTCCTCGTATAAATCAAATACGAGAGTCGACTAAATACATATCGTGAAATCAAAATCCACATAAGGATTCCACCACTTAACAAATAACCATAAAAATAGCTCGTGTCACACGAGGCACAACACAAAGAAGGGAGACTTACTTCCACAGGTCACACGAAGATGATGATCGCCCCACGATACTAATCACGACCAACAAACTCAGACGACGCATCGCGACACGACTCAGTCAGATAAAATCCAACGAAACAAGACTCAAACAACATGACTTGACTCGACAGCCTAGGTTTTTTCTCAACCTAATCTCTGATACCATTTATGTAACACCCCCAATCCGCTCAGGGATATTACACGCCGTAGAACCTTTCCTCAAGGATCTACCAGGCTAGTAACAACACGAACATCTCGGCAATGCCTTTAAGGCTAAAATGACTCAGTAGACCGATTTGGCCGTTCAATAAAAACATACAACTCGATTACAACTCATGCCCACGAAGGGGTCAAAACACAACCACACCCGTACAACGGGAAAAATATAGCAGCGGAAAATAAAGTACAACTGAACCAATACACGATGTACGGTTCCTCATGTGATTAGTATCGATCATCTTTCATCATCCTTCTTGCCGACCCTGTGTAATGCTCCAAAACCTGAATGCAAAAACAGACATCCACCCCCCGAATACTCGGGGGTTAGCAAAACTCCACTGTTTTGCTAGTGCAAGAACAAAGTGAAAATACGAGCCATACAATTCACATTCCACGAATAACAATAACCAGGAATCCTCAAAGATCCAAACGAAACGAAAAGTACTTCCCGAGGCAAGATTTTGAGAAAACCTTTCAAAATCGAAATATCATAAATCAATGGAAATAATTTATAAAACGGTTTAGAATGCCATCGAGAGTTTTAATAAAAAACAATTTAGGATTATCAAATCCTACTTTTCAAAATCCTAAAGACAAAAGAGGTCACCTCCCCAAAGGTTTACTTTCCGAAAAAAATGACATTTACCAAACCGTTGGGATTTTAGCCCCAAATCCGTAAAATGACTTTTACAAAACCATTGGGATTTTAGCCCCAAATATCATCAACTCACAGTACACGAGAACGACAACAAGGTTCGTCTCCCAACATCAAAATCCACAAATAAAGGATTTAAAACAAACAACAAAATACTCTAGTGCCATCCTAGCCAAGTAAGCCAAACGAACAACTTACCTCTTACACACTTAGTCGATGCATGCAATCATGAAAACCGTTCAAAAGCGCTCATTTCCGGAAATGCCAATATCAAATCACATTTGTAAAATACACCACAATTAACCGTCGATCCACGTCTCTGTGGACCCCTACCGAGACCCCATCGGATCTAACCCGTAGTGGTTAAAAGCAAGCTCGTCGATCCACGTCTCTTGTGGACCCCTACCGAGACCCCGTCGGATCTAACCCGTAGTGAGCATACACACACACACGTTACTCATGCAATACTAATATGCTAAGAATGTAAGTTCATCAAGAATACTTACTAGAGATGGCCACTTACTCGACGCCGTTATCAAACTCTTCAAAACACAATAACAAGATTAAACACGGAATACACGATTCCATAACTTTAAACAATAGGGATATCATCCAAGCCTTCAACGTTCAAAATGACCAAATCATAATCAATTCCCAAAACACACCGTTCACAAAACACACACGCGTTTTGAAAGAGGGCCTTTAACGAGGCCAAACCGAAATCTTTTGAAACTTCATTTCAAACAACCAAACAAACACACAGACGATCACCGATCATCATATCCATAAAATAAGAAAAGTATGGGCAAGGTACTTGCCTCGAATAAGAATGACGCGGAGAATCGACCGAAGTAGGTTGAGACGAACCGAATACGAACCCGCCGACTCCACCGAACGACAATCCGCAACAATGAACTACGAACGGAGACAATAACAACGAAAATGAATTCCAAAGTACGACCCAAAGCCGCTGAATTCAAAGAACAAATGACGAAAGTTCAAGGATTTCCCCAAAACGGCCAAGAACACGATTCGTCCCGAAAAAACACGAAAACGGAATTCCAAGTTGAAATATGGATATACAATCCATAGAATGTGTTTAACAACATCATTTAACCATAATCGATCCATCAAAAACGGGTGAAAGACGAGATCGAGGACAAATCCCCTAAAAAGTCGATTCGAAGGAAATCAACGAAGAACAATGGATTAAATGATGTTAAACACAATAATACTACCAAGATTAATCATACCCATCATGAATTAATCAACAACACGTAACGAATCGGACAAAAATGCAAAAACCCCCAAATTCACGAAATTAGGGTTCTAAGGAAGATTACCTTGATTCGCTGGATCAAAGGATGATAACGGATGATTGATTAATGATATAACCTCAATAACTTCGTGGATTTGTCGTTAAACAACATGGCTCCATGATAAGTACACCCTCAGCCGCGGAAGAGAAGGAGAAAAATGGCCAAAAACCCGTCTGCAGGGCCATAAATAGGCTGCACAGTGTGCCGCGGCACAGCGGGAGTGTGCCGCGGCACAGGGCCAAATCTGCGCCCAGTGATCGGCAGTGTGCTGCGGCCCGGCCGACATGTGCCGCGGCACCAGGTACAGATGGTTTGGCCGAAAAAATGCACGAGTGTGCCGCGGCCCTGCCGGCATGTGCCGTGGCCCACGGTACGGCCTGCTCGGCCGGAAGCTGCCGAGCACTACCGGCCGTAACTCGGCGATCTTGGCTGGGCCCAGTGCCGGCCATGACTCGGCCGGGGCCAACTCCGACGGCCCGAACGACCCCGAAACCCGAACCTAAATACGAATCGATGATACGGTTACGACGTACTCGCAAAGACGAATCTAAGAGCTAAGAGAACACACAATTCCGATCACCCGAAGGCTCGGAATTCGACAACGGAAGTAATTACCCAAAACTTTGGGAAATTACGAAAATGGCCCAAAACGTCCGAAAATCACGATACGCGATCGAAACACCAAACCAAAGCTCACAACATGAATAATAACATTAAATGAACTTACGAGGAACTCGAAACAACAGTTTCGGATGAGATTCGCAAGAATCGAACTCAAGTGCGGAAAAGTCGCTAAAAAGCTCGGAACTCAACAAAACGAGACCGAAACGAACTCGGATGACAAAAAGTGCAGAATTAATCATTCTCGAAATGACGACATGGTCATGAGCGAGTCATCAAAAAAGACTCCGGCCAAAAAAAGAAATTTACCGAAAATCGAAAATTGCGGATATTACACACTGTACCCCAACTGAGAACGAATGATTGGGACCATTCAAGAACCATTCTGTCGTGAATACCAGTATACGTATAAACCCTTCTTTCAAATGTCTCGATCAAGTTATAGGGTCACGGTTAGTCAAACCCCATCCGTACTTGATGCTATGCATGCGTTAATGCAAATCGAGATCATCGAGCTATCGTGTATCTAATACAACTAGATCCAATGCTTTGGCCAAAGACTTATGATCTCATCTTCCAATAACCGCATAGGACATATAACCCGCTCACTAACGGGAGAAAGAATTCTATCTTGGTATTCAGTAGGACCTACTACTTGCCCGTCAAGATGCACATCGAGATTGACCCCCGCCTTCCTATTTACAGGGTCGAACTACTCTAATAAAAATCTTGACGTCACAAGCACATCCCTACTAAATCCTCAAGTCGAAGGTTCACGAATACCTATCACAACCTTTCGATTCCGTCCTTGACTGTCCCGGAGTGAAATCCGTGTGACGAATCGAGGGTGAGTCGGTTCGAGTATACTAATCCAATTTGCATACCTATAACGTGTGCTCCAACTAACCATTAGCGTTCGACAGGCACTCTCCATGTCAAAGAACACATCATACAAGTCTTCACATAAACTTAACGCCCAGTCAAGGCTCATCAACTTGCGAATGATTAAGTATTTGAGCTATAAACCTTTCCAGTGCCGACCCCCTTATCCAATAAGGAGTGGAACGTTTTGCTCTCAAATACACGGACTAGTTTTTATATGTATATTTACGAGTTAGGAATGCCAGCAACTACCAGTAAATAAAGAAACATATATTGCCTTATATTAATGATTTACATAATAACAAGTACAATGCCCTCACTCAACATCCTCTGAGTGGCATTCAAGGGCATACTCCTAACATTAGTTTCGAGGACGAAACTCTTTTAAGGGGGGAGTATGTAATATCCGACTGTAGTTTTTCATTTTTATCTGTCGTTGTATATTCAGATAATTTGATTATCGTGGTGTTGTGTCAAGATTTATTCATCCCAACAGGCGATCGACTATAAGGCCGAGCGACCAAGTCAACACCAGTCAAACTATGGCTAGCTCGCCTAGGTGGAGAAACCAGACCACCATCAGGTACCTAGCGATCGACTCCCAAGACGATCGCCCTTTGGTATCTGGCGATCGACTCTAGTGTCCGGCTAAGGACAATCGGCCTACGCCCCGAGTAGAGATGATCGCCCGTCAAAGTCATCGAAGACTGGATCTCAGAACAGCACCCACGTGCAGATCCACTAAAGGCGCTGACAGACAAGATCTTTGCTGACAGACAAGACCTTTGACCACAGCCTGTCACCTACCTCACCTACCGGCAGGCGTGCCGAAAGTTGTCAGTGGGACCACCCGTGACAGCAACTCAGGACGCGTGCAGGCTCCCCATTGGATCGTACAGTGTGCCACGGCGACAAGTGACTTTAAGGGAACAAGCCCATGTGCTAAAAGACGATCGCCCGATTATTATAATACAGAAAAGGTGATCGCCCGGCATATCCAAGTCCTATAAATAGAGAGCCTCCTCCTACTGGAAAAAGGTTCAGAACTCATTCCCTTATATTCCGAATTCATTCACGGAAATACAGTAGAACACATATACCATCAAGCTCCCTGCTTTCTCGCCGGAATCCATCTCAGGACTTCTCTCTCCGAATCTCTCGTCCAGAAGACGATCGACAGAGGCAGCAAGTCTCCACTAGACATATTCCAAGAGATTCATAAGCCCAGGAGCCCAAGCATCCAGCTAAATACTTGCCGTGAGAGACTGTCGATCTCTCACCGCCGCGACTGTTCATCTCCTTTGTTACAAGAACTCACAGAGCATCAAATCTGGTTCTTCCAGCAATCTACACGCTCACTAGCTAAGATAACAAGAATCTTTACACTCATTGTAATTGTATTCTTACATTAGTACTTGTATCCCCAAATATTGGTATTAATAATATCTCGCGAGAGCATTCAAGCCTGGGACTAACAACCCCGGCAAATCTTGTGTTATTTATCTTTCTCACGGAAGTGCTCTTACATTTGTTTGCTATCCATCCATTCCAGCAATATCTATCTCCGGATAATATTTTGGGTAGCAACAATTGGCGCTAGAGGAAGGGATCTAACCCTCAGATTTTTATTCCTACCGTCCCGAAGAACACTCACTGTTCTCGGGGCATATACTTGAAGTGACACTCACTGCGCTTCAAAGAAAATCTTTAGAATCATGACATCCGCCGGTACATCGAAGAGAGCCGCTCTCTGAACCACCGGACACCATATCCCGGCTCAATCCGAACCCTATCCGACGACAGGGGGAAGCCGCAGCAACGCGAGACTCTCAATCCCGCACCCGAGAGATGGCCCCAACCTCTCACTCGATCAGTTCCAAACCGAGGAACAGATCGAGGAGGCTATGGCCATCCTAGAGGAGCGACGGAGAGCATGCGCGTCGCCCACGATAACTCCCTCGATCGTCCGCCGCATGGGAAAATGGAAATTCAACGGGCTACTGAGCGATCGATCGTCAGAAAGCCCCAATTCGCGAGGAAAGGCTCTCGCACGACCGGACGGATCCATATTCAATCGCTTGGGGCGCGACCCATCCTGGCGAACGGGGCATTATGTTTCCAACCACGAAATGACGGAATCCAAATCCGTCACCAGGAGTTCGGCCTACCCACCTCACAGCCGAACGCAGGTCAGCCATCTGACTCCCGTCTCGATCGCCAGGGGGTCAGTACTCAATCGCCTCGGCACCCGCTCCGAGCGCCGAGACGCGAGCAGCCAGGCCACGGCGATGGCCGCTATACAACGCCAGCTCGACGAGATGAAAGCACTCTTGGACACTGGGGCAAGCACCAGCAAAAATATCCCCGGGCCGACCGAGCCACTCGCGGTCCACATCGAGCTTGCCCCCATACAACCAACGATCGCTCCTCCCAAAACACCTCTGTATGAGGGGAGATCGGACCCCGAAACCCACCTGAGTAAATTCCGAATCTACATGACTGGCTGTGGGGCATCCGATGCAACCAAGTGCCGGATCTTCCCGTTAACATTAGGCGAGCTGGCCCATAGGTGGTACGCCTCACTACCACCCCGATCAATCACCTCCTTTAAGAAACTGGCGAATGACTTCACGTCATACTTCGCCAACAAGGTCGCCAGACCAGAAGGCCCCCACCGCGTGATGAAAATGAAGCAGAGGAAAGACGAAACCGATGCAGATTACATCGACCGAGTAGACGAAATCATCCTCACCGGCGAACCCGTCAGTGACGAGCTCGCTCTCTTCTCAGTCATGGGGGGATTCTACGGTCATTCTCCCATGTTTAGACATCTCACCAAGGATATTCCCCCAACCTACGCGATCTTCCGCGCTAAGGCTGCAAACTTTCTGGCCAGGCAAAGGCTACTCACCCTCCACCTAGGTGAGAAAACGCCACCTCCTGTCCAGAAGATAGCGATCGCCAAAGTCAAGAAGGCGATCGCCAAGCCACCCGGAGATCTCAAGGCCTTCGAGGACATGGAAGCCCATCTCCTCCAGACGTTCAACCGAACTCCGGCACATATTTTCTATGCCATCAAGGGGCACGAAAAGCTCAAAAAGCCAAAGGCGATAAGGGACCACGGTCACCTGGACAACAATCAATATTGTGCCTACCATAAGAGTCCCGGCCACAGCACCAACCAATGCCGCGACCTCCTCAAACAGCTCTGGAGATTGTTCGAGGAGGGCAAGTTGGACAGCTTATTGGCTTAGCCGAAGCCCCTACCAATCTCTATACACGATCGTCCGATTCGAACACAAAACAGGCTGGGAAGCTCATACGAGCCGACCCCTGGATCAACCTCGGCGACCGTCTCTACATGCTTTAATCAAGATAAGGGAACCTCGGAAGTCTCCCCGATCTCCATCTTTATTTAGGAAACTGGAGGACTCGATCGCCATCTACAGTTCACCGTCTAACATGATGGACTAAGGCACGATATCGCCTCCCCCGCACAACGTACACCGTCGAAGGTCGGCATTTACATGAAGATCTAAGGTGGAAGAGTGCAGCCATGGTCCTGGTGGTCGATGGAACCGACTGCTTAGGCCATGCAAGGTCCCTTTGGGCCAAGATCGCCCGCCCTTCGTTTAAATACGAGGCCGGCGTAGTCTGAGGGCCCTCCAAAATTAATCAGTGGACACGATCGCTCGCCCTCAAAGGTTCATCATTCAACGTGGTGAACCCGGGCAATGCGACGTGCCACAACCCCCGTCTCAACATACACCGTCGAGGTTCGCATCTTCATGGTGGGCCGAGGTGGAAGCAGAGCTAAACAAGCCGCGGGCGTGGTTTTGAATCATCCGACGCTGCCCTGCGCAAGGACTCCTCTAGACCGAGACCGCACGCCCTTCGTTTAAATACGAGGCGAGGCGCAGCCTAACAGAGGACCCACATAATAAAGTGAGTCACGAGACACTCAATGTCTTCGCGCATCAAGACATGATCAGGGAGTCGGTCCATAGAACTCCGCGATCGTGCACGGTTCCTCAAGACAGACGACCGTCCTCGAGGATTCGACAAAGTAAAAGACCGCTCACTCAACGAATTAGTTTCATCCCCTTACTTCCACCAAGCGAATAAAAACAAGGGGGAAGAGTGCGGACTACCTATACGACGATCGTCCCTATTCAACCACATACGGAGATCGTCATTTTTCAGATGTAGTGTAGTGATCGAATTTGTTGTAAAAGCTATCTTTATGAGTTTATCAATTCATTTGGAACTACCCTCGCAACGATCTCTCCTCACACATTTGTACAAAGTCAAACAAAGACTCAAAAATAACAATAATTCAAGTGATAAGTCAGAAATTCAAACGTTCATTTCATTACTTGAAAAGATCAGAGTACATGGTCGCCCGAAGGCCTAAATGCTACAAAAGAAAGCTACGAATTACAAGGAAATAAGCTAAAACATCAAAAATGAAGTGCCTCAGGCCCCTGCCTGGCCTTCGCCATCAGCATCCGGTGCGGTCCCCCCATCTTCCGGAGCGTCGGGGTGTGCAAGATTGGCCGAAGTCGGATACCAGCTCAAATCCACGCCGATGTCCGCAAGATCTAAGATCGGAAAGGAGAAAGCTGAATGGAGAGGATGCTCTAACGCATACGCCTTGAAGTTCTCAGCAAGAGGCCCGACCTCCAAACCTCCCTTCTTAGCTGCTCGGATCGAGTCAACGAACGCCATATAATAGGCGAACTCGCTGACAAACTCCAAGCTTTGAAAGGGATCAGCCTTGGTCGCCTCTACCTCTCTCTTCAGCTCCGCCATCGCCTGTTGCGACCCTTGGAGCTCGGCCTCCCATGCAGCTACCCTCTCCCTCGACTCCGCCAGCTCGCTAGTCAACCGAGCTATTGTCACCTTCTGGCGATCGGCCTCCTCCTCAGCAACCTTCTGCGCCCGGACGGAATTCAGCATCTGGTCCCGGAATCGGTCAACCGCCAAGCGAGACAACTCGGTTTCCTTCTTCGCCACCTCAAGCTCGTGGCTCGCCCGCTTGGCTGCCTCCAAAGAGTCCTTCTCCATCGCCACGATCTTATCGGCAAATTCGGCGTTCTCCTTACGATCCGCCTCGAGATCTGCATGCAGGCGAATAGTGAAAGGTCGCCCCTCAAACTCCTGAGCAGCCTGGACAGCCATGGTCGCCGTCTGGAGAGAAAGGGCGAGAACAGCCTGCATCGAACTCCCCGATCGCTGACGAGCGATCGCATCCAGATCGGTCATCCAGGCCTTCGGCAGAGCAGAAGCGGCCTTGCTGACGTATTGAGGGATGTCGCAGGCCTGGCGAGGAGATCGGCTGGCTAAGAAATCCAGCACCATCGGTGGGCAGGATGGATCTGTGCGACGGATCCTACATCAAAACAACAAAGTTAACACAACTCTTACGCAATTGCAAGTATCAACCCAAAAATGCAATCTACCTCTCAGCCTTCTCGGGGTCGCGACCGAAATACGGCTTCCCTCGAGGAGTCTCAGCGTCAGTGATCGCCATCTCCCGCATAAAAGCCGCAGAGGGCGGCTCATTCTCCGGAGCGAGAATGGTGATCGGAGGCGCGGCGATCGGCACTTCATTGCCAGGGGCAGGAACCGGAGTTTCTTCCAGCCTCGGCCTCTTGCGATTCGCTCGAAGCCCCTCCTCCGGAACTCCCTCCTCAGCCACGATCGGCTCCACGCGAGGTTCCACCTCCGGAACAATTGGCAGCGCAACAGGTGGGGCCCGAGACGACCTCTTGTGGCGGAGACGGCCTAGAACTCCAGGATTCGACATGGCGATCTCCGGCGGGGGCTCCAAAAACTGAGGAAAGCGAACCTCTACAGTTAAGACGATCGATCAATAGTTAGATACTTTCCTCAAGTAAGGCGATCGCCTAGAAAGTGAAGGTCGCAGAAACTCATACCTGGTACCGAGAGATGTCTCGGGAAACGGAATATCCGAGCCGACAACCAATGACTCTCCTTATTGATCCGATTCGCGTCAAGGTCGTCGTCCGACAAGCTCCTTATCCGCTCCCAGACAACCAGGAAGTCAAAAGGCAGCTCCTCGACCGCCGGAATGTGAAAACCTGCAAAACCGAAATCAAATTAGATCAGTCCAAAACGCATCCGAATGAAGGGAGAGTCTAAACCCTTACCGGGATTCCTCTCCCGAAACTCAGTAGGGATCTCCAGCTTGCCCGAAGGATTGTCGCTCGCAGAAGCCCTCCACTTGCCGGTGAACCAGAACCACTTCGTCTGATCGCCCCGCATCTTATTCGGGACTCCGTGAATTACCAGACCAGATCGGTCCTGAATATGGTAACCGCCGACCGACCCTTTCTGAGCCGTCAGCTTGAACAAATGGTTCATCTCCAACGGCGATGGGAGGCGGTACAGGCGGTGACCGCCCATAAGAGTGAGAGTGTAGATAATTTGGAGCCAAGCGTTCGGCGTCAGCTGAAGTGGCGCCACGTTCCAAGCGGCCAGCAGGTGGGAGACAACAAAAGATAGAGGGAAGCGCAGCCCGGCCTCCATAATCGCCTCATTCACGGCGACCATACCCATCGGAGGCTGATCGGCTCGCTCATTCTCCGCCGGCGCGAACATGTCCACATCTGAAGGAACATGGAACCTCGTCCTCCAGACGGCCACATCTTTCCTGGTCGTCGAACTCCGTATTTGGCCAAGCGACCACAAAGATCGTTGCGCAGCCCGGTACTGCGACCGTTTGGGAAGCTGATAAGGGTAGGCGACCGAGTATCCCCGGAAATCGAATCTCGGAGTCGGACCGGCCAACTTCTCCATTATCTCAGCAAAGGCCTTATAGGCCCGACCAAAAGAGCTAGGCTGCTCCCAGTAAGCCCTAATCGCCAGATCTCTCTCTATCTGCGACCGTCTATCTTCAGCAGCCGCCTCCTTAGCGACGTCGGCTTCATTAAATAAAGCCTCGATTTCAGCAGGGTCGATTCCGGCCCGAATAGCCTCAGCGGCCGTCTCCAGGTGGAAGTCGGAAGAAGGTCCTCCTGACCGATGTCCCGGCGGCAGAACTGGTACCCACTCCATGCGATGATGACGTTCCAGCCATTCTCAAAGAAAGAAAGGAGATAAGGATTTTTTCTTACCCAAAGATGAAATCGAACGACGATCGGCACTAAGATCTTCAGAAAAATCTTCAGCAAGTCCTTTCTCCAGTAAGTGCGCGTGAGTATGAAACTGCAACACTGCGCCCTTTTATAGGAGATGGCAGGGACTCATTTGCAATAAGGAAAAATCTCAGGGGTCGGATCTCAAACGACGCATTTATTGACTCCCTCGAGACCCGCGTACGCGTCTTTTCAAGGACTCGTCAGCCGAGGAGTCATTAATGACCGTTGATATCCTCCAATAGAAGTCCAACACGTGCGTGGAGACTTTTCCACACCCATTGCCATTTTTCGCGCAGTTTAGCGGCCAACCAGGTCGTCCAAACCCAGAATATATCAGCTCAAAGACGATCGCCAGTTCAGTTAAACATAGAGTCGCTCGTAAAAAGTTCAGCGATCGCCAAGAGAACCACTCACCCCACGTTTCCAACATAGGAGCGAGCTGGGGGGCAATTGTTGTGTCAAGATTTATTCATCCCGACAGGCGATCGACTATAAGGCCGAGCGACCAAGTCAACACCAGTCAAACTATGGCTAGCTCTCCTAGGTGGAAAAACCAGACCACCATCAGGTACCTAGCGATCGAATCCCAAGACGATCGCCCTTTGGTATCTGGCGATCGACTCTAGTGTCCGGCTAAGGACAATCGGCCTACGCCCCGAGCACAGATGATCGCCCGTCAAAGTCATCGAAGACTGGATCTCAGAACAGCACCCACGTGCATATCCACTAAAGGCGCTGATAGACAAGATCTTTGCTGACAGACAAGACCTTTGACCACAGCCTGTCACCTACCTCACCTACCAGCAGGCGCGCCGAAAGTTGTCAGTGGGACCACCCGTGACAGCAACTCAGGACGCGTGCAGGCTCCCCATTGGATCATACAGCTGACTGCCAGCAGCAGCCGCAGACTTTAAGGGAACAAGCCCATGTGCTAAAAGACGATCGCCATATTATTATAATACAGAAAAGGCGATCGCCTGGCATATCCAAGTTCTATAAATAGAGAGCCTCCTCCTACTGGAAAAAGGTTCAGAACCCATTCACTTATATTCCGAATTCATTCACGGAAATACAGTAGAACACACATACCATCAAGCTCCTCGCTCGCCGAATCCATCTCGTGACTTCTCTCTCCGAATCTCTCGCCCGTAAGACGATCGCACAGCAGCAAGTCTCCACTAGACAGATTCCAAGAGATTCATAAGCCCAGAGCCCAAGCATCCACTAAATACTGCCGTGAGAGACTGCCGATCTCTCACCGCCGCGACTGCTCATCTCCTTTGTTACAAGAACTCACAGTATCAAATCAGTTCTTCCGGCAATCTACACGCTCACTAGCTAAGATAACAAGAATCTTTACACTCATTGTAATTGTATTCTTACATTAGTACTTGTATCCCCGAATATTAGTATTAATAATATCTCGCGAGAGCATTCAAGCCCGGGACTAACAACCCCGGCAAATCTTGTTTTATTTATCTTTCTCACGGAAGTGCTCTTGCATTTGTTTGCTATCCATCCATTCCAGCAATATCTATCTCCGGATAATATTTTGGGTAGCAACACGTGGATCATTGCATTTAGTGTTATGTTGAGGTATTATAGATTTAAGCTTCATATCGTTGTTATTTCATTTTATACATGATGATTCGATGTTAATTGGAGAGTTGCATTTTGTTGGTGTAGCGTACGCTACATAGCTTAACTAGCGTACGCTAAACTCGTGATTTAACGTACGTAATATGTTGTCTGTTACGTACATTAAGAAGGAATGTGACATCAGTTGACTTCCGTACGTGAACTTGTTATCCGTTGGCATGCATGTGATGCTGTCTGGGCTGTCGTGTCGTTGGGCTATTGTGTCGGCCAGAGTCAACTTTTATTAGCATGCGTAACACCCTTTTTACTAGCGTTCCCTAATGGCCTGCGGATTCAAGACAGTAGCCACTGTAAGCCGCTTACATACGTAACTTTAACCGGTTAGCGTATGTAATAGCGTTAACGTACGCTAAAATAGTTAAATAGCATACGTTAAGGCTGTGCAGTCTATTTATAGACCCAGCCTCTTTTTCATTTCTCTTCAGCCTCAACCCGATTTTCTCTTCGTTTATTCCCTCTCCTACCTCCTAAGACCTATAGTCACCTTCTCCAACTTGGTTTTGAGTCTTATAACTTGTATTGGATCTCATTGATTCGAAGTTAGAAGGCGTTCTTGAGCTTGAAGTGTGTTTCTTACGGTGTTGTAGGTTGTTCTTCGTTTCTGGAGGTAGGTGTACTTTCTTCTCTGTATTGTTTTCATATGTTGATGTTAGTAATGAAGTATACTTCACTTAGAGTTAGATTAATCAAGTAAAACATAGTTTTAATCCAACTTTTTAAACACTTCTTGATGAATATGATAAATGAGGGTTTCAAATGGATGTATTTTTTATGATATAGTGATACTAACCATGTTGTGATTATCATACTCACTTTGCTGGACGAATTTAACTCAGTAGAACATCGTTGAATCGGTTAACTTCACCGTAGTTGGATTTAACCAATAGAATTGATATCATAAAATGCTTAACACCATTTTAGGTATTTAAGTACCATGGGAAGAACTTGATAATGCTGAAGATAGGATTAGATGATCTTGTTGAGTGATCTTAGAAGCTTTAACAAACATTATGGTTCAGCTTCACAAGTCTTTGAAGAATAGAAATGATTTTGCTAATTACAAACAATAACTTATCATTAATCTAAGGTGTTGATAACTTAGAATGTTTTGATTGTTATACTAAATAGATAGTGATCTTAAGAAGGTGATGCTGTTTATGAATCATAATGTCATAGTAGATTGATTATTGAATTCGTTATGACTATCCTTGTATAATAATAGATATTTTAGAACATAAGAATTTGATAAACCAATTTTATTGGTGAATTGAAGATGTTTTGTTCATAGAATCACAAGAGTATTAAAGGACACTTTTGGAATGGTAATCCGATTTTGGAAGATGAATTAGATGTATTGAAACCTTTCAGTAATTGTTAAGGTATTCATTAGGGTGGAATGAACTATTCGAGTAGGTTGCAGGTGTCGTTTCCTACGAATTGATATTAATATTATGTGAATGTGTTATTGAATGAATTACATTTCATTAAAGGTTGCTTGTTCGATTGAGTGTTAAACCGAGGATACTGCCCGTTTGATCATTTGGAGAAGGACTATCTTTCGCTTACGGAATTGAGGCAAGTTATCTTGCTTGGTTATAATGATGATTAGATTCTTGTGATGTTTATACATTTCATGTGTATGAAATGTTTGTGAAATGTTATATAAATTTGATATTGTCTTTGACGTTGTTCCATCGTTCATCATGGGTTTTGCATTCCCATGTCCGTCACTTTGAATCGTTGATCTTGATGGTCCTTATTATCACTTTGGTGAATTTTTCTTGATCCTTAATCGGATATGTATTTCGTTGAAATTCGTTGTCATGTTGTATCGTGACATTTTTGGAATTATATATGCGTGCCGATTAGATATTGTATAGGATTTTTAGCCGGGCAATTATATAGTCATACGTGGATGTTTCCGTATTGGACTGTGCACATGAGACATAGTTCGTGAGGCTAATTAGGTACATTGTCACACATATATTCTGAATTCCGTATACGGGGTGGACATGTATACGGACACATTTCCGGATCGGGCGTACTGTGATGTCTATCTTGAGCCATATTGTTAATCTTTCATAGTACATGTATGATTGGATGTGTTCGACGGTTTGTGACTGATTGATTCATACGCCCGAGGGATATGATTAGTAGTCGGGATGTTTCCTTGAGATCTATATATGTGAATTGTATAATGTCGGAAGAATTAATTATCATGTATATCTGACCCTGTGTTATGGGCGAAATACTTGTGTTGTATATTAGGTCGAGGTAAAGGCAAGGCACGGGAAGAGCATGTTGACGGCGAAGGGTTCGAGGGATACTAGTTTGGGGGGCCCAAGTCTATTGTTGTCCGGTTATGTTTTAAACCGTGTAATATTAATTTAATTCTGTCTTATTTAAATTTTTGTCTGGTTGGATAAATGTTTAAGTATTTTCCATCTCCATATGGTTTATACTTGTTTTTTCGGATCCTGTGTATCATAAGGTCGTTGGCCATACTATTAAATAAACTCCTAGTCGTAGTAGTGACTAATTATTGTGGTTTGGTATCACAAAGATAATACTTATTTAACTTGTTTTGGATATCGACTGGTGGGTCCCAGTGTGGGGTCCACGACACTGTAATAGCCTCCTTTTGGGGTGTTACACCTTTGGGCTGCTAGCCTCCAGTCCACCGATCCGAAAATGTCCGAGTCGGGTAATTTGATTTCTTCTTTTCCTTTTTTTCACCTTTTCCTTTCTCTTCCAGTTTCCAGGGTTAAGGCCGCATCGGGGAGTAGAGAGAGCCCTACCCAGCGGGTTGAGAGACTGGCCACCGAAGCCGCCGAGAGGAGGAGGCGCGGGGCGGCTAAGCAAAAAAAGGGAGAGACAGAGCCTGAGTGCAGTGTAAACAAGACGGGGGGCCAGCCTGTTCCCGAGGTTTTACCCATGCCGAGCCCGGTTAGGACTGGTCGCGCCACCGGGAAGGAGGCACTTGTTGATTTGGATGGACATTACCTCCGAGTCAACAAGGATCGGGAGGACCCTTGCGCTGCAATGAGGGGTAGGAGGCTGCGTTGGTTCCTTAACTATATTTGGGCGGCTACTCCCACTGCTGAGATGCTCGAGAAGGTTCCACTGGTTGTAGCTGAGTCCAGTCACGTTCCTATTCAGGGATGGACGCCGAATATAGAGCTGGTGACTAACGACATGGATCCCGCCGAGTAGATCCAGTTCGGGAATGCTCAACTCGGACGTGCTTTGGGGACCTATGTGAAGGCCGCTAGGGAGTTCCAGGCCTTGACCGAGAAGCATAAAAAGGTGATGGCCGAGCTTCAAGCCTTTCGGGATGAGCATCATCTCTGCCCTTCTATGGTCAAGTCCCTGGAGGAGGAAATATCATCCATGAAGGGAGAAATGGAGATCTTGGAGAGCCGTGCTGGTGAGGCCGACATGTGGAGGGAGAAAGCTCACGAGATGACCGAGGTGGCTGAGTCCATGCACAAGCGGTGCGAGGAGATCCGGGCAGAGCATGAGGCCTATCTGAGGGAGATGAATGCTAGGCTCGAGCGCATGACCAAGCAGGTATATTCCTGCGAGGCTACGGGCAATGCCAAGGGTCTGGCTGCTTTCAAGAAGATGGCCGAGTATGAAGAGCTGCTCAACTTGAACTATGTCTCCACCTGTTTGTAACACCCCATACTAGGCGGATATTACAGTGCCGTGAATCCCCGATTGGGACCCACCAGGCGAATGAAAATGATGAATTAAATAATATAATTATAGTACCGAACCACATTTTATTACCAAATACTCTGATGAGGAGTTTAAGTACAACACACCAGGACAATACCGAATACTAGTATATTTTATATGAAGATAAAATACATAACACTGAATGAAACGAAGTATCCAAATGAAAGTCTGCAGCGGAAATTAAAGAACAACAACATGAATAACTGAAAGATCGGGCCCCCCTACTAGTATCACTGGGACTCCTCGACGTCAACATGCTATTCCCGTGCTTTTGCCTTGCCATGACCTGAAAAACAAAATCCCCAGCCGGGGTCAGTTACATAGAACAACAATCCTCAAGGGTTGAAAATACACAATCATGATATATCCGAAATTATGAAATATCCTAGTGATGAATTACGCTGAAGAGAAGCATCATAGTACGCCCGTAGTGTTCAGTGCAAGTGTACAAGACGAATGACCGGACACACCCGTCCTTGTACCTAATTAGTCTCATGGAGTTAAGCTTTACCGTGTGCACGATCCAATGTATCGGTGAACCCAGTACACGACCATCGTGTGCTCGACTAAAAATTCCACACATCCGCACCCGGCCACGCAATATGAACCCAGAAGGTTATATGAACGAGAATGACCACAATGAATATCAATGAATAATAATTCGAAAAGTTCAAGAATGACTCACCGAAATGGAAATAATAGTGAAGTGATTGATAACTCAATGAAATGATTGAAACCGTCGTTCCTCGTGAATGAAGTGATTATTCGGAAATTACAAATCTCAATATGGTTAATACAATGATGAATGAATTATGATTATGAATGAACAACAACAAAAGGAATGAATACCCTTGTAACCGAGTAAGAATTAACTTACACAACCGGTGAAGAATGTCCGTCCACGAACAACATCCTAAAAGAAAAGTCGGTCGCTCGAACAACCTTGAATAACACAATTACAAATAATTCGATCAATACACGCATCAAGCACGATTATAACCAACTCAAACGTCGATATAACAATATCCAAACTCGTAGGTGCACTCTAACGAATACGTTGAAAATATCCTTCCCGTTGGTTACAACCAAAACCCAAATTATCGAAACCAACTATCAAATGATTGATTCAAACCATCAAAACAATATCAATGGCATCAATAATCCAATAGGAATCCATAATTCAAGATTACAACAATATCAATCGGAAATCCCCAAATTAACCGAAGTCAACCCCAAGGGTTCTTGAAATAAATCCCCAAAATAGCCATTAAATCCGTAGGAATATATTTATCCAAGGTAGATAATCCATATCTAACATATTCCAACAACAATCCAAGCTTATACGACGAAATCGGAAGGAAAACCCCAAAAATCCGAAATTCTAGATCCAAGAGATTAATACCTTTGATTTGATGTTTTGGAGATGATGAAGTGATGATTAATCCAACTCAAAGACTTGAAGATGATGATTGATGATTACACCTCGAAGAATACTCTTCAAATCGCTCCAAATCGCCCGGAACCGATGAGAGAATGTGAAGAAATGACAAATGCCGAAAACTGGGCTAACTGTCCAATTTATAGTGATTCCAGCTTAGCGCGCGCTAGCCCCTATGCTTAGCGTGCGCTAACGGGTGTTTTGGGTAATCCAGTACCCACTGTCCGTCAACGGTAGCGCGCGCTACGTACCTTTGGTAGCGTGCGCTACGGATGTACAATTGGCGTGCGCTAACCCCAAATGTTAGAGTGCGCTAACGAATTATCTGATGCCCAGTACTGGAGTCCAGAAACCTTCTGTCCTCTGATCTGATCTCGGTAGCGTGCGCTACATCCAACAATTAACGTGCACTACTACACCGTTTGCGTACGCTACAACCACTCGCAGCGTGCGCTATGAATTAATTCAATTCAGTCCAGTAACCACTGGACTCAACCTGATCCGACCTTAGCGCGCGCTACACCGACTGTATAGCGTGCGCTACTCGGGATCACTATCGCGCGCTACTTACCATTCGTAGCGTGTGCTACCTATAATTCCAACTGCAGTCCAGTGCCTTCTGGACTGCCTGCTCAACTACACTAGCGTGCGCTAGTGTTGAGAGGTGGCGTGCGCTACCCGTACTCAATTAGCGCACGCTAAAGAGAGTACGTAGTGTGCGCTACTCCTCACACACAGTACACTATGAATATGACAATGGTGATAAACACGACACGAAACTTCTGTCTAGATTGATGATGAATGACGACTGATACTCGATATGATTACTCTGAACGATGAATACGATGATTGAATATGAGTGACAAGTGATCATTAATGAGTGAAAATTACTGAGTCACAATTACTGAATGATAAATACTGAATAATGACTGAATTACAATCGGGTATTACATACACCCCCCCTTAAAAGAGTTTCGTCCCCGAAACTATGGGTCAAACAACTCGGGATAACTCTCCCGCATACTATCCTCGGTTTCCCAAGTAGCCTTTTCGACTCCATGTCTAGACCACTGAATTTATTCAAAGGAATCGTCTTGTTCCTCAACTATTTGATTCGCCGATCTAAAACTCGTATAGGACGTTCCTCATATGAATGATCATCGGCGATCTCGATTCTGCCAAACTAAAGTATGTGACTCGGGTCGGCAACATACTTCCATAACTGAGATACGTGAAACACATTATGAATTCGGCTCAATGCCGGAGGTAAGGTCAATCGCTAAGCTAGCTCGCCTACTTGATCCAAAATCTCAAACGGTCCAATAAATCTCGGACTCAACTTTCCCCTCTTCCCAAAATGGAAGATACCACGACTCGGGGATACCTTGACCAAAACATGGTCACCTGTCTTGAACTCTAATGGTCGACGACGATTATCTGCATAAGATTTCTGTCGACTCTGAGCGATCAACAAACGACTCCTGATCAAAGCTACCTTCTCACGGGCGGCTATAAGCATATCGGGCTCGGTGCCGATTGATTCTGATAAGTTGTCCCAACACAAAGGAGATCGACAACGATGACCGTACAAGGCCTCGTAAGGTGCCATCTTAATCGAAGAATGCCAACTATTATTGTACGTGAACTCAATCAACGGAAGTTGGGCTTCCCAATCATCTTTCCAATCGATGACACATGCCCTCAACATGTCCTCCAAAGTCTCAATAGTCCTCTCTGATTGTCCGTCGGACTGAGGATGAAAAGCTGTACTGAGATTAAGCTGAGTTCCCATAGCACGATGAACTGATTTCCAAAAATGAGACATGAATCGTCCGTCACGATCGGAAACGATACTTTTAGGAGTACCGTGCAATCTCACTATCTCTTTGATAAACAACTGGGCAAGTCTCTCGGGACCCCACGTATCCTTAATCTCAAGGAAATGAGCCGATTTAGTTAAGCGATCCACAATTACCCAGATTGTACTCATGCCACGACGACTCGTCGGCAAACTCGTGATGAAGTCCATAGAAATATCCTCCCACTTCCACTCTGGAATAAGGAGAGGTTCCAGCATGCCCGCCGGTCGCTGATGTTCTATCTTGACTTGCTGACAGGTTAAGCATCTCAAAACAAATTCCGCGACTTCTCGCTTCATATTACTCCATCAGTAATTTTGTTTCAAGCCTTTATACATCTTGCTAGACCCCGGATGAACGGAATAAGGGGTAGCATGAGCTTCTCTCAAAATCAAGTTCTTCAACTCATCATTCGCCGGTACGCACAACTGATTCTTAAAACGCAAAAGTCCATCCTCGTGGACCACAAAGCCAGGGGCTTTCCCCTGAGCCACATCCTCACGGATGCGCATCAATGATGGATCTGAACCCTGATTCTCTCTGATTGCCTCCTCAAGTGACGATGAAATCTCTAACATACAAAGTTGTCCCTAAACTCGCTGAAGGCATACCTCGATCTCAGGTCTAAGGAATTCCTGATGAAGCTCCTTCTGAACTGTTAAACGAGCAAGCATCTGCTCCTGAACAGACTTACAACTCAAGGCGTCGGCGACAACGTTCGCCTTGCCCGGGTGGTAAAGGATTTCGATATCGTAATCTTGGATTAGTTCCAACCACCGCCTCTGTCACATATTTAACTCCTTCTCAGTAAATATATACTTCAAACTCTTGTGATCGGTGAAAATCTGACAGGTGACGCCATAAAGGTAATGACGCCAGATTTTCAAAGCGAACACCATGGCTGCTAGCTCCAGGTCGTGGGTCAGATAATTAACCTCGTAAGGTCTCAATTTCCGTGAAGCATAGGCAATAACCTTTCCATTCTGCATGAGCACAGATCCGAGACCCTGTCCGTACGCATCACTATAAACCACAAATCCTTCCGTCCCCCGCGGCAAGAAAAGTACAGGTGCTGACATTAACCAGATCTTGAGTTCCTCAAAACTCCGTTGACACGCGTCGGACCACGTGTATTTCTTATCCTTTCGCAAAAGGTTCGTCAAGGGTTGAGCGATTCTATAAGATCCCTCCACAAATCGCCCATAATAACCCGCTAATCCAAGGAAACTTCGGATTTCCTTAACATTCTTCGGAGGTAGCCAATCTCGAACAACCTCCGTCTTCTGAGGATCGACCCGAACTCCGTCTGATGAAATTACGTGTCCGATAAAAGTCACTTCGGACATGCAGAACTCACATTTGGAAAACTTCCCGTAAAGTTGCTCTCGTCTCAACACGTCGAGAACCTGATGAAGGTGAACCTCGTGCTCCTCTCGGTCACGAGAATAAATCAAAATGTCATCAATGCAGACAACAACAAACTGATCCAAAAGGTCGATAAAAACTCGATTTATTAACTCCATGAATACCGCAGGGGCATTAGTTAACCCAAACAGCATTACCACGGACTCATAATGACCATAGCGTGTACGAAACGCTGTCCTCGCGATATCCGTCTCTCGAATCCGCAATTGATGATATCCATATCTTAAGTCGATCTTGGAAAATACTGAAGCTCCCAGAAGTTGATCTAAAAGACCATCAATACGGGGTAAGGGATACTTATTCTTGATCGTCACCCTATTCGACTCCTGATAATTAATACGCAAACGGAACGAACCATCCTTCTTCTTGACAAACAGCACTGGTGCTCCCCACGGGGACGCACTCGGTCGGGGATAACCTTTCTCGAACAATTCCTCAAGTTAAATCTTCAACTCCTGCATTTCGGTCGGGGCCATCCGGTATGGTGCCTTCGATAACGGGGACGTACTGGTCTCCAACTCACTCGTGAAATCCACAACTCTATGTGAAGGCAACCAGGTAACTCGTCTGGGAATACATCGTCAATCGATGACAATGATACCACGAATGATTGAACATTTCGATTGCCCTAGAACGGTCAATCGATGAAAATGATACAATGAATGATTGAACAACTCGATTGCCTTAAAACGGACAATCGATGAAAATGATACAATGAATGATTGAACAACTCGATTGCCTTAGAATGGCCAATCGATGAAAATGATACAATGAATGATTGAACAACTCGATTGCCTTAGAATGGCCAATCGATGAAAATGATACAATGAATGATTGAACAACTCGATTGCCTTAGAATGGCCAATCGATGAAAATGATACAATGAATGATCGAACAACTCGATTGAGGAATTTCTCTGCTTCCATCATAATAATAATTCTTCTGGAACAATGGGGATTACCTCCATGAAGCACACATTCGACAACCAATGACGGAAAGATAGTGACCAAACGCTTACAGCACTAAGGATAGTATCATGACGATCCATCCATCTAATACCCAATATTACATCGTCCTTAGATAAATTCACCACGATTAGGTCCACCAACCAATCGCGGTCATTAAGCTTACTTCGGTATGATTTCCGAAAATTCTTCCATCGTCAAGTAGACCGATGGTATGAGGTCCACAAGCAATAGGACTATCCCAAAATAAGTCTATTCAAACATGATTCGAAAACGAATGAATGCGGTGTACCAGCATCAAAAGGTACACACAGGTGGAAATAAAATTAGGAGTATACTTGAGATCATTCGGGCCACCGGATCGTCGATCCTCTTCATAACATGAATCCGGGACTTGCCGGCCCCCGAACCGGATGCTCCCGTCTGATAAATATGAGCTCCAACTTTATTTGCTTCCATTGTCTTAAACGACGTTGACAGTGCAGTCTGATTCTGAATCGCTGATTGCTTCGGGGCCTAAGATGCCGCCGGAGCCGACTTGGAGTCCTTTCGGCAAAACCGGGCCTTATGCCCAAAATTCCCACAATTATGGCATGTGATAGACGGTTTCAGACACTTAGTGCTGTAATGACCCGGCGCTCCACAGTTGAAACAGGTGATGGCCGAACTGGCTGCTCGGGATTGAGATCCCGCACGATTATGCGCTGTAGGAGGTCGCTCAGAAACGAAAGGACTCACGCGAGGCTTCTTGAAGGTTGACTGACCGCCTTTGGATTGATTACGCTTCGTTGATTTCTTGCTCACAGATGAAGGTTGTTGCTCAGTAATTTCCTTAGCAAGAGGCTCATACGGGAGAGTTCTCTCGATTAATCCGGCCAGAGTGGCGCAATGATGATTGAGCAATTGCATATGGGTCATCATGACCTGCATAAAAGTGAGTGGATCAACCCGCACATCTTCTGATCGAGCCGAGTCCTGGGTACGATTTCCCGACAGCGAGTGATTATTTCCCGGGTTTCGGCCCACACCGCGGCCTCTCCCCGTGCATCCCCTAACAGCTCTCTCCATGCTAAAGTAGGAAGGTCGCATAATGATTATATTTCTCGCATGAATATCACGTTATGATTTTGTCATAAGATGATGAAAATGAGCATACATGCTCTAACTTAGTGATTACATGAATGATTTACTGAAGTGACATGATTATCTGATGAAATTCTTGAAATGATTATCTTGAACAATTTAACAAGATTAATAATATGATCATCCAGATCTACAACTGAGTAATGAAATGAATTGAGTAGTTAATGAGTTAACATGATCGTCCTGATCATAATGAATGATGATGCTTGAGGATTGTTAATTGATGAATGATGAATGAATGACTATTGCCAGAAATTATACCATGGCGTTAGAAATCTTACAGTTCTTTCGGTCTGATTGGCTCAGTATTTGCACAGGTCACACGTGACGTGAAAGTCCAATGATACTAGTCTGATGACGATGATTTCAAATGAGACATGACTCGGAAGGTAGTATTCAAAACCACGCTCCGATACCAACTCTGTAACACCCCAAACTAGGTGGATATTACAGTGCTGTGAATCCCCGACTGGGACCCACCAGGCGAATAAAAATGATGAATTAAATAATATAATTGTAGTACCGAACCACATTATATTACCAAATACTCCGATGAGGTGTTTAAGTACAACACACCAGTACAGTACCGAATACTAGTATATTTTATATGAAGATAAAATACACAACACTGAATGAAACAAAGTATCCAAATGAAAGTCTGCAGTGGAAATTAAAGGACAACAACATGAATAACTGAAAGATCGGGGCCCCTACTAGTATCACTGGGACTCCTCGACGTCAACATGCTATTCCCGTGCTTTTGCCTTGCCATGACCTGAAAAACAAAATCCCCAGCCGGGGTCAGTTACACAGAACAACAATCCTCAAGGGTTGAAAATACACAATCATGATATATCCGAAATTATGAAATATCCTAGTGATAAATTACGCTGAAGAGGAGCATCATAGTACGCCCGTAGTGTTCTGTGCAAGTGTACAAGACGAATGACCGGACACACCCGTCCTTGTACCTAATTAGTCTCACGGAGTTGAGCTTTACCGTGTGCACGGTCCAATGTATCGGTGAACCCAGTACATGACCATCGTGTGCTCGACTAAAAATTCCACACATCCTCACCCGGCCACGCAATATGAACCCAGAAGGTTATATGAACGAGAATGACCACAATGAATATCAATGAATAATAATTCTACAAGTTCAAGAATGACTCATCGAAATGGAAATAACATTGAAGTGATTGATAACTCAATGAAATGATTGGAACCGTCGTTCCTCGTGAATGAAGTGATTATTCGGCAATTACAAATCTCAATATGGTTAATACAATGATGAATGAATTATGATTATGAATGAACAACAATAAAAGGAATGAATACCCTTGTAACCGAGTAAGAATTAACTTACACAACCGGTGAAGAATGTCCGTCCACGAACAACGTCTTAAAAGAAAATTCGGTCGCTCGAACAACCTTGAATAACACAATTACAAATAATTCGATCAATACATGCATCAAACACGATTATAACCAACTCAAACGTCGATACAACAATATCCAAACTCGTAGGTGCACTCTAACGAATACGTTGAAAATATCCTTCCCGTTGGTTACAACCAAAACCCAAATTATCAAAACCAACTATCAAATGATTGATTCAAACCATCATAACAATATCAACGGCATCAATAATCCAATAGGAATCCATAATTCAAGATTACAACAATATCAATCGGAAATCCCCAAATTAACCAGAGTCAACCCCAAGGGTTCTTGAAATGAATCCCCAAATTAGCCATTAAATCCGTTGGAATATATTTATCCAAGGTAGATAATCCATATCTAACATATTCCAACAACAATCCAAGCTTATACGACGAAATCGGAAGGAAAACCCCAAAAATCCGAAATTCTAGATCCAAGAGATTAATACCTTTGATTTGATGTTTTGGAGATGATGAAGTGATGATTAATCCAACTCAAAGACTTGAAGATGATGAGTGATGATTAAACCTCGAAGAATACTCTTCAAATCGCTCCAAATCGCCCGGAACCGATGAGAGAATGTGAAGAAATGACAAATGCCGAAAACTGGGCTAACTGTCCAATTTATAGTGATTCCAGCTTAGCGCGCGCTAGCCCCTATGCTTAGCGTGCGCTAACGGGTGTTTTGGGTAATCCAGTACCCACTGTCCGTCAACGGTAGCGCGCGCTACGTACCTTTGGTAGCATGCGATACGGATGTACAATTGGCGTGCGCTAACCCCAAATGTTAGCGTGCGCTAACGAATTTTCTGATGCCCAGTACTGGAGTCCAGAAACCTTCTGTCCTCTGATCTGATCTCGGTAGCGTGCGCTACATCCAAAAATTAGCGTGCACTACTACACCGTTTGTGTACGCTAAAACCACTCGCAGCGTGCGCTATGAATTAATTCAATTTAGTCCAGTAACCACTGGACTCAACCTGATCCGACCTTAGCGCGCGCTACACCGACTGTATAGCGTGCGCTACTCCGGATCACTAGCACGCGCTACTTACCATTCGTAGCGTGCGCTACCTACAATCCCAACTGCAGTCCAGTGCCTTCTGGACTGCCTGCTCAACTACACTAGCATGCGCTAGTGTTGAGAGGTGGCGTGCGCTACCCGTACTCAATTAGCGCACGCTAAAGAGAGTACGTAGCGTGCGCTACTCCTCACACACAACATACTATGAATATGGCAACGGTGATAAACACGACACGAAACTCCGTCTAGATTGATGATGAATGACGACTGATACTCGATACGATTACTCTGAACGATGAATACGATGATTGAATATGAGTGACAAGTGATCATTAATGAGTGAAAATTACTGAGTGACAATTATAGAATGATGAATACTGAATAATGACTGAATTACAACCGAGTATTACACTATTATGAGATGTTGGATCAGATGAAGGAGGGAAAGACGGTTGAGGAAGTCTGTGTCTATATCGTGGGCCAGGTGTCTGACCTTCAGGTGGAGCCGATGGATGCTGATGAGCCGGAGGAGGCCGATGAGGCTGCAAGAGGTGCATATGCGGCCCCCGTCGGTGAGGGCGAGGGGCAGTCGTTTCAAGCGGCTGGCCAGAGTGGTGGAGCCGAGTAGATTTAGCTTTTTAGGTTTATTTTGTATATGGCCTGTGTGCCCACTATGTTTATTTGTTTTCTCTTGGATGTTCAGGCAGGGTTGGTTCGGCCGTATCCTTTTCGATATCCTCAATTGATGGTGCCAAGGCAAGCTCGGTCTTATTGTGCCAGATGAGCCGGTCATTCATAGTGCTGAGGCGAGCTCAGTCTTATGGTGTTGGAGGAGCCAGTCATTTATATTGTCGAGACGAGCTCGGTCTTATGGTGCTGGAGGAGCCGGTCATTCATAGTGCCGAGGCGAGCTCAGTCTTATGGTACCGGAGGAGCTGGTCATTCATAGTGCCGAGGCGAGTTCGGTCTTATGGTGCTGGAGGAGCCGGTCATTCGGTGAAGATTTGTCATCAGACGCATTTTCAAACGAGGGCGATGGCGTCTTTTTGAGGTTTAGCTAGTAATATACTTGTTGGATTAGTTTAAAAGTGAGCACTTGGCATCCTGAGTGGTTGCTGCATATGCCCTCGTGCACCTCCTTGAGGGCATAGTCCGATTCGGACTAGGACAGGCATCTTAGTAGTGGGACTGAGTAGCCTCGCTTGTATAAGGTGCCCTCCAAAATGGTAACTCGAGCTGATTGAGTTCGGATTGTTCGAGATTGGGCTCGATCCTCTGGTAAGATGCCATTTTGGAGGTATTGAATTATGGGGTGCATCCGTCCTTGAGGCTCTATCTATTCAGCTATTTGGATTTCTGCCATTTCCAGGGCCGACGAGGCATGATATCCGATGCTGACTCCCTCCATATGTTCCGTTCCTGCGCTGGACGCCAGTCTTTCCAAAGAGTCAGTCTGGACATTCTATGACCGAAGAATATGTTGTATAGTATTTTGGAAATTTTGTAACTGGATTTGGGCCAGGTGGAGATATTTAATCAATTTGGGTTCTTTAGCTTCATACTCACCTTTGATTTGGTTGACTACCAACTGGGAGTCGCTCAAAATGGCAAGGTGGGTGAGGCCGAAAGAGGCTGCCATCTCTAGTCCGGCTAAGAGGGCTTCGTATTCGGCCTCGTTGTTGGTGGCCGTGAAGCCTAGGCGGACATCCGAACAGAATAACCGTTGATCAGGACTGACCAACACTACTCCCGCCCCTGCTCTGTCAGCGGTAGATGATCCGTCCACATAGAGGGACCACTTCTCAGGTCGGCCGTCCTCCCGGATAATTGGCGGGGTAAATTCCGCAATGAAGTCTGCGAGGACTTGGCCTTTGGTGGCTGTCCATGGCTCAAAAATTATATCGAACTGCCCGAGCTCTATGACCCATTTGATCATCCGGCCTGAAACATTAGGTCGATGTAAGATTTGTTTCAGGGGATAGCTTGTTAGGACTACGATCCGGTATTCCACGAAGTACGACCTTTGTTTACGGGATGACATAATAAGAGCATAGGCGAGTTTTTCCATGGGGGTGTATCGAAGCTTGGCGTCGTGAAGAGCCTGGCTAACATAATAGATGGGGTGTTGTATTAAACCCTTCGCTCGGATGAGGGCGGCGCTAATGGCGGAGTCGGATACAGCAATGTATATGTATAGGGGTTCTTCGCGAGTCGGCAGCTGCAGGATCGACGATTCGGTCAAGACTTCTTTGATTGCTTCTAAGGCCTGCTGGCACTGGTCAGTCCACTGGAAATCCTTGTTCTTTTTTATTGCCTCGAAAAATGGTTTACGCTTTTCCATCGATCGAGAGATAAAACGACTCAGCACGGCTAGTCGGCATGTGAGGCTTTGAACCTTCTTGACCGAATTTGGGGGAATAAGCGCGATCACTGCTCGAATTTTATCAGGGTTGGCTTCAATCCCTCTCCGGCTTACCATGTAGCCTAGGAATTTGAGCCTACCTCGGATGAACATTTCTTTGGGTTTAACTTCATTTTGTACTTGCGCAAAATCGCAAACATTTTATTCAGATCATTTACATGGTTGGCTGAATGTAAATATTTTACAAGCATATTATCTACATAAACCTCCATCGTATGACCTATCAAGCTACAGAACATTTTGTTTACCAGGCGTTGATAGGTTGCGCCAACATTTTTTAGTCCTAAAGGCATCATAAGGTAGCAATATAGGCCACGGGCTGAGTAGAATCAGGTGTTCTCTTCACAATAGGATGCATCCTGATCTGGGTGTACCCGGAGTATGCGTCCATAAAACTCATTAGCTCGTGTCTGGATGTCGCGTATACCATATACTCGATGTAGGGTAGAGGATAGCTATATTTTGGGCAGGCTTTATTCAGATCGAAGAAGTCAATGCAAAGCCGACATAGTCCGGTCGGCTTCTTAACCACGACCGGGTTGGCCACCCAGGTCAGATATCTGGCTTCCTGGATAAATTTGTTGTCGATTAGCTTCTCCACGTCTTCTTCCAACCCCTTTTGCCTCTCAGGTCCTAATTTCCTTTGCTTCTGAACGACCGGTCTTGAACTGAGGTTAATATTCAGCCGGTGGCAGGCAAATTCTTAGTCAATTCCCTGCATGTCCGAATGGGTCAACGCAAAGACGTCCAGATTCTGTCTTAGGTGGGAGATCAACTTAGAATGGATCGGTTCCTATAGGTTGTGACCGATCCTAAGTTGTCGGACGGGGTTAGCATTATCCATGCTGACCAGATCTAGCTCTTCGTCGGCTCGGTTGGCAAATTTTTCTCTTTGGTTTTGAAATCACGGGTCGACGGGATCTTTTTCTAGGACAGCTCTTTTTCGGTTCTACGACCCCAGTCTGAATTCCATTTGATCCCTATACTGGAGGCTTCAGCGGCCTCGGAACCTTCGGCTCCCGGCCCATGCCTGGCGCAATGTGTAATATCCGTTCCTTTCCATTTATAGCAGTTTCCATTTTTGGTGCATGTCTATTTTTATCGACTCGCTTGTAACCTTTTCGACGTTTTGAATCTATTTTGTTCTTGGAGTTTTTCCATTTGGACGAGTTTCGGAGATGTTTTTAAGTAATTTCGTTTTATGTTATGTTTTGTCGCATTTATGTTCGATTCTCGTAAAACTCGTTCGATTCTGTTGTTTCCTTGTTACATGAGTTCGTATGGTTTAGTTGTCCATGTTGTGAGTTTCGGTTTGTTAATCCGACGTTGTATCATGATTTTCGGACGTTTGGGCCGTTTTGTAATTTCCTATAAGTTTAGGGAATTTTATATTCTTTGTCGTATTTTGGATTCCTCAGTAGTCAAAATTGTATTTTCTTTCAGCACTTAGATTCGTCGTCGTGAATATTTCGTATCCAAGTTTTTGGGTTCTGTCTTTGTGTTGCGTCTCGACTTCGTACCGCCCTGTGCAGTTAACTACATTCAGGAGTGTTAAACTGATGCATGAATAACGTACGTTATTCATGCTTTATAGCGTGCACTATCGATACCAGCATAACGTACGTTACACCCTTGTGATAATGTACGTTATGCTCCTCAGCCTTTTGGACAATCGCTTCTGCCCAGCTTTTGCCAAGTTCTTACGTGCTATAACTCGCGGCTGTTACGTACGTATGCTCCCTTATAATGTACGCTAACTGTCTCATGTAGCGTACGCTATCGTCCTCAGCAAATTGGGCAGATTGTTCTGCCGATCCATTACGTACGCTAACACCTGAGTGTTACATACATAATGAGCATAGCGTACGTTAACATCACCATGTTAACGTACGTAACGAGTGAGCAGGTTTTATAAGCCTGAGTTGACCTTCATTTCGTCATTCTTCTTTTCTTCCTTCCCGTACGAGAGCTGCGTTCCTAGTAACGATCCCAGCGATTCTTCAAGTCTTGTCCGTGGAATTCCTTGGGAGATCGAGTATTGTGTTCCAAGTGAAGTTTATCATCATCATAATCATCTGCCTCTGTCCGAATCCAAGGTATTTGACTTAGAACCCTACTTTTATCCATTTTGGGGGGTTTTCGGGATTTATCGAGATTTAACTCGAATTGTTCGTTTATGTTATGATATTTCTTATTTATTATTGTTGTTGGGTGATTCTCAATTCGTTTCCTTCGTGTTTAATCCGTGGATTGTTATTTGGGGAGGTTTTGTGAAAATCCTCGCCCGTATTCGTCGTCCGTGTATGTTTATGATTATTAGTCGGGGTTGTGGGTGTATTCCATTCGATTATTGTTACCGTGTAGGACTGAGTTTTGTTAATCCTTCATTTAGAAACGGTCGTGTTCCCTCCGGGTCATTCCTAGTCATTGTTCGTTCGCGTTTCGTCGAAGATGTCTCAAAAGCAAGTACTTTACGTTTGTTTGCATATTCTAGTATTTGGATTATGGCTTCCCGAGTATATGTTCACCCAGGGATGATCCGACGGGGCTTATGGGGATACGTATTTCCGTGTATATGCATATCACGAACTGGGGTTAACCACCCAGGGTTGGTCCGACGGGGCCTCTGCGGGGAGCGGTGGTCGTGAGTTTCGTACCAATGGTTAACTTTTGAAATGTTTTGTTGGAGAAATGTGTTTTGTGCTCGTGCATCGTAATATTCCGGAATATGAATGTTTTCTAAAATGATTTTTGGCGCATATATCATCTGATTAGAATAGTAGTTCAAATGGATTGTACTTGCACTAGCAGTTGTCGCTAACGCCTTAAATAGGGGAAATACTTTCGTATTTTAGGTATAGGTCTCAGAGGCGAACGAGCATGCGGGCAGTACGAGGATGATGGGCAAGAGTGAATCTGTTCAAATGGTCGTTCGTTGATGTCATGTCTTTTAAATTTTATTAATCATGTTGTTTGCTTCAGTACTCGAGTACTTCATTCTTTTGGAACATTGTGATTTTTGTGTACCCGATTTAGGTTTTGGTTGATGTTGTATTGCATTGTTGAGTCCGGTCTACTTATTTGGTATGTTTTGGATTGGGAAATTTTCCGTATGTTGAAGATGTCTATCACTATTTTCATGTCGAGTTTATGTGTTAGCCTGGTGGATTCCAAGGGGTGGGGTCCATGGCGCTGTAATATACCCTGATCGTCTTGGGGGTGTCACAGAATATGGTATCGGAGCTTAGGTTTATGGATACCTAGGCTGTCAGTTATATGGGTCTAGTTGAGTGTCGTTTTTGAACAGTATCACTACTACGCCATCATCTCAGTACGCCGGTGCTCATAAGTTTTTCCTAACTTGACTCGTTCCGTTATCCAATTTTGTTCCTTTTTTAATATCATGATGTGTTTTGCGTTTGAATTGTACTCACCCGTTACTTATTTAGAATGCCTGCCGGACGCGGACACGGTCGCGGACGCGGTAGGGGACGTGGCGCAGCTGGTGGGGCGACCATGCCCGATAGCTCAGGGGCTGGTTCGGCAACAACTTCTTTGTCGAACAGCGTCCCGCTTAGTTCCGAGGGCCAGCAGGATCAGTCTGGTAGCTTCGGCAATGCTCATGATAACGTTGGAGTAGCGAATATTCTGCAGCAAGTAGCGGATCAGATGACGCTACTGACTCAGGCCGTTCTGCTCAACCAAGCTAATGCTAACCTGGTTCCACCTACTGGTTCCGACACCGATAAGCTACATCAGGACGTGATCCATATACGTCCTCCGTAGTTCGATGGTACTTCCGACCCGTCTGGTTGGGAGAGTTGGTTATTCGAGATGGAGAAAGTGTTCGAGGCGGCCAACTGCTCCGGCAAGAGCGAAGTACCATTCGCTCAGTACTTCCTCGCTAAGGAGGCGGCAACGCAGTGGCAAGCAGTGAAACCGCATGACCGGGCAGCTTCGTGGGATGAGTTTCGAGAATTGATGGAGGATGAATATTGTCCGTGACCGGTATGTTAGGGTTGTATACTGCAAAGCATACTTTATGCTTGTATTACCTTATTTCCCTAAAACTACCTATGAGAATATTAATTACATTTAATCACATGTTTTGCATATTTATTCACGTTATGGTTATGCAAATGAAATGTCTAATTATTTTATATTGTAAATAATATGGTGTGTTGGTGTTACATGGAAGATTACATTATCGGTACCTTATAAAATAAATTAATAGTTCACAACCTATATAATTATTAGATAAATTATAAAAAAGGTTGTATTGTATGCTTGAGATTAGTTGGTCTTGACTATTAGCATACATTAGCGTATTTGCATACGTTGAACTGAATCGAGGTGAGATAGTATCTTCTGCACTGACTGTAAGAAGAGCGTAAATCTCGGATAATTATTATTACTTAATTCTAAGTATATAATAATTAATTGTGTATTTATAATACTTATTACTTTGATTTACCATGGGTGAAAGCCAAATGATCGACTCAATAAGCCTCGTATCTTGGGCAATAATATTATTTATACGACAGTTATTATTATTACTAGAAATCGTGTCCCGACTTGTACAGGTTGATGATGTCCCCTTGAGGAGCTCGATAATGATTATTATATTAAACCCTGCAGGTAGATTTAATTCCGATATAATAATAAGGTTCGAGTGGTACTACTCTTGGATAAGATATTAATTAAATAAAGCTGCCAGTAGCTTATAATTAATTAATGGACATTCGATATCTTAAATAAGGGAAATAATATATTTAATAAGGAGCCCAATTTCGTAATTTGGGATTTTGGTAGGAAGTGCAATATCAACCTTTTAGTGGACTAAGTTGATATTAATAGATTCGTCATATTAGGAAGAGTCCTAATATGGTAAGATGAAATCTATTTGGAGTCTTTCCATAATCCTCCCTAAGATCCCTAGTAGTAGTCCAAGAGCCTATAAATAAGACTTACAGGGAGGGGTTTGGTCAATGGTTATTGTCCCAAAACTTGAGAGGTCGATTTTCTTCTTGTATTTTAATTATAGATCTAGACTTGTGTCTTTGATTTACAATTTAGATAACACATCAATTTGCTAAGAGTGTTCATAAAATACTAGAAAGCAAAGAAAAAATCGAGTGATCCCAAGTGAAGGAGGTTCGGCCGATTCCCCATAGAAGTCCAAGCAATATCCGGTAGCTCGTTGCCCACACAACGTCCGGGTTAAGACGGATCATACTCTAGAAGGTCTAAAGGTAAAAATACAAGGTGATTAAGACGAAATCAACCAATTCGCTTCAAATATAATATCCTATGATCTTTTAGATCTAGATTAGGATATTTCTATAACCGACATATTTATTAAATAAATAATAAATAATATTGAAATTGCTTATTAGTCTTAGTAATTAATTAATTAGCATGCCTAAATAGATCTTATGCTCGTGGATGCGTAAAACACAATTATCATCTTTCCCAAACTTCGCTTCCGCTGCGTTTTTACTTCCAATAATTGGTATCGAAGCCGGATTTTTAGGCTTTTTGCTATTTTAATTAATATTGGTGATTAATTGATAGCAATTTAAATATTCATGTATTTTGATGTTGGAATATTTTGCTAGATGTGTTCTTGCAGGTGATATGATCCAATTATCATGGTTTATGTGAATGGTTTATTTATTTATTTTTATTATTTATGCAATTGTTGGTTTGGCCCATTTTTTAGGCATGTAATGGTTTTTCCCGTGAGAAAGTCCACGGGTAGTTCTAGGTGTTTTATTTTTCGTGTAATCTTGCTGTAATTTCGATGTATTTTATTTTGTATGAAATTGTAATCGAATTCGTAAAAGACGGGATCACAAAGAAATAAAGCAGAATCGGGGCCAATTTGGCAAGAAGCGTGTGCCGCGAGCAAAGACAGCGCTGTGCAAGCCGCCCGAGCAGCGTGAGCGGCACTGTCCGGGCCGGTTATTTAGTTCAGCCGGTCGTCTAGTGTTTGGTCCGGTCCGTTTTGCCGCCGTTCGTTGCGTCTCCTAGAGAGTCGAGATTTAAAATTAATTTTTTTATGTAATTAATTTTGCATAAAAGTGAAATTTTAATTTTGGAAATCCACGGCCCAGCCGGGGAGGAGCTACGAGATGCTTGATTCAGTGGGAGAGATCGATTCGAAGATTTTCTCGGATTCAACTCAAGGAAGAAGACCATGATAATTGGATAATTTAATTATCCATGCTTTATTTTTGGTTTTTATTGTTTTGATGTATGGCATGTATGAATGTATGCATGATATGTTTTCTGCATGTTAGGACGAGAAAATTAAAAACTTAAGGCTAAAATAACTAAGTGATTAAAATGATTTATTTTTTTGAAATAAAATCAAATTGGGCTCCATAATTAATTTAAATTGTGAAGTAATTAGCATGCACGTTGACATTAGGGTCTTCCTCCTTATCGGATGTGCTAATTATAGGTTCACTAGTTTTAAATTTAAAAATGATAACATAAGGTAAATATTATTTTTTTTATGATAGGACCTCTCCATTTGTAGGACTATTATTTAAAAGATAATATTAAGGATGTTAAATTATGGTGTTCACTTAAGTGTATTAATTAATAAGCTCTCCATCAGAATCTATGTTAATTAATACATGGCCAAGAGGAACCATCTATTGATTTTACTTGTCATAACGTAAGTTGACTAGATAGTAAAATTAAAGACGTAAAACTCTACTTGAAAAATGTGGGTGTAAACGTCCACATGATCGTGGCTTGCATATGCGGATTTTTCGAGGTATTGGTTGCTAGCATATATATTGTATTTTGAGGTTTTTCGATATATTTTATGCATTCTGTGATGGATGTTTTTAATTTTATCTCAGATGTCTTTCAATCCACTAGCTGTTATTCTCAAAGAAAATAAACTTGATGGCACTAACTTTGCCGATTGGAAAAGAAATATTGACATTGTCCTGATTGCTGAGGGGCATAAATTTGTCTTAACTGAGGATAGCCCTCTGGATCCAGAACCGGATGCCACTGCTGGAGAGTTGGATGAATTCCGAAAATGGAAGAAGTCCGATGAGATGGCTCGCTGTTACATTTTGGCTTCACTGACAAATGTATTGCAGCATCAGCATCAGACGATGGGGTCAGCTGCGGAAATGATAAAAAATCTCACCGAGATGTTTGGTCATCAGAACAGGGCGGCTAGACAAAATGCAATGAGGGTGTTGATGACAACCCAAATGTCTGAAGGGACCCCAGTAACGGATCATGTTCTGAAAATGATGTCTCATTTGAACGAACTGAGCATACTAGGGGCTACTATCGATGCGGAAACGCTGGTCGATATTATCTTGGGCAGCTTACCAAGAAACTTTGAGCAGTTCCGCCTTAACTACAATATGAACCGTAGGACATATACTTTGGCGGAACTTCTTATAGAGCTTCAATCTGCTGAAGGTCTCTTCAAACAAAGTTATCATCAGGTTCTTGCAGCAACCAGTGCTACTTCTTCCAAACCCAAATACGAAAAGAAGAAAAACCAGGTTGGCCAGAAGCAAGTGGCAACTCTCAAGGTGAAAATCAAGGCTCCTCACCTCGAGGCAAACAAAAAGCCAAAGGGAAAGTGCTACAAGTGCGGTCAGAAAGAATATTTTAAAGCGGACTTCCCTGCTCTTAAGAAAGTTATGTCTCGCGCACTAGTAGTCAAAACATGTTTCGCAGCTTGTTCTTCCACTTCGTGGATAGTTGATTCAGAGGCTCAACTGATCATGTTTGACTCGCATGGTTTTCAGGTAACCAATCAGCTTAGTGCGGGCGAGATTACCATCAACTGGGGCGATTATTCCAGGCTTATGGCTGTTGCAGTGGGAGTCGTGCAGTTGAAAATTAATTATAAATTATTAGTCCTCAATAATGTATTATTAGTACCGGATTTTAGAATGAATTTAATTCCGGTTTCTAAATTAAAATGCGATGGTTATTCAGTTTCTTTTGATGATGATGCCATTATTAGGAAAAGAAACGGTGAATATATTTGCAAAGATATTTTAATGATGGACTATATTCGTTAATACTGCACAAACTCCTATGCATAAATCACTTAACTCTTTGCCTAAACCTAAAAAGAGAAAAAAAACTTCAAGCATAAACCAAACATATCTGTGGCATTTACGGTTAGGGCATGTAAACCTTGGGAGAATTCAAAGAAAGATGATGGCCCATTGGATGATCTCCAAGTTGAGTCATTTCTAATCTGTGAATCCTGTCTGGAAGGTAAGATGACCAAAAGGGTTTTTAAAACCAAGGGAAACCGTGCTCAGAATGTGTTAGAATTGGTTCATACGGATGTATGTGGTCCACCGAATATCCAGGCTAGGGGTGGTTTCGAATACTTCAACACATTTATAGATGATTATTCGAGATATGGATACATCTATTTGATGCGACGTAAGTCTGAAGCCTTTGACAAGTACAGAGACTTCAAGGGTGAAATGCAGAAGCGTCATGGGAAGAGTATCAAGTCACTACGATCTGATCATGGTGGCAAATACCTTAGTGGAAAGTTTTTGGATTTCTTGATAAATGAGGGGATTTCATTTCAGCTTACCGTGCCGGGAACTCCACAACAAAATGGTGTGGCTGAAAGAAGGAATAGAACTCTTCTAGAAATGGTTAGATCAATGATGAGTTATTCGGATTTACCTATTTTGTTTTGGGGATACGCCTTAGAAACAGCGCGTACATTCTAAACCTGGTGCCTTCGAAATCAGTTCCAAAAACACCCACATAACTATGGAGTGGGCAAAAGCCAGTCTAGGACATGTTCGGATTTGGGGTACTCTAGCACATGTGCTGAATATGGAAGCTGATAAGTTGGCATCTCGTATAGAAGTGTGAGTGTTTGTAGGATATCCTAAGGGAACGAAGGGTGGCTTGTTCTATAGTCCCTAGGATCAGAAGGTCATTGTTAGCATCAATGCCCGATTCCTGGAAGAGGATTATATGATTAGTCACAAGCCCATGAGTGAGATAATTCTGGAAGAGCTAAGAGGCGAGACTCCATCAATACCAATCGTATAAGTGCAAACTAACACTGCACCACGTATCGATTCTGAGACTTTTACACCAACTCAGGATTTGCCTCGTCGTAGTGGGAGGGTTGTTCGTCAGCCGGAACGATTCATAGGCATGGGAAAGTCTTCGGACTTAATACCAAGTGAATATGAATCAGATCCCTGTACCTACAAGGAGGCGATCCAAGATAAAGATGCTTACTCCTGGGAAGTTGCAATAGAATCAGAAATGGGATCTATGGATTCCAATCAAGTGTGAGAGCTAGTAGAGCTACCTGATGGTGTACAAGCCATTGGGAGTAAATGAGTCTACAAGCGAAAGAAAGGAGGTGATGGGAAGGTTCAAACCTTCAAAGCGAGGCTTATTGTGAAAGGTTACACTCAGACAGAGGGTATCGATTATGATGAAACCTTTTCGCCGGTAGCCATGCTTTCGTCAATCCGGATTCTCTTATCTATAGCTGCACATTTGGATCTGGAGATTTAGCAAATAGATGTCAAGACTACATTCTTGAATGGGAGTCTAGACAAGGAAATCTATATGCGCCAACCAGAGGGATTCATTGCGGAAGGAGAAGAGCACTTGGTGTGCAAGCTTAAGAGATCCATTTATGGACTTAAGCAAGCATCTAGATCTTGGAACACTCATTTTGACGAAGTTATCCAGTCATATGGATTCGTCCAATGTCCAAGTAAGAGTTGTGTATATAAGAAATGTGATGGAAACGTGTTGGTGTTTCTTGTACTGTATGTAGACGATATCCTTCTGATTGGAAACAACGTGAAAGAATTGTCGGACGTACGGTATGGATATCTGAGCAGTTCGATATGAAGGATCTAGGAGAAGCAGGACACATCCTTGAAAACAGGATCTTTCGTGATCAGAAGATAAGGATATTGTGCTTATCCCGGGCATCCTATATCGATACAGTTCTAAATCGATTTAGCATGGAGAATTCCAAGAAAGGTTTTCTACCTTACAGACATGGAATTCAACTATCTAAGGATATGTGTCCCAAGACACAAAAGGATATAGATGACATGAAGATGGTCCCTTATGCATCTGCTGTGGGAAGCCTCATGTATGATATGCTTTGCACTAGACCAGATATCTGTCATGCCGCAGGCATGGCTGCTAGATATCAGTCAAACCCAGGACCAGGACACTGGATTGCTGTCAACCACATACTCAAGTACCTGAGAAGGACTAAGGAGTACATGCTTGTATATCAATCAGATGACCTGTGTCCAGTGGGTTACACTGACTCAGATTTCTCATCGGACAAAGAAAAGTCCAAGTCTACTTCGGGTTATGTGTTTAGCCTGGGAGGTGGAGCCATTAGTTGGAGGACTGTGAAGCAGAAATGCATCTCGGACTCTACCATGGAAGCCGAGTACGTGGCAGCCTCTGAGGCAGCCAAGGAGGTGTTGTGGCTCAAGTACTTCCTGCAGGACTTAGATGTGATTCTAGATTTGCCAAAGGGTATTACACTTTATTGTGATAATACTGGTGCAGTCGCAAATTCGAGGGAACCACGAGCCCATAAGGCAAGTAAACATATCAACCGCAAGTACCACATCATACGACACTTCGTAAAGGAAGGAGACGCAGTTGTAGCCAGGGTTGCATCGGAATATAATCTTGCTGATCCTTTCACGAAACGCGTACCCTCAAAAGTTTTCGAAAGGCATATAGAAGGAATGGGATTACGGTGTATGGCAGCACTGATTTGAGTATAAGTGGGAGAAATGAGAGACTATGTAATAGAGTAGTATACTTAAAAGCATGCTTTGAGTATAAGTGGGAGATTGTTAGGGTTGTATACTGCAAAGCATACTTTATGCTTATATTACCTTATTTCCCTGAAACTACCTATGAGAATATTAATTACATTTACTCACATGTTTTTTATATTTATTCATGTTATGTTTATGCAAATGAAATGTCTAATTATTTTATATTATAGATAATGTGGTGTGTTGGTGTCACATGGAACATCACATTATCGGTACCTTATAAAATAATATAATAGTTCACAACCTATATAGTTATTAGACAAATTATATAAAAGGTTGTAGTGTATGCTTGAGATTAGTTGGTCTTGACTATTAGCATACATTAGCGTATTTGCATACGCTGAACTGGATCGAGGTGAGATAGTATCTTCTGTACTGACTATAAGAAGAGTGTAAATCTCATACAATTATTATTTTATAATTCTAAGTATATAATATTTAATTATATATTTATAATACTTATTGCTTTGATTTACCATGGGTGAGAGTCAAAATGATCGACTCAATAAGCCCTCGTATCTTGGGCAATAATATTATTTATACGACATTTATTATTATTACTAGAAATCATGTCCGGACTCGTGCGGGTTGATGATGTCCCCTTGAGGAGATCGATAATGATTATTATATTAAACCCTGCAGGTGGATTTAATTCTGATATAATAATAAGGTTCGAGTGGTACTACTCTTGGATAAGATATTAATTAATTAAAGCTGTCAGTAGCTTATAATTAATTAATGGACATTCGATATCTTAAACAGGAAATAATATATTTAATAAGGAGCCCAATTTCGTAATTTGGGATTTGATAGAAAATGCAATATCAACCTTTTAGTGGACTAAGTTGATATTAATAGATTCATTATATTAGGAAGAGTCCTAATATGGTAAGATGAAATCTATTGGAGTTCTTCCATAATCCTCCTTAAGATCCCTAGTAGTAGTCCAAGAGCCTATAAATAGGACTTATGGGGAGGGGTTCGGTCGACGGCTATTGTCCCAAAACTTAAGAGGTCGATTTTATTCTTGTGTTTTAATTGTAGATCTAGACTGTGTCTTTGATTCTACAATTTAGATAACACATCAATTTGCTAAGAGTGCTCATAAAATACTAGAAAGCAAAGAAAAAATCGAGTGATCCCAAGTGAAGGAGGTTCGGCTGATTCCCCATAGAAGTCCAAGCAATATGCGGTAGCTCGTTGCCCACACAACTTCCGGGTTAAGGTAGATCATACTCTAGAAGGTCTAAAGGTAGAAATACAAGGTGATCAAGACGAAAGCAACCAATTCGCTTTAAAGGTAAATATCATATGATCTTTTAGATCTAGATTAGGATATTTCTATAACCGACATATTTATTTAATAAATAATAAATAATATTTAAATTGATTATTAGTCTTAGTAATTAATTAATTAGCATGCCTAAATAGGTCTTATGCTCGTGGATGCGTAAAATGCAATTATCATCCTCTTCAAACATTGCTTCCGCTATGTTTTTACTTCTACAATGGTAAAAGATAGAAGTATTCGAGCCTTCTTTGACGCAAAACCCCAGGATATTCCCATTTCGCAGGTGATCAATCAGCAACTACATTATGTAAGGAATCAGGTCCGAGACGAGCTAGATAAGATCCGCCACTTCGACATGTGGATGAAGCCTAGGGTTCATCACTACATGCCTGGTCTTGGGTTTACAACTTTGAAAGATTATCAGAAGAAGGCGATGGCTTATGAGATGTCATTTTCTGCGACAGAGGTGGCAACCGAGGGTAAGAACAGAAGACCTCCGGTCAGTTTTTGGGAGGTAAGTCTGGCGGATATCAGAAGGCTCATTCTTGTTCGCGAGTCTTCGGGAATCAGTCCCCGTCATTTGGGTGAGGAAATGGTTCCAAGTCTGCTCCGGTTGTTTCTGTTCGTGGTCCTACTTGTTTTAACTATGGTCGTCTCAGACACATGATGAGTGAGTGTGATAGGCCACCGCTACAGTGTCTTACTTGTGGTCGGATGGGGCATCGTGCTAAGTATTGCGGAGATGCAAGTCGGGCACCAGTTACTGAGGTGTCAGCCCCGGCTACCAGACAAACGAGTGTGAATTAGGCGCCGACAGCTAGTCAGCCTCAACAGAATTTTGGCAGAGGTCGAGGACGTGGGCAGCCTTCTACAGGGGGAGCTTCTAGTGCGGGGTCTCGTCCGCCCCGTGTATATGAGATGAGATGAGCGGGAGATCGTGACGCGACGATGGCTACAGGTACCGTTAGCATCCTTGACCATCCTGTTTCTATGTTATTCGATTCTGGTCCTACGCATTCTTTCATCTCTTTGGATTGTGTGTGTCGTCTGCATGTTGATTGTCTAGTTGCATGTGAATTGTTTGTTGTTAAACTGCCTAGTGGAGATAGTATAGTGGGAGATCGTGAGATTAGAGATTTTCAGGTGAGTATCGCAGGGAGGGATTGGTCGTCTAATCTAATTGAGGTATTAAGGATGAGGATTTGATTCTTGGTGAGGATTGGCTAAATCGACATGGAGCGATCATGAATTATAGAGCGAGAACCATTTCTATGTTAGCCTCTGACGGTACCGAGCATTCCTTTGTTGGACGTAAGTGGAGTAGTCATAGATTTCTGATCAGCGCTATGAAAGCGGTGAGACTTCTTCGAGGAGGTTGCATTGGTTACTGGTGTTATGCCTTGATATCGGAAGAAGGGGAAGTCGAGCTCTCGTCTATTCCGGTAGTGAGTGAGTATCCTGACGTCTTTCCAGACGAGTTGTCAGGTTTGCCACCAGACTGTGAGGTTGAGTTCATTGTTGATTTAGAGCCGGGTACGGATCCAATTTCAAAGACGCCGTACCACATGGCGCCTGCCGAGATGCTTGATTTGAAGAAACAGTTGGGAGAGTTGCTAGACATGGGTTACATTCGTCCAAGTGCTTCGCCTTGGGGCGCACCGGTCTTTTTTGTGAAGAAGAAGGATGGGTCACTTCGTCTATGTATCGACTATCAAGAGTTGAACAGGGCGACCATCAAGAACAAGTATCCGCTCCCGAGGATTGACGACTTGTTTGACCAATTGTAGGGCACAACCATCTTTTCGAAGATTGATTTGAAATCGGGGTATTACCAGCTCCGAGTGAAGGATTCCAATATTCCGAAGATGGCCTTTCGGACGAGATACGGCCACTACGAGTTTGTGGTTATTCCGTTCGGGCTAACCAACGCCCCAGCCATGTTCATGCAGCTAATGAACAAGGTCTTTATCAAATATCTCGATAAGTGTGTAGTTGTCTTTATCGATGATATCCTGATTTACTCGAGGAGCGAGGAGGAGCATGCACATCATTTGCATGTCGTCTTGGGAATCTTGAGAACTCAGCCCCTTTATGCGAAGTTCTCAAAGTGTGAATTTTGGTTGCGGGAGGTTATGTTTATCGTCCACGTGATCTCGGTCGAGGGTGTTCATGTGGACCCACACAAGATAGAGGCTGTGTTGGATTGGGCGCCACCCAAGAACGCAAAAGAGGTCCGTAGTTTTCTGGGTTTGGCCAGGTATTATCGTAGGTTTGTCGAGGGGTTCTCTAAACTCGCTCGACCGCTTACTCAGTTATTGCAGAAGTCAGAGAAGTTTGTGTGGACCAACGAGAGGCAGAAGAGCTTCAAGGAGTTGAAGAAGCGGTTGACTACCACTCCCGTCTCGGCTTTACCGAGCGGTAATGAGGGTTTTTTAGTTTATAGCCAAGGACTTGGATGTGTACTAATGCAGCACGGGAAGACGATTGCTTATGCTTCCCATAAGTTGAAACCATACGAGTTAAATTATCCTACCCATGATCTTGAGTTGGCCGCAGTTGTGATTGCGTTGAAAATTTAGTGTCATTACTTGCATGGCTCGTCATGTCAGATTTTCACCAATCACAAGAGCCTGAACTATATTTTCACACAGAAAGAACTGAATATGAGACATAGAAGGTGGCTGTAGTTAATTAAGGATTACGATCTCGAGATCCTTTATCATCCGGGTAAGACAAATGTGGTGGCAGATGCCTTGAGTCAGAAATCGGTATCACTACGGGCACTTGAGTTACTCACGGCCCAGCCAGGGATCCAGTGAGAGTTGATGGGGTTGAGCATTGAGGTTGTGTTACCAGGGAGTGCTGGGCAGTTGCACACTCTTTAGATCTCTTCGTGTCTGGTCGATGACATTAAATTGAGACAGTTAGAAGATCCGATGTTTATTCAACTCCGTGAGAATGTGGTGAAGGGGAAGTCCCCGGGATTCATGATTCATGAGTATGGTGTGTTGAGATTCCAAGGTCGGCTGTGTGTCCCGAACGACTTGGAATTGAGGTAGGGTATTATGCGAGAGGCTCATGCGTCACCTTACTCAGTCCATCCGGGCTCGAGTAAAATGTATAAGGATTTGAGGAAGAATTTCTGGTGGAATGACATAAAGAATGAGGTAGTAAAATTTATGGCTAAGTGTTTGACTTGTCAGGAAGTCGAAATCGAGCATCAACGGTCATCCGGGTTGTTGAAACCACTCCCCATCCCGAAATGGAAATGGGAGGACGTCTCTATGGATTTTGTCACAAATTTGCCGAGGACGAAGACCGGAATGAATATGGTGTGGGTAATCGTGGATCGACTGACTAAGTTGGCACATTTTATGGGCATCAAGGACACTTGGGATCCAGAAAAATTGGCTCGTATTTTTATTGTGCAGATCGTGAGACTTCATGGTACGCTGAAGACTATTATTTCGAACAAAGATGGTAGGTTTGTATCACATTTCTGACAGGCGGTACATAAGGCATTGGGGACACATTTGCGTTTGAGTACATCTTTCCATACTCAGACTGATGGACAGTCCGAGTGTACCATTCAGACGTTCGAGGATATGTTGCGCACGTGTGCGCTAGACTGGAGTAGTGATTGGGAGGAACATCTGGCCCTGATAAAGTTTACTTATAATAATAGCTAGCATGCATTGATTAAGATGGCACCATATGAGGCGCTTTATGGCCGACGGTGTCGATCACCGATATGTTGGGATGAGCCATCCGATTTATTTTGCACCGAGCCGGATCTTGTGTTGGAGATGAGGAAGAAAGTCGGGTTGATTCGAGAGAGTATGTTGGCGGCTCAGAGTCAACAAAAGTCTTACGCGTATGCTAGGCGTCGACCCTTGGAGTTTGAGGTAGGGGATCATGTTTTTTTGAGAGTGTCTCCATCGAAGGGAGTTTTCCGTTTTGGGAAAAAGGGAAAGCTTAGTCCAAGGTATATTGGACCTTTCGAGATATTGGAGAGAGTTGGCGAATTAGCTTACCGATTGGCATTGCCTCCGTCGTTGAGCCATGTGCATAGTGTATTTCACGTTTCTTAGTTGATGAAGTATGTTCCAAACCCGACTCACGTTATTGACTTTGGGGATGTGGATATCGAGAAGAACGTTACGTTTGAGGAGAGGCCGGTGAGGATTTTGGAACGTCGAGATAAACAGTTAAGGCACAAAATCATCCCCTTGGTTAAAGTGCAATGGTCGAGGCATGGAGTGGAGGAAGAGACATGGGAATTGGAGGAGGATATGCGTGCGAGGCACCCCGAGCTTTTTGATTCTTAAGTTTCAGTACGAAACTTCTTTTTAGAGGGGGAGAATGTAATATATGTACCTTTCCATTTTTAGCAGTTTCCATTTTTGTACATGTCTATTTTTATCGACTCGATTGTAACCGTTTTGACGTTTTAAATCTATTTTGTTCTTGGAGTTTTTTCATTTGGACGAGTTTCGGAGATGTTTTTATGTAATTTCATTTTATGTTATGTTTTGTCGCATGTACGTTCGATTCTCGTAAAACTCATTCGATTCCATTGTTTTCTTGTTTACATGAGTTCGTATGGTTGAGTTGTCCATGTTGTGAGTTTTGATTTGTTAATCCGACGTTGTATCGTGATTTTCATACGTTTGGGTCGTTTTATAATTTCCTATAAGTTTAGGGAATTTTATCTTCTTTGTCGTATTTTCGATTCCCCAGTAGTCGGAATTGTATTTTCTTTCAGCACTTAGCTTCGTCGTCGTGAATATTTCGTATCCATATTTTTGGTTTCTGTCCTTGTGTTGCGTCTCGACTTCGTACCGCCCTGTGCAGTTAACTGCATTGAGCGGTGTTAAACTGCTGCATGAATAACGTACGTTATTCATGCTTTATAGCGTGCGCTATCGATACTTGCATAACGTACGTTACACCCTTGTGATAACGTACGTTATGGTCCTCAGCGTTTTGGACAGTGGCTTCTGCCTAGTTTTTGCCATGTTCTTATGTGCGTTAGCTCGGGGCTGTTACGTACGTAAGCTCCCTTATAGCGTACGCTAACTGTCTGATGTAGCGTATGCTATTGTCCTCAGTAAATTGTGCAGATTGTTCTGCCGAGCCATTACGTACGCTAACACTTGAGTGTTACGTACGTAATGAGCATAGCGTACGGTAACATCAGCATGTTACGTAACGAGTAAGGAGGTTTTATAAACCTAAGTTGACCTTCATTTTGTCATTCTTCTTTTCTTCCTTCTCGTCCGAGAGCTGCGTTCCTAGTAACGATCCGAGAGATTCTTCAAGTCTTGTCTATGGAATTCCTGGGGAGATTGAGTATTGTGTTCCAAGTGCAGTTTATCATCATCATAATCATCTTCCTCCGTCCGAATCCAAGGTATTTGACTTAGAACCCTACTTTTATCCATTTTGGGGGTTTTTCGGGATTTGTCGAGATTTAACTCGAATTGTTTTTGTTTGCATATTCTAGTATTTGGATTATGGCTTCTGTTAGATGTATTTTTATGCGCTTATTTATCATTATTTTATATCCATTTTAAGTCTAAATCTGCATAAATGAGCTTTTAATGCACTATCTTTATATGTTTTGAAGGAAATTGGAGTCAGGAAGCCTAAACGACGAAAAACGGGTGAAAACGACAAATTTTGGTCAGGGGCCGTGGCACAATGAAGCTGAGCCGCGGCACACACACGGTCAGCATGAAGCGGTACACACTATACCGGGGGCCGCGGCACGAAGATGCTGAGCCGCGGCCCATGAAGAAAATAGCGCCCAGGGCTGCACGCAGCACAACTGGGGCCGCGACACACTAAAGCCGGGCCGCGGCCCCCGGCGCGGGTTCGCTGATCCAGGCCTCGTTTTTTTGGACTGTTCTGAAGCCCGTTTTTGACCTAATTCCTGGATGCGTTTTGGAGACTAATGATGATTATAAATAGGGATTAAAGGTCTTAAGAGAGATCATCGAAGAGAAGGATAAAAACCCCGATCAAGCAGAGAGCAGAAGCTAGAGAACGGAGGAATCCAAGTTCTTCAACTGTGTTTGAATTTTTTTATGCTTTCTTCAATTCTTTCTGTATTATTTTCTAGCATATCGGGCTAGAACCCTATTCTAGTATTTTGATGAAACCGAGGTCTTGACGAATTAACTTTTGATTTTGCATTATTAAAATATATTTCCCTTTCTTATTGAGTTTTCTCAATTGTTTTAATTACTATCAATTATGTGGCCTATGATTGATTTGTTTTGATTACGCAACTCAAATCGGGAGAGGAGAGTTGGTAGGAAAAATTGGTGAGAACCGTTTTATTTTGTGAGATAGGAATATACTCATAGGAATTACGTGGCCTGTCTGAAGATTTCGTACTTTTTGCTTATTGACGAATTAATTCACCTAGGGATAGAGTGTCTTATTCGTCTTAGAAAATTTTATTGACCTCGGGAGAGGCAATAGAGTATTTTAGCAATATTTGCCTTCAATAAATTGGGAAATCATTTAATTTATATAAATCAAGAGTAATTCGGATAAACCGAGGAGGATTCTCAATCCTAGACTATTCTCCTATTTGATCTTCTTTCTTCTAAATATCGACTATGTTAATTGTTTTTAGTTTATCAATTTGTTTTGTTTAATATTCCTTGCACCACAAAATTCGATAGTTCAAATAAAATTAGAATACGCATAAATCGGTAATTAGTGAGTCAGTCCTCGAGGGAACGATAACTTTCTTACCACTTTATTACTTGCTTACGACAATATGCACTTGCGTTCACCAAAATTCGCAACAGCTTCCCGAGTATGTTGTGGATGTGAATGTGTATGTTCACCCAGGGACGGTCGGAAGGGGCCTCTGGGAATACGTAGTGCCGTGTGTATGCGTATCACGAACTGGGGTTAACCACCCAGGGATGGTCCGACGGGACCTCTACGGGGTGCGGTGGCCGTGAGTCTCGTACCAACGGTTAACCTTTGAAATGTTTTGTTGGAGAAATTGTTTTGTGCTCGTGCACTGTAATATTCCGGAATATAAATTTTTGCTAAAATGATTTTTGGCGCATATTTCATCTTATTAGAATGGTAGTTCAAATAGATTGTACTTGCACTAGCAGTTGTCGCTAACCCCTTAAATGGGGGAAATACTTTCGTATTGCAGGTACAGGTCTCGGAGGCGAACGAGCATGCGGGCAGTACGAGGATAATGGGCAAGAGTGAATTTGTTCAAATGGTCGTTCGCTGATGTCATGTCTTTTAAATTTTATTAATCATGTTATTTGCTTGAGTACTCGAGTACTTCTTTCTTTTGGAACATTGTGATTGTTGTATACCCGATTTGAGTTTTGGTTGATGTTGTATTGCACTGTTGAGTCCGGTCTACTTATTTGGTATGTCTTGGACTGGGAAATTGTCCGTATGTTGATGATGTCTATCATTATTGACATGTAGAGTTTATGTGTTAGCCTGGTGGATTCCAAGGGGTGGGGTCCACGGCGCTGTAATATGCCCTGATCGTCTTGGGGGTGTTACACAATGATCTTCCTCCAGGACATGTTCTTTTTTGGGTCTACGACCCTGATCTGAATCCCGGTTAATCTCCATACTGGAGGCTTGAGTGGACCCGGATCCTTCGGCTTTCGGCCCCTGCCCGACGTAGTCCTCCGATTGTTCGGGTCCTGTCATTCCCATTTCTTTAGGTAATTCCACGGGCTGCCCTCTGGGCGTTTATCTCGCGAGCCTGGATGCTAAGATTGCATTCCTGAGCGGCACGTTGATCCCCCCTATAGACCCTGACGCCGTCCGGGGTGGGGAATTTTATGCACAGGTGATATATGGACTGAGTGGCCCTCAGTCTTGACAGCACAGGTCGGCCTATGATGGCATTGTAATCGCTGTGCACGTCGATGATCTTAAATGTCGTGATCATCGTCCTCTTGATCGGCCCCTGACCAAACTCCAAGGCGAGGTCGATTTCTCCGAGCGGGGTGGTGCGGAAGTTGGTAAATCCGCGGTGTCCTCCTTGCACAGCCCGACATAAGATTGGTCCACCTTCATCATGCAAAGGGTGTGAAGGTAGATGATACTGGCCTAGGCCCCTTAATCCACGAACACCCGGTGTACTGGGATCCCCATTACGGGCAAGGTGATAACAATGGCGTCCGAGTGGGGATGGTCAAGGCCGTCGGCATCAGATTCGTCGAATATAACCGCAAGTTGGGGGGTTTTCGTGGGATCCTTCAGCCGCGGACAAAAAACCGTTGGGTCGGTGCTCCGATTGTTGTTAAGAGGATATAGCTTCTCGGATTGCAGTTTTTTTTCTGTTGTTTCAATCGATGGTCTTCCCCCTCGGCGGTGCCCATCACCGTATGAATTTCCTGGGGGGATTTAGGAGGAGGAGGCACCAGACTATTTTTTCCTTGGTCCGGTTTGGCCCAATTCTCGCGGTCCCGGGAGTGATTCTGGGTAAATCACCTCAATCCATTATTGTTGCATATCGCGATTAAGGCTGCGATTAGGTCTCGGCACTGCTAAGTATTATGACCCGCTGATTCGTGATATTTACAGAAGCGAGTCTGATCCATTTCTTTTGGATCTTTATAAATTGGCCTGGGGACTGAGAGCAGGCCGAGGTTCTTGATTTGTTCAAATAGGGTTGCAGCCCCTACCGAGTAGATCTCTGCATAGTTGGCCATAAGCTCGGTTTGCTGTTCTTTGAAATTTCGAACGACCGATGTAGCCTATGGAGGGGGAGCAACCTTACCCTCACGGCGGGGTTCTTGGCGGTGATCACAGGATAGGTCTTTCCTATCTTCCTTCTCTTATTTGTCCCCTGTTAGTCAGATGGCATGATGAATACAGGGTCCGGCATGGCTATTTCTGCGGCTATGTGAGAGATGACACGCTCTAGGAATTCCTGGTAGGTGCGGGAGTATTTTGGCATACCGTCCAACAGAAGAAGGAATTTTTCAAAAGGCTGGCTTGCGCGATGATAGCCAGCGCGTCATCCGACATGGGTTCCATCTCTAATATTTGTTTATTGAAGTGGGCTATGTAGCTCTTTAGGGAGTCATTGGGCCCTTGTATAATTGAAGCAATGGAAGAGCATGGGGCGACGCTTACCTGAGATCCCATGAAGTGGCATCGAAATGCTGCATGGAACTGGGCCCACGTCTGAATAGAATGATGTGGAAGTGAACAGTACCATCTCTGGGCTCGTTCCCCTAAGGTTAAGGAGAACATTCGGCATCTCAATGTGTCGTGGGATCTATGTAGGTCCATCCACGAGTTGTAATGCCCAAGATGGGCGTTGGGGTTGGTTTCCCATTATATGGTGGGATTTGGGGTACTTTTAGCTTCTCCGGGAGAGGCTCCGCCAAGACGCTGGGGGCGAGGGGTCTCTCCTGACAGACCAGCTATCCCGAATTTAGAGGAGGGTGTTGCTGTTTGCTTTCCAGCTCGATGATACGTTTCTTGAGGAATTCAATTTCACTTGAGTTGTCACACGGAGGCTAGGGAGCTGTTTTTGCCGGGATGTGGGTTTGATGAACGGTCTCGGCTTTAGCTTGGTCACGACTCAGGATAGTTCGAGTCGGTGTTATGTTTCTTGCCTTCCACCCGCTTCCTAATCGTTAGAAAACCAATACGGGGTGGGAGGTAGGTGTTTCCTGGATACATGGGGACTTTTACCATGACCCTCCACCGCATCCTCAACGACCTGGGAGATGGCTCTCTTCTTGTCCCGTCGGAGGGCAGCTGGACGGGTTGTTTGTGACTCGCCTTCAGATTGGTCCTTCTATCTCCTCAATTGAGGATTGCCACTTTGGGTGACCCGCGCCGTAAGGGTGCTCATTCCTTGAATTGACGCAGGGTGTTTAAAACATTCCACCACCTTGAGCAAGTTTTCTTCAACTGTGGCGTGCTGGGGATATGCTTGATGCTGGGAACTTCGTTGAGATATGATGTGAAAGGGATTCGATGGATCTGCAATGATTTACGGAGGTGCCCTCCTTCTAGCGCCAATTTGTTGATAACTGATTTGAGCAATGAAACGTGTGCTGATCTGGATTAGGTGAATCGAAGCCACGTAGAAAATATCGTTCGAAAATATAGAACAGACTGGATGATAATATAATCTTATTGATATTCTTGTGGGTTACATAGAAATCCGAGCAATATGTTCAGATCAGACTATAATCCTTGTAATATTACAGTGTATTAAATTTGTCCTTTCTTGTGGAAATTTTCAAAAGTCCTTTTTCTCTCACAGATTTCGTCTATTTAATGAAGACCTGGCCAATCAGGAGGATGACAGCTGGGGGAAGGCTTGGGGCACGTCCAAAGCACATGTTAGAACCTTGAGATGTGTCCAAAACACTTTTCAGAAGGAGACACACGCGGCGGCTTTCAAGGGGACTTTGGGGAAGTGGCAGGACAGGTCGCAATGAATGTCCTGTATGCCTGTTCCGATCGTCTTCGGCGATATTTATCCGTTATGGGGTCGGCCTCTGGGTCTCCAGCTGCTCTGCTCGGCCTTGTTATAATGGGGCCTTAGAGCACGTTTGGCGTGGGCCTGGTCGGTCTTGTTTGTCATTCCCGCTCGGGGTCGGTTGTGGGGTCGGCCCCCGATCTCTAACAGTTCTGCCCGGTCCTGTCATGATAGGACCGGGAATTGAATTTGAAGTACTCGGTCGGTCCTCCTTGTTACTCTGCCCGGCCAGTTTATCCGGAAGCCAGTTCTTTTGTCTTCTGGTCCTCCTTAACTAGGCTGGTTGAGCTGGCGGGGAGTGTATACGTGGATACCAAGGCGGATTGACTATCAACAACTACAATGCAACTTGTGAAACATTTGGCACTAAAGTGAAACAATTAGAAACTCATGAGTATGAATTTAATAATTGTTGGGATTCGGTGCCTAAAATGAAGGCCCAATGGAAGCGGTAAAACAAAAATTAATTCGATCTGAATCCCTACGAGGATCGATCGAGCTACGTGTATATGAATATTAAACGAAACACAAGAGATACAAGAAACATACCCTTATAGTCCGTTGATTAAATGGATTCCTTTTCTTGAGAAACTCTCCAAGCTTTAGTTGATTTCTATACGATCCAATGTGCTCCAAGCCCTTGGATGATCCAATGCCGAAAGGACCGCGTCTCTACTTGCCACGCGCCGGAGAAATGATCGGAACGACGATCACCTTGCTATCCTCCAAGGATACGGCTAGAGCTAGGATGATGAAGCTTTCAATTGTGATTATTAGGCTCAAAGTGTATAGATCACACACTCTCTTTGATTTCTTGATTTTTCTCCAAGAACTACCAAGAAAAAAATATGAAGAAGAAGATGGTGAAGAAGACCAAAATAATTCTCTCTCTCTCTCTCTCTCTCTCCTCTTGCTGGAACCGTGAATATGCAAGTCTTGGTGGAAAGTTGAGGTCTTCACACATTTATTCTTCAAATTCCCAAGACCAAATCACCAACCAAGATACCTCTTGATTTTTGTCCCCTCTTTGTCTAATGTCTTCCACCAATTAATGTGGAGACAAAAACTAAGTTAGGTGAGTTGGTGGGGGGCGGCCATCTAGAAGGGATCGGAAGAGTTCGGTTCGTTTCGGACTCCCGAGAGTCCAATCAGATAAACTTCAATTTTGTTCCGATGTATTTATATTAATTAATTAATCATATCAAATATAAAACAATATAATTAATTTCTCCAAGAAATAATTATATTTATGAATTAAATTAATCACCAGTAATTTATTTAATCCATTATGCCGTAAATCAATTTATCTAATAAATTAATTTAGACATTCAATGTCCAATAAATTAGATATCCAATATTTAATATTTATAAAGAGAGAATAAGCTCGATTCATTCCGTCGTCAATCCTATTGCGCGACTCGGTAGGTCCGTCTCAGTCAGCAATGGGAGGGACCAAAGAGTAGTAGCACTACTTAGCCCGCCTGGTGGCCTACACTGTACCCCAACTGAGAACGAATTATGGGATCATTCAAGAACCATTCTTTCGTGAATACCAGTATACGTATAAACCTTTGTTTCAAATATCCCGATCAAGTTATAGGGTCACGGTCAGTCAAACCCTACCTGTACTTGACTCTATGCATGTGTTAATGCAAATCCAGATCATCGAGCTCTCGTGTATCCAATATAACTAGCTCTAATGCTTTGGCCAAAGACTTATGATCTCATCTGCCAATAACCGCATAGGACATATAACCCGCTCACTAATGGGAGAAAGAATTCTATCTTGGTATTCAGTAGGACCTGCTACTTGTCCATCAAGATGCACGTCGAGGTTGACCCTCGCCTTCCGTTTTATAGGGTCGAACTACTCTAATGAAAATCTTGACGTCACAAGCACATCCCTACTAAATCCTCAAGTCGAAGGTTCACGAATACCTATCACAACCTTTTGATTCCGTCATTGACTGTCCCGGAGTGAAATCCGTGTGACGAATCGAGGGTGAGTCGGTTCGAGGATACTAATCCAATTAGCATACCTATAACGTGTGCTCCCACTAACCATTAGTGTTCGACAGGCACTCTCCACATCAAAGAACATGTCATACAAGTCTTCACATAAACTTAACGCCCAATCAAGTTTCATCGACTTGCGAACGATTAAGTATTTGAGCTATAAACCTTTCCAGTGTCGATACCCTTATCCAATAAGGAGTGGAACGTTTTGCTCTCAAATACACGGACTAGTTTCTATATATATATTTACGAGTTAGAAATGCCAGTAACTACCAGTAAATAAAGAAACATCCATTGCCTTGTGATAATGAATTACATAATAACAAGTACAATGCCCTCCCTATACATCCTCTGAGTGGCATTCGAGGACATACTCCTAACAATATCCTACTTGCACGCAATGTCACACACTATGGTATATAATACCCATATTCTCCAGATGACGCTCTAAGCTAATATGAGAAAGTGGCTTGGTCAGTGGATCAGCGACATAGTCGGCTAACTCAACTCTATGCAGCATAAGGTATCTCTTTGCGAACAAATTCTCTTACGAGATGATACTCTCTCTCTCTCTCAATATGTTTGGTACTGTTGTAACCTCGGCTCATAGGCCTGTGCTACCGCTCTGGCAGCGCAGCACAAGGTGTCACGTTAAGTTTACCCAGTAACTTCTAAATCCTTCCTTTGGAGGCCTCCGAGACCGCTTTATACTCAGCCTAACAAGTGGAATTAGCATTCGCGCTATACTTGGCACTATGCCAAGATACCGCTCCTCCATTAAGAGTAAATATGTAGCCAGAAGTAGACATCGAATCGTCTTTCTGTCCTTGGAGGTCCAATTCGGTGAATCCCACCACATTCAGTTCTCCACCACCATATTTAAGAACCAGATCTCTAGTCCTTGTAATACCCGAAAATTTTAAACTTATTAAATACCTAAAATACCCTCTAATTTGAAACTTTTGAAAGACGATTAAATAATCTAAAACATTTAATTATATTTAACCTAAGCATTATAAACACTAATGCTTGAGCATTTCACAACTTTACTAACCTTTAAGACTTATGATAATTAAAAGTTACAACCATATACATGTGTATTAAATTCACATGCCTAATATTTTCTTTTGGGCCGATTATATGGAGTTGATTTCAAGTGACCATAAGATAAATAAGCCCAAGTCCATTATTGAAACTAAATAAGGAATGAGATATCAATCCCATATGTCACGTTACCAATATTCTCTCATCACGGCATTCCTTGATTTTCTTCCTGTCCCTCGGCACACGTTAAATACACATATCACACACAAAGCAAACCCTAAGAATACATACAAACACATCGTCTGCTACCACTCTTCATAAATTCTTTCTCGTTCAAAAGCAAAAGGCTACAGAAGTGTCTTGATCGTGGTCTAAGATTCGGTTGGAGTTTGCTTGTGTTCGGCTCGTTTGTAGGCTGGTATTCGATCTTTCTTTGTCTCTCCTTTGTGTCACGCTACATGGGTAACAAATTCAAAACTTGTTCAATTCCTCTTCCTTTTCTTATTTGATCATGTCGTAGGGTAAAAAGAATTAGGGTTATGTGGATGTTTTGATTGGGACAGTTTTGATAGTCGAACTTGTATGCATCACACAATGAGTTTCATAAATGTTCTATTCGGGATTTTTGATCTAAAACTCAGTTTAGGGTCTTAGTAAAGTATTCCAATTAGTTTGGATGGATTTGAGTTTGATTTAGTCCTATTTTTGAATTTTATGAGACGATATGTCAAAACTGTGTTTATAGAATATTAGGGTCGGATTGATCAGGGTGAATCTCGATGATACCAAAATTTTTTACTGTGTTTCTTGAGTCCAAAACTAAGTTTAAAGAGTTTACTAACTGATACAATTAGTTTTGAGTGATTTTGAGTTGTTTTGGTCGTGTTTTTTATTTTTCTATGTTTAAGTATTGAATCTGAATTTCGGGAGTCTGAAATCAGTCCACTTTGTCGATTTATCTTTCAAAAACTATAGTGAGTTGGGCCTTAAAACTCTCCAGTATATAACCTCTATATGATTAGTAATACCATGAGTTTTTGGGAATTTTTTCTGGATGTTTTGTTAGGTCGTTGAGGTGAATATTTTTTGGGTACAACTGCAGATAGGTTTTCTGAATAGTCTGAGTTTGAGTATTTTTCGTGTGGGGTTAAACTAATAAATAAATTCTGGAAAAATTCGTGTGGGTTCTAAAGTCATTTAAGTAACTGTGTGAAATTTTGTGAATTTTAACTCTGAGTTCTGTTGTGGTTCAAAAATTCGTCAAGTTGTAACCTGTTCATAGTTAAAAGCTGATAAAAAGGTTAAAAGGCTAAATAAGGGTTATGTGTGTATTATTAAACTTACGGGCTGAACTTATCATTTTATAAACTAAAGGGCTTAACTTGTGAAACCATGTAACTTTATGATACTTACATTTTATACCCTAATCTTACAATATTTGAACTATAAACCCTAAACTTATATAATTATCATTATGAACCTTAAACTATTAATTGTTGTCACGTTTGATTAAATGATCACTTTAGATATTAATGACTAATGTTCCTAAATATGGAAACCTTCTAAATATGGAAACTTACTATTAATAGAAGTATACTAAAATGAGTAACCTGAATTCAATTGAACTTAAAGTAATACTTGGTATTTAATTCGTATAGGTTCCGTGAAGCAGGAGTGATCCATCTCGTGTGACCTTTCTTTCCTTTTGCTTGCTTTGAATAAGGTACAGATATTCTGACCTTATCCCTTAAGGTTTCTCATGATTCGTTCGCAACGGTTTGATATTAGTTTTGATTATGATGCCTTTGATCGGAGCCTTCTCATTTTGGCTTTCATATTTGATCTACACTACCAAAAAAAGTACTTTAGCCGACGACCCGAAAAAAAACGGCCGACGACTATAAAGTGTCGTCGGCTAAACTTCGCACTTTAGTCGACGACTCGTTTTACCATCGGCTAAAGGGTTTTAGCCGACGACTTGGCGGAGGTCGTCGGCTGAAGTTCGAAATAGTCGTCGGCTATATTAAATAGGTTTAGCCGACGACCGAGATAACGTTTAGCCGACCGAAAAAAAAAAAAATTTAGCCGACGACTTGATCTCGGTCGTCGGCTAAATCTCTTTCGAAAAAAAATAATATTGCAACGGTTTAGCCGACGACCTAGATCTAGGTCGTCAGCTAAACACTTTTTTTAAAAAAAAATAATATACTTTAGCCGACGACCTGGATCTAGGTCGTCGGCTAAACTCCTTCCGAAAAAAAAAATAATATTGTAATGGTTTAGCCGACGACCTAGATCGAGGTCGGCGGATAAATACTTTTTCGAAAAATTAATATACTTTAGCCGACCTCGATCTAGGTCAGCTAAACTCCTTCCGAAAAAATAATATTGTAATGGTTTAGCCGACGACCTAGATCGAGGTCGGCGGCTAAATATTTTCGAAAAAAAATAATATACTTTAGCCGACCTCGATCTAGGTCGTCGGCTAAACTCCTTCCGAAAAAAAATATTGTAATGGTTTAGCCGACGACCTAGATCGCGGTCGGCGGCTAAACACTTTTACGAAAAAAAATAAAAATAATATACTTTAGCCGACGACCTCGATCTAGGTCGTCGGCTAAACTCCTTCTGAAAAAAAAATAATATTGTAATGGTTTAGCCGACGACCTAGATCGAGGTCGGCGGCTAAACACTTTTTCAAAAAGAAAAATAATATACTTTAGCCGATGACCTCGATCTAGGTCGTCGGCTAAACCACCAAGTGAAAATTATTTATAGTTCAGGGAACACCAACCCAATCTTGCCCATCTCCCCGCTAAAGAGCACATTTCTATTCCCGATCGTGTCAGTTATTCCCGAAAAAAGCTTGTGAGTTGCTACTTTGAGTTGTGTTAGCTGGAGTGATGAAGGTTTCTACCGGTTGTTATAAGCACCATTTCGATTAAGGTACGTATTTTATTATAACTTTTATTGTGATTTCGAAACTTTGTATTATTCATGTTACATTCGATAGCTTTTATGTAAAACGATTAAGTTTTATGATGATAATCATTATGATTAATTGTTTGTTGTGATTTCATTTATAATTTGAACAATATTAGTTAGTTGGATTAATATTAGAAAATGTATATGTAACAAACCCGCACTAACTGCCTAACTTACACTATCTTATATCATATTAGTACTTATAAATTATGGTGAAATTTCGACAGAGTTTCCCCTAAACTAGTACCTATCCCAAACGTGTGACATAAAAACCAACACAAGTACCATACAGAGACATCTAGTCTCAATCCGAATCAAACTCATGACATCAATATCCCCGTAGCTATAACTACAAGAGATTAGTAAACCACAAAACTTCGAGCTTCTCAAATTACTTATTTATTTAAATTACGATATTTAAACAACCTCACAGGTTAAACAAACATACTAAGTGAACTTAAAGTACCCATCACACCATCAACGACACTCGAACCTATGAGTACATTACTGCAATACATATTTATAAAGTAAGGTTCACAAACAAGAACGAAAATATGTTAAGCCCATGGTTAAGCCCGACAGGTCGTCATCCATGTACGTCGACCCTCAGCAACAGTGGAACTCCAACTCATCCAGTGAGGGAACATACTCAAGCATCAGAATTACCTACAAAGCATAAACTACGTGAGCTAAAGCCCAATAAGTAGAAATCATGCATGTTATGTATCATGTCTGATGCAACATATGACATATGATTATCAATGAGAATCTCTCAAAATCATTTTCTTATCCTTGGGCCCGTTGAACCACGTACTAAGCACCGGAATGAACTCAACATCATATCATATCATGAGGCATGCATCTACCATGCCAGACATATAAGGCATGCATCTACCACACCAAATATATCGTGAGAACACGCATCTACCATGTCTCACACATGATATAAGCACGCATCTACCGTGCTAAACATATCGTAAACGCATGCATCTACCATGCCTCGGTGCTCTAGCAGCGGCCAACAAAACATTTTTCTTTTCTTTCTTTCCATGATCGTACCATGCATGCAGACACTAGTGAGTATCATGTTATGCATGCATGTGAAGATGCTAATGGATGTTATGATCATGTAAGGTGCAACCAAACACTTTAATCATAGTACAGATCAATCATCCAATACAATACACTATCAAGATATCATCAAGTTTACAAACCATACTATGTTTATGCATTGTAGTTGCAGATGGATTTCTACTTACCTTGATCGGGTAATACCCTTACGTTTATACCAATAGGGGGTGGTTGGGATGATATATCTTCAGAACCTTGATTGTCAAAGGAATTGAGGTGTTGATGTTTTTGATGATTTCTTCTTGAATATTTGGTGATTTTTCGAAGTGTGAAGCTTCTTGATAATGTTCGAAGTAAATGAGGGTTTAGGGTCGGATTTATCCATCAACCAAGTGTCTTAAGTCGGTTATGAAGGTGAAATGTCCAAAATACCCTCGAATGACTACTAGAGACTAGGTTTGAAATAATTGATCGATTCAAGTAGTTATGATCCGGTTCTTGGAGTGTTTGAACCGGTTCCTAGTAGATATTGACCTCATTTAGGGTATGGATGGTCTTTAAAATGGTTTAGTAGAAGTTTAGGGTGTATTTTTATTGCTTAAACTCGATTACCCATGCGAACAATGTTGAAAATGCTAGTGAAGGACTTTATTGTCAAACTTTCTAAAACTTCACAAATGAGACACTGTAGGTAAGAATGGAATAAATCATTTATAAAAATATAATTAATATGATAAACTAAAAGATAAGTTCAATTCCTACCGCAGTTGGAACGAATGAGGTATAGACAAATCACAGTATTTTACAAACGTTATCAGATACAATCATAAATTGTATCCTATTAGGTATTGACAAGAGTCAAAGGCACTTGACGCGTGTTAGTTTATTGAATGATGGTTATCCACTTGAATCGTCAATTTAAAGTGACCCACTACACGCGTCGACTAAAATCTCGAGGTAAGCTAGTTAACCTCCGATAGACACGTCAGTGACACCTTTATAACTTCTAGGCTTACCACGTCTACTTAGAGTTTTATAAGATCTTTACACATAATTCATTTTCGTATTAGAAATACTATGAATAACATAACTTAGTCCCGTAACATATACCACGATTGTGTTTTAGACATGAGTTCAAATGTTTAGCACATTCCTATGTGTGAAATTAACTATAAGATCAACTGGACCATGAAACATCAAGTAATCCAAATAACACATAATTAACAAGTTATGCATGAATCATATTGACCAAGTGAGTAATGTTAGGCTCGGGTATCACATCATCCCCTCCTTATAAAATTTCGTCCCCGAAATTTAACTTACCTGAAAAGATCAGGGTATTTAGCCCTCATTTCATCTTCTCTCTCCCAAGTGGCTTATTCTACGAGTTGATTTCTCCACAACACTTTGACTAGTGGCACCTCTTTATTTCTGAGTTTCTTTACTTCTCTTAGTAAGATTTGTACCGGTATCTCCTTGTAACTCAAATCTGCCTCCATCTCAACTGGTTCATTTTTGAGAATGTGGGATGGATTCGCAATGTATTTTCTTAGTAGAGAAACGTGAAATACATTGTGTATCTGAGACATTGATGATGGCAACTCTAGTCGATAAGCCACTTCACCAACCCGCTCAGTAATAGGAAATGGCCCAATGTATCTTGGACTCAGTTTTCCTTTCTTACCAAATCTCATTATTCCATTCATTGGAGAAACCTTCAGGAATACACGATCACCCACGGCAAATTCCAAGGTGCTCTCCTTCCAGTATCTGCATAACTCTTTTTATGCGCTTTGGTGTTCTCATTCTTTCTCCGATTAGTGAAACCTTACATCATTTCTTGAATCATATGAGGACCTAAAACTCTTCCTTCACCAACCTCATCCCAATGTACTGGTGATCGACACTTCCGGCCATACAAAGCTTCATAAGGAGCCATTCCAATTGTACTCTGATAACTGTTATTGTAGGAGAATTCAATTAGGGGTAAATGTTTGATCCAATGGACTTGAAAGTCCATAACACGTGATCTGAGCATATCTTCAAGAGTTTGTATAGTTCTTTCTGATTGCCCATACGACTGTGGATGATAAGCAGTGCTGAAAGACAAGTGGGTACCCAATGCTCTATGCAGGCTCTTCCAAAAAGCTGATACAAATCGTGAATCTCTGTCCGATACAATAGATAATGGAACCCCATGTAGCCTCACTATTTCCTGTATATAGAGTTGAGCATAACGATCAATGGAGTACGTCGTACAAACTGGGAGAAAGTGAGCAGATTTTGTCAATCTATCAACTATAACCCAGATAGAATTGTGTCCTTTAACCGTTCTTGGTAAACCTATCACAAAATCCATCGTAATGTCCTCCCACTTCCATTTTGGAACAAATAAAGGTTTCAAGGTTCCTGCTGGTCTTTGATGCTCAGCTTTTACCTGTTGACATGTTAGGCATTGCTCCACATATTGTGCAATATTTTCTTTCATACCAGGCCACCAATAGTGTAGTTTCAAGTCTCTATACATTTTGGTTGCTCCTGGATGTACTGAATATGGTGTTGAGTGCGCCTCTAGTAATATTTCTTTGCGAACATCTTCAAAATTAGGCACACATAAACGATTTCTAAATCGAATAATACCATCTTCTGACAATTGGAAATCTGACGAGGTTCCTAATTTAATGTTCTTCTTTATTTTCTCTAACTCTTGATCCTCTTTCTGGCCTTGCTGAATTCTATGTATTAAAGTAGGTCGAAGGGTTAGTGCTGACAATTTTGCTTCTAGCCATCCATGTTGGATAATTTCCACATCCATATTCATCAAATCGTGTAATTCTGGCTTCTGGATCAAGGTCATGGCCGCAATGGATTGTGCTGATTTTCTGCTTAGGGCATCTGCTACGACATTAGCTTTACCAGGGTGGTAGTTGATGACACAATCATAGTCTTTAACAAGTTTCAACCATCTCCGCTGTCTCATATTTAATTATTTCTGAGTGAAGAATTATTTCAGGCTCTTGTGATCAGTATAAATTTCACAACATTCTCCATATAGGTAATGCCTCCATATTTTAAGTGCAAACACCACTGCAGCAAGTTCTAAATCATGTGTCGGGTAGTTCTTTTCATACTCCTTCAGTTGTCTAGATGCATATACTATTACTTTACCATTCTGCATTAATACACAACCCAGACCATTCTTTGAAGCATCACTGTAGACTTTAAAACCTCCAGTTCCAATTGGAATGGTCAAGATCGGTGCCGATGTCAGCCGCCTCTTCAATTCTTGAAAGCTTTGCTCGCATGATTCTGTCCACTTGAAGGGAACATTCTTTCTAGTCAGTTGTGTTAATGGAGAGGCAATCTTGGAGAATCCCTCTACGAATCGACGGTAATATCCAGCTAGACCAAGAAAGCTACGTACTTCTGTAGAATTTGTGGGTTGCGGCCAGTTATTGATTGCTTCAACTTTGCTTGGGTCTACTGAAATCCCTGCTCTGGATATAACATGCCCCAAGAATACCACTCGGTCTAACCAGAATTCACACTTTTTAAACTTAGCATATAATTGTTTCTGTTTTAAGACTTCTAAAACTTTCCTTAGATGCACTGTATGGTCTTCTTTGGTCTTCGAATATATGAGAATATCATCAATAAACATGATAACAAACTTATCCAGGAAGTCTTTAAACACTCTATTCATTAAATCCATAAATGCTGCTGGGGCATTTGTTAGGCCAAACGGCATTACCAAAAACTCATAGTGTCCGTACTCATCAATGCCGAATCTGTTTTTAGGATGTCCTCTTCCTTTATCTTCAATTGATGGTACCCTGATCGCAGATCAACTTTGGAAAAGATAGATGCGCCTTGAAGTTGATCAAACAAGTCATCAATTCGAGGTAAAGGATACTTATTCTTGATCGTAACATTGTTGAGCTCTCGATAGTCTATACACATCCTCAAGGAACCATCCTTCTTACGAACAAACAATATTGGCGCTCCCCATGGTGAATAACTAGGCCTAATGAGGCCTTTGTCTAACAACTCTTGCAACTGGGTCTTTAATTCCTTTAATTCAGCTGGTGCCATTCTTTATGGTGACTTTGATATTGGTGCCGTTCCCGGCTGTAAGTTAATCACAAACTCTATTTCACGATCTGGTGGCAGTCCCGATAGATCATCAGGAAACACTTCAGGGTATTGTTTCACCACTGGTACTTCATTGACGTTCGAGAAATCTTGTTTTTCAATGCTCATTACACTAACTACATAGCCTTCACAACCACTGTTTAATAAACGTTGTGCCTTCATTGCTGAGATTACTGGAAATCTTAAATTCTTACTAACCCCGACAAAATAAAAAGGTTTTTCCCCAGGTGGTTGCAGTGTCACAATCTTTCTCCGACAGTCAACAGTAGAATGATATTTTTATAACCAATCCATACCCAAGATTATGTCATAGTCATTCATGTCCAACACGATTAAATCAGCATAGAGTTCCCTATTTTCGATAGGAATACTACACGCTCGTATGATCTTATTTGTTTGTTTTGGATCTCCAGAGGGGGTAACTACATTATAACCTACCTCAATTGTTTCTGGTACTCTACCCAGCCTTCTCACATACTCGGTAGATGCAAATGAATGTGTAGCACCAGGATCAAATAATACCGATGCTGAAATACCAAAGATAAGAAGGTTACCTGTGATAATAGACGGATTAGCTTCAGCATCTTCTATGGTTATAGTGTAAACTCTAGCTGGTACCCTTTCCTGCGCTTTAGCTTTTGTCTTGTTTGGGAAAACATTCGCCATATGTCCAGGTTGTCCACATGAAAAGCATACTTTAGAACCCAATAAGCAAACTCCACTATGTTGTTTTCCACAATTAGGGCATGCCGGTAATGGTACAAAGGGTCTACCCTCTTCAGACTTCATGCTCTTACTTGGTCCTCCTTGTTCCTACCCCTTTTTAGATGGAAAATCAGCCTCTGGATTCTGCGATTGAGGTGGCCTCTTCTTTTCATTCTTAAACCAGCGTTGGCCTTGTCGTTGGGCAAATTGCCGCCGAACCTCTTGTGCTTGTCGAATCCTCAGTTCTGCCTGTTCTGCGACCAATGCTCTCTCAGCAATTATTGAATAAGTCTTCCCTTGAATTCCTGCCATGCTGACATCTCTGTATAGCTCTGGTCTCAAGCCTTCAAGGAACCTCTCCACTTTCAAGGTGCTTAGTGCTAACCATATGCTCAAAGAAACCTAGACAGCATTTCGAACTTACAGATGTAGTCTGAAACCGTCATGCTTCCTTGTTTCAACTGTATAAATTCGTTCATCTTCATTGCACGAACAGGAGCTGTAAAGTACTTATTTCTGAAGAGTTCCTTGAACTTAGCCCTAGTCATTGTTGCCACATTTTCAATAGCGCTTATCGTATCCCCCCAATGACCTGCACTGCCCCGTAACATGAAGGATGCACAAAGTACCTTGTTCTCTTCAGAGACCTTACTATACTGGAACATGTTTTCTATAGTTCTTAGCCAATCTTCTGCTTCTGTAGGATCCACTGCGCTCTCAAATGTCGGTGGATTCAACTTCCTGAACCTTCCTCTATCTAATTCAACTTGTTCTACTCGAGGTGGCGGTCGATTCCTGTCATCTCCCTGCTGTCCTCGCACGTCTCTTTGTTGGATGAGTTGTTGGATTTGTTGAGATTGCCTTTCTACTAGTTCAATCAATTGACCAATGATCAGATCACGATCAGAACTTGTGGATGTCATTTCTGGGTCTTGTGTTCTACCCCCATCACTGCCTTCATTTCTTGTTCTCGGCATTATTCTCTATTTATGACTGAGCCCTATATCATATGGTCAATATAATTCATGAAATATGAGTGCACACAAATAAAATAACACTTACTGGATTTGTTGTGCTCCACATGCTCTGAGCTCGTGTACATGGACAGTCTACAGGGCACAAACCGGGCTCTGATACCAACTGTAACAAACCCGCACTAACTGCCTAACTTACACTATCTTATATCATATTAGTACTTATAAATTATGGTGAAATTTCGACAGAGTTTCCCCTAAACTAGTACCTATCCCAAACCTGTGACATAAAAACCAACACAAGTACCATACAGAGACATCTAGTCTCAATCCGAATCAAACGCATGACATCAATATCCCCGTAGCTATAACTACAAGAGATTAGTAAACCACAAAACTTCGAGCTTCTCAAATTACTTATTTATTTAAATTACGATATTTAAACAACCTCACAGGTTAAACAAACATACTATGTGAACTGAAAGTACCCATCACACCATCAACGACACTCGAACCTATGAGTAGATTACTGCAATACATATTTATAAAGCAAGGTTCACAAACAAGAACGAAAATATGTTAAGCCCATGGTTAAGCCCGACAGGTCGTCATCCATGTACGTCGACCCTCAGCAACAGTGGAACTCCAACTCATCCAGTGAGGGAACATACTCAAGCATCAGAATTACCTACAATGCATAAACTACGTGAGCTAAAGCCCAATAAGTAGAAATCATGCATGTTATGTATCATGTCTGATGCAACATATGACATATGATTATCAATGAGAATCTCTCAAAATCATTTTCTTATTCTTGGGCCCGTTGAACCACATACTAAGCACCGGAATGAACTCAACATCATATCATATCATGAGGCATGCATCTACCATGCCAGACATATAAGGCATGCATCTACCACACCAAATATATCGTGAGAACACGCATCTACCATGTCTCATACATGATATAAGCACGCATCTACCGTGCTAAAAATATCGTAAAAGCAGGCATCTACCATGCCTCGGTGCTCTAGCAGCGGCCAACAAAACATTTTTATTTTCTTTCTTTCCATGATCGTACCATGCATGCAGACACTAGTGAGTATCCTGTTATGCATGCATGTGAAGATGCTAATGGATGTTATGATCATGTAAGGTGCAACCAAACACTTTAATCATAGTACAGATCAATCATCCAATACAATACACTATCAAGATATCATCAAGTTTACAAACCATACTATGTTTATGCATTGTAGTTGCAGATGGATTTCTACTTACCTTGATCGGGTAATACCCTTATGTTTATACCAATAGGGGGTGGTTGGGATGATATATCTTCAGAACCTTGATTGTCAAAGGAATTGAGGTGTTGATGTTTTTGATGATTTCTTCTTGAATATTTGGTGATTTTTCGAAGTGTGAAGCTTCTTGATAATGTTCAGACTGTAAATGAGGGTTTAGGGTCGGATTTATCCATCAACCAAGTGTCTTAAGTCGGTTATGAAGGTGAAATGTCCAAAATACCGTCGAATGACTACTAGAGACTAGGTTTGAAATAATTGATCGATTCAAGTAGTTATGATCCGGTTCTTGGAGTGTTTGAACCGGTTCCTAGTAGATATTGACCTCATTTCGGGTATGGATGGTCTTTAAAATGGTTTAGTAGAAGTTTAGGGTGTATTTTTATTGCTTAAACTCGATTACCCATGCGAACAATGTTGAAAATGCTAGTGAAGTACTTTATTGTCAAACTTTCTAAAACTTCACAAATGAGACATTGTAGGTAAGAATGGAATAAATCATTTATAAAAATATAATTAATATGACAAACTAAAAGATAAGTTCAATTCCTACCGCAGTTGGAACGAATGAGGTATAGACAAATCACAGTATTTTACAAACGTTATCAGATACAATCATAAATTGTATCCTATTAGGTATTGACAAGAGTCAAAGGCACTTGACGCGTGTTAGTTTATTGAATGATGGTTATCCACTTGAATCGTCAATTTAAAGTGACCCACTACACGCGCCGACTAAAATCTCGAGGTAAGCTAGTTAACCTCCGATAGACACGTCAGTGACACCTTTATAACTTCTAGGCTTACCACGTGTACTTAGAGTTTTATAAGATCTTTACACATATTTTATTTTCGTATTAGAAATACTATGAATAACATAACTTAGTCCCGTAACATATACCACGATTGTGTTTTAGACATGAGTTCAAATGTTTAGAACATTCCTATGTGTGAAATTAACTATAAGATCAACTGGACCATGAAACATCAAGTAATCCGAATAACACATAATTAGCAAGTTATGCATGAATCATATTGACCAAGTGAGTAATGTTAGGCTCGGGTATCACAATATACATTTTCAGGATGGACAAGAGTTGGATTGGGTTACGAAAATGGGATCCAAGTGTAATGGATGGGATGAAGCAGTTTATGAGATTTGTAAAAGAGCACGACAGTGGTAATACGTTGCACTACTGTCCATGTAATAAATGTAGATGTCGCAGTGATATGTTTCATTTTCCATTTGATGAGGTCTGGGAACACCTAAAGAAGAATGGTTTTTGGAGTAAATATACATGTTGGATATACCACGGTGAAGCACCGGATTCTGTTATTCCGTATGATCACGGACAATTTTGTGGTAACGACGGGTTCACCGATCCGAAGAGGAGGTTGATTGATGATGTGTTTGGTTTTTCCGAGACGTTTGTACCAACTGAGCAAATCCCACGACCCCATAGACCGTTGCCTTGCAATACTGATGGGCTTGACAGGTACAACAAGCCAATTCAACTCCAACAGACCCCTCTATACCCAGGGTGTAACATAACTGTTCTTGATTGTGTCACGGAAACGATGAGATTAAAGGTGGAAAACAAATCATCCATCAAGTCTGTAGATGATTACTTGGAGCTTACGAGTAATATGCTTGCACATGGTCATCATCTTCCTAATACATATTCAAAAATGAGACGAATTTTGAAAGATCTTGGTCTTTCCTACATTAAGATCCACGTTTGCATGTATGATTGTGTTCTATTCTGGGGGCATCCTAATGAAGACCTAACGAGATGTCCTGTATGTGATACACAGAGATATAGGACCACTCCTTCTGGAAAAGAGAAACCGGTGAAGGTACTTTGGTATTTTCCACTGAAGGACAGGTTGGAACGGCTTTTTATGTCTCCTCACACGGGAAAAGCAATGAGATGACATGCCGAGCCGCACACTAATGACAGGGATACTATGATACACCTTTCGGATGGAGAAGCGTGGAAGCATATAGATAGGGAGTATCCGAATTTTTCTTCAGATATCCAAAATGTGAGGCTCGGGATTGCATCTGATGGTTTCAACCCTTTTGGTAACATGAGTCTTTCATATACCATATGGCCTGTTGTAGTGATTCCTTACAATCTTCCTCCGTGGATGTGTATGCGGAAGGAGTATAATATGTTGACCTTGTTAGTCCCGGGGCCGGGATATCCGGGAAAGTGTATCGATGTGTATATGAGACCTTTGATAGAGGAGCTGAAATTGTTGTGGGAGCAAGGTCATCCCACGTCACGGCTTATTCGTGCGAGACGCTCTACTTGCACGCCATGTGTATCGGCACTATTAGTGATTTTCGTGCATATGGAATGCCGTTGGATCTGTTATTAGCGGATATAGAGGTTGTGCGGTGTGTTTGAATGCAGTTGTGCTAGGTACCATCAGAGGAAAGTTATCCGAATGCGTCATCGGATATGGCTTGAGAGGGAACATGAGTGGCGTATGGATGCTGCAACATTTGATGGCACTGTAGAAATGGGCGAGCCACCACGACAGTGGACAGGTGATGAAATACTATCAATTCTTAATGAGTACGATTTGGTCAGCTTAGCAACCATCCTGATGTGATTGCAGCAACCCCTGAAAGGCCCGACAGGTATAAGTATTGGTCGCACAAAAGTATATTCTGGGAATTGCCTTACTAGTCCAAGTTACTGATAAGAAACTTCTTGGATGTCATGCACATTGAAAAGAATGTTTGCGAAAGTGTGGTTGGGACAACCTTAGGTTGGGATGGAAAGACCAAATACGGGCTAAAAGCACGCAAAGGTTTGGAAGAAATGAGCATAAGAAAACATTTGTGGTTGAAAACTGTCAAGGGAAAACAAAAAATGCCTAAGGCAGCTTACACCATCACTGCCGAGCAGAGAACTGAGATATTTTGCTGGATAAAGACTGCTAGGTATCCTACCGGTATCTTTGGAAATATAGGAAGATGTGATAATTTCAGGGAGAACAAGTTAACTGGTTTGAAGAGTCATGATTGTCATATCCTACTCCAACGCCTATTTCCGGTATTTATTCGACCGTACTTACCAAAACAGGTGGTCGAGCCGTGTGTTGCATTGTCAAGATTTTTCCAGAAATTATGGTCTGCGGTGCCCCACGGTCCGCCGCCGACTCTATTCATGCCTCAGATGGTTCCGGCTATTCCATAGGTCGATGAGACGGGAGCCCGAGTTCCCGTTCGATTGATTAGCCCTAACGAGGTGTACGTCTACGAGTCTTGGCCAGACAACATGTTTTGGCGGAGTTGTCGGGTTTCGAAGACGAAACTGTACGAGGAGATAGAGAGGGAGAAGGAGAAGGGGAAAATGTAGTCGAGGAGGAGAAGAAAAAGAAGAAGACTCGTGGCCCAGCAAAGGGTCTGGCGCTCGACTCGTACGTAAGTAAGCATGGCCGTTATGAGATTCCTCTAGACAGAACCACGGCCGGCGGTGATGTCTTCGATCTTTGCGGCGTCATATAGCCGTAATGTTGGCTTTGTCATTTGGGACAGAGTCCCCGTTTTGTGGCCCGATTGGGGGGACGTGCCGCAGTGCGTGAAGGATGCTTTGAATAATGCTATGTCGGTAAGTTAATAAGTGTTTTTCAATCAACACGTAGTTCTTGAAAATGCAATATGTGATGTTTTTAAATTATTGCGTATTTATACTGTTCATAGGTGTGATTTGTCATTCCCGACTCTCTACTACATACTTGGTGTGACGAGGTGCAGTCTACCAAGTAAGTCATTTTAATTTATTTTGTATCTACATTGTTTGTGTAATTTTTTTCTTACGAATGATATATGTTGTGCAACGTGTGTTGTAGGTACAAATCTTGGAAAAATGAGATGCACATATTCTGGACAGCCTGGGGTGATACCCGAGAGGCTACCCCGGAAGAATTCAAGTTCCGGGAGTACGAGTGGAAGTAGCTACGTGCCCATTTTCGCGACCCAGAGTTCATGGTATGACTAAAATACCCTCATTTCATTCTTCCTCTTTCAGTTTTTATTTTTTTGAATTCTAAATATAAACTCCATTTTTTTAAATTAATGTTTCAGAATATAAAAAATACTTGAAGTTCCGGTTTTTAAATTAGAAAAATCGGAACTTCATGTATTTTTTAAAATTGGAATATTATTAATTTTAAAAATTCGGAATTATTTTATTCAAAAGTGGAAATAATTTGTTTTAATAAAAATAAAAACTATAATATTATTTTCCATTAAAAAATAAAAATCTGAATATTGTATTTTATTTATTAAAAAAATGCTAGTATTTAATAAAAATAATAATATTTCGATTTTATTTTTTTGAATTCTAAATATAAACTCGATTCTAAATAATATTTTTTGAAGGCGACTAGCTTGACCAACACGACCAATCGTCTTTGATCGACCATCACCATCACGGGTTCCTGATCGTTAGCGAGTTGCGCACGAGGCCATTTCTTGATTCGTTGGACGCATTTGCTTACGTGACTCGAAAGCATTCCGAACCGTCCCGAGGAGTATGTAAGTCTTTTTTTATTTTATTTTAGTAATAAAATAAATGCCTTTGTATCATACTTTTATTGATATTCAAATATTTATTTTCATATTAACTTAGGAGGGTGTGCGGGAGGAGTCTCAGAGGATGCTTGCTGAGATTGCTCGGGAGCAGTATCCGGACTTAGCGGAGACTGGCCTCGATTCTGCCATTGGACAGATCGATCAGGCCGATCCTTATGTTCGCGCTAGGGTGTGGGGTACCGTCTACCATCCTAGAGGTAGTCGGTACCGCACTAAGATGATGGGAGCCAAGGGTCACCATGTATTGAAAGATACCCCCGGCTTCCAGCGCCCTCGCGGACGGGATACACGGACTGCCTATCTCGAGGAGCAGTTGAGGGCGGAGAGGGAGATCCGAGCTGAGAATGAAAGGAGGACTCAGACGCGGTTACATGAGAGCGAGCAGAGGACTGAGTCGCGGTTAGAGAGTTTCCAGAGACAGCAGCACGCCATGATGGACTATATGATGACGCTGACTCAGACCATTACTCAGGCTGGACTGCAGGCACCTGCTCCACCGCCTTCTCTCTTCGGACAGACCCCATCTTCACAGCCTCGTGACGAGGATCTAGGGGATGGTGGTAATCCTTCTACTACTACATTTTGACATTTAGATGATTTTGGCAGTGGATTGTAGTTGTGTTGTTGTAGTACTCTTGTATATTTATATTTGTGTTACAATTGTGTAAGTGATTTTATTGACGCTACTAGTACGTTGATGAAATTAATGTTCTTGAATGTGTTGTGCGTTGTGATGCATATAATGTTGGCCATATTATTAATGGTATTAGTTGAATGTGTTGCACGTTGATTGTTGTTGATAATGAGAGTTGGTGTATAAAAATTGCAGGTGCAAAAAATACAGGTTTTGGGATCCCAAAATCTGAATTAATTTTTTTTTTTTTAAAAGTGTTTTAGCCGACGACATATAAGACGGTCGTCGGCTAAAGTCAATTATTTTTTTTTTTTAAAAAGGGTTTTAGCCGACGACCTATAAGACGGTCGTCGGCTAAAATAATTTAATTTTTTTTAAAAAATGGCTTTAGCAGACGACATATAAGACGGTCGTCGGCTAAACTCTATTCTTTTTTTAAAAACCGGTTTTAGCCGACCGGCTCGTTAAGGACGTCGGCTAAATTTTTTTTCCAACAGGTTTAGCTGACGACCGTGTAGTAGTGGTCGGCTAAACTTTGAACTTTAGCCGACAACTACACAAAAGTCGTCGGCTAAACCTTGGCCGACGAATATCGGCGACGGTTTTTTAGCCGACGGCTGGCATGATTAGCCGACGACTTTGGGGTTTAGCCGACCACTTTAAGCCGTCGGCTAAAGTCTGATTTTTGGTAGTGCTATGCCTTTGCTATGCTCCATTAGAATTGTAAACCTTTGATTATGAACCTATGATTTGAACCTTTGCTATGAACTTATGAACATTTGATATGAAACTTTGATATAAACTTTGATATGATATGACATTTGAACCCTTCAATTTGATACCCGAGCCAAGTTCGTTTCCTAGCCATGAAGGTAACATGGCCGTGTCATTTATGCACCAATGGCACGACTCGAGTGTGGTTGAGTGATGTTCCACATCGTCCCATTTTAATATGATATGTGCACTTTATATTTGTTATGGCCAATATGATTTGTTCGGGGGCATATGGATGCATTCTAGGTTCGATTTGTATTTGATTGGATATGACATGATTATGATATGATATGTTCAGTGATTGATGCTTGTGTGCAATACACGTCTTTCACATGTTCGGGAGTTAGATACTCCGTGGTTACTATGATATTTGATTTGATTTGTGTTCGGGATCGTGGTAGATTACTGACCTTTCCTTACTTTTGATATCCATTTGTTTATTCCTCATGCTTTTCCCAATGCACTGTACTTTATAAGTTCGTTCCTTATCTTTTGGTTTCGTTTATATATGTCTGTTCACTGGCTTTTTAAGCTCAGCCGCATTTTCCTTTTCCTGCGGCAGGTATCTAACCTAGGAGCTGGGGTTTGCTTTGGGGTTGAGGGTTGAGCTTATGGAGACTTTACCCTAGTCATCTTAGATTTATTTTGTTATTGTTAGGACATTGTTTAGACTTGGATGATTTGTTATTCATCCCTTTGGAGTATTTCTTTTCGTTGAACTTATGTTTTGGTTTAAGTCATTTCGACTTAACTCCTTTTGATTATTTATGTTTAAGACTTCCGCTGTTTATTATGTATGCTTTGATATGTCACCATAATGTGAGGCTTCTACCCTTGTCGGGTTGGGGTGTTACAATTATGGTATCAGAGCCTTAGGTTCGACCTGTAGAGCTTAAGCTATGACCTGTGAGGATTTAGGTAGATATTAGGTTTCCTTCTGCGTATTTTCCTTTCATACTTCATCTTTATTTGACCTTACAAATCCTTTTGATGATCATTCAGATGGTGTATACGCGTGGAAATCCTAATGGGGATGATATCCCTGACTTCGAGGTTATGATAGCCACTGCTTTGGCTAATGCTCTCCCGAATCTCTCTGCTGAATTGAGGACCAGAATCATCGATGACATCAGAAATGGTGCTGGTTCTTCGGGTGGTGGTGCTCCACCTATCGGGATGCATAGTTGGATTGAAAAGTTCACAAATCTTAAGCCTCTTTCTTTCCGATCTGCTGCCACCCCCACAGAGGCAGAAGATTGGATCACACATATGGAGAAGTTGTTCAAGGTCTTGGGTTGTGGTGATGAATTCAAGACGCGTTTGGCTGCCTTCAAGTTGGAAGGTGATGCGTTGAATTGGTGGAAGACGTATGTTCTAGCTGTTGTGCGGCGATTAATACGCCTCGATAGGCGATCGGCATCACGATCAGAGAAGCCAACCATGGAAGACATACTCTAGACAAACGCCTGGAGTTCGGCACCATACGGCGACCGTCTTTTGGTACCCAGCGATCGTCTTTTGATGTCTCACGATCGTCTATAATGAGCAAACCAGAGGCGATCATCTCGTGCCACGTATGGATCCAGCATCCGTCAAAGTCGTCGAAGACCGAATCTTGGATGATGGCCCACGTGCGGATCTTCAAAGGATACCGACAGATAGGACCATTGACCCCAGCCTGTCACCTACCACACCTACCGACAAGGCCGCCGAAAGGTACAAAGTGGGTCCTCCCCGGACAGAGACTCGAGACGCGTGCTGGCTTCCCATTGGTTCGCCCAGCTGGCCTCCAGCTGCAACCTCGGACCTCAAGGGAACAGGCCCACGTGACGGGACGATCGGCCGTCTTATTTTAATATAGAAAACGGCGATCGCCCGCGATCGCCTGAGGGATCCCAACTACCTTGTCCCCTATAAATAGAGGACTCACTACTGTGGCCAAGGAGACGCGAATTCTACTACGAATTAAGTGCAAAATACACACCAAAGAGAGAATCAAAGGCTCTTTTTGCAACCACTAATACAATCATAGTGATATTCATACACATTCATCATATATCCCAAGCAAGAACTCACAGATTTATCTATCTGGTTCTTCCGGCAATCTACGCGCTCTAAAGCCTAGATAACTAGAAGTCTTTACACTCCTTGTAATAGATTCTAACATTAATATTTGTACTCGACAGTATATTTATTAATAACATCTCGCGAGAGCATTCAAGCCCGGGATTAACAACCCCGGCAAATCTTGTGTTATCTATTTTCTCACGGAAGTGTTCTCGCATTTGTTTGTTACTCGATCATTCCAGCAATACTATCTTCGGATAATATTTTGGGTAACAACAATTGGCGCTAGAAGGAGGGCCCCCCTAAACCTTCATTTTTATTCCTACCGTCTCGAAGAACACTCACTGTTCTTCGGACATATACTTGAAGAAACACTCACTGTTCTTCAACAAAAAAAAACCTTCAGAAAATGACATCAGCAACGACCTCCAAGAGAGCCACCCTGAGATCTGCCGGAAATCTTATTCCAGCGAGGACCGAATCCCAGCCCATGGCGGAAGGCGACCGTGGCGACGCCAGGCTCTCACTCCCGCCCCCGAGGGACGGTTCTAGCTTCTCACTCGATCAGTTCCAGACCGCGGAACAGATTGAGGAGGCTATAGCCATCCTCAGGGAGCGACGGAAGGCCTACGACTCGCCCACCATCACTCCATCGACCATCCGCCGGGCAGGCAAGCGGAAGCTTAAGGGGATCTATGTTGAAAAATCGACAGAAAGCCCCGAGCCGCAGGAGAAGGCTCTCGTGAGGCGGGACGATTCCGTCTTCAGCCGCCTGGGGAGCGATCCCTCATGGCGACCCGGGCACTCAGGCCCCAGCCGGGAGACATCGGTATCCGAATCCTTTACCAGGAGTTCGGCATATCCGACTCCCAGGAGACAGGCTGGTCAAAGAGCCCCTGCTCGCCCAAGAAAGGAACCCACTGGCAGGGAGCTCGTCATTCACCACGGAGCTAGGGGATCAGTACACGATCGCCTTGGTTCGCGTTCTGAGAGCCAATCGGCGAGCAGTCAGGCAACGGCGATGGCCGCCATGCAACGCCAGCTCGACGAGATGAAGACGCTCCTAGAAATTGGGGCAGGTGCCAGGAGACCGATCGCTGGGCTAAATGAACCACTCGCGGTCCAGATCGAGATCGCCCCAATTCAACCAAAGATCGCTCCCCCACAAACGCCACCATATGAGGGGAGGTCGGATCCGGAGACCCATTTGGGCAAATTCCGGATCTACATGACCGGATGCGGAGCCTCAGATGCGACGAAATGTCGTATGTTCCCGTTAACTCTGGGCGATCTCGCCCACAGGTGGTACATCTCACTACCATCTCGCTCAATCAATTGCTTTGAGAAGCTGGCGAACGACTTCACGTCGTACTTCGCCGCCAAAGTCGCTCGCCCGGAAGGTCCCCACCGCATGATGAAAATCAGGCAGGGGAAGGACGAATCGGATGAGGATTACATCGACCGGGTAGACGAGATAGTCCTCACCGGTGAGCCCATCAGCGACGAGCTCGCTCTCCACGCAGTCCTGAATGGATTCCACGGACGCTCGCCCATGTTCAGGCACCTCACAAAGGATTTTCCCCCGACCTATACGGCCTTCCGCGTCAGAGCCGCCGATTTTCTGGCCAGACAGAGGATGCTCTCCCTCCGTTTAGGCGAAGAACCATCCGGAGAAGGGAATACGCCTTCCCATGTCCAAAAGAAGGCGGTCGCCAAGCCCAGAAAGGCGGTCGCAAAACCGCCTGGTGAGTTCAAAGCCTTCGAGGATGTAGAGGTCCACCTTCTTCACAACCTCAACTTATCTCCGGCCCACATCTTCAACGCAATCAAGGGTCGCGAGTGGCTTTCCAAGCCAAAGCCGATAAGGGACCACGGTCACCTAGACCGTAGCAAATTCTGTGCCTATCATAAGAGTCCCGGCCACAACACCAGCCAATGCCGCGACCTCCTCAGACAGCTCTGGCGACTGTTTGAGGAAGGCAAACTGGACAATTTGATCACCAAGCCAGAACCCAGGGCGGAAAGAGCCGGAGGGCGCGACCACCGACCAAGTGAAAGAATTCCTCCCAATCCGATCACCAGAATCGAGCATGAGCCGGAGTACTCTGATGAGTCGATCCCCCCGATCAACCCTGGCGGTCGGATCAACATGCTTCAAGCAGGAGGTGGGAGCCTCGGGGGCCTTTCCGCGGTTTCCACCCTGTCAAACAGAAAGCGAAAAGCCAAGCTGAGGGCTTTCGCCGAAGTCCATGTTGTAGTACCTCCGGAGCCGACCATCTCTAGAGACGCGCTCATCACCTTTTCCAACAAGGACATGGAGGGAGTGCAATGTCCCAAAGAGGATGCACTAGTGATCTCCGCTTGTATCCTTGGGAAGACGGTCGATCGCGTGCTGGTAGACAATGGGAGTTTCTGCAACATCATATTCAAATCCGCCCTAGACCAACTCGACAACTTAATCAAATTCATCAAGCCTTTCGACACCGTGCTCCAAGGGTTCGGCGACAACACAGTCCAAGCCTACGGGAGGATCAAGCTCTCCGTCGAGCTAGTATGCTTTTATGATCCCAAGGTTAGGATTACTAGGAACCTAAGTTTTGTAATCATAGATAGGCCCAGCATCTATAATGGGTTCCTAGGTCGCCCCTTTTTAGAAACCTTTGAGGCGGTCGCCTCATCTTTCTTTTACTGTATCAAATTCCCCACTGCCGATGGGACGGTCGGTACTGTAAAAGGAGATCAGCTAATGGCAAAAAGATGTTTGAATTACTCCTATGTTGTTACTTCTTTCAATACTTCCCATACTATATGTAACATTGAAGCGATCGACGATCAACCCATGAAGATCGACGAGCCGAGCGCATCATACCAACCCGACTCAGGGGACGCCATCTCTCATCAATTGACGGACGACATCGAACCAAGGATCAGTTTCGAGCCAAGTCTCGACATCGATCCAAGGACCGAGTCCGGAGATCGCACCAAACGAGAGGCGACCGTCCCTGTCGAAGAGTTGGAAAGCATTACGATGGATCCAGATCATCCAGAATGGGAAGTACAGATCGGCGCAAGCATCGACCACGAATTAAAGGGGGATCTGATCAACTTGCTACGTAGGAACATTGGAGTCTTTGCCTGGTCGCATCAAGATATGGTTGGCATAAGTCCCGAACACGCTTGCCATTATCTGAAGATCGACCGGGCGATGCAGCCTGTTCACCAGAAGCGTAGGAAGTTCGGTCCCGAGAAATACGTGGCGCTCAACATAGAAGTCCAGAAGTTACTCAACAACAAATTGATCGGAGTAGCCACAGACGAACCACAATGGGTCGCCAACGCGGTGCTTGTCAAAAAGCCAACTGGCTCCTGGAGGTTATGCATTGACTTCACCGACCTCAACGCGGCATGTCCAAAAGATCACTTCCCGATGCCTCATATTGATCACTTGGTCGATAGTACGGCAGGATGCAAAATGATGTCATTTATGGATGCCTTCGCCGGGTATCATCAAATCCCAATGGCGGAGGAAGACATAAAACACACATCTTTCCACACGGAAAAAGACATATACTTTTGGGTCAGAATGTCGTTCAGCTTGAAAAACGCAGGGGCGACCTACCAGCGATTAGTCAACAGAATGTTCGCCGATCAGATCGGCAAGACAATGGAGGTCTACATTGACGATATCGTAGTCAAAAGCCTCAAGAAGGAAGATCACCTCAACGATCTCGCCGAGACGTTCGCCATCCTTGAGAAGTTTAACATGAAGCTGAACCCCAAGAAATGCAACTTCGGGGTAGGCTCCGGGAAGTTCCTGGGGCACATAGTGAGCCAAAGGGGGATCGAGGCGAACCCAACCAAGATACAGGCGATCCTTGACATGCAGGAACCGCGAAACATCAAGCAGGTGCAACGCCTCACAGGTTGTCTAGCCGCCCTCAACCGTTTCATTTCACGGCTCGGCGATAAAAGCAAGCCTTTCTTCGCAACCATCAAGAACAAGAAGTTCGCATGGACGAAGGAAAGCCAGATAGCATTCTCCAAGATAAAGGAATATCTATCTAACTCCCAGATCCTGGCAAAGCCGATCCCCGGTGAAAAATTATTCCTTTACTTAGCGGCCTCGGAGGTCGCGCTGAGTGCCGTTCTGGTGCGAGCAGAGGGACAAGCCCACTTGCCCATCTACTATGTTAGCCAGGCGCTCCACGACGCTGAGACACGTTATACACCATTAGAGAAGATCGCCTATGCCCTTGACATGAGTGTTCGTAAGCTGAGGGCTTACTTCTTCAATGACCAAGTGGAAGTCCTAACAACTCTACCTCTAAGACAAGTCCTGCACCGACCGGACACCAACGGGCGACTTCTCAAGTGGTCGCTGGAGATCGCCCAATATGGTATCACTTACGCTCCTCGCACGGCGATCAAGGGCCAAGCTCTGGCGGACTTCGTGGTGGAATTAACGTTCCCTCACAGTCCAACCCAGGTCGGCCGACCTGCCTGGAAGTTATACGTGGATGGTTCAGCGACCTATTCGAGAGCAGGGGCAGGGATTGTCCTCATCAGCCCCGACGGTCAGAGTTTCACAAATGCTGTGCGTTTCTGTTTTCGTGCGACCAACAATGAAGCCGAATACGAAGCTTTGGTAGGCGGGCTCGATCTATCCATCGCCCTAGATGTTCGTCGCCTCCATATCTTCATGGACTCCCTTTTGGTCGTGAACCAAGTCAAGGGAGAATATGAGGCGCGCGGCGAACAGATGGTCAAATACCAAGAGCTGGTCGCCGAAATGTGCACAAAATTCGAAGAAGTACTAATCGAACAAGTCCCGAGAGAGCACAACTCCCAGGCCAATGCTCTTTCCAAACTAGCATCATCGGACGGGGTAGCCGACTTCTCTAATATCCAAATCACAAAGTCAGCAAGGCCGGCGATCGACAGAGGCCTGGTTACCTCGGTCGCCATCGCCGAGGAGAACTGGATGACTCCGTTCATCAAATACTTAAAGGACGGAACGGTTCCTGACGACCGTGTTAAAGCTCGCCAACTCCAGCTCCGTGCGACCAGATATACCCTATTGGACGACCGACTTTACAAGCGAGCCTTCAGCCTTCCCCTCCTCAAGTGTATTACACCGGAGGAAGGTCGGCTCGTTTTAGCTGAGATCCATGACGGAATTTGTGGAAACCACGCGGGCGGGCGAGCCCTCATCCATAAGACAACCAGACAAGGGTTCTTCTGGCCATCACTTCGGAAAGATGCAATCGCCTATGCCAGATCGTGCCATAGGTGTCAGATAATGGGCCCCAACATTAAACTATCACCCGAACAGCTCACCTCCATGTATAGCCCTTGGCCATTTGCGCAATGGGGCATCAACCTTATAGGTCCCTTACCGACGGCTCCAGGTGGCTGTAAGTTCGCCATCGTAGGGATCGACTATTTCACCAAATGGGCTGAGGCCGAACCGCTCAACAAGATCGGCCAAGAGCAAGTGATCAAGTTTATATGGAAAAATGTCGTATGCCGATTCGGTCTGCCCCAGGCCATCCTTTCCGACAACGGCAAACAGTTCGACGGCTTAGAAGTCATGCAATTCTGTGAAAAGTGGGGGATCAAAAGGTTATTCTCAGCGCCCTATCACCCTCAGACGAACGGGCAGGTAGAGGCCGTGAATAAGATCCTCAAACACACGATCAAAGCACGACTCGAATCCAGGCAAGGACGATGGGCGAGCGAGCTCCCAGACGTTTTGTGGTCCTACCAAACGACGGCCCGCAATTCAACCGGAGAAACCCCGTTCGCCCTTGCCTTCGGAACAGAAGCGGTGATTCCTTCAGAGATCGCCATCCTCAGCCATCGAACCGAGCAGGAGATAACGACCGACAATGATGTGGACCGACGAATCGACCTAGACATGCTCGAAGAACGACGGCTGACCTCAGAAATGAAGAACACGATCCACAAAAGGAGAGCCTAGAAGTTCTTCAATTTAAAGGTCAAAGAAAGAAGGTTTCAAGTGGGCGATCTCTTCCTCAAGAAGATCCAAACCCACACAGGCGTTTTCGGTCTGAACTGGGAAGGACCTTTCAGAGTATCCAGATGGCTAACTAAAGGAGCATACGAACTGGAACATCCTGACGGTACTCCGGATCAATACCCCTGGAATGCCGTGCATCTGAAAAAATACTACCAGTGATAATTTTGTATTCAATTTCAATGATGTACAAGGAATATAATGAGATTTTTTCCTATCCCATCTATTCTGGCGATCGCCCCACCAGGCATATCACATACCGCCGACGATCGCTGATCACGACGATCCTAGGTAAATTTAATGCACCAATGGTCCTGGAGGTCGATGGAACCGACAGCTTCGCCCATGCAAGGTTCCTTTGGGCTGAGATTGCCCGCCCTTCGTTTAAATACGAGAAGGTACGATCAGTAGGCACGATCGCACGTCCTCAAGGTAAATCATCTAACATGGTGAACCCGGACAATGCGACGTGCCACTACCCCCATCTCAACGTACACCGTCGAGGATCGCCATCTTCATGGCGGGCCGAGGTGGAAGCAGAGCTGACAAGCCGCGGACGTGGTGTCGAATAAGCCGACAACACTCCGCGCAAGGACTCCTCCAGACCGAGATCGCCCGCCTTTCGTTTTAACACAAGGCAGGCGTAGCCTAACGGAGGACCCTCACAAAAAGTGAGTCGCGGGATACACAATACCCCTTGCACACAAAGACACGATTGGGGAGGTCGGTCCATCGAACACCCCAACCGTACAAGATTCTTCAGAATCGGCAAAATGAAGATAGCTCGCCAGACAAACTAGTTTTTGTTTCCTTACTTGCAATAAGTGAACAAAAACAAGAGGGCAGAGATAGGTCGAGCTAATCTCAAACACGATCGAACAAAGAGGAACCACACACGATCGGCTTCGCTCAAACACACGCAGGACGACCGGGGTCGTTCGACAAAAATTACAAGTAAGAATTCTGATTCAAAACATATCAATGCTTTCAACACTCAGACAATCGGCCGGATGAACAAAACGTCGAAAGCAATCATACACGTACTTGTAAAAATTGCACGCAAACATTCAAAGGCGATCGCATGTAAAGAGACAGTATGAAAAAAGGAGCATTTTATTCATAACACAAGTTTCGTACATTACGAGGCCCGAAGGCATTACAAAAAAGTACAAGTTACAGAGGAAAACAAAAATGCCTCTCAAGGCCCCGCCGGCTGGCCATCGCCCTCGGGTTGCGGATCGGCTTGGGCTCCCCCATCGGCCTCGGGATGAATGAGTTTACCGGTACACCAACTCAAGTCGATCCCGAAGTCGACAAAGTCAAGGATCGGCAAGGAGAATTCTGGATGCAGAGGATGCTCGAGGACATAGGATTTGAAGCTCTCCATCAAGGGACCGATCTCGATCCCTGCCTTTTTAGCGGCTCGAACAGCGTCAGCATAGGCCAAGTAATAAGCGAACTCGCCGACGTGCTCGACGTTAAGGTAGGGATCGACCTCGATCGCCTTGTGCCCCTTCAAATCCGCGTTGTCTTCTCGGCCTCTGCCCGGCTCGGCCTTGGCGGCATTCTCGCCCGGCTTTCTCCGGCTCCTTCTTCGCCGCCTCGGCTCACCGGAGCCGATCCACCATCACCTTCAGCCGGCCGCCTCCTCTGCGAAGCCGCGAGCTTCGCGGGTTTCCTTCTCCTTATCACGGACCTGGCGGCCTCCTTAGAGCGGCTCAGCTCCTGCTTCAATCGGTCCACGTCCTGCTTAGCCCTTTTGGCCGTCTCCTCAAACTCCTTCTCCATAGACTGGATCCGGTTGGCAGCCTCGATATTTTTGTTCCGGGCGGCCTCGAGGTCGCTATGGAGACGAGCAGTGGAGGGTCGCCCCTCAAAATCCCTAGCAGCTTGGACGGCCATCGTCGCCGTCTGGAGAGCCAGGGCAACGGTCGCCTGCATGGCATCTCCAAATCGCCGACGAGCGATCGCATCCAGATCGGTCGTCCAAGCCTTGGGCAGAGAGGTGATAGCCTGGCGAACGTAAGCAGGGACTTCGAGGGACTGTTGCGGAGCCTTGCTCGACAGAAAGTCCAGCACCATGGGAGCAACGTCCGGGTCGGCGAGACGAACCCTGCAGCGCAAACCAAAGAAACCAAAGAGTTAGCCTATACCCTGCCCAGAATGCCCAACTCAGAAATTCTTGATCCTTTCTTACCTGTTGACCAGCTCGGGATCGCGTCCGAAATAAGGCTTGCCCCGAGAGGTTTCCGCCTCGGCGATCGTCACCTTCTTCGCCGAGCCGCCAGATGACCGGGAGCCGGGGACCGAGGGCTTGGGGCCTGATCGCTCCATCATCGGGATGGCAGAGATAGGAGCCGCAGCGACCGTGTTAGGAATACTTGTTAGATTTTGATGATGTCATTAATATAAAATCAAATGTTTATTACTTGGCAAAATGTAAGGAAGAACCAAATGAGTATCTTCCATAGGCCAAAATATGTTAAGTATAAAACTTGGCAAAATGTAAAGAAGAACCAAATGAGTGTCTTCTGTAGGCCAAAAGTTAGTTAGGCTGAAAAACGGCTAAGTACTAAGTACAGCCTAGTCCATCAGAGAGGAGCAGCTGACTCCAGTCAAAGTAGCTCTGGTCAACTAAATTTATCAGAGAAGTTTGACCAGACTGCAGCTGAGGTACCTCAGGGAAGTCACCTGACCAAACAAGTCACAAACAGTGAACAGCCGAGAGGACCTACCTGTAGAGATGTAAGCTGCATATCAGCCTACTCGACTACAGCCTAGTACTCCAAGTCCACGTCAGCATGCTTTGAAAAGTCAAATATTACGGAAAGCTCACATGCAACGTGAAGAGACAAATTGGAGTGATTCCCGCAAGAGATATGATTTAATTAAATCATCCTGACCCACCGTGAAGACTTTTATCCTTTTATATTCAAAAGATTCGGCGCTCACATGCAGAAGTCCTCACAACGGTCGGAAGATAAAATAAAATAATGGGAATCCAGCCTTGCAACGTTCAGAAAGATTAAACAATGAAGTCTCTCTCCAACGGACGGATTTGGTCAAAGATTTGCAACGGCTACAAGGAAGAAGCTCAGAGATCTGACCTATATATATCCAGAGATTTGAAACTGAGCAACTACCGGTGCGAACATACATTCTAGCGATCAAAGCAATCAAGCAATCTCAAGCAATCAAATAGCATCGTGAAAAGAGCAGATCTAAAAGTTCATACTTAAGGAAGCTCTTAAGTTGGAGAAGACAAACACTCTTGTCTATAATCTTGAGTACGGGGTACTTCACTGGTTGAAGTAAGACACTGTAAAGGCATCCGAGGATCGAGGATCAAGAGGTGCAAGGCAGTCAAGTGTGTGTACAACGGCACGGATTTCCACTGGTTGGAAGCTGTTGTATTGTGGTTGAATCACTATAATATTTATCACTGGTTGAAAATTATAGTGAATTCATCTCCAACTGGTTTGGAGAAAAGTAGATTAGTAGAGGATTACCCCACCTCTGAGACCACTATAATTGTCTGTGTTATTTGCTGTTTTACTGCATCATACTTTAACTGCTGCATACATTATTAAGTGTTTCATTAAGTTTATTTATATTCGTCATCAGCTGACTTCCGCACATATCCATGAACAAACGACTCCAAGTCATTTGTTTGACTATCAGCTGAAGAAACTCACTCTTCGTGAAAAAGAGTTCAAGAGTTTCAACAAGTCTATTCAACCCCCCCCCTCTAGACTTGTTCCTGGACGACTTGTGACCTACAAGTGGTATCAGAGAGGTTGGTTCATTTTTTTTCACGAACCAGATCTATATTAGATATATACATCTTAACTCTCACTTTATAATGGAACAGATGCACTCTAGACTCCCTGTCTTTTCAGTTGACGAGTATGATCTGTGGAAGATAAGAATGCTGGCACACTTATCTTCAATTCACGACGACATGTGGTGCATCATTGAAGACGGTCCATTCATTTTTGAGAAGGACAACACAGCCGAGGAAATCGCAGCTTGGAGGCCCGAAAAGATTCCTAAGAAAAGAACGGAGCTGACCCCCGAAGAAAGAAAGCTGGCCAATCTTGACAACAGGGCCAGAGATGTGTTATACCAAACTCTTGACAAATCCACCATGGTCAAGATCAAAAACTGTAAGAATGCCAAAGAAATTTGGGACACATTAGCTCTAATGTGTGAAGGAACAGAGCTGATCAAGGAAAACAAGTTGTCAATTGCTATCCAAAAATTTGACAACTTTAAAATGAAGAATGGTGAATCTATAGATCAAGTGGACACAAGGTTCACTGAAATTATCAATGAGATCAACTCCCTGGGCAAAACCTATGGCAACAGGGAAATGGCACTTAAGGTCCTCAGATCTCTCAACCCCGAATGGAGCATGAAGGCCGTAGCCATGAGAGAGTCCAAGGACCTGAATAAAATAAAGATTCAGGAGCTGTTCTCGGATCTGAAGGCCTATGAGTTCGAACTTCCAAGTTCATCCTCAACTGAGCCTGCAGAGAAGGGAATCGCATTTGCAGCCGAGTCCCCTGCTAAGAGCCTATCTGATGTGAAACCTCCAAATCCACTAGATTTTGAGGAAGAAATGGCTTTCATAATGCAAAGGTTCAGCAATTTCAGAAAGAACTACTCCAAGTATAAGAAAAACTACAAGGAGAACCCAAGAAGGAACCAGAAGGCTGGAAGCTGGAAAGTTGAATGCTACAACTGTCACAAAATAGGACACATCCAAATGGATTGTCCCGAGCTCAAGAAGGACGAAACCAAGAAGGAGGTGGGCAGAAAGGAAGACAGAAGAAAAGCTCTCATCGGAGAAGACCAGGAGCATGTCGAATCAAGCAGCGGTTTCTTTTCTGATGAAGACGAGGAGTATGATTGCCTAATGGCAAACTTAGCTGATGAAGAGGTAACTTCTAAACCCACCGGTTCAAATAATAGCTCAGCCATGTCACAAGATATGGATCTACATGAATCGGTAAATCAGTTATTTAAAGATTTTGAAACACTCAAATCGCACACCAAGTCAGACAATAGAGAAGACTCAAATTGCAAGATGAGAATAGCGGTGAAAAATGATTTCAAAACTCGGCTAGATTTAAATAAGGTTGAGACAACTACAATGACTTTAAAAACCTGTGCAAGTGTCAATACAAATTGAGATAGACCCTAAACATTTTACTTAAAGAAAAATCACCGCACTTGCTCATGCCAAAGCCGAGTTTACTAAGTAGCACGAGATAAATAAAACTCGGGCAGGAAATAACCTCCCCTGAAGGCGTCTTCGACTGGGCGGGTGTGTACTTATAAAGGTCACTATATACCAAATCGGGCCTTGGATATGATTCTCACACTCCCTCTAGTTACGAAACCAAGTTTATCAAGGAGAAACAATAGTCTCGACTTGAGCACGTGTATAAACCGATATTCAAAACAGAGCAAGCCAGTCAAACATCTAGGCTGCATCGGGTTACACCAGACACCCACCTAGACAGCGACTAGGCAGTGGCCCGTGCAAAAGCAGCAGCCCAGACAACATGCCCACTATTACCAACAACTCCCCAAAAATAGATTTCATAATGGGAAGGGCAGATGGAAACCTCAAGGTTATCCTAATTACCAAAATGAACAAGTGTGGAGACTACAAAGGTTTAATAAATGGTCTCAGCCTAGATTTAGAAATGGCCCACACTATCAAAATTTTGAGGAATATCCGGTATACAATCCAACCAGGAGATTTAGACCTCGACCACAGACACCTTATAAGGGTTATAATAATAATTCCTATAATCCAAGGAGAAATCAATTCTCCAGGAAACCAACTAACCCCAAAGGACCCACACAAATCTGGGTACCTAAATCTCTGCTTATTTAATTGCAGAAAAGGTGGAAGGACTACAACCACATCTCCTCAAGCTCAAATTTTGGAGGTGAAGAATGGTTTGTAGACTCTGGATGCTCGAGGCATATGACCGTGAACAAGAAGATGCTGACCAAATACATCAAAGAAAGAGGTCCCGATGTAACCTTTGGAGATAGCTCTAGAGGACAGACAAAAGGCTTTGGAGAGATGCACCAAGGAAACATTGTCATATCCAAAGTTCATTATGTCAAAGGGCTCAAGTACAACCTCCTGAGCATAAGCCAGTTCTGTGACGAGAAGAATCTAGTAGTTTTCACCATCTTGAAGTGTATGGTGATAGACATCTTATCTGGAGAAATAAAGCTACAAGGTTTCCGAAGAAGAGATGTCTACATGATTGATTGGAACACAGGAACACCTAACTCCTGTTTTCTATCCAAGACTGTAGCTGAGAATGGATGGCTGTGGCACAAAAGACTATGTCACTTGAACTTCAAAGCTATCAACAAGATTAGCTCTCAGAAGCTGGTCAGAGGACTTCCAAATGAAGCATTCAAGAAGGAAGCACTCTGTGATGCTTGTCAGAAGGGAAAGCAGACTAAAGCATCGTTCAAGCCAGTTCAGCCTACAACGCTCACAACAAGGATCTTAGATCTACTCCACATGGATCTAGTTGGTCCTATCAAACCAAGGACTTTGAGCGGCCGAAAGCATGCACTTGTAATAGTAGATGATTATTCAAGGTACACTTGGATTATTTTTCTATACAAGAAAAGTGAAACCCTGACCAAGTTACCTGAGCTGCTGAGAAGAATCCAGAATGAGAAATCCCTCTCCATAATCAAGATCGGATCGGATAGAGGAGGAGAGTTTCTCAACAAGGCGATAAGCGATTTCAGCCGATCGAGAATGGGATCCAAAGATGAGCTCTCTGCGGCCAGGGACGCCCAGCGAGAATGGTGTTCTTTGAAAGAAGGAACAGAACTCGAAGGAAGCGGCAAGGTCCATGATTGCGAAGCGGACCTACCCAGGTTACAGGCTGAAGTCATCAACACACTGCCACACCCGACAGAGTATGATAGTAGGGAGACATGGCAAAACTCCCTATGAGGTTTGGAATAATAGAACTCCTACTGTTGCTTACTTTCATGTTTTTGGTTGTAAGTGTTTCATCCACAACAACGGTAAAACACAGCTAAATGCCTTTGATGCTAAAACTGATGATGGTCTATTTATGGGATATTCCCAAAGAAGCAAGGCATATAGAGTTTTTAATAAAAGAACCTTAGTTGTGGAGGAAACACCCCATGTTGTTTTTGATGAATCTACTATTGAGTACAGGAAACAACTTGAGCAAATTGAGAACAAACTCAAGTCAGCAACCCTTGAAGAAGTCATTATACATGACACTGGAATGGTGGAATCACCTGCAGACCAGCCTGATGACCCAACCGCGGTGACGAAGACCCAACTGCAGATCGACAGATCACCAAACCTATCCGATCCAATTGCTGCGGAAGAAGACCCAATGGAGTCGACAAAGACTCATCTGCAGTTCGAACCAAGCTGCAGATGACAAGGCGGTAGCCGATCCATTGCGGCACGAGCCCAGTGATGCAGATAACCACGAGCAATCCAACAGGGGAACAAACCCAGAAGAGGACGAGATCCCCAAATGGCTCAAGGATCATCCAATTCCACAAATTATCGGAAAGTTGACTGATGGAGTCAAGACAAGACAGTCAACTCTACCAGCAGGAATGGCGATGTTCTCATGTTTCATGTCGCAAATTGAACCCAAGACTACAGAACAAGCCTTGGAAGATTATTCATGGATTAATGCCATGCAAGAAGAATTGGAGCAGATGGAAAGAAACAAAGTTTGGGAACTAACAGACAGACCTGATCACAAGAAAGTTATTGGCACCAAATGGGTGTATAAAAACAAGAGTGATGAAGACGGAGCTGTTGTTAGGAATAAAGCCAGACTCGTAGGTTATGCACAGTGTGAGGGAATAGATTTTGATGAAACTTACGCACCTGTTGCAAGATTAGAAGCCATCAGACTATTCCTCGCATATGCTGCATTTAAGGACTTTGAAGTCTACCAGATGGATGTAAAAAGTGCGTTTCTGAATGGAATCCTAGAAGAAGAAGTCTATGTAGAGCAACCCCCAGGTTTTGTCAAAAGGAGACAAAGTCTATAAGCTGTTGAAGGCTCTGTATGGACTCAAGCAAGCACCAAGAGCGTGGTATGAAACACTGTCTGTGTTTCTTGAGAAAAATGGATTTTGCAAAGGGAAAGTGGACAAGACCCTATTCAGAGTGGAGCACGAAGGCCACATATTAATAGTCGGTTATGTGGATGATATCATATTCGGGTCAACCAATCCAGAACTATGCGAGAAATTCTCCAACCTCATGCAAGGAGAATTTGAGATGAGTATGATGGGAAAGCTTAACTTCTTTCTCGGATTACAAGTTAAGCAGATGGAAAAAGGAATTTTCATCAACCAAGCAAAGTATACCAGAGATCTTATCAAGAGATATGGAATGGAATCACCAAACCAAGAATTCCAATGAGCACAAGTACTCACCGGATGCGAGGCAGGCGAGGCATATCGGTGGACTCAACCCACTCAGAGGACTCATCGGATCTCTTACGTACCTCACCGCAAGCAGGCCGGACATATCATATGCCGTTGGAGTTTGTGCAAGATTCCACCATGCCGAAGCAATCACACCTAGATGCGGCCAAGAGAATAATTAAGTACCTAAAGTCTACAATTAATGTTGGACTATGGTATCCCAAGGATGACAACTTCGAGCTATCAGATACTCGGATGCGGATTTCGCAGATGCAAAATCAACGGGAAAAGCACTAGTGGGCGTGTCAATTCCTAGGAACCGGTGATATCCTGGTTTAGCAAGAAGCGGAGTTTCTAACTCTATCTCCACTACAGAGTCGAATACCTAGTCAGCAGTAGTTGTGCCAGATTCTATGGATCAGACAACAGTTAAGGGACTATAATATTATTGCCAACGAAGTTCCAATATGGTGTGACAACAATAGTGCTATTGCAATAACCAACAATCCGGTTTTGCACTCAAGGACGAAGCACATTGACGTTAAGCACCATTTCATTAGAGACCATGTGCTTAACAAAAGGGTTAGAGTTGAAAGAGTCAGCACAGACTACCAAATAGCTGACATCTTCACTAAACCATTGCCATAAGAAAGATTCCTAGAGCTGAGCAGAGACCTTGGATTACTAGATTGGGAATCTAGTTCTGAAGCAAGTTAAAGGAAGGACGGACACTCAGAATCAGCCTAAGCTAATGCAGGCGAGAAGACGAAGGTCAGACGAAGCAACTTAGCTGTACAGAATACCAGGCGAGAAGTCAAACTCACCTGTTGCAAAGTGGTCAACAGTCAACGAAACGAACCAGCTAAGTTCTCTAAACTGATCTCTATTTTTTATTATTATCTGCCACATTTATAATATTATTTTGGCTAACGAAATGGCATTCAAAATATACATTTTATAAGCCAAGTGGCAATTTTAATACACGTGTCAAACGCCTATTTAATTAACCTCTACGATGGCCAATCAGAATCAACCGTCGAATTTTAAATTGGGCCACCGATTCAAATTTGAAATTCAAAAGAATATCAAAAGGCGTACCACCGTTCAAATATATAATAAACTAATACAAACGTCTTTTCATCTTCTTTATAAGGAAAGAAAACATTTCACTTTACTCTTTACGCTTACAGAAACCCTAGAATTTACAGAGCAAAAATATACACTAAAAATCCTAAAATCCTTTTTGCAGAAATGGCATCTTTTGAAGGAGTGAACTTGAAGGCGGTGAAGGACCAGGTCATCTTCTCCATGGTTGTCGACTTCGAAGGTTTACTAGAAGCAAATCTGGAAGACCTTGATATGCTCAATTTGATCCGGGCAATGAAGCTTAATGGGATTTACCCATTTCTCGACATCAACCCGCAACATCTGTTCAAGGAAGATGTTGTTGAATTCTATCGCAATGCCTATCTGATTCAGCACGAGATTCACAGCACAGTCGGTGGAGTTCGTGTCAGCATAGATTCAGAGAAGATTCGTTCTGTATTCGGGATGAAACATCGTGGTTTGGCGGTCGAAGCCCTTAAACAATCACCCGCCGAAACCTGGAAAACGATTAAAGCCGAAAATATCCCAGAGAAATTGAAGTTTACAGCCAAGAGGAATGAGTTAAAAAGGATTTACCGAGTTGCGTTGGACATCACCAACAAGATAGTCATGGGGATGGCAGGCAGCTATGACCAACTGTCATCATTGAAATTCATGGTGTTGGGTGCGTTGATTCAAGAAGAGGAAGTCGATTGGGCGGACTATATTTTCAGGCAACTTGTGCGCGAGGTTAACAAGGTCGAGTGGCTTGAATATGAGAAGAAGTTCAAGACTAAGTTGGCGTTCGGAACGCATCTTAGTTGGTTTTTGGAGAAGACCGGAGTGGCTAAGGGAAACATTGACCCTTTCCACCCAAACAAGAGGCTTGGTCATATGGACCATGAAAAGAAGAAAGTTGGAGTCACTAGGAAAGCAGCCCAGTTGTTGAAGGATTTGCCGGACTCAAGGTCATACCCAAGATACGATTTATCAGAGGAATCGGACAGACCTGCAGCTGAGATCGGAACTGCAGTCGAGTCCGACAACGAGTCTGACGAGACACCAATTGCTATCAGATTCAAGAGACGGGGATCAGCCCCAGAAGGACCCTCTAACCTGCAGTCATCACCGGAACCCTCTCCTAAGAGGCCTAGGAAGCTGCAGTTCAGCGAGGGAGAGCAGTCTGAGCACCACGCCAGCCCATCAGTCCAATCACCAATCCATCCGGACCTGCCTGCACCAGACACCGTTGAAACTCGGATTGTACCTCTTCTCACACCTCCAGTCTACATATCCGAAGAAGAGGAAGCAGGTCTAATAATCTATATTCCTGAAGCAGACTACACTTTTAACTTGTTAGAAAATAATACCTTCAATCTTTCTATTGAACAACTCCAGCTTGTTAAACCACAAGCAGAAAAACACTCTTTTGTACATATTTTTAAAGAGTGGAAATCTTTCAAAACCATGTCTTTTACAAATCTTGAAACATGTATTGCAACTAGTGGTTGGGAATATCCCCAAGCCACTGAGGAGGTTCTGATTAAATTTTGCAAAGAATCAGATTTGGCTTTAATCCTCCAGGATAAATGGTTCATGTCACATTTTAAAACAAACATGGACCACTTTATTCATTCTATCATGCTCAGTATTTTTGATGGTGTTTCTGGAGAGGAAGAGGAGGAAGAAGTTGAAAAGGAGATAAGGATTGAAGAAGTAGATGGAGACAATGAAAGTATTGATTTGGTGGCTGAAGAAGATGAAGAAGAGAGAAAATCAGAAGAAAATATAACAGTTGAAAAACAGCCAGAGGAGATTGAGAAGACAGAAGAAGTGGCTGATGAAGGAGATGAAGAAGAAGGAGAGGAGGTAGATCAGGAAAAAGATGAAAAAGAAAAGGAGGATGAGGATGATGAAGGAGAAGAGAAGGAGAAGGATGATGATAAGAATGATGATGATGATGATGATGATGATGATGATGATAATGATGATGGAGGATAAGCAGGAGCAGAGAAGGAAAATGAAAAGGAAAAAGATGAGGAAGAAGAAAAAGAAAAATCTGGAGAAGAAGAAGGGAAAGAGGGAGAGAGAGAAGGAGACAAGGAGCCAGAACAAGAGCCGGAGCCAGAGCCTACTCACGAAGCTGCAGATAGGTCTGTGGTACCTGCCAGGTACACCAGCCTAGACGCAGAGCTGGCTGAAGACTCCAGGTCAGGGACCCCGGAGAAAACCCACTCTGACCTACCAGCTGCAGACAGAGCCCTGCAGTGGTTCCCTTGCGAAGGATCGAGAGCACTCTCCATCGCCTCGATTATCCCCTACCATGACTGAGCTGATCAAGCAAATCGTCAGAGATACTATTGGAGAGCTGCTATCAACTCAGGTCACTCCTGACCTTCAGTCAATAAATGCCAAGATTGACACCCTTCTTCAGAGAGAGATCCCTCAGCCTCCTCCCCCTACCAACAACAGAATGCCATTTGGCATGTCTGATTGGATGAGCCGCATGGAACAGCAGTTGACTACCCTTATTGATGCTGGCAAAAAGGGGGAAGAGAGAATTCAGGGGGAAGAAATAGAAATCAGAAGCAAGAAGAAGCAGGATGTCCCTCAGATTGAAGGACTCTCCAGTCTGAAAAGAAAGGAACCTGTAGATCCAGAAGACCAGGCTGTCCAGCCTGAAGGGAAGAAAAGAAGAACTAGAGGTGGCTTTGGACCTACCCTAGAATGGGAAGGGAAGGAGCTATGGTTTGTTGAGGATTTCATCCCACTTGAAGCTCTTGAGATGTGGGGATCTGCTAAGAAGAGATTCATCAGAGACTATTATGTCTGGGAACTACTCCATGATGACAAACTCTCCCCACAAGAAATTTTCATAAACTTCATGGAAGAAATCCATCCGAAGCTTTGGGCTGTTCTGAAGAAGCACGCTAAAGAGAAAAATGCTTCTCCTATGATTCCCTCATTCAGAGCTGAAGAAGCACCAATCCGTATGGACGGTGAACTTGATGAGTTAGCACTTCAGAGGGAAATCAAGCTAGTGTGTCTTGAGAACAGATTCAGATCTCAGCAAGAACAGGACTTCGCAGCACTTGTTGTGAAAAGAAAATATGGCCTTGCTCCAGTCAAGGTAAGACCTATCGGAGCCAAACCATTCAAGCCTGCCAAGCAGCCTACTCGAAGAGGCAGAGGAAGAGGCAGATGACTTTAGTTATTTCTCTTACTTGTAATTTTATTTTCTGTACTTAAAACATTCTTGTAAAATTTCAATGATAAGTCAGAAAAGTTTATAAACAGTCTGTTGAATGACAATTTCCAGTTGTCTCAATATTAGACTGATTTCAGTTTTTGTCTCGCACTTAAGTGCAGACTTGGTCATTTGATTTCTTACTTAGTTTTGCCATCATCAAAATAGGGGGAATTTGTTAGGAATACTTGTTAGATTTTGATGATGTCATTAATATAAAATCAAATGTTTATTACTTGGCAAAATGTAAGGAAGAACCAAATGAGTATCTTCCATAGGCCAAAATATGTTAAGTATAAAACTTGGCAAAATGTAAAGAAGAACCAAATGAGTGTCTTCTGTAGGCCAAAAGTTAGTTAGGCTGAAAAACGGCTAAGTACTAAGTACAGCCTAGTCCATCAGAGAGGAGCAGCCGACTCCAGTCAGAGTAGCTCTGGTCAACTAAATTTATCAGAGAAGTTTGACCAGACTGCAGCCGAGGTACCTCAGGGAAGTCACCTGACCAGACAAGTCACAAACAGTGAACAGCCGAGAGGACCTACCTGCAGAGATGTAAGCTGCATATCAGCCTACTCGACTACAGCCTAGTACTCCAAGTCCACGTCAGCATGCTTTGAAAAGTCAAATATTACGGAAAGCTCACATGCAACGTGAAGAGACAAATTGGAGTGATTCCCGCAAGAGATATGATTTAATTAAATCATCCTGACCCACCGTGAAGACTTTTATCCTTTTATATTCAAAAGATTCGGCGCTCACATGCAGAAGTCCTCACAACGGTCAGAAGATAAAATAAAATAATGGGAATCCAGCCTTGCAACGTTCAGAAAGATTAAACAATGAAGTCTCTCTCCAACGGACGGATTTGGTCAAAGATTTGCAACGGCTACAAGGAAGAAGCTCAGAGATCTGACCAATATATATCCAGAGATTTGAAACTGAGCAACTACCGGTGCGAACATACATTCTAGCGATCAAAGCAATCAAGCAATCTCAAGCAATCAAATAGCATCGTGAAAAGAGCAGATCTAAAAGTTCATACTTAAGGAAGCTCTTAAGTTGGAGAAGACAAACACTCTTGTCTATAATCTTGAGTACGGGTACTTCACCGGTTGAAGTAAGAGATCGTAAAGGCATCCGAGGATCGAGAATCAAGAGGTGCAAGGCGATCAGTGTGTGTACAACGGCACGGATTTCCACCGGTTGGAAGTCGTTGTATTGTGGTTGAATCAACGTAATATTTATCACCGGTTGAAAATTATAGTGAATTCATCTCCAACCGGTTTGGAGAAAAGTGGATTAGTAGAGGATTACCCCACCTCTCGAGACCACTATAATTATGCATGTTATTTATTCTTCATTTCTTGCATCATACTTTAACTGCTGCATACATTATTAAGTGTTTCATTAAGTTTATTTATATTCGTCATCACCTGACTTCCGCACATATCCAAGAACAAACGACTCCAAGTCATTTGTTTGACTATCAGCTGAAGAAACTCACTCTTCGTGAAAAAGAGTTCAAGAGTTTCAACAAGTCTATTCACCCCCCTCCCCTCTAGACTTGTTCCTGGACGACTTGTGACCTACAGACCGGAGGCTCAAGAATTGATACATCCGCCTCAGAAATCGACGGGGACTCCTCCGACCTTCACCTCTTGCGGCGCTGAAGCTGTTCCTCACCCTGAACCACCGGCTCGGCGACTGGCACCTCGGCAGGCCTTGTCACCGGAGCAGGGCGAGACGTCGTCGCAGGAACGCGACCAGTCTGCTTGACCAAGTGAAGGCGACCAAGAACTCCCGGGTTCGACATGGCTATCTCTGGCGGTGGCTCGGCAAAACGGGCAAAATAAACCTCTGTCAAAGAAGAGATACAAACAAGTTAGACAAAATAAAACGACCTCCTGGAGACGATCGTCAAGCAAGGAAGCACCACTTAAACTCATACCTGGAACTTTCAAGTGACGGGGGTAGCAGAACAATCGAGCCCCCAACCGATGAGCTTCGGTACCAAGCGATCGAACGTTAATAAAGGAGTTCGGCAAAGCACGGATCCGCTCCCAAACGATCAAGAAATCGAATGGAAGGTCGCTGATCGCTGGAATGAGAGGTCCTACAAAAAGAAAAAAAAAATAAGATCAGTCCAAGACAAGCTCAATCAAGGGGAGAGTTAAAATCCTTACTCGGATTACTCTCCCGGAAAGTGGTGGGGATCTCCAACTACTCATTCGGCCTGTCACTCGACGCCGATCGCCATGCCCCGCCGACCCAGCACCATTTAGCCAGGTCACCCCTGGTCTTATTCGGCACGCCAAGGACCACCCTCCCGATTTGGCCTTGGATATGATTGCCGCTGATCGACCCTTTCTGCGCGGCCAGTTTAAACAGATAATTCATCTCCAGCGCAATCAGGAGGCGAAACAACCAGTGACCGCAAAACAGGGTCAACGTGCAGATGATCTGTAGCCATGCGTTCGGCGTCAGTTGAAGAGGCGCCAAATTCCAGGCGATCAGCAAGTAGGAGACGGCGAATGGCAACGGGAATCGCAGACCCGCCTCCATAATCATCTTGTTGACGACAACCATATCCTTGTGCGGTTGGTCGGCACGCTCATTCTCCAAGGGCACGTGCAAAGAAAGGTCAGAGGGGATATGATATTTAGCCCTCCAACGGCTCAGATCTTTCTTGGTCGTCGTACTCCGGATCTTTCCGAGAGTTTACGGAGACGGGACGGCGGCCTGAAATACCGTCCGATTCACATGTTCGTAAGGGTGAGCAGCGGTGTAGGCTTCGAAATCGAATTTCGGACAGGGTCCGGTGATCGCTTCCATCATCTGAGCAAAAGCCACGTAGGCAAGGCCGAATCTACTCTCTCGTTCCCAGGCCTCCCGCACCAAATCATCCTCATCCACCGGCGAGCCCCCCTGCTCCGCCGTCGCCGCCGTCCTCACCACCTCGGCCTCGTTGAAAAGTTCTTCGAGTTCTGTAGGTGCAATCCCCGCTCGAATAGCTTCAACGGCCGTCTCCATATCCACTCCAACAGGAATCTCCTCCCGTTCAGGCGATGCTGCGGCAGCGGAAGAACTTCCGGTCTCGAAGGCTTTTGATCCTCCCGACATATTAGAAATTAAAGAGAGGGAGAAGGTTAATTTTGCTTACCTAGAGAAAAGAGGGAGATCGGCACAAGAAGCTCCAGAAATTTCTGCAGAATTTCGGCTATGGATACAAAGGACGCGTAAAAAAGTGAAGGAGAAGAAGCACAGGCCCTTTTACAGATGGAGACGAGGGTCTAAATGCAAATAGGAGAAACCTCGAGGGCTGGATCGCAACCGTCACCTGGGGACGCATTAAATGCCGCCCTCGAATCCCGCAGACGCGTCTTTTCGAGGGCATGCCAGCCGACAAGTCCGACAAAACCGTCGGACTCCCCCAACAGCGGCGCGACGCGTGTCCCTGCCACTTTAGAAAGCGCGTCTTCTTTTCCCGCTGCTCCCGACGCGAAAGAAGGTCGTCCATATTTGAATTCAGATCGGCTGATCGTTTAAACATTGGCGATTGCCAACAGTGCCACCTCACCCCGTGTCTTCAACATCGAGGCGAGCTGGGGGGCAATTGTTGTGCGGCGATTAATACGCCTCGATAGGCGATCGGCATCACGATCAGAGAAGCCAACCATGGAAGACATACTCTGGACAAACGCCTGGAGTTCGGCACCATACGGCGACCGTCTTTTGGTACCCAGCGATCGTCTTTTGATGTCTGACGATCGTCTATAATGAGCAAACCAGAGGCGATCATCTCGTGCCACGTATGGATCCAGCATCCGTCAAAGTCGTTGAAGACCGAATCTTGGACGATGGACCATGTGCGGATCTTCAAAGGATACCGACAGATAGCACCATTGACCCCAGCCTGTCACCTACCACACCTACCGACAAGGCCGCCGAAAGGTACAAAGTGGGTCCTCCCCGGACAGCAACTCGAGACGCGTGCTGGCTTCCCATTGGTTCGCCCAGCTGGCCTCCAGCTGCAACCTCGGACCTCAAGGGAACAGGCCCACGTGACGGCACGATCGGCCGTCTTATTTTAATATAGAAAACGGCGATCGCCCGAGATCGCCTGAGGGATCCCAACTACCTTGTCCCCTATAAATAGAGGACTCACTGCTGTGGCCAAGGAGACGCGAATTCTACTACGAATTAAGTGCAAAATACACACCAAAGAGAGAATCAAAGGCTCTTTTGGCAACCACTAATACAATCATAGTGATATTCATACACATTCATCATATATCCCAAGCAAGAACTCACATATTTATCTATCTGGTTCTTCTGGCAATCTATGTTCTCTAAAGCCTAGATAACTAGAAGTCTTTACACTCCTTGTAATAGATTCTAACATTAATATTTGTACTCGACAGTATATTTATTAATAACATCTCGCGAGAGCATTCAAGCCCGGGATTAACAACCCCGGCAAATCTTGTGTTATCTATTTTCTCACGGAAGTGTTCTCGCATTTGTTTGTTACTCGATCATTCCAGCAATACTATCTCCGGATAATATTTTGGGTAACAACACTAGCTAAGGGAGAGAATTTTGCTGACACTTGTGCGTGGAATACTTTACGTGACATCTTCTATAAGCAGTACTTTCCTTTCTCCGAGCAGTAAAGGTATAAGCGCGAGTATGGGGCTATTCATCAGTTGGATCGGGAATCATCTCGAGAGTATATACAGAGGTTTTTGAGGTTAGCTAGTTTTGTTGGACCGATTGCGGGTGATGCTCATAGACAGGCTAGGCACTTTAAGTGGGGGCTGAAGAAGTGGATATTAGACCGGATCGTGAATAGTGATTACACCGATGTTGCACTAGTAGCAGACGCGGCCCGCAATATTGAGTTACTTCATGCTGATAGGGGTTCGAACAAGAGGGACAGGGATGGTGATCGTATTAACTACAGGGGTCGTCAGGACCAGGGTCATGAGCATAGGGGTGTTCAGGACCAGGGTATTGAGCACAAGGGTCTCCAGGATTGGGGCTTTGATCAGAGGCGACAGGAGTACAGGGGTCAGGATCAGAGGGTTACTGGTAGGAATGGGAATGACCGTCTGGGTCATGGTAATAGCAACCAGCGTCAGTACAGGGATCAGTCGACTTGGGGTTCTCAGCAGGGTCGTTCTTCAGGTTCTTCGGGTCAGAGGAGGCCTACTGAGACCTTACCTCCTCCACCTCTCTGTGCTACTTGCGGAAAGCCTCACCCGGGCATTTGTCACAAAGCTACTAGAGGAGGTTTCACTTGCGGGTCCACTAATCACAACGTGAGGGATTGTCCCCAGGAGAAATGGATTACATCAGTGAACTCCGCTAAGCCAGCTCCTACTATGGGTCGTGTTTATGCTACGACGCGTGATCAGGCAGCAAACTCATCAAGTACTATTACCGGCATTCTTTACATTGGTGATCGTACAGTTTTTGCATTATTTGATACCGGTGCCACACACTCCATTATATTTGTTGCATTTGCCAAGAAACTTAATATGACCCCAACACCACTAACAAATCGTATATCCATCTCAACACTAATGAAAAACCATGTACTCATTGAACATGAATATGTGAATTGTCCCTTGCGGTTTGATGACCGCATTCGTCTGGACAATTTGCTCCCTATTGATATGATCGATTTTGATGTGATTTTGGGCATGGATTGGTTGGCTTCGCATAGAGATACCATTGATTTCCATGCCAGAAATGTGATTTTTGGCGACTTACATCAGCCTGATTTTATTTATCATGGTTCTCAACCTCTAAAATCTGCTAAAATTATTTCTGCCACGAAGGCACGAACCTTGATTTCCCATGGTTGCCAAGGTTTTCTGGCTTCTAATAAAGATACATCTTTGAAGAGTCCTAGTATTGAAAGTCTTTCTGTGGTACGAGAGTTTCCCGATGTTTTCCCCGACCAACTTCCTAGTATACCTCCTGCTAGGGAAGTTGAGTTTGGCATTGAGTTGATCCCATGTGCTGAACCTATTTCCAAAGCTCCGTACCGTATGGCGCCCTTAGAGTTGAAGGAGTTGAAGGAACAGTTACAGGAACTCTTGGAGAATGGTTTCATCCGACCCAGTGTTTCACCTTGGGGTGCACTTGTTTTGTTTGTTAAGAAAATGGCTAGAAGTATGCGACTGCGTATCGACAATCGTGAGCTTAACCGTATCACTATCCGTAATCGTTATCCTCTTCCACGTATTGATGATCTGTTTGATCAATTGCAAGGGGCTAAGTTCTTTTCGAAAATCGATTTGAGGTCCAGTTATTACAATTACGTGTGAAGGAGCAAGATGTTCCTAAGACCGCGTTCCGTACCCGATATGGTCACTACGAATTTTTGGTTATGCCCTTCGGTTTGACAAACGCTCCCGCTGTATTTATGGATCTTATGAATCGCGTATTCCAAGAGTATCTCGACAAGTTCGTTATTGTTTTCATCGAAGACATCCTTCTTTATTCCAAGACTGAAGGAGATCATGAGCAACATCTCCGGATTGTTTTGGAGACTCTTCGGCAGCAGAATTTGTATGCCAAGTTTTCGAAGTGTGAGTTTTGGCTAAAGCAAGTTGCATTCCTTGGTCATATTTTATCCGCAGATGGCTTCACCATGGATCCATCTAAGGTTGAGGCTATCACCAAGTGGCCGGGACCTACTACTGTGACTGAGGTTAGGAGTTTTCTGGGACTTGCTGGCTACTATCGACGTTTTGTTGAGGATTTCTCACGGTTGGCGTTACCTTTGACGCAACTGATGAGAAAGGGTGAGAAGTTTGTTTGGACGGAGGAACGCGAGCAGAGTTTCGAAGAGTTGAAACAGAAATTGGTGTCGGCTCCTATTTTGACTCTTCCATCTGGTTCTGGGGGCTATCATATTTATAGTGACGCGTCGAAGAAGGGTTTAGGCTGTGTCCTTATGAAGCACGGTAAGGTGATTGCTTATGCTTCGAGGCAATTAAAACCTTATGAAGAGAATTATCCTACTCATGATCTAGAGTTGGCTGCGGTGGTTTTTGCTTTGAAGATTTGGAGACAATACTTGTATGGCGAATCGTGTGATATCTTTACTGACCACAAGAGTCTCAAGTATATCTTCACCTAGAAGGAACTTAACATGAGACAAAGAAGGTGGTTGGAGCTCCTTAAGGATTATGATACTAATATTCAATACCATCCAGGTAAGGCGAATGTTGTTGCCGATGCGCTTAGCCGGAAGTCTGGTATGATTGCTAGTTTAGAGATTGAGCCAAGGATTCTTCATGATTTAGAACTTTTGGATGTTGAACTTTGTGTACGAGGATATGACGGATATTGGGCTAGTATGATGATAGAATTCAATCTTATACTACGGATTAAGGAAGCTCAAAAGGATGATGGTGAGCTTTGGGCTGTGGTTCAGAATGTTCAGGAGGGTAAGCAGTGGGAGTTCAGGGTAGATGACTCTGGTGTGGTATTGTTTGAAAATCGACTTTGTGTTCCTAATGGTCCTGATTTGCATGAGGCTGTGTTGTCAGAGGCCCATAGTTCCCCATTCACTATCCATCCTGGTTCTACCAAGATGTACAGGGATCTTAAGCAACACTTTTGGTGGAACGGCATGAAACAGGATGTAGCCCTGTATGTTGCTAGATGTATGACTTGCCAGCAGGTCAAAATCGAACATCAGAGGGCTAGTGGTTTGCTACAACCGTTAGATATTCCTACTTGGAAGTGGGATGATATTTCCATGGACTTTGTTACTAGTTTGCCTCTTACTCGGAAAAGACATGATGTAATTTGGATAGTCGTCGATCGTCTAACCAAATCTGCCCATTTCTTACCTATTCGTATGGATTTTCGTGTTAGTAGATTGGCGGAAATTTTCCAACAGGAGATTGTTAGACTTCATGGTACTCCGACATATATCGTGTCAGACAGAGATCCGCGGTTTACTTCTCGTTTTTGGAAAAGCCTACATAAAGATTTGGGTACACGTCTTAAGTTTAGCACGACTTTTCATCCACAGACAGATGGTCAGTCAGAAAGGACCATTCAGACTTTAGAAGACATGTTGAGGGCATGTGCTTTGGAGTGGACGGGAAGTTGGGACGAATACTTGTGCTTGGTGGAGTTTGCTTATAATAATAGTTGGCATGCTAGCATCAAGGCAGCACCGTATGAGCTTTTATATGGGAGGAAATGTAGAGCACCTATTTGTTGGGATGAGGTAGGTGAACGTGTGATCGAGGGGCCGGAACTTATTGAGATCACTAATGAGAAAGTAGTTGTAGCCAAGGAGAAGCTGAAAGAGGCTCTGTTGTGAAGAAATCCCTCACACTATGCCGCAAGTGCACGGTGTCAACAAGTACTAAAGTGATGAATAAGATATCGTTCCCTCGAGGACTGATTTCACTAAGTACCAAAATATAGTCAACTCGTAATTTTATTTGAAGAACAATTATATAGAATTTATTTCTAAACTAATTGCAGAAAAATAAATAGAAAATAATAATAGTAATAATAATAATAATAATAATACGAGTGTAGGATTATGATTTTCACCTCAAACAATCAGGAATGATTTTTTTATTCAATTCAATTCACTTTTATTCAATTGATTGTAAGCCAGGAATTCCTAAATTATTCTAAAGCCTTTCCCAAGGTCGATAGAAAATACTACGAATTATTAACTCGATATATTCCTATTCGAGTTAGATAATTAATAGCTAAAACAGTTCAAGAATCCCCACAAAAAATAGGCTTCACAATTCCCATGAGTATATCCCTATCTCACGACAATCATGATTTCTATCACAAGAATTATGCCTAAACTTCATCTCCTGAATCCATAAAGACATTCAAAATAATTCAACTGTTGGCCAGACAATTAAAAAGCATTAAGAACAATGAGAAAAATCCAACTTAATATGAATAACGAATGAATTGAAATAATAATAAATAAATCAAACCGTCATGTAATCGGCTACAATCACAACCCTACACGAATAGATCTAGAAACTAAGTTGCGGAAAAATTAAGAAAAACTGTAAGGGATCCGTGGTCTTGTCGTCGCCCACAAATCTCCTCCTTGTGTTCTTCGATCCCTCCTGCGATCTCCCTCTGATCAATCGATCGATGCCTCTCTTTTTCTGACCTTCTATGCTTATTTATAGTTGTCCTTAGCCTCCAAAACGCTTCCGGAAATTAGGTTGGGAACAGGCTCCAAAAACGGCCCAGGAACACGGAATATTCAGCACAACCGCCCGGTGGGCCGCGGCTCACTTAATTTGTGTCGCGGCCCCTATTGCTCAGCGGGATGCCTGGGCGCTACATTTTCCTCATGGGTCGCGGCTCAGGGTACAGTCCGCTCGGCACTTGCTAGTCCTCTTCGTGTGCCGCGGCTCACTTGGTTCGTGCCGCGGCCCCAGGCCAAAAATTGCCGTTTTCGCCCGTTTTTCATCGTTCGAGCTCCCGGACTCCAATTTCCTGCAGAACATAAAAAGATAGTGCATTAAAAGCTCATTTATGCATTTTTAGGCTCAAAATGGATATAAACTAATGATAAATAAGCGCATAAAAATACGCCTAACAAATACCCCCAAACTTGAGCCTTTGCTTGTCCTCAAGCAAAAAATCAATTTTTAAATAAAATGTATCGTGAATAATCATGCAAGTCCATAGTGCTCAACTTAATCAATACTACCCTGAAAATATCAAAGAATAGTACAAGTATCGTAATAGTGAGTCACATCCAGGACACTGATTCCAAAAAGTAATCATTTTCGGTCCTAACCAATTGTTTATGAAGAAAATCAAGTTCAAAGATTAACAAGCGTGAATTTAACCGACCGCCAATATGAAGGGTTAAAATAAACGAGCCAACTCGCCCAGTCCCACAGTGTAGTGGCAAAAATTTAAGAGTTTCATTGTCAAAATTAATCCTCGGATAGTATTCCCTTATGTATGATCAATAATATGATTCGAGTTAACCACTAGATTTCAGCTCTCGGGATATTTCATCGGGATGATCCTAGGGTGGATTTCCATTCTCATGTATCGGGGAACCGTTTGACGTAAAAGACACTCATGGGGCACATGGATGCTTCTAGTTACCAAGTCCCCCTCTACAGCGGAGAAAAAACTCGAATAGCAATTCCCGCATGTCAAGGTTGCTGTTTTACGCGAGAGTAAACAATGGGTCACGTGAATACCCCCGGTTACTAGGCTTCCCATCATAGGTAATGCCATATTTCGAAATTATTAATCTATTCAGGGTCATCGTTTTACGCGAGAGTAAACAACGGGTCACGTGAATACCCCCAATTACTAAACTTCCCATCATAGAATATGCATAATATCTCGACTTTTTGGGAAAAACTGTCTGACTCTAAACTCACTTTAAGTGCCCACAAGACTCATGTTACTGGATGACTAGCTACGCGAAAAGTATAACCAAACGTATAGACGGCGATTTGAAAACACGTATGTCTCCTTTCTTATCTGCTAAGATTTCTACAAAAACGATAAAATTTCGGACCTAAATGAATACTCAACGGAAACAGAAATCGCTGACTGCAACTCGACCAAAAGTCAACCATTTATTCAAAGAGAAATCAGTATCGTAACATCAGTTTAACACACAGAAACACGAAAAATTCACATTTTTAACCTTCCACAGCATGAAAGAAAATAAAGTAATGATGAAATCGCAATTCATAACCAAGAAAATTTAAGAAAATATCGCATGCTTCAGTTTATTCCACTACACATAAAATCATCAATAATAAAGCTCATGTGAAAATAAAAGAGATAAGAAAAAGTGAATCTTATTCCAAATGTCTTCTTGAACGCCAGCACATGTCTGAGTGGAAACGTGTGTCAATCCATACTTCAAGTAATGCCCAACATCACCAGGAACCCCCAAACTTAGTTTCTAGTCATGAAATAAATGTAGACATTAAGCCAAGAAAGACTAGAATATGAAGAATAATAACTCATTGGGGTAAAAAAATATTAGAGAAATAAGGGCCAACAAGAATACATGAATCCATACGAAATAACAAAACAAAGAGAAAAATAATTAACGAAAAATCAAATAAAAAAAAACTAACTAGAAAGCAAGTAAAAATGATGGGTTGCCTCCCATCAAGCGCTCTATTTTACGTCTTGAGCACGACGTGGCAAAAAATTTTGACGTGGCTTCTTTCTAGGGAGATTGCCAAATACCCCCTTCTTGCAGTCTATAAGCCTCTTATTCCACAAGGGAGGCTTTGGTTCATGCCTGGTTGCCAAAAATAATGAATAAGAATAATTATGCAGGAAACCAAAAAATAATGGAAGAATATAATAATGAAAAGGTATGTAAAAATAAGCAGAGTTCGAATGGGTAAACAATAAAGATGTATCATGAACAACTTCATTAGAACTCAAAGAATCAGCCTCAACAAAATCAAAAGTAATGTGGTCAATCTCTCCCATTATGGATTTAGGAAAAATTATGCGTGACACCGTTAATAAAATTTTAGGCACAAAAGTGTTCACTTTATTAGTCGAAGTTTGATGACAATTTAATGAAATTTCTTTGGAAATATCATCAATGGTAACTTCTTCTACAAGCTCATCACACTTTAGGTAATTATCGGGTGCTAGGGGATCGACCCTAAAACTCAGCATATCATTCATCTCAACCTCCCCCTCAACTTCACTAATAAATATATGAGCTGGAAAATAACCATAGTGAATCTCAAGACCACGACTTGCACATTCTCGCTCAAGAGGGGTACTATCAAGATTTTTGAGAGCGTCTACACATTGTTCAAGCATGGTCTTTTGTTTTGGGAGAGGGGGCTGACTGACCCTATCAGGCAAATTATAAAGATCACCGAAATTTATGAAATGTCAAGGGTCATGATAATCAAAGGAAAACATAATGAAGAAACAAAAATATAGAGACTAAAAAAATGAAAAACTTCAAATTAAAATTAGAGTCGCTTGGTATTGATATTAGCGAAAAATCAGTCCCCGGCAATGGCGCCAAAAACTTGTTGTGAAGAAATCCCTCACACTATGCCGCAAGTGCACGGTGTCAACAAGTAATAAAGTGATGAATAAGATATCGTTCCCTCGAGGACTGATTTCACTAAGTACCAAAATATAGTCAACTCGTAATTTTATTTGAAGAACAATTATATAGAATTTATTTCTAAACTAATTGCAGAAAAATAAATAGAAAATAATAATAGTAATAATAATAATAATAATAATAATAATACGGGTGTAGGATTATGATTTTCACCTCGAACAATCAGGAATAATTTTTTTATTCAATTCAATTCACTTTTATTCAATTGATTGTAAGCCAGGAATTCCTAAAATATTCTAAAGCCTTTCCCAAGGTCGATAGAAAATACTACGAATTATTAACTCGATATATTCCTATTCGAATTAGATAATTAATAGCTAAAATAGTTCAAGAATCCCCACAATAAATAGGCTTCACAATTCCCATGAGTATATCCATATCTCACGACAATCATGATTTCTATCACAAGAACTATGCCTAAACTTCATCTCCCGAATCCATAAAGACATTCAAAACAATTCAACTATTGGCAGACAATTAAAAAGCATTAAGAACAATGAGAAAAATCCAACTCAATATGAATAACGAATGAATTGAAATAATAATAAATAAATCAAACCGTCATGTAATCGGCTACAATCACAACCCTACTCGAATAGATCTAGAAACTAAGTTGCGGAAAAATTAAGAAAAATCGTAAGGGATCCATGGTCTTGTCGTCGCCCACAAATCTCCTCTTTGTGTTCTTCGATCCCTCCTGCGATCTCCCTCTGATCAATCGATCGATGCCTCTCTTTTTCTGACCTTCCATGCTTATTTATAGCTGTCCTTGGCCTCCAAAATGCTTTCGGGAATTAGGTTGGGAACAGGCTCCAAAAACGGCCCAGGAACACGGAATATTCAGCACAACCGCCCGGTGGGCCGCGACTCACTTAATCTGTGCCGCGGCCCCTACTGCTCAGCGGGATGCCTGGGCGCTACATTTTCCTCCTAGGCCGCGGCTCAGCATCCTTGTGCCGCGGCTCAGGGTACAGTCCGCTCGGCACTTGCTAGTCCTCTTCGTGTGACGCGGCTCACTTGGTTCGTGCCGCGGCCCCAGGCCAAAAATTACTGTTTTCGCCCGTTTTTCGTCGTTTGAACTCCCGGACTCCAATTTCCTGCAAAACATAAAAAGATAGTGCATTAAAAGCTCATTTATGCATTTTTAGGCTCAAAATGGATATAAACTAATGATAAATAAGCGCATAAAAATACGCCTAACAGGCTCGCACTCGACAGAAGAGTTATGCTGATAAGCGTCGACGTGACTTGGAGTTTCAGGTTGGGGATCGTGTATTTCTGAAAGTATCGCCGTTCAGAGGTGTGAAACGTTTTGGGATCAAAGGGAAGCTTAGTCCTCGATTCATTGGACCGTTCGAGATTCTTGAACGTATTGGGGAGGTTTCTTATCGTTTGGCTCTACCTCCTTAGTTATCACATGTTCATAATGTCTTCCATGTATCTCTGCTGAGGGGATACAATTATCATCCTTTGCATGTGGCATCTTATCCGTTTGATCAGATTCAACCTGATATGTCTCTTCCAGATGAACCCGAAGCTAGTTTAGATCGACAAGATCGAGTCATAGAAGCAAAGTCATTCCGTTTGTTAAAATTCTTTGCAAGAATCACCCAGAGCGTGAAGCTACCTGAGAAACCGAGGAATCGATACGAACCAGTTATCCTCATTTCTTGTCATAGTCTGGTATGTCTTCACTCCGTTTTCATTTCAATTTTTGAGGGCGAAAATTTTCTTTTAGAGGGGAAGAATTATAATACCCGAAAATTTTAAACTTATTAAATACCTAAAATACCATCTAATTTGAAACTTTTGAAAGACGATTAAATAACCTAAAACATTTAATTATATTTAACCTAAGCATTATAAACACTAATGCTTGAGCATTTCACAACTTTACTAACCTTTAAGACTTATGATAGTTAAAAGTTACAACCATATACATGTGTATTAAATTCACACGCCTAATATTTTCTTTTGGGCCAAGTATATGGAGTTGATTTCAAGTGACCATAAGATAAATAGCCCAAGTCCATTATTGAAACTAAATAAGGAATGATACATCAATCCCATATGTCACGTTACCAATATTCTCTCATCACGGCATTCCTTGATTTTCTTCCTCTCTCTCAGCACACGTTAAATACACATATCACACACAAAGCAAACCCTAGGAATACATACAAACACATCGGCTGCTACCACTCTTCATAAATTCTTTCTCGTTCAAAAGCAAAAGGCTGCAGAAGTGTCTTGATCGTGGTCTAAGATTCGATTGGAGTTTGCTTGTGTTCGGCTCGTTTGTAGGCTGGTAATCGATCTTGCTTTGTCTCTCCTTTTTGTCACGCTACAAGGGTAACAAATCCAAACCTTGTTCAATTCCTCTTCCTTTTCTTATTTGATCATGTCGTGGGGTAAAAAGAATTAGGGTTATGTGGATGTGGGACAGTTTTGATAGTCGAACTTGTATGCATCACACAACGAGTTTCATAAATGTTCTATTCGGGATTTTTGCTCTAAAACTCAGTTTAGAGTCTTATTAAAGTATTCCAATTAGTTTGGATGGATTTGAGTTTAATTTAGTCCTATTTTTGAATTTTATGAGACGATATATCAAAATTGTGTTTACAGAATATTAGGGTCAGATTGATCAGGGTGAATCTCGATGATACCAAAGTATTTTTATGAGTTTCTTGAGTCCAAACTAAGTTTAAAGAGTTTACTAACTGATCCAATTGGTTTGGAGTGATTTCGAATTATTTTGGTCGTGTTTTTTATTTTTGTGTGTTTAAGTATTGAATATGAAATTCGGGAGTCTGAAATCAGTCCACTTTGTCGATTTTTGATTCAAAAATATAGTGAGTTGGGCCTTTAAACTCTCCATCATATAACTTCTATATGATTAGTAATACCATGAATTTTTGGGAATTTTTCCTGGATGTTTTGGTAGGTCGTTGGGGCGAATATTTTTTGGGTACAACTGCAGGTCGGTTTTCTGAATAGTCTGAGTTTGAGTATTTTTCGTATGGGGTTAAACAAAAAAATAAATTCTGGAAAAATTGGTGTGGGTTCTAAAGACATTTAAGTACCTGTGGGAAATTTTGTGAAGTTTAACTCTGAGTTCTGATGTGGTTCAAAAATTCGTCAAGTTGTGACCTGTTCATAGTTAAAAGCTGATAAAAATATTAAAAGGCTAAATAAGGGTTATGTGTGTATTATTAAACTTACGGGTTGAACTTATCATTTTCTAAACTAAAGGGCTTAACTTGTGAAACCATGTAACTTTATGATACTTATATTTTATACCCTAATCTTACAATATTTGAACTATAAACCCTAAACTTATATAATTATCATTATGAACCTTAAACTATTAATTATTGTCACGTTTGATTAAATGATCACTTTGGATATTAATGACTAATGTTCCTAAATCTGGAAACCTTCTAAATATGGAAACTTACTATTTATAGAAGTATACTAAAATGAGTAACCTAAATTCAATTGAACTTAAAGTAATACTTGGTATTTAATTCGTATAGGTTCCGTGAAGCGGGAGTCATCCATCTCGTGTGACCATTCTTTCCTTTTGCTTGCTTTGAATAAGGTACAGATATTCTGACCTTATCCCTTAAGGTTTCTCATGATTCCTTCACAACGGTTTGATATTAGTTTTGATTATGATGCCTTTGATCTGAGCCTTCTCATTTTGGCTTTCTTATTTGATCTATGCCTTTGCTATGCTCCATTAGAATTGTAAACATTTGATTATGAACCTATGCTTTGAACCTTTGCTATGAACTTATGAACATTTGATATGAACCTTTGATATGAACTTTGATATGATATGACATTTGAACCCTTCAGTTTGATACCGAGCCAAGTTCGTTTCCTAGCCATGAAGGTAACATGGCCGTGTCATTGATGCACCAATGGCACGACTCTAGTGTGGTTGAGTGATGATCCACACCGTCCCATTTTGATATGATATGTGCATTTTATATTTGTTATGGCCAATATGATTTGTTCGGGGGCGTATGGATGCATCCTAGGTTCGATTTGTGTTTGATTGGATATGACATGATTATGATATGATATGTTCGGTGATTGATGCTTGTGTGCAATACACGTCTTTCACATGTTCAGGAGTTAGCTACTCCATAGTTACTATGATATTTGATTTGATTTATGTTCGGGCTCGTGGTAGATTACTGACCTTTCCTTACTTTTGATATCCATTTGTTTATACCTCATGCTTTTCTCAATGCACCGTACTTTATAAGTTCGTTCCTTATCTTTTGGTTTCGTTTATATATGTCTGTTCACTGGGCTTTTTAAGCTCAGACGCATTTTCCTTTTCCTGCGGCAGGTATCTAAGCTAGGAGCTGGGGTTTGCTTTGGGGTTGAGAGTTGAGCTTATGGAGACTTTACCCTAGTCATCTTAGATTTATTTTGCTATTGTTAGGACATTGTTTAGACTTGATGATTTTTTATTCATCCCTTTAGAGTATTTCTTTTCGTTGAACTTATGTTTTGGTTTAAGTCATTTCGACTTAACTCCTTTTGATTATTTATGTTTAAGACTTCCGCTGTTCATTATGTATGCTTTGATATGTCACCATAATGTGATGCTTCTACCCGTGTCGGGTTGGGATGTTACAGTCCTTCTAAAGTCCTTGAGAACGTTCTTTACGGCGGTCTAATGTTCCCTAACTGGGTTAGCCCGAAACCTACTTACCACGCTCCCAGCATGCGCAATGTTAGGTCTCGTACACAATAAAATATATATTAGGCTACTCACATTCCGAAGCATATGGTATATTACTCATTTCCTTTCATTGTTCCTCACTATGAGGACACATCTTCTGTTAGGGTTGTATACGTCAAAGCATACTTTATGCTTGTATTACCTAATTTCCCGGTCTTTATCTATGAGAATATTTAATTCATTTATCACATGTTTTGCATATTTATTCACGCTATGGTTATGCAAATGCAGTCTAAATTACTTTACATTGTAGATAATATGGTGTGTAGTATCACACAGAAGATCACATTATCGGTTCCTTATATAGTAATATTTAGTTCACAACCTATGTAACATTAGACCGTTATGTGAGAGGTTGTAGTATATTCTTGAGATTGGTTGGTCTTGACCATTAGCATATATTAGCGTATTCGTTATACGTTGAATAGGATCGAGGTGAGATAGATTCTTCTGTACTGACTATAAGAAGAACGTACATCTCGGATAATTATTATTTCTTAATTCTAGTGATTAATATTTAATTATATATATATAATATTTATTGCTTTGATTTATCATGGGTGAGAGCCACAATGATTGACTCAATATGCTCGATATTTTGGGCAATATTATTATTTACATGATAATTAATATTATAGCTAGAAATCGTGTCCCGACCAGTTGGGTTGATCATGTCCCTTGAGGCACTCGAAAGGATTATTATATCAAACCCTGCAGGTGGAATTAATTTTCTGATATAATAATAAAGGTCGAGTGGTATACTCATGTATAATACATTAATTAATTAAAAGCTGTCAGTAGCTTAAATTAATTAATGGACATGGAATATCTTAAACACGAGAAATAATTAATTTAAAAGGAGCCCAATTTCGTAATTTGGGATTTTGGTAGGAAGTGCAATATTAACTTATTAGTGGACTAAGTTGATATTAATAGAGTCTTCATATTAGGAAGAATCCTAATAATGGAAGGAAGATATCTATTGGGAGTCCTTACCATATTCTCCTTAAGGTCATTAGAGTAGCCCAAAACACCTATAAATACACGTATAGGGGTGGCCGATTTTATGAACTTTATTGCTCAAAATTTTCGATTTTTTTGGTGTGTTTAATTGTGGATCTTGACTTGTGTCTTGGATTCCACAATTTAGTTAACACAATATTTTTCTAAAATACCACAAATATTCAAGAAAAATAGAGAGAAAAATTGAAAGGAATTTTGGAAGGAGAAATTCGGCCGATCCCCTTGCTATGCAAATTTAGTTCGGTAGATTTTTGCCCACACGACATCCGGACGTAGGCGGAATATACTCTAGAAGTTTTTGAGGTATAAATACAAGAAGATCAGAGAGGAACACGAAGAAGGACAAATCGACCAAAAGGGATTTTTCTACCACTTCGCGTCAAAGGTAAAAATTACTGACTCCCATGCATAAATATGTTTATTTAATTGTTTATTAATCTGTTTAGTTAATTAGTTGACAAACCTAAATAGATTCGGTTTTTACGTTGGTTAGTTTATAAAACCTTTTATTAAATTACCATCACCAACTCGCTTCTACTGCGTTTTATATTTCAACATCTTCAAGGTGAGTTTTATTCCATGTCGCATCGATAGGAACCCTCTTTTAGAATAATCCATCTTAAATCGCTTTAAGATTTTATCTATATAGAGGGCTTGGGAAAAAACATATCATTCTCTTCGATCTATCCCAGTAGAGTCGAATCCCAAGAATACAAGTTTCTTCTCCCAAGTCTTTCATGGAGAAATTACTCGAAAGCCAAGCTTTCACAGAACTGAGCATTCCCACATCATTTTCTATTAGTAGAATGTCATCTACATATAGTACTAAGAATGCGATCTTGCTTCCACTAACCCTCTTGTATACACAAGGTTCCTCTTCATTTTGCACGAAGTCAAACTCTTTGACTGCCTCGTCAAAATGAAGGTCCCAACTATGTGAAGACTGCTACAGTCTATGTAATACCCGGTTGTAATTCAGTAATTATCATTCAGTATTTATCATTCAGTAATTGATACTCAGTAATTTTCATTCATTATTAATCATTTGTCACTCAGATTCAGTCATGGTATTCATCATTCAGAGTAATTGTATCGTGTATCAATCGTCATTCATCACTAATCTGATTGGAGTTTCGTGCCGTGTTTATTATCATTGTCATTTTCGTTGCGAACTGTGCGTGAGGGGTAGCGCATGCTACGTACTCCTTTTAGCGTACGCTAATTGGGTATAGGTAGCGCACGCTACCACTCATCTTTAGCGCACGCTAAGGTTACCCTGGCTGCAGTCCAGAAGGTACTGGACTGCAGGTGAGTTATGCGTAGCGCACGCTATGAATGGTAAGTAGCGCGCGCTAGTGAGTTGTAGTGGCGCACGCTAATATGTGGTGTAGCGCGCGCTAAGGACAGATCAGGTTGAGTCCAGTGGCTACTGGACTGCACTGGATTAATTCTTAGCGCACGCTATGTGTCATTTTTAGCGTATGCAATTGATGTTTTAGCGCACGCTAAATAATGGTTGTAGCGCACGCTATCGAGGTCAGATCAGAGGACAGGCAGTTTCTGGATTCCAGCACTGGACGTCAAATTATTCGTTAGCGCACGCTAACTATGAGTATTAACGCACGCTAATGATATGGCCGTAGCGCACGCTACAAAAAGGTACGTAGCGCGCGCTACTGTGTTCGGACAGTGGGTACTGGACTACCCAAATTACCCGTTAGTGCACGCTACGCACAAGGGCTAGCGCACGCTAACCTGGATTAGCTATATAATGGACAGTTGACCGGAGTTCGTCATTTTATCATTCTTTCTCTTTCTCTCGTCGGTTCTAGGCGATTTGGGCGATTTAGAGAGTGTTCTTCAAGGTGTAATCATCAATCATCATCTTCAAGTCTTTGAGTTGGATTAATCATCACTTCATCATCTCCTAAACATCGAATCAAAGGTATTAATCTCTTGGATCTAGAATTTCGGATTTTTGGGTTTTTCCTTCCGATTTCTTCATGTAAGCTTGGATTATCATCGGAATATGTTAGATATGGATTACCTACCTTGGATAAATATATTCTTATGGATTTAATGGTTATTTTCGGAATTGTTTTCAAGAACCCTTGGGGTTGACTTCGGTTAATTGGGGATTTTCCGATTGATGTTGTTGTAATCATGAATTATGGATTCCTAATGGATTATTGATATCATTGAAGTGTTTTGTTAGTTCGAAATACTCATTTTGGTGTGGGTTTCGACATATTCGGGATTGGATATTTCCGAAGTTGTGTGGTTGGTTATGTATTCGTTGGAATGCCCTATGAGTTTGATTATCGTTGTTTCGACCTTTGGGTTAGTCATGTTTTGTTGCTTGATACGTGTATTGAACGATTGTTGGTAATTATTGTTATTCAAGGTTGTTCGAGCGACCGGTATCTTGGTTAGGACGTTGTTCGTGGACGGACATTCTTCATCGTTGTTGAGTAAGTTAAATTTTACTCGGTTAAAAGGATACTCATTCCTTTTGTTGTTGATTGCTCATAATCATAATTCATTCATCATAATATTAATCATTTTGAGACTTGTAATTGTCGAATAATCATTTCATTCACGAGGAACGACGGTTCCAAATCATTTCATTGGGTTATCAATCACGTCACTATTACTTTCATATCGGTGAGTCATCTTGGCCTTGTCTAATTATTATTCATTGATATTCATCATGGTCATTCTCGTTCATGTGACCTTCCGGGTTCATATTGCGTGGCCGGGTGTGGCTGTGTGGAATTTTTAGTCGGGCACACGATGGTCACGTATTGGGTTCACCGATACATCGGACCGTGCACACGGTAACGCTTACCTCCGTGAGACTAATTAGGTACAAGGACGGGTGTGTCCGGTCATTCGTCTTATACACTTGCACAGAACATTATGGGCGTACTATGATACTCCTCTTCAGCGTAATTCATAATTAAGAATATTTCATAACTTCAGTTAATTAATGATTGTGTAATTTCAACTCTTGAGGATTGTTGTTCTGTGTAACTGACCCCATTGGGGGATTTTGTTTTCAGGTCACGGCAAGGCAAAGGCACGGGAAGAGCATGTTGACGGCGACGAGTCCCAGTGATACTAGTAGGGGGCCCCAGTCATTTCGTTTGTTTCAGTCATTTCAGTCATTTCAGTTATTCCGTCATTTGTATTTTTCCGCTGCAAATTCCGTTTGAGATGCTTATTTGTTCAGGGTGGTGTATTTTATCTCCATATAAAATATACTAGTATTCTGTTTTGTCCTGGTGTAATGTACTTAAACTCCTCATCGGAGTACTTGGTAATATAATGTGGTTCGGTACTACAATTATATTATTTAATTCATCATTTTCATTTGCACAGTGGGTCCCGATGGGGATTCACGGCACTGTAATATCCGCCTAGTTTGGGGTGTTACAGAGTTGGTATCGGAGCGTGGTTTTGAATACTACCCTCCAAGTCATGTCTCGTTTGAAATCATCATCATCGGGCTAGTATCATTGGACTTTCGCGCCACGTGTGACATGTGCAAATGCCGAGCCAATCAGACCAAGAACAATAAGATTTCTAATGCCATGGTATAATTTCTGGCAATAATCATTCATTCATAATTCATCAGTTAACAATCCTCAATCATCATTGTCATTTTGACCAGGACGGTCAGGTTAACTCATTAGTCACTCAATTCATTTCATTATTCAGTTGTTGATCAGGAAGATCAAATCATTAATCTCGTTAACTCATTCAAGATAATCATTTCAGTAACTTCATCAGATAATCATGTCACGTCAATTAATCATTCATGTAATTGCTGTATTTGAGCGCGTATGCTCATTCCCATCATTTCATAATATAATCATAATGTGATACTCATGCGAGATATATAATCATCATATGACTTTCCACTTCAGTATGGAAAGGGCTGGCAGAGGACGTGGAGGATGAGGCCGTGGAGTGGGCCGAATCCCGAGAGCTCGTGTGAATACACGTGCAAACGCGAGGAATAATGCTAATTCATCGAGCAGCGACGCTGCCACTCATTCACCTGGACGCGATCATTCACTATCGGGGAGTCGTACCCGGGACACGGCTCAGTCAGAGGGTGTCCGGGTTGACCCACTCGCTTTTATGCAGGGCATGATGGCCCAAATGACACAGATGGCTCAGTTGATGGAGACGATGCATAACTCCGTCAATCAAAATCAGCAGGCTCCTCCGCCGCCACCTCAGAGGCAAGAGAGGAATGTGAGTAATATCATCGGCGACATCTATCGCCAGAGGCCACCTACTTTTGAGGGCCTGCCCGAGCCGGCAGATATCATTCATTGGCTCGAGCATTTCGAGAAGTTGTTTGCTATGGTAGAGTGTCCCGAGGGACACAAAGTTTCTGTTGCGGCTTACTACCTGGGTAAGAGCGCACATTCTTGGTGGTTATCGTTGAAGCCCACCGAAGGATCTTGTACTTGGGATCAGTTCAAGACTCTCATGATGGAGAGGTATTATCCGGCCCCACTCAGAGAGGCCAAGCTATCAGAATTGCTCACCCCCGACCCCTCAACAGACGAGGATGTTCTCGCCATTGCCGAGAAATTTCAGGAACTTCTCCCTTTCGCCTCATCCATCATTCATTCAGAGGCGGATAAGATCAAGTATTTCAGCAACAGGCTGAAACCCCGTATGAGACTTCAGTTACTTAATCATAATTGCACCACGTTGGCCGAATTCATCGAGAAAGCTCTCACCTACGATCTTACTGCTAAAGATATTGCTAAGCAGCAACCTTCGTCTGCTAGCAAGAAATCAAAGAATCGTAATCAGTCTGAAGGCGGTCAGACAACCTTCAAGAAACCCCGTGCGGGCTCTGCTTTTTCTGAGCGACCTCCTGTGTCGTCTAAACCCGCGGAATCTCAGTCTCGAGCGGCCAATTCGGCCATCACCTGTTTTAACTGTGGGGATCTTGGTCACCTCAGTACCAAGTGTCCGAGACAGACTATCACATGTCATAATTGTGGAATTGCTAGGCATAAGGCCCGTTTTTGCCGTAGGGACTCCAAACCTACTCAGACGTCATCTCAGGCACCTAAGCAGTCAGCCGTTCAGAATCAGGCCACTCAATCAGCGTCGTTTAAAACGACAGGAGCGACTAAAGGTGGAGCTTTTAGCCAGCAGACGGGAGCGTCCGGTGCCGGGACTAGCAAGCCCCGAATCTATGATATGAAGAAGACCGATGATCCAGAGGCCTGAGTAATCTCAGGTACACTCGATATTCTATCTCAACCTGTGTGTACCCTTTTCGATACTGGTGCATCGCATTCATTCATTTCCGAGTCATGTTTGAGTAGACTACGTCTGGGTAGTGCTACTAGTTATGAGCCCTATGTCATTGCCCTACCTGATGGCGCATTTAATTATCGGAATCGTGAGATTCGTAATCGGTCCGATTTCATGGTCGTGTATGGCCAGCGGACCTAATCGTGGTAGATTTGAGGGACGACATCATCTTGGGTATTGATTGGATGGATCGTCATGATGCCATCATTAGTGTCCGTAAGCGTATGGTCACTATCATTTCGCATTTACGGGATTGAATGTGTGTTTCAGGAGGTAATCCCTACTGCTCGTAAGGTCATTAATTTGATGAAAGCAGTAAGGTTACTCAATCAGGGATGTGTCGGTTATTGGTGCTATATGGCCAAAACCGAAAAGTCATGAGTAATGTTAACGGATATTCCGGTGGTGAGGGAATATGCCGATGTTTTTCCAGACGAGTTACCTGGTTTGCCTCCACAGAGGGATGTGGAATTCACGATTGAGTTGGAGCCTGGTACGTCCCCGATATCGAAGGCACCGTACCGGATGGCCCCGACCGAAATGCAGGAATTAAAGAACCAACTTGAGGAGTTGTTCGAGAAAGGTTATATCCGACCGAGTGCGTCCCCGTGGGGAGCACCAGTGTTATTTGTCAAGAAGAAGGATGGTTCATTCCGCTTATGTATTGATTATCGAGAGTTGAACAGGGTGACGATCAAGAATAAGTATCCCTTACCCCGTATTGATGATCTCTTAGATCAACTTTAGGGAGCTTCAGTATTTTCCAAGATCGAATTAAGGTCTGGATATCATCAGTTGCGGATCCGAGAGTCGGACATCGCGAGGATGGCGTTTCGAACACGCTATGGTCATTATGAGTTTGTGGTTATGCCGTTCGGATTGACTAATGCACCTGCGGTATTCATGGAGTTAATGAATCGGGTTTTCATCGACTTTTTGGATCAGTTTGTTGTTGTCTTCATCGATGACATTTTGATTTATTCTCGTGACCGGGAGGAACACGAGTTTCACCTTCATCAAGTGCTCGACGTGTTGAGACGAGAACAACTTTATGGGAAGTTTTCCAAATGTGAGTTCTGGATGTCCGAAGTGACTTTTCTCGGACATGTAATTTCATCAGACGGAGTTCGTGTCGACCCTCAGAAGACGGAGGCTATTCGAGATTGGCTACCTCCGAAGAACGTTAAGGAAATCCGAAGTTTCCTCAGATTAGCGGGTTATTATCGGCGATTTGTAGAGGGATTTTCTAGAATCGCTCAACCCTTAACGAACCTTTTGCGGAAGGATAAGAAATACACGTGGTCCGACGCGTGTAAACGGAGTTTTGAGGAACTCAAGAGCCGGTTAATGTCAGCACCTGTACTTTCCTTGCCACAGGGGACGGAAGGATTTGTGGTCTATAGTGATGCGTCCGGACAGGGTCTCGGATGTGTGCTCATGCAGAACGGGAAAGTTATTGCCTATGCTTCACGGCAATTGAGACCTTACGATTTTAATTATCGGACCCACGACCTGGAGCTAGCAGCCGTGGTGTTCGCTTTGAAGATTTAGCGTCACCTGTCAGATATTCACCGATCATAAGAGTTTAAAGTATATATTTACTCAGAAGGAGTTAAATATGCGTCAGAGACGGTGGTTGGAATTAATCAAAGATTATGATATCGAGATCCTCTACCACCCGGGCAAGGCGAACGTTGTCGCCGACGCCTTGAGTCGTAAGTCCGTTCGAGAGCGGATGCTTGCCCGCTTAACAGCCTCGAAGGAGCTTCATAGAATTCCTTAGACCCGAGATCGAGGTCCAGCTTCAGCGAGTTCGGGGGCCAGTATGTTAGAGATTTCATCGTCACTCGAGGAGGCAATCCGAGAGAATCGTGGTTCGACCCATCATTGTGCGCATCCGAGAGGATGTGGCTCGTGGAAAGCCCTGGATTTGTGGTCCACGAGGATGGACTTTTGAGGTTTAAGAATCGGTTGTGCGTACGGCGAATGTCGAGTTGAAAAACTCGATTTTGAAAGAAGCTCATGCTACCCCTTATTCTGTTCATCCGGTCTAGCAAGATGTACAAGGACTTGAAACAAAATTACCGGTGGAGTAATATGAAGCGAGAAGTCGCAGAATTTGTTTCGAGATGCTTAACTGTCAACAAGTTAAGATTGAACATCACCACCGCGTGGTATGTCAAACCTCTTCCTATTCCCGAATGGAAGTGGGAAGACATTTCTATGGATTTCATCACGAGTTTGCCGACGAGTCGTGGCATGAATACGATCCGGTGATCGTGGACCGCTTAACTAAATCAGCTCATTTCCTTGAGATCAAGGAGACGTGGGGTCCCGAGAGACTTGCTCAACTGTTCATCAAAGAGATAGTCGACCGCACGGTACTCCTAAAAGTATCGTTTCCGATCGTGACGGACGGTTTGTGTCTCATTTTTGGAAATCGATTCATCGTGCTATGGGAACTCGGCTTAATCTCGACCGCCTTTCATCCTCAAACTGACGGCAATCAGAGAGGACTATTCAGACATTAGAGGACATGTTGAGGGCATGCGTCCTCGATTGGAAAGACGATTGGGAAGCCCAACTACCATTGATCGAGTTCACGTATAATAATAGTTGGCATGCTTCGATCAAGATGGCACCTTACGAGGCCTTGTATGGTCGTCGTTGTCGATCTCCGTTGTGTTGGGACGACTTATCAGAATCAATCGGCACCGAGCCCGATATGCTTATAGCCGCCCGTGAGAAGGTAACTTTGATCAGGAGTCGTTTGTTGACAGCTCAGAGTCGACAAAAATCATACACAGATAACCGTCGTCGACCATTAGAGTTCGAGGCTGGTGACCATGTGTTGGTCAAGGTATCCCCGAGTCGTGGTATCTTCCGTTTTGGGAAGAGGGGAAAGTTGAGTCCGAGATTCATTGGACCGTGTGAGATTTTGGATCGAGTAGGCGAGTTAGCTTATCGATTGGCTTTACCTCCGGCGTTGAGCCGAATTCATAATGTGTTTCATGTCTCCCAGCTGCGGAAGTATGTTGCCGACCCGAGCCACATACTTCAGTTCGACGAAATTGAGATTGCCGATGACCATTCATATGAGGAACGCCCTATGCGAGTTTTAGAGCGGCGAATCAAACAGTTGAGGAATAAGACGATTCCTTTGGTTAAAATTCAGTGGTCTAGACACGGAGTCGAAGAGGCTACTTGGGAAACCGAGGATAGTATGCGGGAGAGTTATCCCGAGTTGTTTGACCCTTAGTTTCGAGGACGAAACTCTTTTAAGGGGGGGTGTATGTAATACCCGGTTGTAATTCAGTAATTATCATTCAGTATTTATCATTCAGTAATTGATACTCAGTAATTTTCACTCATTATTAATCATGTCACTCAGATTCAGTCATGGTATTCATCATTCAGAGTAATTGTATCGTGTATCAATCGTCATTCATCACTAATCTGATTGGAGTTTCGTGCCGTGTTTATCATCATTGTCATTTTCGTTGCGAACTGTGCGTGAGGGGTAGCGCACGCTACGTACTCTTTTTAGCGTACGCTAATTGGGTATAGGTAGCGCACGCTACCACTCATCTTTAGCGCACGCTAAGGTTACCCTGGCTGCAGTCCAGAAGGTACTGGACTGCAGGTGAGTTATGCGTAGCGCACGCTACGAATGGTAAGTAGCGCGCGCTAGTGAGTTGTAGTGGCGCACGCTAATATGTGGTGTAGCGCGCGCTAAGGACAGATCAGGTTGAGTCCAGTGGCTACTGGACTGCACTGGATTAATTCTTAGCGCACGCTGTGTGTCATTTTTAGCGTATGCAATCGATTTTTTAGCGCACGCTAAATAATGGTTGTAGCGCACGCTATCGAGGTCAGATCAGAGGACAGGCAGTTTCTGGATTCCAGCACTGGACGTCAAATTATTCGTTAGCGCACGCTAACTATGAGTATTAACGCACGCTAATGATATGGCCGTAGCGCACGCTACAAAAAGGTATGTAGCGCGCGCTACTGTGTTCGGACAGTGGGTACTGGACTACCCAAATTACCCGTTAGCGCACGCTACGCACAAGGGCTAGCGCACGCTAACCTGGATTAGCTATATAATGGACAGTTGACCGGAGTTCGTCATTTTATCATTCTTTCTCTTTCTCTCGTCGGTTCTAGGTGATTTGGGCGATTTAGAGAGTGTTCTTCAAGGTGTAATCATCAATCATCATCTTCAAGTCTTTGAGTTGGATTAATCATCACTTCATCATCTCCTAAACATCGAATCAAAGGTATTAATCTCTTGGATCTAGAATTTCGGATTTTTGGGTTTTTCCTTCCGATTTCTTCGTGTAAGCTTGGATTATCATCGGAATATGTTAGATATGGATTATCTACCTTGGATAAATATATTCTTATGGATTTAATGGTTATTTTCGGAATTTTTTTCAAGAACCCTTGGGGTTGACTTCGGTTAATTGGGGATTTTCCGATTGATGTTGTTGTAATCATGAATTATGGATTCCTAATGGATTATTGATATCATTGAAGTGTTTTGTTAGTTCGAAATACTCATTTTGGTGTGGGTTTCGACATATTCGGGATTGGATATTTCCGAAGTTATGTGGTTGGTTATGTATTCGTTGGAATGCCCTATGAGTTTGATTATCGTTGTTTCGACCTTTGGGTTAGTCGTGTTTTGTTGCTTGATACGTGTATTGAACGATTGTTGGTAATTATTGTTATTCAAGGTTGTTCGAGCGACCGGTATCTTGGTTAGGACGTTGTTCGTGGACGGACATTCTTCATCGTTGTTGAGTAAGTTAAATCTTACTCGGTTAAAAGGATACTCATTCCTTTTCTTGTTGATTGCTCATAATCATAATTCATTCATCATAATATTAATCATTTTGAGACTTGTAATTGTCGAATAATCATTTCATTCACGAGGAACGACGGTTCCAAATCATTTCATTGGGTTATCAATCACGTCACTATTACTTTCATATCGGTGAGTCATCTTGGCCTTGTCTAATTATTATTCATTGATATTCATCATGGTCATTCTCGTTCATGTGACCTTCCGGGTTCATATTGCGTGGCCGGGTGTGGCTGTGTGGAATTTTTAGTCGGGCACACGATGGTCACGTATTGGGTTCACCGATACATCGGACCGTGCACACGGTAACGCTTACCTCCGTGAGACTAATTAGGTACAAGGATGGGTGTGTCCGGTCATTCGTCTTGTACACTTGCACAGAACATTACGGGCATACTATGATACTCCTCTTCAGCGTAATTCATAATTAAGAATATTTCATAACTTCAGTTAATTAATGATTGTGTAATTTCAACTCTTGAGGATTGTTGTTCTGTGTAACTGACCCCGTTGGGGGATTTTGTTTTCAGGTCACGGCAAGGCAAAGGCACGGGAAGAGCATGTTGACGGCGACGAGTCCCAGTGATACTAGTAGGGGGCCCCAGTCATTTCGTTTGTTTCAGTCATTTCAGTCGTTTCAGTTATTCCATCATTTGTATTTTTCCGCTGCAAATTCCGTTTGAGATGCTTATTTGTTCAGGGTGGTGTATTTTATCTCCATATAAAATATACTAGTATTCCGTTTTGTCCTGGTGTAATGTACTTAAACTCCTCATCGGAGTACTTGGTAATATAATGTGGTTCGGTACTACAATTATATTATTTAATTCATCATTTTCATTTGCCTTGTGGATCCCAGTCGGGGATTCACGGCACTGTAATATCCGCCTAGTTTGGGGTGTTACAGTCTATTTCATGGAGTCTACATCCACTACTGCTAGGTCATTGGTCGCGGGTCGGTCTCTTGTTTATCACCTGGAACCTCGTGGAAACCCAGTTCCTCCAAGTGCATAAAACTATACCTCTCAGGTAATTGAGACACCCTACTAGACCTACGAGGTGGTTGTACTTGTGTTTCAGAAGGTTCGGTTCCGTTTTATTGCACAGGTGTCTCCTCAGGAGTTTCATTGTGTTCTTCCAAAGAAATATTTCTACCTGCTCCGCCTTCCTGAATGAATTCTTCTTCCAGGAAGTGTGCATACAAAGCAACAATGATCTTTCAATCTTTGGGCATGTAGAATAGATAACCCATCGCCTTAGATAGGAATCCAATTAAACGTCTCCTCACGGACCTCTCTTCCATTTTGTCCACCTTAGTCTTCTTGACATAGGCGGGACATCCCCAAATCCTAATGTGATTAAGACTTGGTTTTCTGCCCTCCCACATCTCATGTGGAGTTTTAGGAACAGATTTGGAAGGACATCTATTCAAGATATATGCAGCAGTCAGGAGTGTATACCCCCACAGGCAAATCGGTAAGTCAGTATAGCCTAGCATGGAACGGACCATGTCCAACAAGGCCTGGTTCCTTCTTTCTGACACACCATTTAACTGAGGAGTGCCTGGAGGTGTTAGTTGTGATATTATTCTATGTTCCTTTAAGAACTTGTTAAACTCCGTACTCATATCCTCGCCACCTCGGTCCGACCGAAGTGCTTTGATATGATTTCCAGTTTGTTTTTCGACTAGGGCCTTAAATTCCTGGAATTTCTCAAAGGCCTCGGATTTATGCTTCATTAAGTATACATAACCATACCTAGTATGATCATCTGTAAACGTAATGAAATATTGATATCCGTCACGTGCTGCTTCCAAAGCACCACATACGTCAGTATGGATTAATCCCAGTTTATCAGTGGCTCTTTCAAAATTTTCTGCGAAGGGGGACTTAGTCATTTTGCCTTTAAGGTAAGATTCACAAGTAGGAAAGGGATCCGATCCCAATGGACCCATAAGTGCATTTTTTTTCCATTTTGTAAACTTTGGTCTGACCAACATGACCAAGTCTAAGATGCCATTTCAAAACTTGATTGGTTTCATCCCTACCACGCTTCATAGTCATAGTATTCATAACGACTTTGTTATTGAGGTTTAGATGATACAGTCCATTTAACAATGTAGCAGTGCCCATTAGTTTATTTCTGAAATAAATTTTGCAGGAACCATCACCAATGAAAAATGAAAAGTCTTTCTGATCCATGATCGGAATGGATACAATGTTCTTATGCCAATTGGGCAAAACAAGTACATCTTCTAAAGTCAGAACAAAATCGGATTCTAAACCCAAAAGAAGTGATCCTATGTTGATTGCCTTGACACTATGCCCTCTTCCGACAGTGACCATCACTTCCTCAGCTCCAAGCTTCCTACTTTGTTCCAGATCCTGATTCACGGTACAAATATGAGAACTAGCACCAGAATCCAGTATCCAAGAAGTAGAAAATACAGTAGCAGAACAATTTGTTTCCAAAACTAAAAGTTCTGTACCTGAAGCGCCATGAAGAATCGGACAGTCTCTTGCCCAGTGGCCCAGCTCACCGCAATTGAGATAAGCATCCTTCTTCTTGCTCTTCGGAACCATCGGGGCCTTACCCTTACTCTTAAGGTCCTTGACTTGTGGTCCCGTCCGCTTCTTGGTCTTCTTCTTCTTATTCTTAGACCTCTGAGGTCCAGAAGAAATCACAAGGGCAGACTCCTTCATCCGTGGAGTCTTCATCTGAGACTGAGCGGTCACGGGTTTGTTCATTAGCCCAGCTAAGTTATATGCAATCTCATTGCAGTTGAAGTTCATAACAAACCGTGAGAAGGAATCAGGGAGAGACTGTAGGATAAGGTTGGTTTGAAGAGAAGTATCCATCTTAAAATCAAGAGCCTCCAATCTCTCGATCATGAATATCATTTTGAGGACGTGGTCCCCAACCTTCTCATCTTCCTTCATCCTTGCACTGAACAGTTGCTTGGATATCTCATATCTAGCAGCTCGACTGTGCTCACCATAAAGCTCGGTTAAGTGAGATAGAATCTACCTAGCAGAAGTCATTTTCTCATGAGCTCTGTGAAGCTCATTAGAAATAGAAGCCATCATGTATGCACGGACTTTTACATCATCCTTAACCCACTTTTCTGGTTTTCAATCTCTTCTTGATTGGCTCTGGTCCGCACTGGAGGCGCCGGAATGTCTGTCTCCAAGACGTATCCCAGTGCCTCTATACTGAGGACTATCATCATATTGCGGAGCCAATCCACAAATTTAGGTCCGATCGAGGTGTTCTTCTCGAGTAGAATTGCGAGTAGATTCATTGTCATATCGAGAGTTATGTCTGCATTAAGTACGACAGATTAATTAGTGACTTGTTTTATTATGATTTGAGTATAGAATTAAGGGCTTTTCTATTCTTGTTACCGAGCTCCCACTATTTTCTATCGGAATAACACACTCCCATGTGAAATCCGGAAGTATCGTCGCTCTACTTCATAGTAGTGATCGAGTTCTTTATAAATCTTAATAGAGGGCAACCGAACAGGTTTCTAGTCTATTAATTTTCATAAAGTGGTGTCCAACACCAACCTATCTAATTGATGATACGATCTTCGTTTTGCCCTTGTTCACTCCCCTCAACTTATACGGTTTCTATGGTTCGTGAACAAGTTAAGTTTATACCATCGACGCAAATCAGTTTCACAATTGAATCTTATCCGGCAACCTATCAGGTTTCTAGGGATAAAATTTGCTTCACCGAAGGCATCCAATGTGCTCCCGGTAATTTATCCGTCCTTCCCGAACGACTACCCCGATAACTCGGAAGCATCTCACATCCGATTTGGATTTCAATTTCCCGAAAGCTCGATGGAGGGAAAGAAAACCTTGAAACCTTATAAACTTAATAATTTGTCGTGGGAGAATTTTCGCGATTAACGTTACACTTTGCACATTAATCCATTTAAGCGTGTTTGTGCATTCATACAATATGGAACAACCATTCACAACCTACTTGCTACCAACATGTGGTTCATGGACTGTTCCTAGAAAACAAAAACTCCGTAATCTAATTACAAGTCTTCGTCTTCTCGAAACGGATCTTCCTACGGTCTTCGTCATTACATATAAATTTTACATTGAAAATTGCATCCTAGATACAAATATTTCTAGTAAAATAAATAGGCTCAAAACGGCCTTTACAACCCAATCGAATAAACCGAACGATTCAAAACTAAGTCCACGAACCACATCTCCATTCAAAAGCATTCATCTAATAAATACTATATAAACGTAAAGCGTAGAGATAAATTGATCCAATCAACAATCCGAACCGATCCAATTGATTCACATAACCGGTAATATGAAAAACGTTCAAATAATTCGGTCACCCATAAATATTCCAATTAATCAAATTTCCCTGATAAAATAAAAAACCATAAATCATTTTAATCATATTAAATCCAATTTAACATGTGGGAGATTAATTTTCTGGAATACACAAAAAAATTGAGTCGGGGCGAAAATTGGCCTGCCAGGCCGAGTCACCTTCGGCAGTCTGCCGGCAGACGCGCCTTGTCCCGAAAGGCATGGTCGAGTCACGCTCGGCAGCCTGACGACCAAGCACGGCCCGTGTCGCCTGCCACGCTCGGGTCGTCCTGCCTGGCACGGCCCGTGTTGCTAGACACGACCGGGTCTGCCTGGCAGTGGCCTGGGGACTACCGGACACGACCCGTGTCAAACAAGACACGGCCGAGTCACCCTGGCAGCTTCCTGCCCTTTGTCCGAAAAGTCGTCCGACGACGATTCAGAGCTATATTTTCGACCGGATATCCAATATCAATATTTTTTGACTTTCATATCTTCAATATAAATCATATTTCCCAAAAATTTAAGATTTTATATCTAGACATGAACTTACGAAAATACAACTATTACGAACGAAAAACATATACCACGATTATGCCTAAAATGATTCCAAATCATTCACCATCTAATCGAGCATTCCAAATGTCAATATCGTATATACGATCGCAAGACCTACGCTCCGATACCACTTTTGGGATTCGGTGCCTAAAACGAAGGCCCAGCAGAAACGGTAAAACGAAAATTAATTCGATCTGAATCCCTATGAGGATTGATCGAACTACGTATATACGAATATTAAACAAAACACAAGAGATACAAGAAACTTACCCTTGTAGTCCGTTGATTAAATGGATTCCTTCTCTTGAGCAACTCCCCAAGCTTTAGTTGATTTCTCTACGATCCAATGTGCTCCAAGCCCTTGGATGATCCAACGCCTAAAGGACCGCGTCTCTACTTGCCACGCGGCGGAAAAATGACCGGAATGACGATCACCTTGCTATCCTCCAAGGATACGGCTAGCTAGGATGATGAAGCTTTCAATTGTGATTATTACGCTCTAAGTGTATAGATCACACACTCTCTTTGATTTCTTGATTTTTCTCCAAGAACTACCAAGAAAAAAATATGAAGAAGAAGATGGTGAAGAAGACCAAAATAATTCTCTCTCTCTCTCTCTCCTCTTGCTGGAACCGTGAATATGCAAGTCTTGGTGGAAAGTTGAGGTCTTCACACATTTATTCTTCAAATCCCCAAAACCAAATCACCAACCAAGATACCTCTTGATTTTTGTCTCCTCTTTGTCTAATGTCTTCCACCAATTAAGGTGGAGACAAAAACTAAGTTAGATGAGTTGGTGGGGGGCGGCCATCTAGAAGGGATCAGAAGAGTTCGGTTCGTTTTGGACTCCCGAGAGTCTAATCAGATAAACTCCAATTCCGTTCCGATGTATTTATATCAATTAATTAATCCAATTAATTAATCATATCAAATACAAAACAATATAATTGATTTCTCCAAGAAATAATTATATCTATGAATTAAATTAATCACCGAGTAATTTATTTAATCCATTAGGCCGTAAATTAATTTGTCCAATAAATTAATTTAGACATCCAATATCCAATAAATTAGATATCCAATATCTAATATTTATAAAGAGAGAATAAGCTCGATTCATTCCGTCGTCAATCCTATTGCGCGACTCGGTAGGTCCGTCTCAGTCAACAATGAGAGGAACCAAAGAGTAGTAGCACCACCTAGCCAGCCTGGCGGCCTACACTGTACCCCAACTGAGAACGAATGATGTGATCATTCAAGAACCATTCTGTCGTGAATACCAGTATACGTATAAACCCTTCTTTCAAATGTCTCGATCAAGTTATAGGGTCACGGTTAGTCAAACCCCATCCGTACTTGATGCTATGCATGCGTTAATGCAAATCGAGATCATCGAGCTATCGTGTATCCAATACAACTAGCTCCAATGCTTTGGTCAAAGACTTATGATCTCATCTGCCAATAACCGCGTAGGACATATAACCCGCTCACTAACGGGAGAAAGAATTCTATATTGGTATTCAGTAGGACCTGCTACTTGCCCATCAAGATGCACGTCGAGGTTGACCCCCGCCTTCCGGTTTACAGGGTTAAACTACTCTAATGAAAATCTTGACGTCACAAGCGCATCCCTACTAAATCCTAAGTCGAAGGTTCACGAATACCTATCACAACCTTTCGATTCCGTTATATACTAATCCAATTAGCATACCTATAACGTGTGCTTCCACTAACCATTAGTGTTCGACAAGCACTCTCCACGTCAAAGAACACGTCATACAAGTCTTCACATAAACTTAACGCCCAGTCAACTTAACGCCCAGTCAAGTTTCATCGACTTGCGAACGATTAAGTATTTGAGCTATAAACCTTTTCAGTGCCGACCCCTTTATCCAATAAGGAGTGGAACGTTTTGCTCTCAAATGCACGGACTAGTTTATATATATATATATATATATATATATTACATAATAACAAGTACAATGCCCTCACTCAACATCATCTGAGTGACATTCGAGGGCATACTCCTAACAATAATAACACAAGTGTAACTACACGTTACTACTTACAATAATACTACCGGTCAAGCAGGAGAGGAATAAATCATTGTAATGACTAATGATGATACAACAATCATGAAGTACATTTATTGAAGAAGAAAAAATTACTGGAAGTCCGAGTATGATGGGTAATCCATATTATTATTAGCTGAAAATTCAGTACTTTGCATCAAATTTGTTGAGGGGATCGACAGACCACACGCTCTAAAGCGATTGAGCGAGTGGTGTTCAGATACTCTAACAATACAAATGATTTTTATGGCAAAAAAAACAAGTACAAATCGTAGAGATAAAAGATCAGACGCCTTGTTAATGATAAACAGAAAAAGTATCACAGAAATAATCATATTCATAAACACTTTGTTTGAAAAATCATTGAATCGTATGGTTATATGAATTGAAACTGTGAAAGAAACGAAACAGTTTCATCTTTTGCATCGGTATGACAAATCATATCAGTAATACACAAAACGGGTAAGAAAAACCAAAACTGATCCCTATGCAGAAAAAATAACAAGAATTAATCTACTTTCACAATGTCATCCACAATGTGGATGACAATTTACTCACATGTTGGTGGGCCATAAAATTCAAAAATTTATGACCCCGCCACCCACACGCGAACAGATTGTCATCCACATCACAATCACATCGCGAAAGAAGACGTCAAATAACAAAAACAAAAAAGGATCAAGGTTGAATCAAACGCCATGGCCTCGACAAAAAACAAAAAGAGCAGATCTCATTTTCGACAAATTGAGAAATTGAGATCCACCAATTGACATTCCATTAGGAAAAAAAAAGATATTTGTTCTTTAAAAAAAAATAGAATAATAGCGTATAAAGGATAAGAAATGAACTACAAAGATAAAAAAAAAAAAAAAAAAAAAAAGATTTTTGGGAGTCGAATCGCTCTACCAGTTCACGATAGAAAGTTTGGATAACGTGCGCTACTTCACCACCGATGAGACCACGGGGAAGGCCGAGGAAGGCGGGAGCTGGAAGGACAACACCTAAGACAAGATCGGAGCTATTTGCAAAGGATATGAGTGGAAATGCTGAGATTGGCGTGAAGCAAGGAGAAGATACAGTGGAATCTAGCTCAGGTAACTACTCAGAAAATGATGAACGAGATATAATGGAGATTCAAATGTGTTTGGAGGAAGATCAAGCACAGATCCTGAAAGAGGTACCGGAGCCAGATTTAGAGCAGGATCTAGCGACAGTGATCCAAAAGGTATGAAGCTTGATTTCATACCTCCTACACTGAAAAATGGAGAACCTATTGCGTGTTCGGAAAAGAAGGATGTGGTAGAAGAGACTAGGAAGTGGAGATATGCTATTATCTTGTATGTTGGTGGATAAAATCCCATAATCTCTTTTCTTAGAATATTTTTGAAGAAACAATGTGAAGTGCTTGACTGTGAAATTTATTATCACAATGAGGGGTATTTTGTGGTGAGATTTAAGACGATTTCAGAAAGAAATGCAGTGTTGAATGCAGGACCATATACGATTTCTAATAGGCCAGCAATTTTGAAACCATCGGAGGTTGATTTCGGCTTTGCTAAAGAGGTTTTGAAGATTGTTCCTCTATGGGTTCAACTTCCGAATCTCCCACTTCACTGTTGGGGAGCGAACTCTCTAAGTAGAATATGGAGTACCTTGGGAAAACCTGTGTGCACAGATGATTCTACTAGCTCAGAGAGTCGCATATCTTATGCTAGAATGATGATCGAGATTGATATCACACATCCTATCAAATATAGTATACAGATTGAGGATGATGAAGGCAATAGAGTGGAACAAAAGGTATTATATGATTGGGTACCACCGTTTTGTAAAACATGTCAAATTGCTGGACATGATTGTGCTAGAAAGGCAAAAACTCAGAAGCAGGTTATCCCTCAAACTACAAAATGGACTCCCAAAGTAGTTGCTGAGACAAAGAAGAATGATCCTCCACCAAATAACACAGATTCAAAGTCTGAGGAATGGCAGATTCCTAGCAAAACGGCATCACCAGTTACTATAGTGGAAGGCAACACTATACAAATTGGAAATGCGTATGTGATTCTTGGCAACACTATCACCAGTTACTAGAGTCTGAGGACTGTAATAAGCCCTTCAAACAGAAGGAGATTTGGCTCTTTCTGCAGGAAAATAGTATAGATTTAATGTTTTTTCTGTAAACAAGAGTAGGAAGGAAAGTTCAAGAAGGTGACTGCAGCTATTCAAAAACATTAGGAGTTTTGTCATAATTATGCAAGAGCTCTTAATGGCAGGATTTGGATAGGTTGGAATCCTAAAAAAATAAATGTTCAAGTGATGGGAGTTTATGCACAGGGCATCCATAGTGAGATCAGAGACTTGAGCTCAGGGAAATCTTTTGATTTTGTAGCTATATATGCATTTAATACAAATGCTCAGAGAAAGGATCTGTGGAAGGAAATAGCTGAAATTTGTGACAGAAGCTCCAATCCTATTTTAATAGGAGGTGATTTTAATACTGTTCTGCAGATCACTGACAGATTTCAGGGTAATCCTGTCACTCAAGCTGATATTCAGGATTTTGAGGAATGTATTGCTGAGAATAATCTTCATCCTTTGAGGATGTTGGGAAGTGCATATACATGGACTAATAATCAGGGAGGTGAAGATAGGATATGCTCTCTTATTGATAGATTCTTGGCTAGTGATGACTGGCTTCACCTATTTATTGCTCCTGTGATTGAAGTCATGGATAAGAATATCTCAGATTATTGTCCCATTATGATGCAGTTGGATGATAATCATAGAAGAGGATCTGATCTGTTTAGATTCATGAATGCCATGGCACAAAATGCTGAGTTTAAGGACATTATTAAGAGAAACTGGAAGCATGGTTCAACTGGCAATCTGCTTATGAATGTTTGGCAAAACCTGAAAGTGCTGAAAGGACCTTTCAAAAGCCTCAATACACTGCATTATAGAAACATTCCTGAGAGACTAGAAGCCTATAGAGATGAGTTAAGGGATACTCAGAAGAAGCTTAATTTGAAAGTTGATGATGTTCAGCTTATTGACAAAGAGAAGAAACTGTTGTCAGACATTAAACATTGGAGTGGAATTGAGGAGAGCATTTGGCACCAAAAGGCTAGAATCGATTGGGTAAAATTGGGAGATGGAAACACAAAGTTTTTTCACTCATATGCAGCTAGGCTGGGAGCTAAAGCTATTAAAGGATAATACACAGATACAAGAGAGAGATGTAATACTCAACAGCAAACCATGGAGGAAATTAGAAAGTTTTATCTGAATCTAATGGGAAGTGCTGCAGAGTATTTGCATATGATTGATAAGAATATAGTGCATAGAGGTCCTGTGCTTCAAAATCCTTCCGACCTGTGTTCTGGGGTGACAAATCAGGAAATAAAAGCAGCTTTGTTTAGCATGAATTCATACAAAGCACCAGGTATAGTTGGATTCAATGTGTATTTCTTTAAGAATGCTTGTTTTCATATTGGAGATGACATTTGTGCAGCTGTGAAGCAATTCTTTAGAGATGGTAGGATACCTAGAGCAGTGAATACTACATTGCTTACTCTATTACCTAAAACTGAACTGGCTAGGTGACACGTCTTTTGTGTAACTATCGCAAGTGTACGATATCGTATCAAGTAGTAAGTGGACTTTTTGAGTCCGGTTTATCGATCCCACAAGGAACTTAAGTTATATATTGAATTATACACTTTATCTATTCGTTACAGAGATTTAGATGAGTGAAACACACAATTTAAGAGTTTGGTTTGACAATTGCAAGGAAAATGCAATAATAGTTCTAAAATTTAAGTAAATGAAAGATTGCACTAATAATAGAATAATAAAAGGTAAAATGAAATAGTTGGGATTACAATCTTAGTTCATCATTAGTTATAGAATATGTATAGGAGATCATAAGATGTATTTACTTATTATGTTGTGTAGATTCGGTTTCCCTTAAAAAGACGGTTCCTCTTTCGAATGTCAAAACGCCCCTTATATATTGAATCAATCCACTATATTTCTATGTTGATTGGTTTCAATACATAGCATTAGGTTTTATGAAAATAACTCAAACAATCATCTAAGGTCTAGAGGTATATTTCTATCCCCTAGAACAATTTAGAGTGAAGATCATTTGATCTAATCAATATATTTTCTTTCGAAACATATGAAGACCATAAATATCATCATTTATTGTCCAAATAAATAAAGATTGGTAAAACAATGAAAATCACACACAATAATAAGTAATCCATAATAGATCTTTATACAAAATTAAATAACATGACATACCTTGTTTATAATCCCAACTAAGGATAACTTAGGCCCTGTTCTTTTGGACTTATTTTCGATTTTGATTCGATTCGATTGATTGATTCGAGTCCATTCAGTTGATTCGATTGATTCGATCTGATTGATTCGATTCGAGTCCATTCGATTGATTGATTCGAGTCCATTCGATTCGATTCGATTCGATTCTTCTTCTTATTATTATTATTAATCTTAATTATTATTGTTATTATTACTAATAATATTACTATTATTATTGTTGTTTTTGATGATGATTATTATTATTTACAATTATTATTATTATTATTTACTCTTAATATATATTCGATTCGATTAATTCGATTCAGTCCATTCGGGCCTTCGATTGGTCGATTTAGATCCATTCGATTCGATTCGGCCATTCAATTTAGTTCAATTCAATTCAATTGATTCGATTGATTGATTCATTCACCCAAAAGAATGCAGTCTTAGCCCATGAAGGGTTTATCCAACATATTACAAGCTTGGGTGATCATTATTAGTTGAAAAAGGAAAGAATTGATACTAACTCCCTTAGTAGATAACTCCCTCAACAACATAAGCTAAACCACTATCACAAACACTCTCAAGAACACAAGTGTGTTCTTCACACAAAGAAAAATATTACAAAGTGGGAAAAATATAAGATGATGGATCATAAATGATGGATATAAGGGGTCTATTTATAAAGTCATCTAATAGCTCTAAAACTCCAGCATTATTACATTAGATCGGATCAAGGCCAGCCATCCCCTCAATAATAGACCAAAAGTAAAAAAATTTAAAAATGATCATACATCTGGCAAGAGTCACGGCCGCAACTTTCAGATGTTACGGCCGTAACTTTATTTGTACGCTCGTATGGACTTTCAGACTTCATTTTCAGCCAAGAATTTCTTAGACTTTTGCGTTTTCGCCCCAAATCTTCTTCGGATGATAACTTTTGATATATAACTCTAATTTTGAATCCGGAAAGACTGTCGAACTCGTCTCGTAAATCTCTACAACATGAATACATAAAAACTCAATAAAGAAAATATTTTATAAACATGTTATTTCTTGAGTAAATCAGTAATTCAATCCGATTAAGGCTAAATTTACATTTTCATCCTATAAAAATAAAATTATTAAAAACTAATTAATTTAAAACAAAAATGAGTAGACTAACTCATAATTGTGGGTGAAATATATCAATACCAAGCACGGATAAGTGTATAAAACTGACACTTATCACACCCCCAAACTTGAATTCTTGCTAGTCCCGAGCAAGACTCTTTATTAATCACACTCAAAAAATAAAAATAGCACATAAGTTAATAAACCACACACAAATAAAGAAAAATACTTATATATATAAAGAGAAAAAGAGATTAAAATGCCATTTACACAACAACCAGCTTTATACAATAGATAGAAATGTATCAAGATTGAAAATAACACAGTTTTATTTTTGTAATTCCAAAATGCAAGGTTTCCCCCAAAAGGTTGATTATTTCTTTCGGACTCGTGACACACACGACTCCCATTATTGGTTGCTCTCGATCACTCGTTTATTTTTCGACTCAAAATGAAAAAGAATTTCATCGGCGTCATCAAATATTGTGATTGTTCACGAAATTGAGTGTATTGAAATTCAGCCACCAATTAATTCAAATCTGCTCATAATCTACATTCCTTTTAGTGATAGCTTTCACACCGTTATTTGCTAACGTGTAGCTCTTTTTACCAACACATTTTCCATTTTTTTTAGGTGATAACTTTCACACCGTTATTTGCTAACGTGTGGCTCTTTTCACCAACACATTTTCCATTTCGTGTGAGACGGCAGCTACACACCAACAATGGGTTAGTTCTTTATTTTTCGTTGTTATTTTTTTTCACAATAGTTAGGACCCCCAAAAGTAGGCAGCTGTTGCTGCTCAACACCTCTTTTTTTTTTTCCAACTAGCCTCCTTTCACCAATGACTTTTTTTTAGGGAATAAGATTTTTGCAGAAAAATCGTTTATTAGCTAAGCATGAAAAATAAAAAACTCCTCAAATTAAGTAAATTTCAGTTTTATTTTTCATCAACCGACTGATTCTTCTTTTTTCAAGGTAACGAATGACTCGATTTTATATGATAACTACATGGCTTGGAAAGAGAGATTAAGGCTCAAAAATTTTGGAATATACAATTTTTAACCGGTTAAAATGATTTTAGAAGCTTGTATATAGCTAATTTTATTGGTGTTATGGCCAGATCTAGAAATCTCACAAATCAAAATAAACAAAATATATATATATATATATATATATATATACACACTAAAAAAAATCAAAGCCAAATAACAAAAATAATCAAAATATACCACAATAATCAAAGCTAAATACACCAAAATACCAAACACATCAAAATAATCAAAACACACCACCTCCAAACTTGAAAAACAAACTGTCCTCAGTTTAAAAAAAAATAATAACAAAAAGCAAGGGAGAAAAGCAGAATACTCCCTGTTATGAAAGTTGATGCTTGAGCTAACGCCTTTTTCGATCTGCAAGAAAAAAAATATACGAGGCAAACAACAGAAGAGAAAAAAAAATACCCGAAAGTATAACACATTTTTTAAGATGCGCTTCAGGAAAGTCCGAAGAGTCACCTTACGCTGTCATCAATGCTTTTATTAAAACAAATAATAAAAATTACAGCAATAAAAATAACAATACATAAATCGCGAATAGATGTGCATCAAGAGATCAAAAGAAACTCCTTAAGCTGCCATCATTTAACATGATTTTTACACACGACAGAAAGTAAAAATAACAATAGGTCCGATATGGGTTATCAAAGGGAGAGAAATGAATCCACTTTTCGTTTTCTCACGGTAAAATCTTCCATCCAGGCAATATTAGCTAGAGCTGGATCTGGTTGAGGAACAAATTCAATGAGTTTATTGATTAGTTCTTCTGGTGTTTTTGCAACGACTATGATTCGTTTAGCACGCTCGGAAATAAAACCTTTATCAGCAGAGTAGTCGATGAAAGATAGTAAACCATCAAAGAAACCATTGACATTAAGCAGACCTATTTGTTTTTTATGAATATTTAGCTGGGCTATGGTAACCACATGAAAAAGTTCCTCAAGAGTGCCAAAACCACTGGGAAGGGTGATAAAGGCGTCAGAATTATTCATCATGTGAGTTATGCGATCTTGCATATTTACAGCTCTAAACTCATCCTCAATAGTTGCCCCGATGATTTTACTTTCAGCCAGAGGTTTTGGAATTATTCCCAACACTTTTACTCCTTCCATATAGGCATAAGCAGCAGCGCGTCCCATTAATCCTAGACTTCCTCCTCCGTAAACTACATGAATGCATTTTTTTCCTAAGATACGACCCAAGTTGTGGGCTGCTTCAGTAAAGCATGCCTCTGTTCCATAACTAGCTCCACCAAAAATGCAGACTGAGTTAAATCTTTTTGTGGAAGATGATGATTCTATTTTTGAAAAGAAACTTATTTGAGAGAAAAAAAAGGAAAAGTACAAGTTTGAGGGATGAATAAAAGAAACAAGCACAATGTTTATTTATAGAAAAAAATAAGGTAAAAATATTTAACAAATTTGTGATTGCGTTAATTGTGCTTCAACAACTCAATAGAATAATGAATGCATTTATTGCGTATCACTTTTTTATTCAGAAACCTCACCATCCGACAAAAATAAAAGATATTCACGCGTATGTACAGTAGTTGTGATTGTGGCTCACATCTTCCTCTGATTTTACGTTCATAAACGGCTTAAACGCCTTCTATGAGTCCGGGAGAACCTTCCCATCCAATTTTCTTACAAACTGGCAAACAGGGCCTTTTAACGTCCGATTCCCAAGACGTTCATATTCTGGTTTGAATTTATTCCAGAAACATCGAATTCCATAATGTACGAGTTCACTAGGATGCGTGTCAAGAGAAATTTCGATATTATCTAAATTCTCTTTATTCGGACCATCCTTAATAAACTGAATTTTATCTTCTCTGTTTGTAGATGGAATTCCTAATGATCGACATTTTGAATTACAGTTCCATCTAGCACATTTATAGCAAATGGCTATTATCTGAGCTCGTCGTTTCTTGGCATATGAACTTTTTCCAAGCCGTGGTCAAAATCTAGTAGGTATTTCAGTGAATTCACGTGCTATTCTCACTTTGGCTTCAATAATGAAACTAATGTCAAAAGGTATGCTTTTATTCATAAGCAACCTCATCCTTTCAAGTCTTGTCTTGTAAATTTTTAAAATGACTTTTTTGTTAAGAAAAGGAAATCTCTTTCCAATACGATTCAAAGTTTCTTCCATGATAAAATAAAATAAAATAAAAATAAAAGGAGAAAATATCTACAAATACCAGTTGTTGTGGGAAACCGAAAAATCCAACTTTAATAGTCACGGAGTACCGCTATTCGCCACTTGACCGGACAAATACAATTGAGTACTAAGTTACAACGTCGAGAAATTGTATCTATAAAAATAGTTTACAATGTAAGATTTCCAAAATAATATTAATACTTCCCCGGCAACGGCGCCAAAAACTTGACACGTCTTTTGTGTAACTATCGCAAGTGCACGATATCGTATCAAGTAGTAAGTGGACTTTTTGAGTCCGGTTTATCGATCCCACGAGGAACTTAAGTTATATATTAAATTATACACTTTATCTATTCGTTATAGCGATTTAGATGAGTGAAACACGCAATTTAAGAGTTTGGTTTGAAAATTGCAAGAAAAATGCAATAATAGTTCTAAAATTTAATTAAATGAAAGATTGCACTAATAATAGAGTAATAAAAGGTAAAATGAAATAGCTGGGATTACAAACTTAGTTCATCATTAGTTATAGAAGATGTATAGGAGATTATAAGATGTATTTACTTATTATGTTGTGTAGATTCGATTTTCCTTAAAAAGACGGTTCCTCTTTCGAATGTCAAAACGCCCCTTAAATATTGAATCAATCCACTATATTTCTATGTTGATTGACTTCAATACATAGCATTAGGTTTTATGAAAATAACTCAAAGAATCATCTAAGGTCTAGAGGTATATTTCTATCCCCTAGAACAACTTAGAGTGAAGATCATTTGATCTAATCAACATATTTTCTTTCGAAACATATGAAGACCATATATATCATAATTTATTGGCCAAATAAATAAAGATTGATAAAACAATGAAATCACACACAATAATAAGGAATCCATAATAGATCTTTATACAAAATTGAATAACATGACAAACCTTGTTTATAATCCCAAGTAAGGATAACTTAGCCCATGAAGGGTTTATCCAACATATTACAAGCTTGAGTGGTCATTATTAGTTGAAAAAGGGAAAGAATTGATACTAACTCTCGTAGTAGATAAAGGAGAAAGAAGCAATAAACTCCCTCAACAACATAAGCTAAACCACTATCACATACACTCTCAAGAACACAAGTGTGTTCTTCAGACAAAGACAAATATTACAAAGTGGGAATAATATAAGATGATGGATCATAAATGATGGATCTAAGGGGCCTATATATACACCTAAAGTCATCTAATAGCTCCAAAACTCCAGCATTATTACATTAGATCAGATCAAGGCCAGTCATCCCCTCAATAATAGACCAAAAGTATAAAAGATTTAAAAATGATTATACATCTGGCAAGAGTTACGGCCGTAACTTTCAGATATTACGGCCGTAACATAGAGGACTTACGGCCATAAGCTTTGGATGTTACTGTTAGGAGTATGCCCTCGAATGCCACTCAGAGGATGTTGAGTGAGGGCATTGTACTTGTAATTATGTAAATCATTTATATAAAGTAATGAATGTTTCTTTATTTACTGGTAGTTACTGGCATTCCTAATTCGTAAATATACATATAGAAACTAGTCCGTGTATTTGAGAGCAAAACATTTCACTCCTTATTGGATAAGGGGGTAGGCACTAGAAAGGTTGATAGCTCAAATACTTAATCGTTCGCAAGTCGATGAAACTTGACTGGGCGTTAAGTTTATGTGAAGACTTGTATGACGTGTTCTTTGACATAGAGAGTGTCTGTCGAACGCTAATGGTTAGTGTAAGCACACGTTGTAGGTATGGTAATTGGATTAGTGTACTCGAACCGACTAACCATCGATTTGTCACACGGATTTCACTCCCGGACAGTCAATGACGGAATCGAAAGGTTGTGATAGGTATTCGTGAACCTTCGACTTGATAATTTAGTAGGGATGTGCTTGTGATGTCAAGATTTCATTAGAGTAGTTCGAACCTGTAAACTGGAAGGTGGGGGTCAACTTCGACGTGCATCTTGACGGGCAAGTAGCAGGTCTTACTGAATACCAAGATAGAATTTTTTCTCCCGTTAGTGAGCGGGTTATATGTCCTATGCGGTTATTGACACATAAGATCAAAAGTCGTTGGCCAAAGCATTGGACCTAGTTATATTAGATACACAAGAGCTCGATGATCCCGATTTGCATTAACGCATGCATAGCGTCAAGTACAGATAGGGTTTGACTGACCGTGACCTTTTAACTTGATCGGGACATTTGAAAGAAGGGTTTATACGTATATTGGTATTCACGACATAATGGTTCTTAAATGATCCCATCATTCGTTCTCAGTTGGGGTACAATGTAGGCCGCCAGGCTGGCTAGGTGGTGCTACTACTCTTTGGTTCCTCCCATTGCTGACTGAGATCGACCTAACGAGTCGCGTAATAGGATTGACGACGGAATGAATCAAGCTTATTCTCTCATTATAAATATTAGATATTGGATATCTAATTTATTGGGACATTGGATGTCTAAATTGATTTATTGGATAAATTAATTTACGGCCTAATGAATTAAATAAATCACTGGGTGATTAATTTAATTCATGAATATAATTATTTCTTGGTGAAATTAATTATGTTATTATGTATTTGATATGATTAATTAATTGGATTAATTAATTGATATAAATACATCAGAATGGAAACGGGGTTTATCTATTTGGACACACGGGAGTCCGAAACGAGCCGGACTCGTTCCATTCCTTCTAGATGGGCCGCCCATTTCCTCCCCTTTTCCTTAGTCCTTGTCTCCACCTTAATTGGTGGAAGACATAAGGCATCTAGGGGACAAGATATGTGGAATATCTTGAGGGTAGGTGATTTTGGTTGAAGAATATATTGTGAAGACTACTCCTCACTCACATCTATCCATTCAATCCGTGAGTTAAGAGAAGAAGAGAGAAAATAATTCGTGTCAAGTCTTCTTCATCTTCTTCACCTTGTCCTTGAGTTCTCTTGGAGAAAATTCAAGATTAATAGAGAGATCAAAGATAAAACACTTAGAGTGTTGTAATTTTGATTTGAAAGCTTCATCACTTGGATCTAGCCGTAACCTTGGAGGTTAATCGGGTGATCGTCATCCCGTTCATTTCTCTGGCGCGTGGCAAGTAGAGGCGTTTTATTTTCGACGTTGGATCATCCAAGGGCTTTGAGCACAATCGGTCGTAGGGATATACAATTAAAGCTTGGGAAATAGCTCAAGAGAAGGAATCCATTTAATCAACGGACTACAAGGGTGAGTTTCTTACATCTCTTGTATTTTCGTTTATATATTCGTATATACATAGATCGATCGATCCTCGTAGGGATTCAGATCGAATTAATGTTCGTTTTACCACTTCCGTTGGGCCTTCAATTTAGGCACCGAATCCCAACAGTGGGATTTGGTGCCTAAAACGAAGGCCCAGCGGAAGCGGTAAAATGAAAATTCATTCGATCCAAATCCCTACGAGGATCGATTGAGCTACGCATATACGAATATAAAATAAACAAAGGAAGATTTGAAATCATACCCTCGTAGTCCGTTGATTATATGGTGTTCTTCTCTTGAGCTATTCCCCAAGCTACGCTCCAAAGTGCTCCAAGCCCTTGGATGATCCAACGCCGAAAATACCGCGTCTCTACTTGTCACGCGCCGGAGAAACGAACGGAACAACGATCACCTAATTAACCTCCAAGGTTACGGCTAGAATCGAATGATGAAACTATCAAATATGAATTTTACACTCTAAGTGTATAACTCACAATCTCTCAATCTTTTCTCACAATTTATCTCTAAGAAAATTATGTAAGAAAAAGAATGAAGAAAAATGGTGAAGAATAAGTTGGAGAGAAAATTTCTCTCTCTCTCTCTTGCCGTGAGAAGACTTCACATGACAAGTGATAATTTTCTACTTATTATTCTTTAACTCCACCTAATAAAGACACCCTTCACAATATAATAAGAGATTCCAAATCTCTTAAGTCTTTGGTTTCCATTAAAAAAATAGAGACAAAGACTAAGGGGTAGGTGGGTGGATATGGGGCGGCCATAAAGAGGAAATCGGACGAGTTCGTTTTATTTTGGACTCCCGTGAGTCCAAACAGATAAACTCCAATTTCGTTCTGATGTATTTATATCAATTAATTAATCCAATTAATTAATCATATCAAATACAAAATAATATAATTAATTTCTCCAAGAAATAATTATATCTATGATTTAAATTAATCACCCAGTAATTTATTTAATTCATTAGGCCGTTAATTTATCCAATAAATCAATTTAGACATCCAATGTCCCAATTAATTAGATATCCAATATCTAATATTTATAATGAGAGAATTAGCTTGATTCATTCCGTCGTCAATCCCATTGCGCGACTCGGTAGGTCCGTCTCAATCAGCAATGAGAGGAACCAAAGAGTAGTAGCACCACCTAGCCAGCCTGGCGGCCTACACTGTACCCCAACTGAGAACGAATGATGGGATCATTCAAGAACCATTCTGTCGTGAATACCAGTATACGTATAAACCCTTCTTTCAAATGTCCCGATCAAGTTATAGGGTCACTACGACCAAACCCTATCTGTACTTGACGCTATGCATGCATTAATGCAAATCGATATCATCGAGATCTCGTGTATCTAATACAGCTAGCTCCAATGCTTTGGCCAAAGACTTATGATCTCATCTGCCAATAACCGCATATGACATATAACCCGCTCACTAACGGGAGAAAGAATTCTATCTTGGTATTCAGTAGGACCTGCTACTTGTCCGTCAAGATGCACGTCGAGGTTGACCCCCACCTTCCGGTTTACAGGGTCGAACTACTCTAATGAAAATCTTGACGTCACAAGCACATCCCTACTAAATCCTCAAGTCGAAGGTTCACGAGTACCTATCACAACCTTTCGATTTCGTCATTGACTGTCCCGGAGTGAAATTCGTGTGACGAATCGAGGGTGAGTCGGTCCGAGTATACTAATCCAATCAGCATACCTACGACGTGTGCTCCCACTAACCATTAGCGTTCGATAGACACTCTTCATGTCAAATAACACGTCATACAAGTCTTCACATAAACTTAAAGCCCAGTCAAGTTTCATCGACTTGCGAACGATTAAGTATTTGAGCTATAAACTTTTCCAGTGCCGACCCCCTTATCCAATAAGGAGTGGAACATTTTGCTCTCAAATACACTGACTAGTTTCTATATATATTTACGAGTTACGAATGCCAGTAACTACCAGTAAATAAAGAAACATCAATTGCCTTATGATAATGAATTACATAATTACAAGTACAATGCCCTCACTCAACATCCTCTGAGTGCCATTCGAGGGCATACTCCCAACAATCTCCCACTTGCACTCAATGCCACACACTATAGTATCTAATACCCATGTTCTCCAGATTACGCTCCAAGCTAATCTGAGAATGTGGCTTGGTCAGTAGATCAGCGACGTAGTCGGCTGACTCTACTCTATGCAGCACAATCTATCTCTTTGCGAACAAATTCTCTAACGAGATGATACTCTCTCAATATGTCTGGTACTATTGTGAAACCTCATCTCCAAGGCATGTGCTACCGCTCTGGCAGCGCAGCACAAGGTATCACGTGAAGTTTATCCAGTAACTTCTAAATCCTTCCTTTGGAAGCCTCCGAGGCCGCTTTATACTCAGCCTATTAGGTGGAACCAGCAGTCGCGCTATACTTGGCACTATCCAAGATACTGCTCTTCCATTAAGAGTAAATGTCGCCAGAAGTAGATATAGAATTATCTTTCTGTCCTTGGTAGTCCAATACAGTGAACCCCATTACATTCATTTCTCCACCGTCGTATTAATAACCAGGTCTATAGTCCTTCTAAAGTACCTGAGAACGTTCTTTTACGGCAATCTAATGTTCCGTAACTGGGTTAGCCCGAAACCTACTTACCACGCTCCCAGCATGCGCAATGTCAGGTCTCGTACATAATAAAGTATATATAAGGCTACCCAAATTCTGAAGCATATGGTATATTACTCATTTCCTTTCATTGTTCCTCACTTTTAGGACATGTCTTCGAGGAGAGTTTTATTCCATGTCGCATCGGAAGGAACCCTCTTTAAGATCTTATCTATATAGAGGGCTTGGGAAAAAACTTATCATTCTCTTCGATCTATCCCAATAGAGTCGAATCCCAAGAATATAGGTTTCTTCTCCCAAGTCTTTCATGGAGAAATTACTCGAAAGCCAAGCTTTCACAGAACTGAGCATTCCCACATCATTTCCTATTAGTAGAATGTCATCTCCATATAGTACTAAGAATGTGATATAGCTCCCACTAACCCTCTTGTATACACAAGGTTCCTCTTCATTTTGCACGAAGTCAAACTCTTTGACTGCCTCGTCAAAACGAAGGTCCCAACTACATGAAGACTGCTACAGTCTATTTCATGGAGTCTACATCCATCATTGCTAGGTCATTGGTCGCGGGTCGGTCTCTTGTTTATCACCTAGAACCTTGTGGAAACCCAGTTCCTCCAAGTGCATAAAAATATACCTCTCAGGTAATTGAGACACCCTACTAGACCTACGAGGTGGTTGTACTTGTGTTTCAGAAGGTCCGGTTCCAATTTCTTGCATAGGTGTCTTCTGAGGAGTTTCATTGTATTCTTCCAAAGAAATATTTCTACTTGCTCCGCCTTCCTGAATGAACTCTTCTTCCAGGAAGTGTGCATGCAAGGCAACAATGATCTTTCGATCTTTGGGAATGTAGAATAGATAACCCATCGCCTCAGATATGAATCCAATGAAACGTCTCCTCACGGACCTCGCTTCCATTTTGTCCACCTTAGTCTTCTTGACATAGACGGGACATCCCCAAATCCTAATGTGATTAAGACTTGGTTTCCTGCCCTCCCACATCTCATGTGGAGTTTTAGGAACGGATTTGGAAGGACATCTGTTCAAGATGTAAGCGACAATCAGGAGTGCATACCCCCACAGGTAAATCGATAAGTCAGTATAGCCCAGCATGGAACGGACCAAGTTCAACAAAGTCCGGTTCCTTCTTTCTGACACACCATTTAACTGAGGAGTACCTGGAGGTGTTAGTTGTGAAACTATTCCATGTTCCTTAAGGAACTCGTCAAACTCCGTACTCATATATACGCCACCTCGGTCCGACCGAAGTGCTTTGATATGATTACCAGTTTGTTTCTCGACTAGGGCCTTAAATTCCTGGAATTTCTCAAAGGCCTCGGATTTATGTTTCATTAAATATACATAACCATACCTAGTATGATCATCTGTAAACGTAATGAAATATTGATATCCGTCACGTGCTGCTTCCAAAGCACCACATACGTCGGTATGGATTAATCCCAATTTATCAGCGGCTCTTTCAAAAGTCTATGTGAAGGGGGACTTAGTCATTTTGCCTTTAAGACAAGATTCACAAATAGGAAAGGGATCCGATCCCAATGGACCCATAAGTCCATCTTTTTTCATCTTGTAAACCTTGGTCTGACCAACATGACCAAGTCTAAGATGCCATTTCAAAACTTGATTGGTTTCATCCCTACCACGTTTTCTAGTTATAGTATTCACAACTACTTTGTTGCTGAGATTTAGATGATACAATCCATTTAACAATGTAGCAGTACCCACTAGTTTATTTCTGAAATAAATTTTGCAGGAACCATCATCAATGAAAAATGAAAAGCAACCAATGAAAAATGAAAAGCCTTTTCGGTCCATGACCGGAATGGATACAATGTGCCCATTGGGCAAAACAAGTATATCTTCTAAAGTCAAAACAAAGCCGAATTCTAAACCCAAAAGAAGTGATCCTATGTCGGTTGCCTCGACACTATGCCCGCTTCCGACTGTGATCATAATTTCTCTAGCTCCAAGCTTCCTACTTTGTTCCAGATCCTGATTCACGGTACAAATATGAAAACTAGCACCAGAATCCAGTATCCAGGAAGTAGAAAATACAGTAGCACAACAATTTTGTTTCCAAAACTAAAAGTTCTGTACCTGAAGTGCCATGAAGAATCAGACAGTCTCTAGCCCAGTGGCCTAGCTCACCGCACTTGAGACAAGCATCCTTCTTCTTCTTGTTCTTCGGAACCATCGGGGCCTTACCCTTTCCCTTGAAGTCCTTGACATGTGGTCCAGTATGCTTCTTGGTCTTTTTCTTCTTGGTCTTAGACCTCCGAGGTCCAGAAGAAATCACAAGAGCAGACTCCTTCATCCACGGAGTCTTAATTTGAGACTGAGCGGTCATAAGTTTTTCATTAGCTCGGCTAAATTACATGCAATCTCATTGCAATTGAAGTTCATAACAAAACTGTGAGAAGGAATCAGGGAGAGACTGTAGGATTAGGTCGGTTTAGAGAGAAGTATCCATTTTAACATCAAGAGCCTCCAATCTCTCGATCATGGATATCATCTTGAGGACGTGTTCCCCAACCTTCTCACCTTCCTTCGTCCTTGCACCGAACAGTTGCTTGGATATCTCATATCTAGCAGTTCTGCTGTGCTCACCATAAAGTTCGGTTAAGTGAGATAGAATCTGCCTAGCAGAAGTCATTTTCTCATGAGCTCTTTGAAGCTCATTAGACATAGAAGCCATCATGTATGCACAGACTTTTACGTCATCCTTTACCCACTTTTTGTGGTTTTCGATCTCTTCCTGATTGGCTCTGGTCCGCACAGGAGGCGCCGGAATGTTCGTCTCCAAGACGTATCCCAGTGCCTCTATATTGAGGACAATCATCAGATTGCGGAGCCAGTCCACAAAGTTAGGTCCAATCAGGGTGTTCTTCTCGAGTAGAATTGCGAGTGGATTCATTGTCATATTGAGAGTTATGTCTGCATTAAGTATAACAGATTAATTAGTGACTTGTTATATTATGATCTGAGTATAGAATTAAGGTCTTTTCTATTCTTATTACCCATCTCCCACTATTTTTATCGGAATAACACACTCCCATGTGAAATCCGGAAGTATCGTCGCTCTACTTCATAGTGGTGATCGAGTTCTTTATAAATCTTAATAGAGGGCAACCGAACAGGTTTCTAGTCTATTAATTTTCATATAGTGGTGTCCAACACCAACCCATCTAATGGATGATTCGATCTTCTTTTTCCCCTTGTTCACTCCCTCAACCTATACGGTTTCTATGGTTCGTGAACAAGTTAAGTTTATACCATCGATGCAAATCAGTTTCACAATTGAATCTTATCCGGCAACCTATCAGGTTTCTAGGGATAAAATTTGCTCCAACGGAAGGCATCCATTGCGCTCCGGTAATATATCCGTCCTCCTCGAACGACTACCCCGATAAGTCGGAAGCATAGCACATCCGGTTTGGATTTCAATTTCTCGAAAACTCGATGGAGGGAAGGAAAACCTTGAAACCTTTCAAACTTAATAATTTATTGTGGGAGAATTATCGCGATTAATGTTACACTTTGAACATTAATTTATTTAAGCGCGTTTGTGGCATTCATACAATATGAAAGAACCATTCACAACCTAGTTGCTACCAACATGTGGTTCATGGACTGTTCCTAGAAAACAAAAACTTCGTAATCTAATTACAAGTTTTCGTCTTGAATCTTCGTCTTCTCGAAACGGATCTTCCTCCGGTCTTCGTCATTACATATAAATTTTACATTGAAAATTGCATCCTAGATACAAATATTTCTCGTAAAATAAATAGGCTCAAAACGGCCTTTACAACCCAATCGAATAAAACGACCGATTCAAAACTAAGTCCACGAACCACATCCCCATTCAAAAGCATTCATCCAATAAATACTAAATAAATGGATAGCGAGAAGATTACATTGATCTAATCAATATATAATCAACAATAAATAGAATTGATCCAATCAATTCAACAATAATTGACAATTTAATTTTCGTCCGTAGTGAACCCTTAAAATATTTTCTTTGAATTTTCCCTCATCAAAAATTCCAAATTAATGATTTTAATGCTGGGAAAATCAATTATCGAAAATATACTAAAAAACGAGACTCAGTGCCCGACAACACCAGCGCAGCGGCAAAGACCAGCACCTGCTCGGCAACCTACAAGACGTGCCGGAGAATACAAGACATACTCGGACATAAAGAAGAACTTCGGCGGCTGTCAGACACGCCGTGAGACACAAGCAAGCACCCTACGGATAGAGCAAGCACTCGGCCGGATACAACAAGCGCTCGGCCGGATACAGCAACGCGCTCGGCCGCCTACAGGCCCCGCTCAGCACTGACTCGGCAGCCTACAGCAACGCTCGGCCGGATACAGCAACGCGCTCGGCCGCCTACAGGCCCCGCTCGGCACTCACTCGGCAGCCTACAACAACGCTCGGCCGCTGTCAGGCAGCTGTATGGTATATCGTCCAACGAGTGCATACAACTCATTTTTGGGCAGATTTCTAAAATCCTGTTATTCCTGATCTATATATTATTAATATAAATCATATTTCCAAGAAAAACCTGATTTATACCATAACATAAAATCACGGAAAAACGACACTACAACGAACAATAAAATATCTACGATTATCAAAGTGATTCTAAATCACAAAACAAGCATTCCAAATGCTAAATATCGTATATACGATCGCAATGCCTCGCTCCGATACCACTGTTGGGATTCGGTGCCTAAAACGAAGGCCCAACGGAAGCGGTAAAACGAAAATTAATTCGATCCGAATCCCTACGAGGATCGATCGAGCTATGCATATACGAATATAAAATAAACAAAGGAAGATTCGAAACCATACCCTCGTAGTCCGTTGATTATATGGTGTTCTTCTCTTGAGCTATTCCCCAAGCTACGCTCCAAAGTGCTCCAAGCCCTTGGATGATCCAATGCCGAAAATACCGCGTTTCTACTTGTCACGCGCCGGAGAAACGAACGGAATGACGATCACCCAATTAACCTCCAAGGTTACGGCTAGAATCGGATGATGAAGCTATCAAATATGAATTTTACACTCTAAGTGTATAACTCACAATCTCTCAATCTTTTCTCACAATTTATCTCTAAGAAAATTATGTAAGAAAAGAATGAAGAAAAATGGTGAAGAAGAAGCTGGAGAGAAAATTTCTCTCTCTCTGTCTCTCTCTTGCCGTGAGAAGACTTCACATGACAAGTGGTGGTTTTCTACTTATTATTCTTCAATTCCACCTAATAAAGACACCCTTCACAATATAATAAGAGATTCCAAATCTCTTAAGTCTTTGGTTTCCATTAAAAAAATAGAGACAAAGACTAAGGGGAAGGTGGGTGGATATGGGGTGGCCATAAAGAGGAAATCGGACGAGTTCGGTTCGTTTCGGACTCCCGTGAGTCGAAACAGATAAACTCCAATTCCGTTCTGATGTATTTATATCAATTAATTAATCCAATTAATTAATCATATCAAATACAAAATAATATAATTAATTTTCCCAAGAAATAATTATATCTATGAATTAAATTAATCACTCAGTAATTTATTTAATTCATTAGGCCGTAAATTAATTTATCCAATAAATCAATTTAGACATCCAATGTCCCAATTAATTAGATATCCAATATCTAATATTTATAATGAGAGAATTAGCTTGATTCATTCCGTCGTCAATCCTATTGCGCGACTCGGTAGGTCCGTCTCAGTCATCAATGGGAGGAACCAAAGAGTAGTAGCACCACCTAGCCATCCTGGCGGCCTACACTGTACCCCAACTGAGAACGAATGATGGGATCATTTAAGAACCATTCTGTCGTGAATACCAGTATATGTATAAACCCTTCTTTCAAATGTCCCGATCAAGTTATAGGGTCACAGTCAGTCAAACCCTATCTGTACTTGACGTTATGCATGCGTTAATGCAAATCGAGATCATCGAGCTCTCGTGTATCTAATACAGCTAGCTCCAATGCTTTGGCCAAAGACTTATAATCTCATCTGCCAATAACCGCATAAGACATATAACCCGCTCACTAACGGGAGAAAGAATTCTATCTTGGTATTCAGTAGGACCTGCTACTTGCCCGTCAAGATGCACGTCGAGGTTGACCCCTACCTTCCGGTTTACAGGGTCGAACTACTCTATTGAAAATCTTGACATCACAAGCACATCCCTACTAAATCCTCAAGTCGAAGGTTCACGAATACCTATCACAACCTTTTGATTCCGTCATTGACTGTCCCGGAGTGAAATACGTGTGACGAATCGAGGGTGAGTCGGTTCGAGTACACTAATCCAATCAGCATATCTACAACGTGTGCTCCCACTAACCATTAGAGTTTGACAGGCACTCTCCATGTCAAAGAACACGTCATACAAGTCTTCACATAAACTTAACGCCCAGTCAAGTTTCATCGACTTGCGAACGATTAAGTATTTGAGCTATAAACCTTTCCAGTGCCGACCCCCTTATCCAATAAGGAGTGGAACGTTTTGCTCTCAAATACACGAACTAGTTTCTATATATATTTACGAGTTAGGAATGCCAGTAACTACCAGTAAATAAAGAAACATCAATTGCCTTATGATAATGAATTACATAATTACAAGTACAATGCCCTCACTCAACATCCTCTGAGTGGCATTCGAGGGCATACTCCCAACATCTAGGGGACAAGATATGTGGAATATCTTGAGGGTAGGTGATTTTGGTTGAAGAATATATTGTGAAGACTACTCCTCACTCCCATCTATCCATTCAATCCGTGAGTTAAGAGAAGAGAGAGAGAAAATAATTCTTGTCAAATCTTCTTCATCTTCTTCACCTTGTCCTTGAGTTCTCTTGGAGAAAATTCAAGATTAATAGAGAGATCAAAGATAAAACACTTAGAGTGTTGTAATTTTGATTTAAAAGCTTCATCACTTGGTTCTAGCCATAACCTTGGAGGTTAATTGGGTGATCGTCATCCCGTTCGTTTCTCCGGCGTGTGGCAAGTAAAGGCATTGTATTTTCGACATTGGATCATCCAATGGCTTGAAGCACATTAGATCGTAGGGATATACAATTAAAGCTTGGGGAATAGCTCAAGAGAAGGAATCCATTTAATCAACGGACTACAAGGGTGAGTTTCCTACATCTCTTGTATTTTCGTTTATATATTCGTATATACGTAGCTCGATCGATCCTCGTAGGGATTCAGATCGAATTAATTTTCGTTTTATCACTTCCACTGGGCCTTCGATTTAGGCACCGAATCCCAACAGTGGTATCAGAGCATAGGTCTTGCGATCGTATATACGATATTGGCATTTGGAATGCTCAATTAGATGGTGAATGATTTGGAATCATTTTAGTCATAATCGTAGTATATGTTTTACGTTCGTTGTAGTTATATTTTCGTAAGTTTATGTCTAAATATAAATCTTAAATTTCTGGTAAATGTGATTTAAAATGAAGATTTGAATGTTGAAAAATATAGATATTGGATATTCGGTCGAAAAACTAGCTCCGAATTGCCGTTGGACTGCCCGGGAGTGGATCTGAAGAAGGGGGCCGCGGCCCAGGGCTTCGGGGCCGTGGCCCAGGGCTGTTGCAGCCCAAATTATGGTTACTGGACTGGGGGCCGTGGCCCAGGGCTGCTGGGCAGCCCTACTTGCTGCCCGATGTGTTTTCGGGCGTGGTCCGGCCCCTTTCGGACCCATTTCATGCTTGTTTTCTTCGTGTGTTCCTAAAAAATGATTTCCCACATTTTAAATTGGATTTAATATGGTTAAAATGATATATGGTATTTCATTTTATAAGGGAAAATTGATTTATTGGAATACTTGTGATCGACCGAATTATTTTGAACATTTTCATATTACCGATTGTGTGAATCGATTGGATCGGTTCGTATTGTTTATTGGATCAATGTATCTCTACGCTTTCCATTTATATAGTATTTATTCGATGAATGCTTTTGAATGGGGATGTGGTTCATGGACTTAGTTTTGAATCATTCGGTTTTATTCGATTGGGTTGTAAAGGCCGTTTTGTGCCTATTTATTTTACTAGAAATATTTGTATATAGGATACAATTTTCAATGTAAAATTTATATGTAATGACGAAGACCGGAGGAAGATCCGTTTCGAGAAGACGAAGACTTGTAATTAGATTACGGAGTTTTTATTTCTAGGAACGGTCCATGAACTACATGTTGGTAGCAACTAGGTTGTGAATGGTTGTAAATATTGTATGAATGCTACAAACGCGCTTAAATAAATTAATGTGCAAAGTGTAACATTAATCGCCGAAATTCTCCCACGATAAATTATTAAGTTTATAAGGGTTCAAGGTTTTCCTTCCCTCCATCTTGCTTTTGGAAAATTGAAATCCAAACCGGATGTGCTATGCTTCTGAGTTATCGGGGTAGTCGTTCGGGGAGGATGGATAAATTACCGGGAGGGCATTGGATGTCTTCGGTTGGAGCAAATTTTATCCCTAGAAACCTGATAGGTTGCCGGATAAGATTCAATTGTGAAACTGATTTGCGTCGATGGTATGAACTTAACTTGTTCACGAACCGTAGAAACCGTATAGGTTGAGGGGAGTGAACAAGGGGAAAAAGAAGATCGAATCATCAATTAGATGGGTTGGTATTGGACACCACTTTATAAAAATTAATAGACTAGAAACCTGTTCGGTTGCCCTCTATTAAGATTTATAAAGAACTCGATCACCACTATGAAGTAGAGCGACGATACTTCCGGATTTCACATGGGAGTGTGTTATTCCGACAAAAATAGTGGGAGCTGGGTAACAATAATAGAAAAGACCTTAGTTCTATACTCATATTATAATTAAACAAGTCACTAATTAATCTGTCGTACTTAATGCAGACATAACTCTTAATATGACAATGAATCCACTCGCAATTCTACTCGAGAAGAACACCCTGATTGGACCTAACTTTGTTAACGGGCTCCGCAATCTGATGATTGTCCTCAGTATAGAGGCACTAGGATACGTCTTGGAGACGGACATTCTGGCGCCTCCTGTACGTACCAGAGCCAATCAGGAAGAGATCAAAAATCACGAAAAGTGGGTTAAGGATGACATAAAAGTCCGTGCTTACATGATGGCTTCTATGTCAAATGAGCTTCAGAGAGCTCATGAGAAAATGACTTATGCTAGGCAGATTCTATCTCACTTAACCGAACTTTATGGTGAGCACAGCAGAACTGCTAGATATGAGATATCCAAGCAACTGTTCAGTGCAAGGATGAAGGAAGGTGAGAAGGTTGGGGAACACGTCCTCAAAATGATATCCATGATCGAGAGATTGGAGGATCTTGATTTTAAAATGGATACTTCTCTCCAAACCGACCTTATCCTACAGTCTCTCCCTGATTCCTTCTCACAGTTTGTTATGAACTTCATCTGCAATGAGATTGTATGTAATTTAGCTGGGCTAATGAACAAACTTGTGACCGCTCAGTCTCGGATGACTACTCCATGGATGAAAGAGTCTGCTCTTGTGATTTCTTCTGGACCTCGGAGGTCTAAGAACAAGAAGAAAAAGACCAAGAAGCAGACTGGACCACATGTCAAGGACTTCAAGGGCAAGGGCAAGGCCCCAACGGTTCCAAAGAGCAAGAAGAAAGACGCTTGTCTCAAGTGCGGTGAGCTGGGCCACTGGGCTTGAGAGTGTCCTATTCTTCATGACACTTCAGGTAAAGAACTTTTAGTTTTGGAAACAAATTGTTATGCTACTGTATTTTCTACTTCCTGAATACTGGATTCTGGTGCTAGTTCTCATATTTGTACCGTGAATTAAGATCTGGAACAAAGTAAGAAGCTTGGAGCTAGAGAAGTTATGATCACAGTCGGAAGCGGGCCTAGTGTCGAGGCGACCGACATAGGATCACTTCTTTTGGGTTTAGAATCCGGCTTTGTTTTAACTTTAGAAGATGTACTTGTTTTGCCCAAGGGGCATAAAAACATTGTATCCATTCCGGTCATGGACCGAAAAGGCTTTTCATTTTTCATTGGTGATGGTTCCTGCAAAATTTATTTCCAAAATAAACTAGTGGGTACTGCTACATTGTTAAATGGATTGTATCATCTAAATCTCAGCAATAAAGTAGTTGTGATTACTATGACTAGGAAATGTGGTAGGGATGAAACCAATCAAGTTTTGAAATGGCATCTTAGACTTGGTCATGTTGGTCAGACCAATGTTTACAAAATGGAAAAAGATGGGCTTATGGGTCCATTGGGAACAGATCCCTTTCCTACTTGTGAATCTTGCCTTAAAGGAAAAATGACTAAGTCCCCCTTCACAGGGACTTTTGAAAGAGGCGCTGATAAACTGGGATTAATCCATACCGACGTATGTGGTACTTTGGAAGCAGCATGTGACGGATATCAATATTTCATTACGTTTACAGATGATCATACTAGGTATGGTTATGTATACTTAATGAAACATAAATCCGAGGCCTTTGAGAAATTCCAGGAATTCAAGGCCCTAGTCGAGAAACAAACTGGTAATCATATCAAAGCACTTCGGTCAGACCGAGGTGGCGAGTATATGAGTACAGAGTTTGACGAGTTCCTAAAATAACATGGAATACTATCACAACTAACACCTCCAGATACTCCTTAGTTAAATGGTGTGTCAGAAAGAAGGAACCGGACCTTGTTGAACATGGTCCATTCCATGTTGGGCTATACTGACTTACCGATTTACCTGTGGGGGTATGCACTCCTGACTGCCGCTTACATCTTGAACAGATGTCCTTCCAAATCCGTTCCTAAAACTCCACATGAGATGTGGGAGGGCAGGAAACCAAGTCTTAATCACTAGGAAGTGGGGATGTCCCGCATATGTCAAGAAGACTAAGGTGGAGAAGTTTGAAGCTAGGTCCGCGAAGGGACGTTTCATTGGATTCCCATCTGGGACGATGGGATATATATTCTACATGCCCGAAGATCGAAAGATCGTTGTTGCTTTACAAGCACACTTCCTAGAAGATGAGTTCATTCAGGAAGGCGGAGCAGGTAGAAGTATTTCTTTAGAAGAATACAATGAAACTCCTCGGGAGGCACCTGTGCAAGAAACTGGAACCGAACCTTCTGAAACACAAGTACAACCACCTCGTAGGTCTAGTAGAGTGTCTCATTTACCTGAGAGGTATGGGCTTGTGCACTTGGAGGATCTGAGTCTCCATGAGGTTCCAAGTGATAGCCAAGAGACCGACCCAACGACCTATGACCAATCGATGGTGGATGTAGACTCCACGAAATGGCGTGAAGCTATGGAAGCTGAGATAGACTCGATGCATGTCAATCAGGTCTGGACTCTGGTAGACCGCCCCAAGGGCATAGTGTCTATTGGGAACAAGTGGATCTACAAGAGAAACACTCATGGAGATGGAAAGGTTGACGCCTATAAGGCCAGGCTTGTGGCAAAGGGTTATACCCAAAGGGAAGGGATCGATTACCATCACACCTTCTCACACGTAGCCATGATCAAGTCTATTCGCATGATACTTGCTATAGCTGCCTACCACGATTATGAAATGTGGCAAATAGACGTAAAGACGGCTTTTCTTAATGGATACCTCGAGGAGGAAATCTATATGGAGCAGCTTAAAGGCTTTGTGTCCGAAGTCGATATTCAGAAAGTGTGCAGTGTTCCATTTATGGACTGAAGCAAGCGTCGCGTAGTTGGAACTTTCGTTTTGACGAGGCGGTCAAAGAGTTTGACTTCGTGTAAAATGAAGAGGAACCTTGTGTATACAAGAGGGTTAGTGGGAGCAAGATCACATTCTTAGTACTATATGTAGATGACATTCTACTAATAGGAAATGATGTGGGAATGCTCGGTTCTGTGAAATCTTGTGTTGGGAAAACATAAACCCTGTATCGAAACAGCTGGGATAACCAATCCCTGTATCGAATAGTGATAAGAGGTTTTGATAAATATGCCAATCCTCAATACAGTAAGGAAACTGTATCAAAGTGGTGAAGTGTCAACCTGTATCGATAGCCTGTCTCGAATCCAGCATACAGTGGAACCTTTCAGTACAGCGAAGAAGTCTTATAAAGACCAAGTATGTAAACTGTCTCGAATCACCAATACAGTGATCTTCCATACAGCTCTCAACAGGACAAAGAAGGAATCTTCAGAAGTCAAGTCCCGTTGATAAAGAAGTATTTAAATACTAAAGGATAAAGTATTTAAATACTGTCAGTCAACAGATCTTCAAATCCCGCTAAATCCGGATCGTGCTTTTTCATCCCGTTGGAACGGAATCTTTCTCAACGGATACATCTCAACGGATATATTTTCCAGAAGACTATATATATCTCATCAAGGCGTTGAAGATTAGTTACCTCAAGTTACCCAAACAACCGAAATTATCAAGCTATCAAAGTTGATCATCAGAGCAAAACATATCCCCAAAGCTTACTGCAACTCATATCTAAGAGATATACAGTGCTCAACATCTTGAACAACACTTCATCAGCTAGAAGCTCTTAAAGTCAAAGCTGTTGTTCATACCCTATTCTATCTTTGAACAAACCCAGATCAGCCCTGTGTGGACTGAGGAAGACGAAGCTTTAGAACTCTGTGTGAAGAAGCCAGTCAAGCTTTAGCTCAAGCCAATATATGTGAACGGTTGAATCTAAGATCTTTATATCAATCTGTGTGAACGATATATTGTATACTGTTATAATTACATAGTTGTGTACGTAGTAATTATAATAAACATTTTACTCCTGTGTGGAGGACCAGTGGACGTAGAGGGGTTTACCTCGAACCACTTTAAATACTGTGTTATTTACCTTCAGTTTTTAGTGTTTTAATTACTGTGATTAATTAAGTATACACTGCACATCTAGTTGCTGTATCCACAGTAACCTGCTGTATTTAAGACTTCCGCTACGCACTCAGATTTAAAATCATACATCTTGTTGTTTAAACTACTTCTCAAGCTGTATCCAGTATACATAGTGGCCAACAAGTGGTATCAGAGTGGTTGATTCTAAAAAGAATCAGCCGTATTTTTAAACCGAATCAGATCCAAAATCACTTAATCTTTAAAATAGTCTCTTTCATTTCTTTATTCTCACATGGATACTTCTATGATCAACAAAGTGCCTATGTTCTCTATTAACGAATTTGATGATTGGAGAATTAGGATGGAGGCTCATCTTGCAGCAATGCACGAAGAGATGATTTTTGTTATACAGGATGGCCCCATCAAGATAATGAAGGTAAACATGGCCGCAAGGATTGAAGGCCAAGATCATGCTGAGATGCTCGAGAAGGAGCACGAGCAATGGACCACAGATGAAAGAAAGCGCGTCAATCTCGACAATGTGGCTAAGAACGCGTTATTTGTCACTCTTGACAAAGACACGTTCTCGAAGGTAAATAGCTGCAAAACAGCCAAGGAAATCTGGGATAAACTCAATTTGATTTGTGAGGGAACTAAGCTCTCAAAAGAAAACAAAATTTCAAAACTGACTCAGCAATTTGAATCTTTCGAAATGAAACCAACTGAGACACTTGAGGAACTTGACCTCAGATTCACTGGTATTTTTGGTGAACTTGAAGCGTTGGGCAAAATTTATACTCAAAAGGAGAAAAATTTAAAAATTTTCAGATCTCTCCCTGCCCGATGGGACATTAAGACCACAACTATGCGTGTGTCTTGCAATCTTAATGAAATAAATACTTTTGATCTCTTCTCTGACCTCAAAGCTTTTGAGTATGATATTGACAGAAGAGAGAAAGCTGAAGAATCTCCTTCAAAACTCACAGCACTAGCCACTGTATCGAGTCGTCGACACAGCATGCCTAGCTCGTCGAAGCCTAGTCACAAGAATGCTGACAGTGACGACGACATCCTGTCTCAAAATGAAATGGCGCTTCTCATGCACAAATTCAAAAAGTTCATCAAGCAGACTCCCTACAGGCCCAAACCTGTACAAAAGGTAAGTACCGAAACTTCATCCGGTAATTCTAACATGTGTTATAATTGCAGGAAACCAGGACATTATGCCAATAAATGTCCTCATCCCAAAGTTCAAAGGTTGCCGGAAGCCGAGCAACAAGAGAGAGATGAAATAAGACGTGCTTGGAAAAACAAGCTCAAGGCCCTGATTGGAGAATTAGAAGCCTCCCCCACACCATCCAAACCAGAAGAATGTCTTCAGGTGGTCACTGAAAGTGATTCATCTGATGATGAGTTCGATGATAAAGCATATATGTGCTTTATGGCCAGGGACATTCCGGAAGGTGAAGACAGCGATAATGAGGTAAGCTCAACCTCAGCTATTCCATTGAATGCATCTCATACTTTTGAAAACATGATGAATGAGTTTAAAAACATTCAAAAGGCACATGAGACATTGAAAACCGAGAATATACAACTTCAACTATCTAACTCAGAGCTGAAAGATGAAAATGACTTGCTGAAAATAAATTATGAAAATATGTCCATTGATTGTGAAACCAGCAAAGTCGATTATGAAAAACTGATGGAGAGCAATCATCAACTTGCTCACGAACTAAGTGAGGTTAAAACTCACAATGAGAGCAAGACAAATGATTTGGTTCTACTTCAAGCCAAAGTCAAAACTCTTGAAATACGAGAAGATGAACTTGAGACCATTCTAAAATCGTTCGAGAAATCGTCCAAAAGAATGGAAGAAATTCTGAGCACTGGGCAATATGCTCATGATAAAAGTGGCTTAGGATACAGCTCATGTTCAAACAAAGGGAAAACTAGTACAGTGTTCGTCAAGAGTGTGGAACACATTCCTGTATCGAAAGATAACCCTAGTCCTGTGAAGGAACCTGCTGCACCGTGAAAACCGAAGGCTGCTATTCCGCCCCCACAATCCTATTCCAGACAGCGGAATCATAAGCCGTTCCAACCTGTGAGGCGCACTCAACAGCATGATCCCAGAGCATATCAACAAATAATGTACTGCTCGTAAGGAAGGTCAGATCCAACTACCAAAGGCCCACATGGCGATTTATCGACAAAGACGCCTAGGTATTGGATACAGGAGCCACGTTATTCCTCAAAACAGCAAATGCCCACCTAGTATCAACAACAGTGTTGGGAATCCAACTGGAGACCAAGAAGGCAAGCTGTTAGGCCAAAGAAAATGGCTCCACCTCCAAGACGGCACTCATACTGGATTAATAATAATAACCCTGAATTTTACATGCATAATAATTATCATGGTTATAGCGACTACGTGTATGCCCCACGTAGATACCGCAACACTGTACCGAATGTGACCTACAGTAAACCTATTGCTGTCAGGAAAATTTGGGTACCTAAAGGCACTAACATATATGGACCCAAAAATCAAAGGGGACCTAAATCTTCTTAATCTTTTTGCATACAAGACATTCTAGAGGAGGACACCTGGTACTTCGATAGCAGATGCTCTCCGTACATGACCGGAGATAGAAGCAAGCTATCAGATTTCGTGGAAGGTCGCGGTCCAAAAATTCATTTCGGTGATAAATCAAAAGGCAGAATAAGAGGGAAAGGAAACCTTCTTGTAGGAAAATTCAAAGTCACTGATGTTGCATATGTTGAAGGCTTACAGTACAATCTACTTAATATTAGCCAGTTCTGTGATAAACAGTTCTCGGTGAAGTTCTATACAGATCACTGTAGAGTCAAGAACATCCAAACCAAAGAAGTTGTGCTTACACGAAGCAGATCAGGTAACATGTATATTGCTGACTTGAAGCCTATGAGCTCCTCAATTCCATGCTTTGTTGCCAAAGGCACTGCAGATCTTAGATGGTTATGGCACAAGAGGATGTCTCACGTCAACTTCAAGACGATCAACAAGCTCTCAAGACAGGGAATGGTAATAGGATTGCCAAACGTGTCATTCAAAAAGGACAGCGTCTGCGGATCATGTCAGAAAGGCAAGCAAATCAAGTCAACCCTGAAGAGCAAATCCTACCTTTCAACCCAAAGAGTGTTGGAGATGCTATACATGGATCTCCACGGTCCCATTGATCCAGTAAGTTTGGGAGGTAAGAAATACTGCATGGTTGTTGTTGATGATTATTCCAGGTATGCTTGGACGATTTTCCTAAGCAAGAAGAAGGAAACAACATCAAAGCTACCAGAGCTCCTGAGAAAGCTTCAAAATGAAAAGGCATTGAGTATCATGTGCATTCGTTCCGACAGAGGTACAGAATTTACTAATCGTTTTATAGAGCAATACTGTTCGGAGAATGGGATACAGCACGAATACTCAGCTGCCCGTACACCTCGACAAAATGGTGTTGCCGAGCGAAAGAACAGGACGCTGAAAGAAGCTACAAGGACAATGATTGCCACAAGCAAGTTGCCACAGCGTTTCTGGGGTGAAGCAACCAATACAGCATGCTACACTCAAAACCGCTATATGGTCAACAGGCACCACAACAAAACAGCATATGAGGTATGGAACAACAAAACTCCGTTAGTTTCATATTTTCACATTTTTGGATGCAGGTGCTATGTGTTGAATAATGGGAAGGATCAACTTAGAATCTTTGATGAGAAATCAGATGAAGGAATATTTGTAGGATACTCCTCCGTCAGCAAAGCTTACAGGATCTTTAATAAAAGGAAGCTGACGATCGAGGAATCAGTTGATGTAGTGTTCGACGAACCTCACCATGACCCTACTGGAGTAGATGATATTACTCAAAATATCCAACAACTCTCCATCCTAGATCCACCAACTCCCATAGAACCTGTCGTTGACCTAGAAATCAACCCCGCAGCTGTAAGAATCGACGTAGATGAAGCCGACGCTATACAAGCTGAAGCTACACCTATAGAAACTCTCGATACAGTACGGGACCCCGAATTAGAACCCGACCGAAGATGGTTGAGAGATCACCCGCAAGAGCTGATTATTGGAAACATAGATGCTGGTGTTTCTACCAGTAGGAGAATACAAAGTACACAAGAAAATGTACTTTGTGCACAAGAAGAACTAGATACTGAGATATCACAATTCCCTGAATGGACATCTCAATATGAGCTTAGAAGACTCAACATGTGCACTATTGCTGTATTCTTATCCCAGTCCGAACCTGTTTCGACCACAGACGCTCTTAATAATTCTCATTGGATAACATCTATGGAAGAAGAGCTTAACAGTTTCAAAAGAAACAACGTACGGTATCTTGTACCCAGACCTACACATCAATCGGTTATAGGAACCAAATGGGTATTTCGAAACAAGAAGGATCGAAATGAACTTATTATAAGGAATAAATCCAGACTAGTCGCACAAGGCTATAGTCAGGAAGAAGGCATAGACTATGATGAAACGTTTGCCCCTGTAGCCAGACTAGAAGCCATTAGGAAATTTTTAGCCTTTGCCGCCCATAAGAGCTTCATTGTAAATCAAATGTACGTCAAGAGTGCATTCCTAAATGGAGACCTTGTCGAAGAAGTTTATGTTGAACAACCACCAGGGTTTGCCAACACAGACGGTATCGATCTAGTATACAGGTTAAGTAAAGCACTGTATGGACTTAAGCAAACCCCTAGAGCATTGTATGAGACCCTATCCCAGTATCTAACCGACAATGGATTTGAGAAAGGTGCTGTGGACAAGACCTTGTTCAAAATACAGGAAGGCGATGACCTTCTGATGGTGCAAATCTATGTAGATGATACAATTTTTGGTTCAACTAACCTTGCTTTGTGTCAAAAGTTCTCTCATCTCATGCAAAGTAAATTTAAAATGAGTATGATGGGAGAACTTAGTTACTTCCTAGGTTTGCAGGTAAAGCAGTTGCCTACAGGTATCTTCATCAACCAGGAAAAATACAGCAAGGAGCTTCTCAACAAATTTGGAATGAACACTTTCAAATCTTCATCAACCCCCATGAGCACTTCCGTGCAAATTAGTGTTGATGAAGCCGGAAAGCCGTTTGACCAATCACTCTACAGGAAGCTCATTGGTTCGCTCCTGTACCTAACGGCTAGCTGGCCCAATATCCAGTTTGCTGTTGGAGTGTGTGCGAGATATCAAGTAGCACCTAAGGAATCACACTTCAATACAGCTAAACGAATCCTGAAGTACATTAAAGGAACAGTCGATGTAGGAATATGGTATCCTAAAGAAGGCGGATTCGATTTAGTTGGATACAGCGATTCGGATCTCGGAGGCTGCAAGCTAGATAGGAAGAGTACAAGTGGAACTTGTCACTTTCTTGGACCTAGACTCGTTTCTTGGTTCAGTAAGAAGCAATTGGTTAACTCACTTTTCACGGCTGAATCAGAATACTATGCTGTTGGTAGTTGCTGTATGCAGATCCTTTGGATGCAGCAACAGTTGAACGTATTCTCTCTGAAACTAATCATGTTGAACCCATGGAATTCATCATCACCCGACTTCGTCAGCAAGGCCTCTACTGCCTTGAAAGTCACGCCACTGAGAAGTACGACGTTCACTTGGTTGAGGACTTCTACCTCAACGCCACCGTGCATTTTCTGCCGCTGGCCCAGGGAGGCCATGTCACTGATATCACTGCTACCATTCAAGGAGTGGAGATCTGTATCGATCGAGACCTCTTTTAGAACATTTACAGACTACCTGCTGACGGCCTTGCCATGGAGGAACTTGAATCCTTCGGGTCCCAAGACCTGATAACCAAGTATTATGGGCTGTTCACCGGCTCAACTGTTGTTGACATGGTTCACACCACATGTCACAAGAAGATTTTTTGTCTGCCATATATGAATTTACATGATTTTTGCTGCAGGATCATTGAGAATCGAACTGGTGCATTCGAAATGTGTACCAATCTGAGATTCAGGATGATGGTTGCAATTTTGACCAGTGAAAAGGTCAACTGGTGCCAGATATTATTGAAGCGCTTGCAGGAGGAAGTATGCAAGCCTGCCACCCAGAAGAAGTCGTTTGGTTTAATTTTAAACCATATTTTGATGAAATGCGGACTTTCACAATCCGCAGATGCGAAGAAAATAAACTCTCGTATCTACTTAGGAGGCGTCAAGCCTACAGCGTATAACCAGAGCACTATGGTCTGCAACCACCCTAAAACCAAAAGCATGCCAGTTTCTGCAGACCCAAGGGATGTTTCTTTGAAGTCCCAGGATGTGGAGTCTTCAAGGAAGAGGAAAAGATCTCGCAGCAAGACACCTATTGCTGGTGAGAAGTCGAAAAGGAAGCTAAGGAGGCTTTCTAAAGCTAAATCCACCAAAACCTCCGAGGATGCTTCTATAGTGGCACAACCCACTGAAGAACTACCCCAGGGCCCAACCCCTGCGGAAGAGGTGCCCGCTACTGTTTCGACAGTAGATCCTGAGCCTTTGGCGGCTAAGACGGATGATCAGACATCTGCCAACGTATAAGACTCTAGCGAGTCGGCTGCTCCTGCGGAGCCAACAGCTACTTCTCCTATGCGGGATTCCACACCCGTACAGGATCAATCTTCCTTCGAGGCACCATCCCCTGTAAGGAATCCCACTTCCCTACAGGATCCCATACCTGTAGAGGAATCCCTCGCTACAGCGGATCCAGACATTGTACGCAGTCCCTCCCCTGACACCATTATCAACAAAACCCTTCTATCTGTTCAGATTGACCATGCTTACGAAAGATTCCTCAAATGGAAAAGCTACAAGCTAGCTCCGTCTGACACATTATACAACTGGAGCGAATGGAGCCATGAAGAGAGATTTGTATCAGAAGTGACGGACTCGACGGAAGTTGAGGCCCTAATCCGATGGGACAATCCCTTCTGCAAAGAACTGATTGAAATCCATCTATTGCAAAAATCTGACGCCAGGAGAAAAGGAAAAAATAAGTCAGAGGACTCTCCACAAAATCCAAAAGATGATAATGACTCAGACGACGATGATGACGCTTTACAAGCAGGTCTGAGAATGAGTCGTGAGGAGGCTCAAGACAGAGATGCCTCTCAAGCCAAGGATGACGAAGGGCCATCAAACCAAAGTAAGCCCCCTTCGCCACAGCAAGAGATCATTCCTGACGACGAGAAATCAGTCCCTCAAGTCGAGGAAGAAGAAATAGTTTTGGAACAGGAACCCGAGCCTGTTGCCACAGAAGAAGAAGATGTGTCCCGCGCCATCCAGCAATAGGATTCAGTCCCTCTGCCGGAACAGGCGGATGCTGAGAGACAACAAGAGGATTCAGTCCCTCCTGTATCCATGTCTACAGACGCACCTTCGCAACAGGAGGACACAACACCCCATGCCGCCGAACTAGAAAATGCTGCTCCCGCCCCATCAACCGTGGAATCCGAGGACGATATTGTACCTGAGTATATCCAACTTAATTCACGACCTACCGTGAATCTAAGGAGGTTGAATAGAGTCGAAGATTTTGCTCAGCCGGATTCTCTGATTACTGCTGCTAGGAAAGAGCGATTGCGTGCTCTTGGTCTTCAAACCGTCTTCATCCAGGATGCAGTAAATGCCCTGTCTTCAGTTGAAAAAGCCTTGAATTGGATGCATACTTCTGGCGTCGAAGAGATGACTACCTTACAGCATGAAGTTTCTCGAGTAGTCGAGGCCTTCACTGTATTGCCGGAAGTCTTCAAGCAAGCTCTGAAGATTATGCAAGACAAACAAGAGCAACTCCTGAGAGAAGAGGCAACCAAAACGCGCATATCAGAGGCCAAGACCGCAGTAGCTATGATCGAAAACAGTTCTCAATTGCGAGCCCACGACAAAAGTATCAAGGATATTTCGGAGGTTCTTTCCACCCTTGTCGAGAGAATGACCAACATTGAGAAGAAACAAGATGCCACACTGGAGATCCTAGGACGTCTTGATGACGCCAAAAAGGGGGAAGAAGCAAGAGAAGCTGCAAGGAGAATAAGGTTACAGCACGAAAGGGAATTTAATGCTGCTCAAGACAGCATTACTGCTGAATTGAACAAGCGAGCCCCACCCTCTCAAAGTTTTAAGATTTCAGGCTCCCGACCCGAATTCAACGACCCAAATGTCCCCTGGCAAACCCTAATTCAAAGACCTTCTTAGATCCGTCTGCCAACCAACCGCCATCCAACTGCCGATGAGGTGAAGCAATGGAGGAAGAATGAACTGATGAGATACTTTGTTAAACTCGTCAGGGAATCCGCCATCTTCAAAAGCTATAAGACATTAGCGGATGCTGCAGACAAACTCTCGAAGATGCTAGAAGAAGGAAAGCTCCCTCTCCAGCTAGATATGAAATCCAAGCATAGAAGGGGAGATCGGATCACCCATCCAGAAGACTGGATTCTTGCTTTCGATAAATACTATGAAGGTAGGGCTATCTATCAAAATCGAGGCAATGACTCCTTACAGCACTGGTGGCGTGGAACCGAGCATGATCCAGAAACGAGGCCATGTAGACATGCGGACTATAGGAGCTGAAATCCTTCTAATATTTGTTTAAGTTATTTGTAATTTTTCTTTCAAAACAGCAAACCATGTACTCTATCTTTGAATATCAATAAAAATGTTTGCTTGTCTTGAAAGATTACAACTCGTAATATACTGTGTCGATGTATGATTACATAACTTAAATTGTTTGATAACTATCACAAGTATAGAAACTTGTTTGAAAAATTAAGCTGTACGAACTTGTCTACAAACAGTTCATAGATTCAGTTGTATGAAACTAAGAATACATTGTAAGATTGTGCCTGCGCGCCAATCATAAGCTTAAGTTGTAAAAATTCTTAGCTGTATCGAACTCGCCTGCGAGCAGTTCATAAATTAGACTAAGTTACTGAAAGACAGACCATTTGACAGAAGACCAAGAAATCTGCCAGAAGCCATCAAAGAAGGTTATTTCAAAAAAAAGATTTTGGCATCATCAAGAAGACTAGAAAGTTTTAAAGTCTTGGCAAATTGTTAAAAAGGGGGAAATTATTGGGAAAACATAAACCCTGTATCGAAACAGTCGGGATAACCAATCCCTGTATCGAATAGTGATAAGAGGTTTTAACAAATATGCCAATCCTCAATACAGTAAGGAAACTGTATCAAAGTGTTGAAGTGTCAACCTGTATCGATAGCTTGTCTCGAATCCAGCATACAGTGGAACCTTTCAGTACAGCGAAGAAGTCTTATAAAGATCAAGTATGGAAACTGTCTCGAATCACCAATACAGTGATCTTCCATACAGCTCTCAACAGGACAAAGAAGGAATCTTCAGAAGTCAAGTCCCGTTGATAAAGAAGTATTTAAATACTAAAGGATAAAGTATTTAAAGTATTTAAATACTGTCAGTCAACAAATCTTCAAATCTCGCTAAATCCGGATCGTGCTTTTTCATCCCGTTGGAACGGAATCTTGCTCAATGGATACATCTCAACGGATATATTTTCCAGAAGACTATATATATCTCATCAAGGCGTTGAAGATCAGTTACCTCAAGTTACCCAAACAACCGAAATTATCAAGCTATCAAAGTTATTCATCAGAGCAAAACATATCTCCAAAGCTTACTGCAACTCAGATCTAAGAGATATACAGTGCTCAACATCTTGAACAACACTCCATCAGCTAGAAGCTCTTAAAGTCAAAGCTGTTGTTCATACCCTGTTCTATCTTTGAACAAACCCAGATCAGCCCTGTGTGGACTGAGGAAGACGAAGCTTCAGAACTCTGTGTAAAGAAGCCAGTCAAGCTTTAACTCAAACCAATCTATGTGAACGGTTGAAGCTAAGATCTTTATATCAATCTGTGTAAACGATATATTGTATACTGTTATAATTACGTAGTTGTGTACGTAGTAATTATAATAAACATTTTACTCCTGTGTGGAGGACCAGTGGACGTAGAGGGGTTTACCTCGAACCACTTTAAATACTGTGTTATTTACCTTCAGTTTTTACTGTTTTAATTACTGTGATTAATTAAGTATACACTGCACATCTAGTTGCTATATCCACAGTAACCTGCTGTATTTAAGACTTCCGCTACGCACTCAGATTTAAAATCATACAGCTTGTTGTTTAAACTACTTCCCAAGCTGTATCCAGTATACTTAGTGGCCAACAGCTTGGCTTTCGAGTAATTTCTCCATGAAAGACTTGGGAGAAGCAACCTATATTCTTGGTATTCGACTCTATAGGGATAGAGCGAAGAGAACAATTGGTCTGTCCCAAGCCCTCTATATATATAAGGTCTTAAAGCGGTTTAAGATGGATGATTCTAAAAGAGGGTTCCTTCCGATGTGACATGGAATAAAACTCACCTCGAAGATGTGTCCTCAAAGTGAGGAACAACGATGGGAAATGAGTAATATACCATATGCTTCGGCCGTGGGTAGCCTTATGTATGCTATGTTGTGTACGAGACCTGACATTGCGCATGCTGGGAGTGTGGTGAGTAGGTTTCAGGCAAACCCAGGTAGGTAACATTGGACTGCCGTAAAGAACGTTCTCAAGTACTTAAGAAGGACTAGAGACATGGTTCTTATGTATGGCGGTGGAGAATTGAATGTGGTGGGATTCACTGATTCGGACTTCCAAGGACAGAATGACGACTCGATGTCTACTTCTGGCTACATATTTACTCTTAATAGAGGAGCAGTATCTTGGTGTAGCGCCAAGCAAAGCGCGACTGCTGATTCCACCTGTCAGGCTGAGTATGAAGCAGCCTCGGAGGCTTCCAAGGAAGGGTTCTGGATTAAGAAGTTTCTGGGAGAACTTCTGTGATACCCCGTAGCAAACAAACCGGGTAATTTTATATTTTGTGAACCGTCAAATAAATTCGAGTATCGTGTCGGAGTTGAGAACTATATCACCCCGTGTTGTTTAGAATAATGAACTTGAATTTTTGTACTTGCAGAATGTTATTATATATTTTATATATAATATTTTGCACGTCACCGCTGTGTCAACATTCATCAGGATGAGATAGAAACAATAATTCGAATTATTATAATGTTACATGTTTATATGTTTGTACCTATATAATTAGTAATGTATAGATATACACATATACATGTACACTATATATATATATATATATAGTGAACAGCGTAACAACAACAAAAAGAAAAAGAAGAGATAAAAAGGGATAAGGACGGGTGGGGTAGAAGGGACACGAACATCCATGTAGGGGAAAAAAAGAGAGAACGGGAAGGCGAGGAGAAAAGGCGGAGGAGGGTTCCACCACAAGAAGGAGATCTCTCAGGTAAAACTTCACAATCTATATACTGTTTTGATCGTTCCAACGAGTATGTTATAAATATATGCCTAGTTTTTCAAACCGAGGCCAGAATAGCTGGAACGGGGCTGAAATCACCGCTCAGCGTCGGGTCCCCGTACAGCCATTCGGGCTGCCGGAACTTGAAACCTTTTATACCGTTAGGAAGCCCTCTTGATGAGCTTCATCATTCTAGTTGTAGTTTCTGGGTTCGATCGAGTATTATGGCGTGCGTGTAGTGTGTGTGCGCGCGGGTGTGTGTGTTACTGTGTGTGAGTGTATGTGACTGTGTGTGCTGGTGTGTGTGTGTGTGTGTGTGTGTGTGTGTGTGTGTGTATGTGTGTGTGTGTGTGTGTGTGTGTCTGTGTGTGTGTGTGTGTGTGTGTGTGTGTGTGTGTGTGTGTGTCCTGGTGTGTGTTTGTATGCGGGTGTGTGTGTTGTGTGTAAGTGTGTATTTAAATTTCGGGCCTTGACGACTAGGGATGTCGGCGTGTTTTTACGTGTAAAAATAGCGTTAGTAGATGTTAAAGAAGTTCCCGGTGAGTTTATAATAGACGGGAGAAGTTTAAACGAGGATTATATGGCCGTAGAAAGTTTCGGGGTGGAAAACATAAATTTTAAAAACCCAGGGCTATGCCATTTGAGAATTAAAAATAAAGTTGAACTTGATTGAAGTTTTCTAAATCTTCAATTTGACCCCAATACTCTAATATTTTCTTTAAAAGTGTATAACTTTCTTTGTTTCAATCCAAAATCGGTCAAATGACTGCCAAATGGCTCCTAATTCGAAATACAACATTCTTACACCTCAATAACGCGCAAAGTGTGTCCGTAATTATGTCTCACCCAGACTCGGCTAAATTAGAATGTAGAGTTCTAACGATTATATAAATCTTAACCCGTTAATCATATAATATGATCCGTTTTAGGTTGAAGGTCTGGTTAATCGCTCAATCTAGTTTTCTCATCAATCGAACCTTTTCCATTCGCTAGAATGCCAGGCAAGTACTTTGATTACGTTTGATGTACTTCGTGTGAATATGAATATGTGAAAAATGCGTTTTCTGTGAAATGTGGGAATATCAGAAAATGTGATTTTAGAAAGTGGTGATTTCTGTGGTTTGTGACGTGTGTAATCAGCAGAAGTGTGAAATTGCGAATATTCAGTATCATTGTGCATTGACATGAAATAATATGTCATAAACATGCGTTGCCCAGCGGAAAATAATGAATATGTGAAAAATATGGTTGCGAATATTCAATATGGTTTGTGACATGTGTGATCAGCGGAAATGTGAATTTGCGGATATTCAGTATCATTGAGCATTGACATGAAATAATATGTCATAAACATGCATTGCGGACATTGCAGAAAGCTGAAAAATCCATGTAAGTGACTTGGGTTGGCCAAAAGAGCCGAGCGGAATGGGCCCGTGTGCGTGAGTCATGGCATGCATGGGAATTGCATCGCATTGCACATAAAATAATGATGATTGTGGTATTGTATTCCAAGATATATGTGATAGCAGTGTGATTTGGATGTTGATTCATTTGTAGTACATATTCATGAATCGTTGTACTTGCACCGGCTGTTTGCTGACCCCTTCGGGGGTGAATATACTTGTTGTGTATTCAGGTGCAGGTCTTAATGGTGAACCAGCGCAAGAAGGACACGAGGATGGCGAACAACACTGATATCATGCACTATTTGAGTATGTCACTACCAAAATCGGGGGTTTAGCCGACGACTTTAAGTCGTCGGCTAAAGGTCCCCCAGTCGTCGGCTAAAAAACCGTCGGTCGATATTCGTCGGCCAAGGTTTAGCCGACGACTTTTTTTGTAGTCGTCGGCTAGACTTTGAGGTTTAGCCGACGACTTTACAAATGTCGTCGGCTAAAGTTTTTTCAAAAAAAAAAGTAATATACTTTAGCCGACAACTTTACAAATGTCGTCGGCTAAAGTTTTTTCAAAAAAAAAAAGTAATATACTTTAGCCGACGACTTTGTTAAATGTCGTCGGCTAAAATATTTTTTTTAAAAAAAAGTAATATACTTTAGCCGACGACTTTGTTAAATGTCGGCGGCTAAAACATTTTTTTTAAAAAAAAATCAGATTTTGGGAACAATTTATAGTCAACACAATACACCAATTAATAAATTAGCGAAAAAATACATAATAATTCAACACAAATACATAACACGTATATAATACACCAATTCAACAACAACAAAAATACGCCAATTCAACAGAATACACCAATTAATATCACAACATACCAACAATACATCCAATTCAACACAATACACCAATTAATAACACAATACACCATAAATACATCAAACAAATACAATAAATTCATCAAACAAATGAAAACTAAATAAAACACAAAAATCTAAAAACTAAATAAAACCTAACCTAAAAAACTAAAAAAATAATAAAAACTACATGAAAAACAACCTAATTACAGATAAAATTAATACACTAAAAATGCACAAAAAAAACGGGTTGCCTGTGCGGAGGTCGGGCGGCGGGCGGACGGTCGAGCGGCGGTGTTCCGACGGTGGGTGACGGGCGGTCTGGTGTCGTCGGGGGGCTGACGGGTGGGTGGGGGAAGAAAAAAAGAAGAAAAGGAAGAAGAAAGAAGAGAAGAGGGTATATATATATTTAGAGGTTTAGCCGACGACTAGATCTAAGTCGTCGGCTAAACCCCAATTTTTTTTTTTTTACGGATGTCGAGGAGAACTGAGGACGATATATAATTTTAAATTCGAGGTTTAGCCGACGACTTGATCTAGGTCGTCGACTAAAGTATTTTAAATAAAATAATATACTTTAGCCGATGACTTGATCTAGGTCGTCGGCTAAAGTATATTATTTTTTTTTGAAAAAGTGTTTAGCCGACGACTATGTTACATTTTAGCCGACGACCCAGATCAAGTCGTCGGCTAAAACTATTTAGCCGACGGTAGTACGGGTCGTCGGCTAAAGTTCAAAGTTTAGCCGACGACACTTTAAAGTCGTCGGCCGTTTTTTTATTGGTCGTTGGCTAAAGTGTGAATTTTGGTAGTGTGTGGTCGTACTGTTGAGAACCGAGTTGTGTTTTGCCTTGTGCTCGCGCGAGTACTGTCGGGTAATGTGGGTTGTTTGTGGTTCAGTCATTTTGATGATGTTATTGTGTCAGTTGGAGTCCCACAGGACAGTTTATTGTTGAGTGCTGAAATGTATATGGTTTGAAGTTGAGCACTGTCAATGCATGTGTGGATTTATATTGGTTTCAGCTTAGTAGGTTCTCCAAAAAGAATCTACGGCACTGTACTATCTCTGTAAATCACGGGGGCGTTACAGATTGTGGTATCGGAGCGTAGGTTTATGGATACCTAGGCTGTTGGTGTTTTGGGTCGGTCAAAGTTGAGTCAGTCGTCTGTTTATGATATCACTGGGTTGCTGCTACCTCGTGCGGCCTGCGCTGTAAGTTCCTCTGATCCCCAAATTTATTTTAGTTCTGAGTATATGGATTTTAAGTCCTTCTTGTGAGCCGTATTTTGTTGGGGGCTGTGTTCATTGGCTTCTGATCTTATCAGAACCCTGCGGGAAACCAGAGTAATCTATTTGTAATTCTTCGAATTGTGCCCATTAATTTTCCTTCGTGTATATTGTTGCTACCCAAAATATTATCCGGAGATAGATATTGCTGGAATGGATGGATAGCAAACAAAGTGCGAGAGCACTTCCGTGGGGAAAGTAAATAACACAAGATTTGTCGGGGTTGTTAGTCCCGGGCTTGAATGCTCTCGCGAGATATTATTAATACAAATACTTTGGAGTACAAATATTAATGATAGAGTACTATTACAATGAGTGTAAAGACCCTAGTTATCTTAGCTACTGAGCGTGAAGATTGCCGAAAGAACCAGATATGATGCTCTGTGAGTTCTTGTAACAACGTTGATGAGCTATGACGACCGTGAGAAATCGACAGTCTCTCACGGCGTGTATTAGCTGTATGTTTGAGCTCCTGGACTTGCGAGTCCCGTTGAATCTGTGCTGCAAGGAGTTCTTGCCTCTGCCGACCGTCTTCTGGATGAGAGGTACTGAGAGAGAAATCCTGAGGTAGATCCAAGAGAGGAAGCCGAGAGCCTGAAAGAGTATGTATTCTGAATGTGATTGTCCATTGAGAGGGAATCAGAAGAGGAACCTTATTCCAGTTACTGGAGGTTCTCTATTTATAGGACTGGGAGAAGCTGGGTGATCGACTTTGCTGTATTATAATAAGCGAGCGATCGTCTTTAGCATATGGGCTGGTCTCCTTAAAGTCCGTAGGAGTTACTGGCAGCTAGCTGTGCGGTTCAATAAGAAGTCTGCACGCGTCTGAGTCGCTGTCACTGGCGGTCCCACCTTGTACCTTTCGGCGGGTCTGTCGGTAGGTGAGAAGGTGGTGACAGGCTGTGGTGAACGATCCATGTTCTGCGGTGCCTTTCACGGATCTGCACATGGGCGCTGCTTCGAGATCCAGTCTTCGTAGACTTTGATGGACGAAGGTCTTGCTCGTGGTACAGGACGGTCGTCCTAGGTCGGGCACCAAAGTCGATCGCTAGGTGCCAGAAGGCGATCGCCTTGGGAGTCGATCGTTAGATACTCGAAGGCGGGCCGCTACCTTTGTTCTGACTGGTTCGCCGTATCTTGTTTGGTTGTGGACTCGGTCGCTCGGCCCTTGATCCGATTGCCATCGAGGCGTGTAAATCGCCGCACAACAATTGCCCCCAGCTCGCTCCGATGTTGGAAATGTGGGGTGAGGTGGTTCTGCTGGCGATCGCTGAATTATGACGAGTGACTCTGCATTTTACGGAACTGGCGATCGTCTTTGAGTGGTTTGGTTTTTGAACTTGGACGACCTGGTCGGTCGCTGAAATGAGCGGGAAATGACAGCGGTCATGGAAAAGTCTCCGGGGCACGTGTCGGGTTCCTGTAGGGGGAGACCGACGGTTAGTTATGACTCCTCGTCTGGCGTGTCCTTGAAACGACGCGTCGCGGGTTTCAAGGGAGGCATTAATTGCGACGGTTGCACTCCGACCCCTGAGATACTCCTTAATTGCATAGAAGTCCTTGCCATCTCCTATAAAAAGGGCACCGGGTTGCAGGGTTAAGACCCTTACGTGCTTTTATCGGAGAAGAAGGATAATATCGCCGAAGAATTTTTCTGAAGATTTGACTGACGATCGTCGATCGATTGACCTCTTGGTAAGAAAACACTCATTTTCTCCTCTTCTTATTTCGAGAATATCTGGAACATCTTCTTCGTACGGAATGGGCACCACCTCCGCCGCCGGGGCTTCGACTGCCCGGGAAGGATCCTCCGTAGAATTTCATTTGGAGACGGCCGCCGAGGCTATCCGGGCTGGTATTGACCCCGCGGAAGTCGAGGCGCTGTTCAATGAATCCGACATTGCCAGGGAGGCGGCGGTTGAGCAGAGACGCTCACAGATGGAGAGAGACTTGGTGGTGAAGGCCTACTGGGAGCAGCATAGTGCCTTTGGCCAGGCCTATCTGGCCTTTGCTGAAATCATGGAGAGGTTGGCCGGTCCATCTCCTAAATTCAATTATCGGGAGTACTCGATCGCTCATCCTTATCAACCCGCTAAGCGATCGCTGTTTCGGGCTGCACATCGATCTCCATGGTCCCTTGGCCAGATAAGGAGTTCGGAGACCAGGAAGGACCTGGCCGTCTGGAGGACGAGGTATCATGTCCCTTCAGATGTGGATCTTTTTGTGTCGGCCGAGAATGAACGAGCCGATCAGCCTCCGGAGGGCATGGTCGCCGTGAATGAATCAATCATGGAGGCTGGGCTGCGGTTCCCTATGTCGTTTTCTGTCTCCCATTTGCTGGCGGCTTGGAATGTGACACCGCTTCAGTTGACGCCGAATACTTGGCTCCAGATCATTTGCGCTCTCACCTTGTTCGGCGGTCACCGACTGTACCGCCTTCCTTCGCCGTTGGAGATGAACCACCTGTTCAAGCTGACGGCTCAGAAAGGGTCGGTCGGAGGCTATCACATTCAAGGCTGATCCAGTCAGGTGATCCTCGGAGTCCCGAACAAGGTGCGGGGCGACCCGGCGAAGTGGTTCTGGGTTGGCGGTTCATGGAAGGGATTAGCGAGCAATAATCCCACGGACGAATTGAATATTCCCACTAGGTTTCGGGAGAGGAATCCGGGTAAAGGTTCTGACTCTCCCTTTGTTCGGATATGTTCTGAACTGATCTAATTTGGTTTTCCTTTTGCAAGTTTCTATATTCCGACGGTCGACGAGCTTCCTTTCGATTTTTTGGTTGTCTGGGAGCGGATACGAAGTTTGCTGGATGACGACTTAGACGCTCGCTGGATCAACAAAGAGAGCCGTTGGCTGTCAGCTCGGCTATTCTATTTTCCACGACATCTCTCGGTCCCAGGTATAAGTTTCTGTGATCTCCAATTGCTTGGCGATCGTCCTGTTTGGAGAGTGTGTCTGACCGTTGTTTGATTGTTTTTTATTGCAGAAGTCTGCTTTCCTTGTTTCTCGGAGCCTCCAGCGGAGATAGCCATGTCGAACCCCGAAGTTCTGAGCCGCCTTCGCCAGAAGAAGTCATCTCGAGCTCCTCCGGTGGCGTTACCTCTCATTCCAGAGGCGAGGCCCAATGTGGAGCCGATGATAGCGGAGGAGGAAGTTCGGGAGGAGGGGCTCCGGACGAATTGCAAATGGCAGAGGTTGGGAGAACCTCCAGTTTCTGCCCCAGCCAGTGAGGTGCCGATCGCCGCGCCTCCGATCACTGCGGTCCCTCCGGTGGATGAGCCTACGCCCTCTGCGGCCATCTTGCGAGAGATGGCGATCGCCGAGGCTGAGACCCCCCGCGGGAAACCATACTTTGGCCGCGATCCTGAGAGAGCCGAGAGGTAAACTTTGTCTGTTTGTTGAGTTTCGTCACTTGCGTGGGAGATGTGCTAACTTTTTGTTGTTTGATGCAGGATCCGTAGCACTAACCCATCTTGCCCGCCGATGGTGCTGGATTTCCTCGCGAGCCGATCTTCTCGCGCGGCCTGCGATGTCCCACTATATATCAACTGGGCTGTTTCTGCTTTGCCGAAGGCCTGGATGACGGATTTGGATGCGATCGCTCGCCAGCGATCCGGGAATGCAATGCAAGCTCCTTTCGCTCTCTCTCTCTCTCTCAAGGCAGCGACGATGGTTGCCCAAGCTGTACAGGAGTTCGAGGGGCGTCCTTCTACTACACGTCTGCAGGCGGATCTCGAGGCCGCTCGGAAAGAGAACGCCGAGTTCGCCGACATGATTGTGGCAATGGAGAAGGACTCCCTGGATGCAGCTAAGCGGGCGAGTCATGACCTTGAGCTGATGAGAGAGAATTATGAGCGAGCTCGGGCGACGGTCGACTGATTTCGGGACTAGATGACAGATGCCCGACAGTTGCACGCGGCTGCTGAGAAGGAGGCCGATCAACTGAAGGTGACTATCGCTCGGCTGACTAGCGAGCTGGCGGCGTCGAGGGGAGAGACGGTCGATAAGGAGGCCGAGCTTCAAGGTGCGCAACAGGCGATGGAGGAGTTGAAAGGGAAGCTAGAGGCGACCGAGGCCGATCCCTTTCTCAACGTGGAGTTCGTCAGTGAGTTTGCCTATTATATGGCGTTCGCTGACTCGTTCCGAGCTGCTAAGAAGGGAGGGCTGGAGGTCGGCCCTCTTGCTGAAAACTTCAAGGCATATGCGTTGGAGCATGCTCTTCATCCTGCCTTCTCTGGGCCGATCTTGGATCTCCCGGAAATCAGCGTGGACTTGAGCTGGTACCCGACTCCGGCGAACCTTGTTCATCCTGACGCTCCGGAGGACAGGGAGGCTGCTCCAGAAGCTGGCGAAGGGTCGCGGGTCGATCCGGTGGTTGAAGGCGAAGGCCAGGCAGGGGCCTGAGGCTCTTCGTTCTTATTGTTTTAGCTTTTTGCCTTGTAATTTTGTAGCTTTTTGTAGTACTTAGGCCTTCGGGCGACCGTATATGTACTCCGATATTTCAAGTGATGAAATGAACTCCGATTTATTACTTGAATGATTTCTTTTCTGAGTCTTTGCATGACTTTGTACAAATGTGTGAGGAGAGATTGTTGCGAGTGTAGCTCCAAGTGAATTGATAAACTCATATAGATAACTTTTACAACAAATTCGATCGCTGCACAAACATCTGAAAAATGCCAATCTCCATATGTAATTGAATAGGAACGATCGTCGTATAAATAGCTCCACACTCTTCCCCCTTATTTTTGTTCATTTAGTGCAAGTAAGGGGACGAAAATAAATAGTTGAGTGAGCGGTCTTCAATTTTACCGATCCCTCGAGGAAGGTCGTCCATCACGGTCTTGAGGAACCGTGCACGATCGTGGAGTTCGATGGATCGATCTCCACGGACGTGTCTTGTGCGCGAGCGACATTCCGTCTGATGGCTAGGTTCTCGCGACTCACTTAATTGGTAGGGTCCTCCGAAGGTTGCGCCTCGCCTCGTATTTAAACGAAGGGCGTGCAGTCTCAGTCTGGAGGATTCCTTGCGCGGGGCGTCGTCGGATTAATCAACTCCACGTCCGCGGCTTGTTAGCTCTTCTTCTACCTCGGGCTGCCATTAAGATGGTAACCCTCGACGGTATACGTTGAGACGGGGGGAGGGACGCGTCGCATTGTCTGAGAAGGACCCACCACGTTAAGTAATGGACCTTTGAGGGCGGGCGAACGTGTCCACAGATTAGTTTTGGAGGGCCCTCAGACTACGCCGACCTCGTATTTCAACGAAGGGCGGGCGATCGTGGCCCAAAAGGACCTTGCATGGGCACAGAGAACGGTTCCATCGTCCTCCACGACCATGGCGACACTCTTCTACCTCGGACTATCAAGCCAGATGACGATCCTCGACGGTATACGTTGTGTAAGGGGAGGAGATCGCCTGCCTAGGTTCTTCTTGTAGATGACGAACTTTAGAGGGCGAGCGAGTAATCCTCTGATTTATTTTTGGAGGGACCTTCGGCTACGCCCGCCCCGTATTTAAATGAAGGGCGAGCGATCGAAGCCCAAAGGAACCTTGCATGGACGGATCGTCGGTTTAATCTATTTTCGCGACCATGGCGGCACTCTTCTACCTCGGACCATTATGTCAGATGACGGTCCTCGACGGTATACATTGTGCTAGGGGAGGCGATCGCTGCCCAGGTACATCATGTTGATGACGAACTTTAGATGGTGAGCGAGTCATCCTCTTTTTAAAAGCATTTGCTCAGGCAGTAGCATTTGGTTTGATGAGGTGGGAAATCGGGGAGAGACTTCCGAAGTTCCCTTATCTTGATTGAAGCATGTAGATACGGTCGCCGAGGTTGATCGAGGGGTCGGCTCGTATGAGCTTTCCGGCCTGTTCGCGTTCGACTCGGGCGACCGTGTTGGGAGATTGGTGGGGCTCTGGCTAAGCCAATAAGCTGTCCAACTTGCCTTCTTCGAACAATCTCCAGAGTTGACTGAGGAGGTCGCGGAATTAGGTTGGTGTTGTGGCCGGAACTCTTGTGGTAAGCACAATATTGATTGTGATCCAGATGACCATGGTCCCTTATTGCCTTTGTCTTGTTCAGCGGTTCGCGCCCCTTGATGGCGTAAAAAATGTGGGTCGGAGTTCGGTTGAACCTGTGGAGGAGATGGGTTTCCACATATAATAATAATACTAATACTAATAGTAATAATTGATTATACCTAAAAACACTAAAATCCCTGACAATAAACTATGCATCAGAGCTAGGCCAATCACTAGAACTGTAATTGTCTTTGGCTTGCTTCACTCTACCTTGGTATTGGGGATTCTGCTAATTTGTAACCTGAAGGGAAAAGGGAATGGATTAACCATATTTAGGAAATTGGGGCAAATTATACTGAAGCTCGGTATGATTGGAGGCTTGAGCCTCAAACAAGCTTTAGAGAGTGAATATTTTGGGTAATTCACGCGTATCTCTGAAGGTAAGTTATATAGAGTATTTATAGGACATCGCACGGGGACAAGATACCGTTGGCATTGGCTCCATTTTTGCCCATGTACAGTAATGACTAAGGCCTAGGACAAAAGGAAAATCAACGAGAAGTACTTCGTACGAGACGAGGGCCACTGCCTTGAGGCCTGCAGCTACTATATAACGATGTTAAGGGCTCAATCATAGTTCGATCTAGTTACTCGTCGTTAAATGGTGCGGAAATGTCGGTAATATTCTGGAGGACCCACTAGAGGAGGCCCATGTGGGTAGGACTCGGTGAAAACACCGTAGTTATATACCACATCAACAATAATAAGTAGAAGCATATGTAACAGGATTCGCCAGAAAAAAAGTTATTGAAACAAAATAATAGTATAATAAAAGCATAAGTAAAATTTATAAGCCAAGTTGGTGGAGTAGGTGAGCGCGGGACTGAAAGGTCACGAGTTCGATTTTCCCTAACAACACTTTCACAGTTGGGCGCATAAATACGAGAACTGCACAGTGTGGTTTCTGGTTGACGTAGTTTGCGGTATTACGTCCAACCCAGAATTTATCCAGTCTTGTTTCGAAGAAGTAGCGAGTTTCTCCGTCATAAAAAATAATAATAATAATAGTATTATTATTATGGAAAAATACAAAAACAAATTCATTTAGGGGTGGTGACATAACAGTTTGGGACCTTGCTATTTCCACATATCAATCAAGTCCATTTTATTTTTTTCCAAGCTTTTCTCGTCTCTTGTGCAAACGCTCATGTCAATCTCTAGTTCTTTTCTCTCTCTATCATCGTTTCTGTGCTGATCTTCTATTACCCATGGGAATTCGTCGGTCTTTTTTCGATTTCATTATCGTATAATTCATTATCTGGGTTCGCTTTTAACGAATTTGTCGTATTTGCTGTTTCGAAATTCTTGCTTATAGATCTGTGACTGAACTGGATTGAACGAAAGATTTGTTGCAGATTGGTGCAGTAAGACCATCTTTATCAGCAATCCAATCCAATCCAATTTCTATTAAAAAATTAATTTCTCTCTCGTCCACCTACCTAATTTCAATCTCAATCCAATCTTACATTTTTGCACACTTTATTAGCAATCCAATCCAATCTCAAATATTTTTAAAAAATATATATTTAATATATTATCATATATATATAATATTTTTATTATTATTGTTGAATATAAAAAAATAGATAAAAAAACTATCTAATATTATAAAACATAATTATAATTATAAAAAAAAGAAACTTACATTAAAAATAAATAAAAAAAGTTACAAACAGAAGTACTGAAATAGAGAGAAAGATTTGTGTGCTGAAAATATGTGAAGAGTGGTCTCTATTTGTAGGGAATTAAAAAATATGAATTTTGGTATATTTTTTATTTTTTAATTTTTTTGTTTAACTTATCTTTTTATTAAGATAATATTTATTTTAAAAAAAATCTACAACTACCAATCAAGTTTTGACATGTGTAATAACTTTAATAAAAAAAAAATCAACCCAATCTTTGATCGGATTGCAATACTGACCGAAATATTACTTCCCTTTTTCTTTTTCTTTTTATTAAAGTTATTTTGTCTTTTGTGTTTTGGGATTGGATTGGTTTGAAGAAGATCACCACTAAAGGTGGTCTAACACGCGTATGTTCTTCACTGATGCCGATTTGTAAGACCATCTTTATCAGCAATCCAATCCAATCCAATTTCTATTAAAAAATTAATTTTTCTCTCTTCCACCTACCTAATTTCAATCTCAATCCACACTTTATTAGCAATCCAATCCAATCTCAAATATTTTTAAAAAATATATATTTAATATATTATCATATATATATAGAGAGAAAGATTGGTGTGCTGAAAATATGTGAAGAGTGGTCTCTATTTGTAGGGAATTAAAAAATATGAATTTTGGTATATTTTTTATTTTTTAATTTTTTTGTTTAACTTATCTTTTTATTAAGATAAGATTTATTTTAAAAAAATCTACAACTACCAATCAAGTTTTGACATGTGTAATAACTTTAATAAAAAAAAATCAACCCAATCTTTGATCGGATTGCAATACTGATCGAAATATTACTTCCCTTTTTCTTTTTCTTTTTATTAAATTTATTTTGTCTTTTGTGTTTTGGGATTTGATTGGTTTGAAGATCACCACTAAATGTGGTCTAAGCCATGGTTGATTTGTATTTGTTCGCTGTCATAAATTTGCAATCCTGAAACTAAATTTTTTTAATTTCTGAAACCAACTTTTTATATTGTGAAGCTAACATTTTTTATGTCCTGAAACTAACTTTATTTTGTTTTTACTTGTGAAACTAATTTATTATATATAATTAAATAATATATAATAATTAACATTGACATCACATATGTGACGCCAATACCTTAATTAATTGTAATATGTATTATTTATTTAGATATGTGTTTTTATATTATATTTTTTTAATAATAATGTCTTAGCTATGATCAATTATAAATAATATATGATTAATATAATATCTAACTATTTTTAAATAAAATTACAAAATTTATTTAATTATAATCAATTTATTAAATTATAAATTTTAAATTATAACCCTGATTATGTACATATATAAATCATGTATTAAATTTAATGAATGAACAACATAGCTCAGTGTCAAAATGCCACTATATACATTGCATTGGCGCGGGTTCGAGTCCCGCACTTGTCATTGAGCTATGTTTTGGAATTTATTTTTTTAAAAAGCATTGGTGTCACATACCTGACACCAATACATAAAACAATAATATGTAATAATTAACATTGGCATCACATATGTGACGCCAATAACTTAATTAATTGTAATATGTATTATTTGCCTTGTAATCTCTTTAAATTAATACTCAATAAATTAATAATCTCTATAAAATTAATATTTTTGCCGGTCCCGACTTGGCCCCGAAGCGTAAATTAATAATTTCGATAAATTGATAAGATAATAATTTTTTTAAGACCCCTTTATAAATCAAGGATCCATCAACATGATAAATTAATAATCTCAGGAAATTACAAAGATAACTAAACAACTTAGTAAAATATGACTCTAGTGTTGATTGTTTTCTATTGAAATTCAAATCAAAATGAATCTCATCTCTCACTTTTTTCACGGCACTTAAAAGCTCTGGTGTGGTATACTCTGACTGCATGAAAAAATTATGAAGGATTTTCGACGCTTCTATTGCTTCTTCTCGCGTAACCGGCTCTAATGTACCGTATCATCTTGAGCTTCATCATCAATTGAATTTTCAATTATAGTATCAATAATTTCTTCTAAGCTTTGGATTTGTGAACATCCTTCATTTTCACCCGAATAATCCAATAGATGACTGACATCCATTTGATTGTGATGATGAAAGTTTTTAATCAATGCAGCGAGTTCATGAGTATCTGCTTTAGTATCCGCATGTAAATTTATTGAAACTTCTTCATTCTCTTTAAATTAATAAATTATTAATTTATCGATTAATTAATACCTCTCTAAATTATTATTTTTTCCGGTCCCAACTGTATTAATTTATAGAGATTCTACAGTATATAGATTTTTTATATTAAATTTTTTTAATAATAATGTCTACTTAGCTATGATCAATTATAAATACTATTTGATTAATATAATGTCTACTATATTTTAAATAAAAATTACAAAACTTATTTAATTATAAACAGTTTATTAAATTATAATTTTAAATTATAATTTTGATTATGTATATATATAAATCATGTATCAAATTTAATGAATGAACAACATAGCTTAGTGGCAAAATGCCACTATATACATATGTGACACCAATACATAAATCAAATAATATATATTTTTTTAAAAAGCATTGGTGTCAGGTATGTTCCTTTTTGAGCATCTTCATTTCTTTGACGAGTAGCTTTACCGACCTTCTCCTCTTTCTTGGTTTCAGCATTAACATCTGCTTCCTCATTTTATGCTTTTGCAGTTGGTGCTTCTGCAGTTGGAGTGTCATTCAGTATATTCTGATCTCGAAGGTCTTTGATGACCTTTGCAATTTTCTCAGTTGGTGGTGTGTCAAAACCCATCCCGAAAGATGGTGGTGTGGAATCAATGTTGTCCTTTTCAGTCCTTTGAATTGCTTTTCTGGGTGCTGAAATTGTTGGTGGGGTTTCGAGATCGATTGGAACATGTATGTTTAATGGCAGTGGATCAACGACAGATAAAGATGTTGGTGTTGGAATCATGGCATTTGTGGTGGCGGGTGTTTCGGGTGTTTGAGTTGGTGGCCTTCTGTACTAGAGCTCATCTTCAGATAATGTCTCTTCTGATTCGATTTCATCTTCCTTTTGCTTTTCTTGTTTTCTTGTTCTTTTTCCTCTTCTTTTTTTTATGTTTCTTGTACTTTTTTATCATCATTGTGTTGTTTCTTTTTCTTTTTCGTCTCACCAGCTTTCTTCTCTACTTTCTGATTTTATTGCACGCCTACTTTTTCGACGTACCATCTCTTTCTTCTGGTGTCATTGGTACTATTACTGAAACTAAGAGAAAAAACCAAGTGAAACTAACTATTATTTCCTGAAACTAATTAAGTGAAACCAATTACTAGTGCTGCAACTAATACAAAAATAACTGAAACTAATACAAAAAACCATTTTACTGAAACCAACTATCATTCCACTGTAACTATCAGTTGTGAAACTAATTAAGTGAAACTAAGTTGTATCTTCTGAAACTAACAGTGAAACCAATTTACTGAAACTGTCAGTCCAGTGAAGTATCTATCATTTGTGAAACTAACTTTCAAAGGAATTTAAATCACACATAATTGGCTGACACCAACAGTCTGAAAGTAATAAAACATAGTTGATAAAGGAACTTACCAATAGTTCAATGCTATCCAGGCTAGTTCTCGTGAGGTGCTCGTGTACTGTTCTGAGATCCCATTTCAGGCATCTTGGCAATGCAGTGGGATTTGAAGGCTCAACTAGCCTAGTGTTCTCACATATCAAAAACTGCAAATTGAAAGGAAAAAAAATAGTTGTGAAACCAATGGATATTGCTGAAACTAATTTGTATGGTGAAACCAACTTACCAACAGCAGTTGTATACACCCCGCGTGAGAATCATCACTGAGTTTGATCGACTGGTTCATGTGGACCAGGATTCTTTGGCTCCAGTTGTATGAGCAGATATTGTTGAGATCCCCAACATAGTCCACGTACTTCCATGCAATGTTCTGCCCTTGGTTTGGCAGCAATCCCATGCCTCTTTGACTTTGGAGGCTGTGAGTTTTATGGTCTTTTTTGGAAACACCATGTCTAAGAACTCCTTGTTGTTGCATTTCATGGCTGTCTTCAATATGATTTCTGCATGGACATCAATGATTCCAAAAGTCTGTCTGATGATCTGTGGTGTGAGTGGTATTGTTGTTGATCCATGGGTAACTGAATTGGTTTCAGTGTTGTAGGTTGTGAGGAGTAGTTTCAAATCTTCGACGTACTTTGTGAAGATCGGTGTGTCAACTGTTAGGAGTATGCCTTCGAATGCCGCTCAGGGAATGTTAGAGTGAGGGCATTGTACTTGTTATTATGTAATTCATTATCTAAAGGTAATTGTATGTTTCTTTATTGACTGGTAGTCACAGGCATTCCTGACTCGTATATATACATATATATATATAGAAACTAGTCCGTGTATTTGCGAGCAAAACATTCCACTCCTTATTGGATAAGGGGATCGGCACTGGAAAGGTTTATGGCTCAAATACTTAATCGTTCGCAAGTCGATGAAACTTGACTGGGCGTTAAGTTTATGTGAAGACTTGTATGACGTGTTCTTTGACTTGGAGAGTGCCTGTCGAACACTAATGGTTAGTGGGAGCACACGTTATAGGTATGCTAATGAGATTAGTATACTCGAACCGACTCACCCTCGATTCGTCACACGGATTTTACTCCGGGACAGTCAATGACGGAATCGAAAGGTTGTGATAGGTATTCGTGAACCTTCGACTTGAGGATTTAGTAGGGATGTGCTTGTGACGTTAAGATTTTTATTAGAGTGGTTCGACCAAGAAAACCAGAAGGTGTGGGTCAACCTCGACGTGCATCTTGACGGACAAGTAGCAGGTTATACTAAATACCAAGATAGGATTCTTTCTCCTTTTAGTGAACGAGTATATGTCCTATGCGGTTATTGGCAAATGAGATCATAAGTCTTTGGCCAAAGCATTGGAGCTAGTTGTATTGGATACACGAGAGCTCAGTGATCTCGATTTGCATTAACTCATGCATAGTGTCAAGTACAGATAGGGTTTGTGTAACACCCCCAATCCACTCAGGGATATTACACGCCGTAGACCCTTTCCTCAAGGATCTACCAGGCTGGTAGACAACGTCGAACATCTCAACAATGCATTTAAGGCTAAAAATGACTCAGTAGATCGATTTGGTCTTTCAATAAATACATACAACTCAATACATGACCACGCAGGGGTCGAATACACAATGCTCCCGTACAACGGGGAAAATATACTGCAGCGGAAATAAAATACAACTGAACCAATACGACAACGTACGGTTCCTCATATGATTAGTATCGATCATCTTTCATCATCCTTCGTGTCGACCCTATGTTATGCTCCCAAAACCTTGTTCGCTATATTTTTAAACAATCCACAAGTGTACGGAGTAAGTGTAGAAAGCGGCGAGCAAGGTCGTATTCCACAGAGACTAAATATTCCTATTGTGTTGAGTACTAGATTATAATGATTCCGGTTTTATCTAGACGATCGAAAGTTGAATGGATGGTTAACGATATAAAATAAAATGATGACAATAAAAGAAAATATCCGAATTAAGGAGAATTGTAAGAGTTGAAAGAAAGATTCCAAGGCTCGGTTTCCGTTGATCACTAAGTTTAGTCGGGATTGGTTCCAAAAGTTCTAAGTGCGTTTTCAAAATGATAATCACAATAATATTCTAAAGTCCCTCTCGAGATGCATTAAAACGTAGATTAAACAACCTATAACAACGTCTCCGTTTACTATAAATTATCTAACTCCAAAATATTCACAAGATTTAAACATCATCATAGTTCATCACCGATTTCTCAATCTCGTAATTTACTACGTCAAATACTCGAAATCTATTAATGCCCTCTTCTCTCGAATTATGAGCAATTAAGTTTAACATGTAAAAACATTGATCAAGTGTCTAAACATAAATTAAAACCAAGCATTTGATAAAGAAAACACACTAGATATATATAATCATCAATCCCTCAAAACCATAGCAAATCAACGTACTCCCATGCCTGGAATCTAACGAGTTTAGCTGGACATGGTAATGAAAGAAAGATTAATAATCATCATGTTCATCATGTTCATGCTAAATAAAACAACAAAAATAAGTAAAAGATAGGGAGAAGATAAAACTCGAATGGTGTCTTGAGTGGATGTAGGATCAAGCCTTCAAAATGTTCTTCAAGAGTTCTTCATTTTCTTCCTCCAAGTCTCTTTCTTTTGGTAGGTTTCTTCTTTAATCTTGTGTTTTTCTTCCCTCACCAACTCTCCAAGACTCTAAATCAAGATTTCCATTCTAAGTCCATTGTAGAGCCTTTTTATCAACTCAAAAAGCCAAAGTTCTTGATCAAATCATGAAAAAAATGTCAAAAAGGTGATTTTGCACCGAAAAGCGACACGGCCCGTGTCATAGTGTCCTAAAAACTACACAAGTTGCTGGACAGACAACCCGACTGTGTCAAATGTACCACGCACGAGCACGACGCACGAGCAATACACACGAGCAGTTGCTCGTGCGTCACTGATGTCTTCGACACTCGATATTGCGCACGAGCAGAATGCACGAGCAGTTTTGCTCATGCCCGTGCGCCTAATATCAGCTTGATATATACTCGTTTTTTCATTCTTTTTCGGCTCGATATTTTGTTCATGCATCTCTTGATATGTATTTGGGGATTGAGACTTCGTTCTTGCTTGATAATGTCCTTAAAACACCTATAAAATCAAATAAAATATACCCAAGCGTGATCGAGTCCAACAAACACAATATGAGCATAAACGATACAATTCTACACATTTTAGGATCTTAAAATCCGAAAAAACCTTATAAAAATATGTGTAAAAATGAGTGTTATCAAAATCCCCAAAACTTAAACGTTGATCGTCCCGAGCAATGCACTTCAAAATAACCACTCTTAAGGAAACTCATCCCTCAACACACCTCAAAGGATGATTATGAAAATTCATCAATACGCCTCAAGTAATAAATAAGTCGACTTCTTAAAAGTATTCAAATCTCTGGGGTACTTCCTTAACATCATAATCAATACTTGGAAAATATAAACCTCACCGGTCAAGTGTATTCCCTCACTCTCAAAGTGTATAATAGGATAAGTGACGCTCAAAACTCATTCAATGAAATAAGAATCTCCATAGGCTTGCCAATCGTCTACATCTCTACCACTAGTTGTGCATGCAAATTTGGTGAATCAAAAAGAACTTTATCGGTTGTAATGTAGGCTTTTTGGTCGGGGTGGGATAAGTATGGCTTAAAGTGACTTGACTTGAGCAAATTAGAACATTATCTCAATAACCACTTCGCTCAATTAGAAACTCAATAATCCCTTAGAATTTGTTTCCTTCAACCCCTTGATTTTAATATCATCGCACTAAGCACTTTTGAAAGTGAGAATCACAACCTTATTTTTCCTTATTGCTCCATTTATTTTATTTCCTCCTTATCGCTCCATACATATCGTTTCTTTTGTGTCCACAAACTTTTTCTTTTTATGTTTTTATGTGGTGGACAACATCATCATTAAATCACACCATTCTTCCTTCAAATTTATTTTGATAAATCATTGCATTTGAACCAACAATCTTCCCAATCGCTTCCACACATCTTTTCATTCTTTTGCCAATTTGTTCTAAATAGCTCAAGTATAGGGACAAAAGTTTATAATGGAACGGAAAGCTCATAATGTGGCTAACAAGAAATAGGCTTTAAGCTCAATCGGGCTAACTAGGGAAATAAATTTTCGGGTTAGCCAAAAGGTTTGAAGGGTTGCCAATAAAAATAGCCTAAAATCACTTTCACTAATTTGCACACACACTTGTAGTTTCGAATAAGATATCAGGGCAAGTTCTAGAGTCTTAAAAACATGAATGGTACACTCGACAATGAAACTTGCATATTTAATGATGCACGAAGGCTCAAAAGCTCACAAGCTAGATTTGTTCATATTTCCAAGAGATTAAACTATTTATTCAATTTCACACCCTTTTGATTATTCTACAATTTTCCCCTTTTCAAATTATCCTCGATTTGTATATCAAAATAACAAAATAAATCCCGAGGCATCCAAGACAAGTGTTCATTCTTCCGAGTTTTTATCAAAAGTAAAACACTCTAAAAAAAATAATGCAAAACTACCAACTAACAAACTCAAAACAATAAAAATGCTAAATGCAACTAAATTCAATGCAAAAATTAAAAGAAAATGCAAGTATTTACTTGACCCAAAATCTCTCCCCCAAACTTAAACATGATTATCTATGCAATATGCGTGAAATAGAGAATTATGGGTAAAAACGTACAACCCCTCATCATCGTCATTATCTCCTCGTCCCGTCGTGTCGTCTCTGCTCGGAATGTATGGAACTTGTTCTCCAATGCCGCCATCCTCTCGACCAAGCTGGGGTCATCACCTCCCCGTCTGGCAGTCTCGGCATATGATCCATCATCTCTACGACGACATCGGGAACCCTGTCTAGACGACTCGGCTTGTTCAGCCAATTCACAAACAATCTCTCTCCTCACGAACTCTTCTTCTTCTTCCTCTCTCTCGTCTCTAGGTCCTCTTCTCACCGGAGGCCACAACACATTTTCTAACACCATGAGCTCCTCGTGGCCCTCGGTAGCCAATGCCCAATTTTCTGGTCGACTCAACTCGGTAAGCGTGGTGTTTGGCAATGGGAAACATATTCTCAGTTCGCCTTCTAGCTGAGATGCCTCGATAAACCAGATTTGATTTTCATTCTGATCATTTTCATCGATATCAAGGCTATTTTGTTAAGCATCTTCGATCCGGCAATGGGTATAAGGCTGGATGTATCGATGCCAAAGTGGATAGCAAAAGGAGTAATCACCCCTCTAATGCAAATAGCTCATGCCTCGGCCAAAGCCACCTTCCTAGCGTGCTCGATAAATAATCGACCAACTTGCACGCCTTGTCGTGCCGAGGCTGCCCAAATGACTCCCAGCTCGCGTGCCCCGACCACTCCGGTTTCGCCAACCGCGAAAATAGTGCTAGCAAGCACCTTTGAAAGATATCGTAATACCGGACTGCGTATGAAGGACGCCTTTGCTGATCTAGCCTTGTATGCGCGAGCTTCATTGGTAATATGCCTCCAAAAGTTCGCCTTCGAGTACCCCTCGTAGGTGGTGTAAGCTCTCCCCATTTCTATCCCAAAAATCTGCTCAATTTGTGCGGGCGTCAAACGCCTCTGACGGCCACCTAACTAAAAGGTAATGGCAGTGGCTGCGATCGCTGAAGTCCCCTCGATGTCAAGTGTGCTGAGGAACTCCAATGTAAGGCTATGAAATGTATCCCAACCCCCCTGCATAAACTCCGTCCGAACAGATGCCAAATGTCATCGTGGATATTGAGTGCTTGTGTGCACTCGTCATTGGAGTACCGGGTCGGCGTTACTTTTCTGGTGGCTAATTGTGTGAACTGATTTTTAGCCGACGCAGTTTGTAGATTCAGACCCAGACCCTTAGCGGTCACAATTCGTCCCTCATTGCTCCTTGCCTTCCTAGAACCAGCAGTAGACATGTTGCCGAAATAGATAATTTGTGGATTCCAAAAAAAAAAAAAATCATGAGATTGTTTCAAAACAATAAAGTTGAAGGATTTTTGTTGGAAAATAAACTCAACAACCATTTAAAACAACCATATATGATCACCAAACGAGAATCAAAGAATAATCCATTCCAGTTTCATAAGAAAATACTCGTATGCAAGGTGTTTGACAAAAGTCCTCAACCAAAATTCATGCCCAATGAACCAATTCATGATATATTCTATCCCACGAATTCATAACATCAACATATCCATCAATTTCATCGATTCATACGACTAATTTCAACCAATCAACGAAATAAAAAATAATTAATCCCACCGTTAGAATCCCAATTAAAAGATAAGAAGAATTCTTACTTGAAAGTTGAAATCGATCGATGAGTATGCCTAGATCCTTGCGTGATTGATGTTTCTAAAATCAATTTGAAGTTTAATCGGGTAAAAGAAACTTGGTGGGACGATTTTTTGCTCGGGAGAGAAAGGGTTTTGGTTTTTTTTTGAAGTGTAAGTTATGAATCCCGATTACATTTAATAAATCTCGGCCTTACGAAGCGATGCGCACGAGCATGTGCTCGTGCGTGGAGTCGCTGCGACCTCTCCGATGCATTACGTCTAATACGCGGCGAGATAACACGGCAGTGCTCGTGCTTTTGGTCGTGCGTCCCTGGTGCTACCTTATGCATTCAATGCGCACGAGCGGCGCACGAGCTCATGACCGTGCGTGCTGCTTGTGCGGTTTTCTTCAAATCAAGCAAAATAAAATAAACACACTCAAGAAAATAAATAGTACTAAAATGCTAAAAACCAAAAAAATTATAATAAAATATTAATCCTGAAAGAAAACCGTTGGGTTGCCTCCCAATTAGCGCTAAGTTTAACGTCTTCAGCCAGACGCCTGTTTCATTCTATCTCGGATCATTCGACGATCTCTTACAATCCGGCTTACGTGCAATTTTATCAGGAGGTTCTCCCTTAGTCAGTCCATCAAATCGAAGGGTCATCAAAAATATGACATCTTCACCATGTGTCCTTATCGTCAATTCTCCTCGGTCCACATCAATTAATGCTCGAGCAGTGGCTAAGAACGGACATCCAAGTATTACTAGACCATTTTGCTTCCCATCATCATCAAGCACTATGAAATCAATGGGGAAGGTGAACTTATCGATCTTTAAAAGTACATCTTTTACAATTCCCTTCGGGTAAGCCAAAGATCGATTTATGAATTGTAAGTTCACTGGAGATAGCCCCAATTCTCCTAATCCAAGTGTCCTGAAAATAGATAAAGGCAATATATTGACACTCGAACCATGATCACAAAATACATCATTTAATAAACAACCCGAAATAGAGCAAGAAATTGAAAAACTCCCTGGATCCTTAAGCTTAGTCGGTAGGCGTTCCAATTCTTTTTTCTTTGACGCCATGGTTTGCACGAAAACCTCAAAAATTTTCTTCTCCTTGATATGCTCAATATCGGACCGCTCCTTCACCTCATTCATGGAAACTATCAATCAACTTTATTAGACAACACGGTTGCATCTTCGTTTTCATTCTTCGATTCCGGTAGCTCTTCATTCACAGTATACGAAAAAATAGCATTGCATTGTGCTTTTGGATTTTCTTCGGTGTTGCTTGGAAATTGGCCCTTTTGATGTTGGCTCCCCACAATCTTAGCCAATTGACCGATTTGCGTTTCTAAGTTTCTCATTTGAGCTCCAACGGTGGTTGCTAATTTAGTGACATGATTTTCAATCCGATCAAGCTTTTCTTCATCTCGGGTAAACCGACTTTTTGTTTCCATCATAAAAGTAGCCAAAATATTCTCTAGATTAGAATTTGGCTTGGACTCTTATATCACCTCACCATTCGACACTTTAAATCCCGTCGGTAGTTGCAACATATTTCTCAAATTCCCGTAGCTAAGATTCTCGTGATTCCTATTTGAAGGATGATAAAACCCCGGATGAGGATTATTTCGATAGTTATTAAAATTATAGTTATTGATATAATGAGCTTCCTCCAACGGGTCCGGTGGTGGTGCACTTCCTTTTGGATTTATTTTTTCATTTGCACTCTTCGTCAGAATTCCCAAATGGTTGGTCAAAATCGACATTTGTGCAGTTAAAGCCTTTATAGGATCCGAGTCTGAAACTTCAGCCACTCTACGAATATTACTCCTCTCGGTAGGCCATTGATAGCTATTCATGGCCACCTCCTCGATCAATTCATATGCTTCCTCTGCACTTTTAGCTAGCAAAGCTCCTCCGGCCGAAGCGTCAACAAGATTTCTCGTCTCTCCGTCCAACCCATTATAAAAGAAACACATTTGTTGGTCTTCCAGAAACCCATGAAGAGGACATCGTCTTAACAAATCCTTGAAGCGTTCCCATGCCTCATATAACATCTCTGAATCCATTTGTCGGAATTGCATTATTTTGCTCTTCAATCTCATGGTCTTGTTGGGCGGGAAGAATTTGAAAAGAAACTTTTCACCCAACTCGTCCCATGTACTTATGCTCCCCGAAGCAAGAGTTCCAAGCCAACTACGAGCTTTCTCTCTCAAAGAGAATGGAAATAACTTCAATCTTATTGCATCGCTTTACACCCCATTTATTTTTATAGTGTCACAAATTTGAATAAAGTGGAATAAATGGGCGTGCTGATCTTCTGTGGCAAATCCACCAAACTGATTCTGTTGAACCATCGATATTAATGAAGGCTTTAATTCGAAATTTAGGACATTGATAGGAATATGAGAAATTCCCCCATAATTTTGGTCAAGCCTCGGCCGAAATCCATCCCGAATGGATTGAATTCGAACTGCGGGCTGCTCAGCCCATACGCCTTCATTGTTTGGATTGTGGGCTATTGCATTATCATTGACCATGTCGGCAATTACGTCTCCCGCTCTTTCCATTTCGTCAGATAGATCTCTTCGTAATTTCCGTGCAACAACACTTGTTCTTCGAGCAAATGCCTCTACTTCGGGAATAAAGTTTTCCAAAGGTTCTCGAGAGGAGCGGGTGTTCATGTATGTCCTGCAACACGACCAAAAACAATACGGGAGTAACAAAATAAAACAAAACAGAATTTTTTTTTGTCTAAAGTAAGACCGGAAACACTTATCGTAATATCAAAACTAATAAAAATAAATTAGTTCCCGGCAACGGCGCCAAAAACTTGTTCGCTATATTTTTAAACAATCCGCAAGTGTACGGAGTAAGTGTAGAAAGCGGCGAGCAAGGTCGTATTCCACAGAGACTAAATATTCTTATTGTGTTGAGTACTAGATTATAATGATTCCAGTTTTATCTAGATGATCGAAAGTTGAATGGATGGTTAACGATATAAAATAAAATGATGACAATAAAAGAAATATCCGAATTAAGGAGAATTGTAAAAGTTTAGAAAGAAAGATTCCAAGGCTCGGTTTCCGTTGATCACTAAATTTAGTCAGGATTGGTTCCAAAAGTTCTAAGTGTGTTTCCAAAATGATAATCACAATAATATTCTAAAGTCCCTCTCGAGATGCATTAAAACATAGATTAAACAACCTATAACAACGTCTCCGTTTACTATAAATTATCTAACTCCAAAATATTCACAAGATTTAAACATCATCATAGTTCATCACCGATTTCTCAATCTCGTAATTTACTACGTCAAATACTCGAAACCTATTAATGCCCTCTTCTCTCGAATTATGAGCAATTAAGTTTAATATGTAAAAACATTGATCAAGTGTCTAAACATGAATTAAAACCAAGCATTTGATAAAGAAAACACCCTAGATTTATATAATCATCAATCCCTCAAAACCATAGCAAATCAACGTACTCCCATGCCCGGCATCTAACGAGTTTAGCCAGACATGGTAATGAAAGAAAGATTAATAATCATCATGTTCATCATGTTCATGCTAAATAAAACAACAAAAATAAGTAAAAGATAGGGAGAATATAAAACTCGAATGGTGTCTTGAGTGGATGTAGGATCAAGCCTTCAAAGTGTTCTTCAAGAGTTCTTCATTTTCTTCCTCCAAGTCTCCTTCTTTTGGTAGGTTTCTTCTCTAATCTTGTGTTTCTTCCCTCACCAACTCTCCAAGACTCTCTAAATCAATATTTCCATTCTAAGTCCATTGTAGAGCCTTTTTATCAACTCAAAAAGCCAAAGTTCTTGATCAAATCATGAAAAAAATGTCAAAAAGGTGATTTTGCACCCAAAAGCGACACGGCCCGTGTCAAATGACACGGCCCGTGTCATAGTGTCCTAAAAACTGCATAAGTCGCTGGACAGGCAACCCGACCGTGTCAAATGTACCACGCACGAGCACGACGCACAAGCAATACGCACGAGCAGTTGCTCGTGCGTCACTGATGTCTTCGGCACTCGATATTGCGCACCAGCAGAATGCACGAGCAGTTTTGCTCATGCTCGTGCGCCTCATATCAGCTTGATATATACTCGTTTTTTCATTCTTTTTCGGCTCGATATTTTGTTCATGCATCTCTTGATATGTATTTGGGGATTGAGACTTCATTCTTGCTTGATAATGTCCTTAAAACACCTATAAAATCAAATAAAATGTACCCAAGCGTGATTGAGTCCAACAAACACAATATGAGCACAAATGACACAATTCTACACATTTTAGGATCTTAAAATCCGGAAAAACCTTATAAAAATATGTGTAAAAATGAGTGTTATCAAACCTGAATGCAAAAACAGACATCCACCCCCCAAATACTCGGGGGTTAGCAAAACTCCACTGTTTTGCTAGTACAAGAACAAAGTGCAAAATACGAGTCATACAATTCACATTCCAGGAATAACAATAACCAGGAATCCTCAAAAAGCCTAACGTAACGAAAAGTACTTCCCGAGGCAAGAGTTTGGGAAAGACATTCCAAAACCGAAAGATCACCAATCAGGGGAAATAATTTATAAAAGAGTTTAAAATGCCATCGAGAGTTTCAATTGAAAACAATTTAGGATTACCGAATCCTTCTCTTTCCAAAATCAATAGGGGTCATAGCCCAAAGGTTTTGTTTTCACAAATGAAACCAACAACAATACACAAGGTTAAAACCCATGTCACGCGTCCTCGACGGACATAAAATACACACGCACTCGTGAAGTTTTACTCGTGAATCCAGGGCTATACCATTGGACTCCCTCTGTGGCCCCGTCGAACCCTAACGAGGTGAGCAAATACATTCACAAAACATACACGCACAAGCATTGCCTAGGACCAGGACGAAGCCACAAATCCCACCCGAGGCCTCTAAGGACCCTCCCGAGCTGGTTAGTAAAACAAACTCAAACCACCCATAAGTTATCTTGACATCACTCGCAAGTACCGATTCTCGGAGCCCTCTCCAGACCTACTCGATTAGATAACATTATGGTCAAATCATACACACTGGCTGTACTCGCAAGTACACGCCGCCAGAGGCATCACAGGTCCCTACCTGGTCAAACATCAATCGAACATACCCACAAGTTATCATGACATCGCACTCGCAAGTGACGATTCTCGGAGTCCTCTCCAAATCTACCCGAATTGATAACCTTGTGGTCAAATCGTCAATGCATCGAGTTCACAACAAGGGTTTTACATTTGCCACAATCACAAACACATCAAATCATGAGTTAATGCAACCCTACACTTAGCAAAACACTACGTCAAACCATAACGCACCGAAGAGAGATAATATATGTATATATATTATCAAAGCATAACAACAACAACAACAACAACAAGCGAATTCATAGGGTTCACTTAATCATTAGCGGGGCACAATATTCACAAAACACACGCGTTTTGAAAGTGGGCCCTTAACGAGGCTAAACCGAATCTTTTGAAAGTTCAAATCAAACGATCAAACAAACACATATAGACAATCACTAATTATCATATTCACAAAACAAGAATTGTATGGACAAGGTACTTGCCTAGGAACCACGTTCGCAACAAGACGACGGATGGAATGCGATCGAATAGCCCCGAACTCCCGAACACTATACGATAGCACCGAAATTACTACGGGAAAACACCACACGAATCATCAATCACCAACGAAATTCAACATCGGAATCATCGAGCACCTATAATTCTCCGTAAGGAACAATAAAACATGATTACGACGGGAATTAAGGCCGAAAACAACGGAAATCCCAACAAACTATCAAAGGGAACTCATTCGGACATTTAATCGGACATTAAATGTTCAAGACCCTTCAAGAACAAAGAAATCACCCCTCGGGTCGAACGAACCAAAGGTACGAGTATCCAATACATAGAACAAGTTCAAAACAACGTTTATAAAACAATTAATTGATCAAAAACGGATTGGAATCGAAATCAAAAGGAAAATCCCCAAAATCTTCAAAAACAAGGGTTCAAGCAAAAATACCTTGATTCGGACGAAGAACACGGATTAGATGATGATATAATCAACAAGAATCTTCCAAAATGCCTTGGAATCGATTAGAATCGGGCAAGAACACGATTTCCCGAGTCTCCCATCGCCAGCCGTCACAAAAACGAGGAAAGAAGGTGAAAAATGAAGTATGGCCGAGCCAGGCCTATATATGGTCGGCAGGGTTACGGCCGTAACCGGCATTCGTCAAAATCCGCCCAGCGCCTGCCGATCGCTTACGGCCGTAACCGACAGGTCCTTACGGCCATAACTCGGCACTTACGGCCGTGCGGCAGTCTTACTACCGTGTCGGCATTCGTCCAACACGGCACCAGCACCGTCTGGCCGTGGTGCGGCCCTTACGGCCAGAATCGAATTCGACCATATGCTGCCGAGCACGTACGGCCGTAACCGGTACCTTACGACCGTAACTCGGCCAGGCCAGGCCCTCCTCCGGCCGTGACTCGGCTGTGGCCACTCCGAAGGCCCCAAAACCCGAACTTGAATATAAACCGAAGATACGATTACGAAGTACTTGCAAAGACGAATCTAAGAGCTAAGAGAACACACGATTCCGACCACCCGAAGTGTCGGAATTCGACAACGGAAGTAATTACCCAACCTTTGGAAAATTACGAAAACAGCCCAAAACGTCCGAAATACATGATACACGATCGAAACACCAAACCAAAGCTCGCAACATGAATAATAACATTAAATGAACTTACGAGAAACTCGAAACAACAGTTTCAGACGAGATTCGCAAGAATCGAACTCAAGTGTGGAAAAGCCGCTTAAGAACGCGGAATTCAACAAAATGACACCGAAACGAACTCGAATGACAAAAAGTGCAGAATTAATCATTCTCATAATGACGATACGGTCATGAGCGAGTCGTCAAAACGGACTTCCGCCAAAAAAATAAATTACCGGAAATCGAAATTGCGGATATTCTATACTACCCTCCTTAAAAGAAGTTTCGTCCCGAAACTTAAAACAAGTAGGGAGAAGCAATATCCTGCCAGGAAAACTCAGCGAGATAAACAAGAAACGGGTAACTTATGCCCAACGGCGAAACGTTACCAGCAACGCAAAGGAATATACAGCGTCAACACACGCTTCACAACGACCAACACAACGCCGCCAGTAGAGACATAATAAAACCAACAAGTGACAAGTGTCATCAAATAGATAATACAATCAAGTCAATTATCCGAACAATCACAAAACACAAAACACTTGTTACAAGGAAACACGCACAGTCGAGAAAACAGAAAATAAACACAAAACGATCCACAAGGGCAATCACAAACAATTCAGACTACGCCGAAATCCTCAAAAAGCATAATAGGCATCTCTGTGCCCTGTCAGAGCAGAGACGTAGCGTCGATCCCCAAATCTCTCAGCTACCATATCGCAATGCATGGCTCAGTGACCCACCTGGCCACACTCGAAACAGCTGACTAACAGTGAACGACAATTCTTCGCGGTACGAGATCAGGCAACAATAGTCAGACAACCCCGATCGAACAACAACGACCGAACAACAACAATCGAATAACAACGATCAAATAACAATGATGGAACAACAACGATCAAAAAGCAATGATCTAGTAACAACGATCAAACAACAATGATCGAACAACAATGATCGAATGACAACGGTCGAACAATGACTCCGAAGTTCACACTTCAACCCAAGACATCAAAAGAACTAGTAGAACCAAAAGATGTTACTTCTGAACAAGGTTCACAAGAATCGAACCGAACTCGGAAAAGTCACAGTGATAACCAGATCGACCCCAAAACAAGATCAAGACTTGTTCGAACGATGAAACCGAAATACACAATAGGTCCAGAAAGTATTAACGAACACGAGCCAAAATACCTTGGATTAGGGCGAGAGACGGATTAGGATGATGATAAATTTTGTTGGGATCACAACAATCGGTCTAACATGGATCTCCACGGATTTACCTCGAAGAATTGCTCAAAAACGCTCGGAAGAACTTTAACCGCGAACAAGGAAAGATGAAGGAGGAAAAATGACGCGACTGGACCTGTTCAGGTATTAAATACCTGACTACTCGTTACGTACGTTAACATGGTGAGGTTAACGTACGTTATGCCACTTACGTACGTAAACGCTCAAGAGTTAATGTACGTAAGGCCTCGGCAGGACATTCTGCCCAATTCGCTGAAGTCGATAGCGTACGCTATATCAAACAGTTTGTGTCCACTATAAGGAAGATTACGTACGTAACACCCATGAGTTAACGTACGTAAGAACTCGGCAGAAACTTGGTAGAACCTTCTGTCCAAAACGCCGAGGACCATAATGTACGTTAACACTAAGGTTTAACGTACGTTATGTATGCATCGATAGCGCACGCAAGAAAGCATGAATAACGTACGCTATTCATGCAACAGTTCAACACTGCTAAATGCAGTTCGTTGCTCAGGAAAATACGAAGTCAAAACACAAAACAAGGACAGAATATAAAAAAGTAAATACGAGGTATTCGCGACGACGAATCTAGGCACTAAAAGGAAACACCGTTCCGACTAGCCAAAGATTCTGAATTCGACGATGGAAGTAAATTTCCTCAAACTCTTAGGAAATTACAAAACGGCCCAAACATCCGAAAATCACGATACGACGTCGGATTATCAAATCAAAACTCACAACATGAATAACTCAACCATACGGACTCATGGAAACGAAGAAACAATGAAATCGAACGAGTTTTACGAGAATCGAACATACATGCAACAAAACATAACATAAAGTGAAATTACGTAAAAACACCTCTGAAACTCGTCCAAATAGAAAAAACCAAGAACAAAATGGATACAAAACGTCGAAACGGTTACAAGAGAGTCGATAAAAAATAGACATGCGCTAAAAATAGAAACTGCTAAAAATAGAAAAGTACGGATATTACATTCTCCCCCTCTAAAATGAAGTTTCGTCCCTAAACTCAAGGGTCAAAAAGCTGGGGGTATCTCGCACGCATATCCTCTTCCAATTCCCACATCGCTTCCTCCACTCCATGCCTCGACCGTTGCACCTTAACCAAGGGGATGGTTTTGTGCCTTAACTGTTTATCCCGACGTTCCAAAATTCTAACTGGCCTCTCCTCAAACGTAACATCCTTCTCGATCTCCATATCCCCGAAGTCGATAACGTGAGTCGGGTCCGGAACATACTTCCTCAGCTAAGAAACATGAAAAACACTATGCACATGGCTCAAAGATGGGGGCAATGCCAAACGGTATGCTAACTCGCCAAATCTCTCCAATATCTCGAAAGGTCCAATATACCTTGGACTAAGCTTCCCCTTTTTCCCAAAACGGAAAACTCCCTTCGACGGACACTCTCAACAAGACATGATCTCCTACCTCAAACTCCAAAGGTCGATGCCTAACATCCGCATAAGACTTTTGTCGACTCTGAGCCACGAACATTCTCTTTGGAATCAACTCGACTTTCCTCCTAGTCTCCAACACAAGATCCGGCTCGGTGCCAACTAAATCGGACGGCTCATTCCAACATATCGGTGATCGACATCGTCGGCCACAAAGTGCCTCATATGGTGCCATCTTAATCGAAGCATGCCAGCTATTATTATAAGTGAACTCGATCAGGGCCAGATGTTCCTCCCAATCACTACTCCAGTCTAGTGCGCACGCGTGCAACATATCCTCGAATATCAGAATGGTACGCTCGGACTGTCCATCGGTCTGAGGATGGAAAGATGTACTCAAATGAAAATTTGTCCCCAATGCCTTGTGTACCTCCTGCCAAAAATGCGATACAAACCGACCATCCCTGTCCGAAATAATAGTCTTCGGCGTACTATGAAGTCTCATGATCTGCAAAATAAAAATACGATCCAATTTTTATGGACCCCAAGTGTCCTTGATGCCCAGAAAATGTGCTAACTTAGTTAGTCGATCCACGATCACCCACACCATATTCATTCCCGTCTTTGCCCTCGGCAAATTCGTGACAAAATCCATAGAGAGATCCTCCCACTTCCATTCCGTGATGGGAAGTGGTTTCAACAACCCGGCTGGCCGCTGATCCTCGATCTTGACTTACTGACAAGTCAAACACTTAGCCACAAATTTCACTACCTCATTCTTCATGTCACTCCACCAAAAATTCTTCCTCAAATCCTTATACATTTTACTCGAGCCCAGATGGACTGAGTAATGCGACGCATGAGCCTCCCGCATAATGCCCTGCCTCGATTCTAAGTCGTTCGGAACACACAACCGACCTTGGAATCTCAACACACCATCCTCATTAATCACGAATCCCAGGGCTTTCCCCTTCACCACATTCTCACGGAGTTGAATAAACATCGGATCTTCTAACTATCTCGATTTAATGTTGTCGACCAGTGACGAAGAGATATCAAGGGCGCACAACTGCCCGACATTCCCTAGTAACAAAACTTTAATACTCAACCCCATTAACTCTCGCTGGAGCCCTGGTTGAGCCATGAGCGACTCAAGTGTCCGGAGCGATACTGATTTCGACTCAAGCCATCTCCCACCACATTTGCCTTGCCCAGATGATAAAGGATTTCGAGATCGTAATCCTTGATTAACTCCAGCCACCTCCTGTCTCATATTCAGTTCCTTATGTGTGAAAATATACTCCCGGATCTTGTGATCAGTGAAAATCTGACACGACGAGCCGTGCAAGTAATGACGCCATATCTTCAACACAAACACAACTGCAGCCAACTCAATATTGTGGGTAGGGTAATTCAACTCGTACAGTTTCAACTGATGGGAAGCATAGGCAATCGTCTTCTCGTGCTGCATGAGTACACATCCAATCCCTTGGCCTGAGGCATCGCTATAAACTGAGAAACCCTCATTACCACACGGTAAGGCCATGACGGGAGCGGTAGTCAATCACTTCTTCAACTCTTTGAAACTCTTCTGCCTCTCGTATGACCACACAAACTTTTCTGACTTTTGCGACAACTGAGTGAGTGGTCGAGTGAGTTTAGAGAACCCTCGACAAACCTTCTATAATACCCCGCCAAACCCAGAAAACTATTGACCTCCTTCACGTTCTTGGGCAGCGCCCAATCCAACACTGACTCTATCTTGTGTGGGTCCACACGAACACCCTCGGCCGAGATCACGTGGCCGAGAAACATAACCTCCCGCAACCAAAACTTGCACTTTAAGAACTTCACATAAAGGCGCTGAGTTCTCAAGATTTCTAGCATGATATGCAGATGACGTGCATGTTCTTCCTCGCTCCTCGAGTAAAGCAGAATATCGTCGATAAAGACGACTACAAACTTGTCGAGATATTCGATAAAGACCTTGTTCATTACCTTCATGAACACATCTGGGACGTTAGTTAGCCCAAACATCATAACTACAAACTCGTAATGGACGTATCTCGTCCGAAAGGCCGTCTTCGGAATATCGGAATACTTCCCTCGGAGTTGGTAATACCCCGATCTCAAATCAATCTTCGAGAACACAGTCGCTCCCTGTAATTGGTCAAATAAGTCGTCAATCTTCGGAAGCGGATACTTGTTTTTGATGGTCACTTTGTTCAAATCTCGGTAGTCGATGCATAAACGAAGTGATCCATCCTTCTTTTTCACAAACAAGACTGGTGCGCCCCAAGGTGAAGCACTCGGTCGAATGTAACCCATGTCTAGCAACTTATCCAACTGTTTCTTCAAATCGAGCATCTCAACAGGCGCCATACTATACGGCATTTTTGAAATCGGGGCTGCACTCGGCTCTAAATCAATGGTGAACTCGACCTCACGGTCTGGTGGCAAACCCGGCAACTCATCTGGAAAGACGTCAGGATACTCGCTTACTAGCGGAATAGACGAGAGCTCGAATCCCCCTTCTTCCAATCTCAAAGCATAACACCAGTAACCAGTGCAACCTCCTCGAAGAAGTTTCACCGCTTTCATAGCGCTGATCAAAAATCTCTGACTACTCTGTTTGCGTCCCACAAAAGAGTGCTCGGCACCGTCATCGGCTAACATTGAAATGGTTCTCGCTCTATAGTTCATGATCGCCCCATGTCGATCCAGCCAATCCTCACCAAGAATCAAATCTTTATCCTAAATGTCTACCACAATAAGATTAGAAGACCAATCCTGTTGGAGCAATTTTGGTATTAGCGCCGTTGTGCGAAAGCGTAAATACAAAGTGTGGAAATAAAATGACACACGGATTTATAGAGGCTCGGCCAAACGTGCCTATGTCCTCTATTTTTATATTTTTCTATAGGCTTAAGTTATAAACCTCTGCACCTCTCTTCTATCGGTCAAGGGATTACCGTTACAAGCTTGTCTTCTATCGGTCCGAGTAAACCGTTCTCTTACTTGTCTTTTTGTCGGTCCAAGTTAAACTGTTTTCCTTTTATATTGGATAAGGAATCAACCACTCTAGCTATATATCAGTACCAGATAAACCTCACTAAGATAGCGATTGCGATTCTAACAATGCCGGATCCTTGATCCTAATAACACCGAATCTAATCGTATCTTTTCTTTTACCTCTCGTGTATGTGTTGAATGTATAAATACTCAAACTATAAATATAAGCTCAATATTAGAACAACAATATAATGAATATGAATATCAGATCAATGTCTTGATTGCTTGAAGTTGTTGTATGATGAATACCATTAGAAGTGGTATTTATAGCCTTCTCCATCAAACTAGCCGTTGCTGACTGTTGACTTGCTAGCGTGCGCTAGCTCTTCTTCTTAGCGTGCGCTATTGCGCATTGTTTCCTATTACGTACGTTATGTACTGCATGTAGCGTACGTTAACGTCTTGTAATTCCAGTCCAGTGGCTACTGTCTCTCTTTGTTAGCGTGCGTTAATCATTCCCTGTAGCGTGCGCTAACAACACATCATTGCATGCGCCATATATCCGTTTATACTTTTTGACTTTGGTTCAGAATCTTCCCAATGGATTGATTGACTTGAATTCAAAATGCTATTTAGCATGCGCTAAATATCATCAGTAGCGTGCGCTATGTCTTACTTCACTGCATACGTCATTCTGAGTTTGAATGTCTTCACAACGGTAATAAACCTTCAATAGCGTGCATTAGTGTTCATGTGTAGCGTGCGCTATCTTTCACCAGATGACTTGTCTTTAGGTAACTTCGAACTCGTCTGTTCTGCAGCCGGGTATCGTTAACGTGCGCTAAATTTTATGTCTAGTGTGCACTAGCTTTGTATATTGTTCAGCTTTTTGTGTCTTTGTCTGCTTCGTTGTTTTGCTTCGCCTCTTTGTTGTTTTGTTTTGTTTAGCAACTTAATCATCAAAACACTATTTATGAATATGTGGAATAAATATTTCAACAATCTCCCCCTTTTCGATGATTACAAAACAACTCTTGAATTGGATAAAACATGCTCCAATATATATATATATATGTACGTTTCAAAGTTTTCAGCTTTGATCGTTTCGTTAGTTTCTCCAATCTTTTTTTTTTCTGTCATTTTCGACTTCTTCCTTTCTTATTTTTCAACTCCTTCGTTTCTCCCCCTTTTTGTATGCTTTCTTTTTCTCCTTTTCGACTTCTTCGATTTTTATTATTTTCTCCTCCTTTTTACTTTTTATTTTTCTCGTCATTCTTTCATGATACTTTTTATCCGATTCAATGCCTTCTCCCCTTTTTGTATTCAAAAAAAGTGAAAAAAAATAGCAATTGAATAGAGAAAACCAATTATTGAATATGCATGATACCAATTGAAGAATATAATTATGCATGAATAGGAAATAACTCTCCCTGAAAATATTATCTCCCCCTTTGTAAAATATAAATTGTTAAAAATTAATTTTTGGGGATCCAACCGAAAGTCGAATTTTGTTTTGAGACATAGACGATATTAGGAATAAACGTTCCTTTGAGAATCCAAATTTTCTTAGTTTTTATCGTCCGTCTTGGGCTTTTGCAATTCCAAATGTGGTGCTCAATTTTCAAACATTTTTCACAATGGGGTATTTTGAAATTTACGGATTCGTTTTTAGAACGTGGTTTGAATCCCAACCCCTGTTTATTCAAAGTGTATTTTTGAACCGAGAGCATATTTTCAAATTTCTCGTTTCCGAGAGAGAATTTCTTCGTTAAATTTTTGAGCTCGGTTTGAGTTTTAACAAGATCATTCTTTAAAATATTTTCATTCTCAATGCATTTAGTATGATCGATCTCAATAAATTTTCCCTTTTCAAGAATTTTGGAATTTTCATTTTCCAATGATTTATATTTAGATTTAAGGGATTTGATTTCAATTAAAGCATTTTGATAATCGGTATGTAATAGTTCGAATGCTTCAAAAAGTTCATCGTAAGAATTACTTACTTGGCTTTCGATGTCGCTATCGTCGAATGAACTTCGTGCCATGAGAGCGAGATTATTTTGATTTAGAAAATCTTCATCTTCGTCTTCATCGCTCCATGTTGCAATTAAAACCTCCTTCTTGGGTTATGCTCTGCAATTTTTTGCAAAGTGCCCTGGTTTTCCATATAATCGACAAGAATTGTCGAATTTCTTAGATTCGCCCGCTTGGATGTCCTTCTTTCTCCGGTTTAACAAGTGTTGGAACTTATTAATATTTTTAGCATAATATACCGATTCTTCGTTGCTTTCATCCACCAGGATTTCTTCCTTAGATCTTGACATCTTAGCCTTCATGGCTATCGATCTTTCCTTTGATTTTGATTTGGCATTCTGAGATTTTAGAACTATCCATAGTTGATAAGGGAACCAACGAGAGCACTAAAATTAAGATTATTTAAATCTTTAGACTCCATTATATCCATCACCGTACCGTCCCATTCTCGAAGTAGTGATCGGAGAATTTTCTTTACTTTCTCACTGCTCGAAAGTGGTTTACCAAAACATGCTAATCCATTTGTGATGACCGAAAACGGTCAAGCATGATCGTGATGGATTCATCGTCCTTCATTTGGAATAGTTCGTATTCGTGAAGGAGCATGTTTATTTTCGTCTCCTTGACTTGAGACGTTCCTTCGTGTGTTACCTCAAGAATTTTCCAAATTTCTTTGGCACTATCACACGATGATATCCGGTTGTGTTCTTCCGGATTTAAGGCACAATATAGGAATTGAGTTGCCTTACAATTGTAATGGTCATTTTTTCAATCGGAATCGTCATATTCTTCGAAAGTTTTAAGCGTACCGTTGGAATCCGTAGGAATTTTCAGACCAAGACATATTATTTTCCAAAGCTCGATGTCATAAGCGCGGATGAATATAGACATCTTTTTCTTCCATGTCATGAAGTTTGATCCGTCGAAACGGGGCAAGTTGAAACGCCATTTGGATCGACACCTCGGATGTTAAGCCACTTATTGGAGGTACCGCTCCGATACCGATTGTTGGAGCAATTTCGGTATTAGCGCCGTTGTGCGGAAGCGTAAATATAAAGTGCGAAGATAAAATGACACGCAGATTTATAGAGGTTCGACCAAACGTGCCTACGTCCTCTCTCGTAATCTTTTTCTATAGGCTTAAGATATAAATCTCTGCACCTCTCTTCTATCGGTCGAGGTATTACCGTTACAAGCTCGTCTTCTATCGGTCCGAGTAAACCGTTTTCTTACTTGTCTTTTGGTTGGTCCAAGTTAAATCATTTTCCTTTTCTATTGGACAAGGAATCAACCACTCTAGCTTTCTATCGGTACTAGATAAACCTCACTAAGATAGCGATTGCGATTCTAACAATGCCGGATCCTTGATCCTAATAACATCGAATCCAATCGTATCTTTTCTTTTACCTCTCGTGTATGTGTTGAATGTATAAACACTCAAACTATCAATATAAGCTCAATATCACAACAACAATATAATAAATATGAATATCAAATCAATGTCTTGATTGCTTGAAGTTGTTGTATGATGAATACCATTAGAAGTGGTATTTATAGCCTTCTCCATCAAACTAGCCGTTGCTGACTGTTGACTTGCTAGCGTGCGCTAGCTCTTCTTCTTAGCGTGCGCTATCGCGCATTGTTGGCGCGGGTTCGAGTCCCGCACTTGTCACTGAGCTATGTTTTGGAATTTATTTTTTTAAAAAGCATTGGTGTCACATACCTGACACCAATACATAAAACAATAATATGTAATAATTAACATTGGCATCACATATGTGACGTCAATACCTTAATTAATTGTAATATGTATTATTTGCCTTGTAATCTCTTTAAATTAATACTCAATAAATTAATAACCTCTATAAAATTAATATTTTTGCCGGTCCCGACTTGGCCCCGAAGCGTAAATTAATAATTTCGATAAATTGATAAGATAATAATTTTTTTAAGACCCCTTTATAAATCAAGGATCCATCAACATGATAAATTAATAATCTCAGGAAATTACAAAGATAACTAAACAACTTAGTAAAATATGACTCTAGTGTTGATTATTTTCTATTGAAATGCAAATCAAAATGAATCTCATCTCTCACTTTTTTCACGGCACTTAAAAGCTCTGGTGTGGTATACTCTGACTGCATGAAAAAATTATGAAGGATTTTCGACGCTTCTATTGCTTCTTCTCGCGTAACCGGCTCTAATGTACCGTATCATCTTGAGCTTCATCCTCAATTGCATTTTCAATTATAGTATCAATAATTTCTTCTAAGCTTTGGATTTGTGAACATCCTTCATTTTCACCCGAATAATCCAATAGATGACTCACATCCATTTGATTGTGATGATGAAAGTTTTTAATCAATGCACAGTTCGAAAGATTCGCTTTAGTATCCGCATGTAAATTTATTGAAACTTCTTCATTCTCTTTAAATTAATAAATTATTAATTTATCGATTAATTAATACCTCTCTAAATTATTATTTTTTCCAGTCCCAACTGTATTAATTTATAGAGATTCTACAGTATATAGATTTTTTATATTAAATTTTTTTAATAATAATGTCTACTTAGCTATGATCAATTATAAATACTATTTGATTAATATAATGTCTAACTATATTTTAAATAAAAATTACAAAACTTATTTAATTATAAACAGTTTATTAAATTATAATTTTAAATTATAATTTTGATTATGTACATATATAAATCATGTATCAAATTTAATGAATGAACAACATAGCTCAGTGGCAAAATGCCACTATATACATATGTGACACCACTACATAAATCAAATAATATATATTTTTTTAAAAAACATTGGTGTCACGTATGTGTTCCTTTTTGAGCATCTTCATTTCTTTGACGAGTAGCTTTATCGACCTTCTCCTCTTTCTTGGTTTCAGCATTAACATCTGCTTCCTCATTTTATGCTTTTGCAGTTGGTGCTTCTGCAGTTGGAGCGTCATTCAGTATATTCTGATCTCGAAGGTCTTTGATGACCTTTGCAATTTTCTCAGTTGGTGGTGTGTCAAAACCCATCCCGAAATATGGTGGTGTGGAATCAATGTTGTCCTTTTCAGTCCTTTGAATTGCTTTTCTGGGTGCTGAAATTGTTGGTGGGGTTTCGCGATCGATTGGAACATGTATGTTTAATGGCAGTGGATCAACGACAGATAAAGATGTTGGTGTTGGAATCATGGCATTTGTGGTGGCGGGTGTTTGGGGTGTTTGAGTTGGTGGCCTTCTGTACTAGAGCTCATCTTCAGATAATGTCTCTTCTGATTCGATTTCATCTTCCTTTTGCTTTTCTTGTTTTCTTGTTCTTTTTCCTCTTCTTTTTTTTATGTTTCTTGTACTTTTTTTATCATCATTGTGTTGTTTCTTTTTCTTTTTCTTCTCACCAGCTTTCTTCTCTACTTTCTGATTTTATTGCACGCCTACTTTTTCGACGTACCATCTCTTCTTCTGGTGTCATTGGTACTGTTTCTGATATCTGGAAAAAAACCAAGTGAAACTAACTATTATTTCCTGAAACTAATTAAGTGAAACCAATTACTAGTGCTGAAACTAATACAAAAATAACTGAAACTAATACAAAAAACCATTTTACTGAAACCAACTATCATTCCACTGTAACTATCAGTTGTGAAACTAATTAAGTGAAACTAAGTTGTATCTTCTGAAACTAACAGTGAAACCAATTTACTGAAACTGTCAGTCCAGTGAAGTATCTATCATTTGTGAAACTAACTTTCAAAGGAATTTAAATCACATAATTGGCTGACACCAACAGTCTGAAAGTAATAAAACATAGTTGATAAAGGAACTTACCAATAGTTCAATGATATCCAGGCTAGTTCTCGTGAGGTGCTCGTGTACTGTTCGGAGATCCCATTTCAGGCATCTTGGCAATGCAGTGGGATTTGAAGGCTCAACTAGCCTAGTGTTCTCACATATCAAAAACTGCAAATTGAAAGGAAAAAAAATAGTTGTGAAACCAATGGATATTGCTGAAACTAATTTGTATGGTGAAACCAACTTACCAACAGCAGTTGTATACACCCCGCGTGAGAATCATCACTGAGTTTGATCGACTGGTTCATGTGGACCAGGATTCTTTGGCTCCAGTTGTATGAGCAGATATTGTTGAGATCCCCAACATAGTCCACGTACTTCCATGCAATGTTCTGCCCTTGGTTTGGCAGCAATCCCATGCCTCTTTGACTTTGGAGGCTGTGAGTTTTCCGGTCTTTTTTGGAAACACCATGTCTAAGAACTCCTTGTTGTTGCATTTCATGGCTGTCTTCAATATGATTTCTGCATGGACATCAATGATTCCAAAAGTCTGTCTGATGATCTGTGGTGTGAGTGGTATTGTTGTTGATCCATGGGTAACTGAATTGGTTTCAGTGTTGTAGGTTGTGAGGAGTAGTTTCAAATCTTCGACGTACTTTGTGAAGATCGGTGTGTCAACTGTTAGGAGTATGCCCTCGAATGCCACTCAGGGAACGTTAGAGTGAGGGCATTGTACTTGTTATTATGTAATTCATTATCTAAAGGCAATTGTATGTTTCTTTATTGACTGGTAGTCACTGGCATTCCTGACTCGTATATATAGATAGAAACTAGTCCGTGTATTTGAGAGCAAAACATTCCACTCCTTATTGGATAAGGAGATCGGCACTGGAAAGGTTTATGGCTCAAATACTTAATCGTTCGCAAATCGATAAAACTTGACTGGGCGTTAAGTTTATGTGAAGACTTGTTTAATGTGTTCTTTGACTTGGAGAGTGCCTGTCGAACACTAATGGTTAGTGGGAGCACACGTTATAGGTATGCTAATGAGATTAGTATACTCGAACCGACTCACCCTCGATTCGTCACACGGATTTTACTCCGGGACAGTCAATGACGGAATCGAAAGGTTGTGATAGGTATTCGTGAACCTTCGACTTGAGGATTTAATAGGGATGTGCTTGTGACGTTAAGATTTTTATTAGAGTGGTTCGACCCAGAAAACCAGAAGGTGTGGGTCAACCTCGACGTGCATCTTGACGGACAAGTAGCAGGTTATACTAAATACCAAGATAGGATTCTTTCTCCTGTTAGTGAACGAGTATATATCCTATGCAGTTATTGGTAAATGAGATCATAAGTCTTTGGCCAAAGCATTGGAGCTACTTGTATTGGATACACGAGAGCTCAGTGATCTCGATTTGCATTAACTCATGCATAGTGTCAAGTACAGATAGGGTTTGTATAACACCCCCAATCCACTCAGGGATATTACACGCCGTACACCCTTTCCTCAAGGATCTACCAGGATGGTAGACAACGTCGAACATCTCAACAATACCTTTAAGGCTAAAAATAACTCAGTAGACCGATTTGGTCTTTCAATAAATACATACAACTCAATACATGACCACGCAGGGGTCGAATACACAATGCTCCCGTACAACAGGGAAAATATACTGCAGCGGAAATAAAATACAACTAAACCAATACGACAACGTACGGTTCCTCATATGATTAGTATCGATCATCTTTCATCATCCTTCGTGTCGACCCTATGTTATGCTCCCAAAGCCTTGTTCGCTATATTTTTAAACAATCCACAAGTGTACGGAGTAAGTGTAGAAAGCGGCGAGCAAGGTCGTATTCCACAGAGACTAAATATTCCTATTGCGTTGAGTACTAGATTATAATGATTCCGGTTTTATCTAGACGATCGAAAGTTGAATGGATGGTTAACGATATAAAATAAAATGATGACAATAAAAGAAAATATCCGAATTGAGGAGAATTGTAAGAGTTTAGAATAAGATTCCAAGGCTCGGTTTCCGTTGATCACTAAGTTTAGTCGGGATTGGTTCCAAAAGTTCTAAGTGCGTTTCCAAAATGATAATCACAATAATATTCTAAAGTCCCTCTCGAGATGCATTAAAATGTAGATTAAACAACCTATAATAACGTCTCCGTTTACTATAAATTATCTAACTCCAAAATATTCACAAGATTTAAACATTATCATAGTTCATCACCGATTTCTCAATCTCGTAATTTACTACGTCAAATACTCGAAATTTTTTAATGCCCTCTTCTCTCGAATTATGAGCAATTAAGTTTAACATGTAAAAAAATTGATCAAGTGTCTAAACATAAATTAAAACCAAGCATTTGATAAAGAAAACACACTAGATATATATAATCATCAATCCCTCAAAACTATAGCAAATCAACGTACTCCCATGCCTGGAATCTAACGAGTTTAGCTGGACATGGTAATGAAAGAAAGATTAATAATCATCATGTTCATCATGTTCATGCTAAATAAAACAACAAAAATAAGTAAAGGATAGGGAGAAGATAAAACTCGAATGGTGTCTTGAGTGGATGTAGGATCAAGCCTTCAAAATGTTCTTCAAGAGTTCTTCATTTTCTTTCTCCAAGTCTCCTTCTTTTGGTAGGTTTCTTCTTTAATCTTGTGTTTTTCTTCCCTCACCAACTCTCCAAGACTCTAAATCAAGATTTCCATTCTAAGTCCATTGTAGAGCCTTTTTATCAACTCAAAAAGCCAAAGTTCTTGATCAAATCATGAAAAAAATGTCAAAAAGGTGATTTTGCACCGAAAAGCGACACGGCCCGTGTCAAATGACACGGCCCGTGTCATAGTGTCCTAAAAACTGCACAAGTCGCTGGACAGACAACCCGACTGTGTCAAATGCACCACGCACGAGCACGACGCACGAGCAATACACACGAGCAGTTGCTCGTACGTCACTCATGTCTTCAACACTCGATATTGTGCACGAGCAGAATGCACGAGCAGTTTTGCTCATGCCCGTGCGCCTAATATCAGCTTGATATATACTCGTTTTTTCATTCTTTTTCGGCTCGATATTTTGTTCATGCATCTCTTGATATGTATTTGTGGATTGAGACTTCGTTCTTGCTTGATAATGTCCTCAAAACACCTATAAAATCAAATAAAATATACCCAAGCGTGATCGAGTCCAACAAACACAATATGAGCACAAACGATACAATTCTACACATTTTAGGATCTTAAAATCCGAAAAAACCTTATAAAAATATGTGTAAAAATGAGTGTTATCAAAATCCCCCAAACTTAAACATTGATCGTCCCGAGCAATGCACTTCAAAATAACCACTCTTAAGGAAACTCATCCCTCAACACACCTCAAAGGATGATTATGAAAATTCATCAATACGCCTCAAGTAATAAATAAGTCGACTTCTTAAAAGTATTCAAATCTCTGGGGTGCTTCCTTAACATCATAATCAATACTTGGAAAATATAAACCTCACCGGTCATGTGTATTCCCTCACTCTCACAGTGTATAATAGGATAAGTGACGCTCAGAACTCATTCAATGAAATAAGAATCTCCATAGGCTTGCCAATCGTCTACATCTCTACCACTAGTTGTGCATGCAAATTTGGTGAATCAAAAAGAACTTTATCGGTTGTAATGTAGGCTTTTTGGTCGGGGTGGGATAAGTATGGCTTAAAGTGACTTGACTTGAGCAAATTAGAACATTATCTCAATAACCACTTCGCTCAATTAGAAGCTCAATAATCCCTTAGAATTTGTTTCCTTCAACCCCTTGATTTTAATATCATCGCACTAAGCACTTTTGAAAGTGAGAATCACAATCTTATTTTTCCTTATTGCTCCATTTATTTTATTTCCTCCTTATCGCACCATACATATCGTTTCTTTTGTGTCCACAAACTTTTTCTTTTTATGTTTTCATGTGGTGGACAACATCATCATTAAATCACACCATTCTTCCTTCAAATTTATTTTGATAAATCATTGCATTTGAACCAACAATCTTCCCAATCGCTTCCACACATCTTTTCATTCTTTTGCCAATTTGTTCTAAATAGCTCAAGTATAGGGACAAAAGTTTATAATGGAACGGAAAGTTGATAATGTGGCTAACAAGAAATAGGATTTAAGCTCAATCGGGCTAACTAGGGAAATAAATTTTCGGGTTGGCCAAAAGGTTTGAAGGGATGCCAATAAAAATAGCCTAAAATCACTTTCACTAATTTGCACACACACTTGTAGTTTCGAATAAGATACCAGGGCAAGTTCTAGAGTCTTAAAAACATGAATGGTACACTCGACAATGAAACTTGCATATTTAATGATGCACGAAGGCTCAAAAGCTCACAAGCTAGATTTGTTCATATTTCTAAGATATTAAACTATTTATTCAATTTCACACCCTTTTGATTATTCTACAATTTTCCCCTTTTCAAATTATCCTCGATTTGTATATCAAAATAACAAAATAAATTCCGAGGCATCCAAGACAAGTGTACATTCTTCCGAGTTTTTATCAAAAGTAAAACACTCTAAAAAAAATAATGCAAAACTACCAACTAACAAACTCAAAACAATAAAAATGCTAAATGCAACTAAATTCAATGCAAAAATTAAAAGAAAATGCAAGTATTTACTTGACCCAAAATCTCTCCCCCAAACTTAAACATGATTATCTATGCAATATGCGTGAAATAGAAAATTATGGGTAAAAATACGTACAACCCCTCTCTAGGAGGGTGGTGGCTGATCTGAACGGGCTGGAAAGTGCCTTTGGGAGATGTGCCACTCGTACATCGCCCTCATCATCGTCATTATCTCCTCGTCCCGTCGTGTCGTCTCTGCTCGGAATGTATGGAACTCGTTCTCCAATGCCGCCATCCTCTCGACCAAGCTGGGGTCATCACCTCCCCGTCTGGCAGTCTCGGCATATGATCCATCATCTCTACAATGGCATCGGGAACCCTGTCTAGACGACTCGGCTTGTTCATCCGATTCACGACCAGTCTCTCTCCTCACGAACTCTTCTTCTTCTTCCTATCTCTCGTCTCTAGGTCCTCTTCTCACCGGAAGCCACAACACATTTTCTAACACCATGAGCTCCTCGTGGCCCTCGGTTGCCAATGCCCAATTTTCTGGTCGACTCAACTCGGTAAGAGTGGTGTTTGGCAATGGGAAACATATTCTCAGTTCGCCTTCTAGTTGAGATGCCTCGATCAACCAGATTTGATTTTCATTCTGATCATTTTCATCGATATCAAGGCTGTTTTGTTAAGCATCTTCGATCCGGCAATGGGTATAAGGCTGGATGTATCGATGCCAAAGTGGATAGCAAAAGGAGTAATCACCCCTCTAATGCAAATAGCTCATGCCTCGGCCAAAGCCACATTCCTAGCGTGCTCGATAAATAATCGACCAACTTGCACGCCTTGTCATGCCGAGGCTGCCCAAATGACTCCCAGCTCGCGTGCCCCGACCACTCCGATTTCGCCAACCGCGAAAATAGTGCTAGCAAGCACCTTTGAAAGATATCGTAATATCGGACTGCGTATGAAGGACGCCTTTGCTGATCTAGCCTCATATGCGCGAGCTTCATTGGTAATATGCCTCCAAAAGTTCGCCTTCGAGTACCCCTCGTAGGTGGTGTAAGCTCTCCCCATTTCTATCCCAAAAATCTGCTCAATTTGTGCGGGCGTCAAACGCCTCTGACGGCCACCTTGTAATATCCGCATTTTTCTTCCCCTTGTATTTTTATTTCCGGTGTATTTTCTTCGACTGTAGTAACCCTCGTGTATCTTTCAGTGTATATTTTCCTGTCATCTATCGATCTGATTCTCGTTATTGTTGTGCGGAACCGCCGTTTTGGGGTTGTCATGGGTTCATCTCGTGTTATTGTTTCCCCGATGTTGATTCCTATCGCTTTTATTCTCTTTCCGGATCATTTTTATCATTTTGGGACCAAAAGGGGGTGTGGGCCGCGGCACAAGGTGTGTGCGCCGCGGCACACACATTTCTCCAGTTGTTGGTCGAGCGGATTGTACTGTGTGCCGCGGCACACCCATCCGGTGTCGCGGCACATTGTCGAGTCAGTGCCGCGGCACACCCGTCCGGTGCCGCGGCACACTCGTATGGCATCTGCGACCAAAACCCGATCAGACGGTGCCGCGCACACGCTGCCGTGGCGCACACTGCCGAACCCTGGGAGTAAGTTTTTGGCCTGTGCCGCGGCACACCAAGCGGTCAACTGTATAATCTCGTTCTTATTAGACGAGATCGGCCATTTTTCCTTCATTCTTCACCTGCGCGAGAGAGAGAGAGGACTAAGGGGGAGAACTTCTCAAGCATTCATCAATTGGGGGTTGATTTTCATCATTTTCCTTCGGTTGTGAGGCCCGGATAATCAATCTAACGCGTGTTCTACGGATCTTAGTACTTGAATCTCCAAAGGTAATATCTCTAGAACCCTATTTTCGAATAATTTGGGGGTTTTGGGATTTTCTTCCGATTCGTTCCGTTTTGCTGGTGGATTCATGATGAATACGATTAATTTTGTTAGTGTCTTTAGCTTTCCTACGGATTCATGGATATTTTGTGGGTTCTTATGGAATCGAAAGAGTTTGGTTGTGGTCCGCCCTCGTTGTTATTTTGGTACGAATATACATGAATCGTAGGCGGGTTTCCGGGTGTATTCCATTTCCGTATTCGTCTAGAGTTGGTTGTGATTGTGTTATTCGAATCGTTAGGTTCATTTCCGCCGGTTCCTCGCGGTCGTGTTCGATTCTTCCTTTCCGTTCGTATCACCGTCTATTAACTGAGGCAAGTACCCTTATGAACTTACAATCTTAATGTATTAGTATTGCATGGGAATTGTGTGTGTGTGTGTATGCTCACTATGGGTTAGACCCGACGGGGTCTCGGTAGGGGTCCACGGAGGGGTGGATCCGCGAGCTTGCTTTTAACCACTATGGGTTAGATCCGATGGGGTCTCGGTAGGGGTCCACGGAGGGGTGGATCCACGGTTAATTGTGGTGCATTTTTACAAATGTGACTTGATTATGGCATTTCCGGAAATGAGTGATTTGGAACTATGTTTTCTTGAATTGCATGCATTACTATATGTGTAAGATGTAAGTCGTTCATTTGGTTAGTTGTACTAGCGTAATTGCTAACCCCTCTGGGGACCCGTTTTGGGGAAATTCGTTTTATGATTTTCAGGTCAGGTTCATCGAGACGAGCTTGGACCAAGATATGCGGATGATGGCCGTGCGTGATGATTGTGCACGAATGGTGTCTTATTGCTTTCTATCTTTTTATCTTTTGTGGTCTTTAAACTAATAGAAGTACTCGAGTACTTAAGAGTTTTTACTTGTCGGGATTGTATTGTCGTTTGTTATGCTTGTGACGGATTATGGTGTTATGTTTGACCGGTTGAACCGGGTGGATTATTTTGTTGGGCGTCTTAATGACGAGGTATTTTTCTATTGTTTCAGTGAGTCTATGAGTGTGATGCTTGTTCCGCCTGGTGGGTCCCACATAGGGATTCACGGCACTGTAATATACCTCGGATATCCTGGGGGTGTTACAGAAAATGGTATCAGAGACAGGTTTATGGATACCTAGGCTTGTCGGTTTATTGGGTCTTGTTGTATTTTGTTTTGCACATCATCATCACGCTGCCATGATTCCGGTACTACCAGTGCCCGTAAGTTTTCCTTCCTCTGTTCCTTATATCCTCGTATCGTACCTTTGATTCTCGATTTGTGATTGTTCTTTTCTTGTACTTACCATTGTATGGCTTTTGTTACTTAATTAACTCCAGTATGGATGCTGGAAGAGGTCGTGGTCGTGGTCGCGGTCGTGGTCGTGGACGCGGCCGGGGACGTGGGGTAGCCGGTGGGGCGGCCACATCGCAGTCTTCGGGAGCCGGCAGTATCGGCGACCGTCACAGCCATGCTTCTTCTCAGGAGCGCGCCGACCTTGGTATTGCGGCTGTTATGCAACAAATGGTGAATCAAATGGCGGCGATAGCTCAGGCGGTTCAGAACCCGGATCCGGCCCATGCTAATCGGGGCGGAGCGGATCGTTGGCTTCAGGATGTCATCAAGATGCATCCTCCTCAGTTTTCGGGAGCTTCAGACCCGATCGGCTGGGAGGGGTGGATCAAGGAGATATCTAAGGTCTTCATTGCCACTAACTGTCCCGAGGATCGTAAAGTCCCTATTGCTCAATACTTTCTCATAGGGGACGCTACGGATTGGTGGGAGGCCGTTGGGCCCAAAGACCATGTGGCTTCGTGGGCCGAATTTCAAGAATTAATGGAGACCGAATATTGCCCGTGGCCGGTCAGACAGGCTCGAGTACATGCTTTCTATGATGCTCAACCACGGGACATCCCCGTATCTCAGGCTATTGCCGATTTTAACAAGGAGCTGGGTTATGTGAAGACCCAAGTTGTCGATGAGAGCGGCAAAATTTTCCATTTTTCCAGGCGGATGAAACTGTCTATTCGGGACTATATGTCGGGGCTCGTCTGTACTACCTTGAAGGATTACCAGAGTAGGGCCCTTGCTTATGATATGTCTGTGACGGCGAGTGAGGCGTCCCGCGAGAGCAAGAAGCAGAAGTCTGCCGGGAATTTTTCGGGCCACAAAGGTGGAGGTCAGCAGAAATTCCAGTCTGCTAACTTTTCCACTGGCGGTGGCCTAGCTCGATCTCGGGTTTCCCAGGCGCCCAAAGGCCCCTTCTCGAGAGGTGAAGTGTTTTAACTGTGGCCACCTGTGCAACATCGGTCGTAATTGTCCGAGTCCTTTGGCCGACATGTAATCGGGCAGTGGCCAGCCGGGCCACAAGGCGGCTTTCTGTGCTGAGAGGGAGAGAATCGTGGGTGCCCGGACTTCCATTCCAGCGCCTAGGGAACCGAGTGTGAATCAAGGATCGTTTGCTTCTCAATCTCCGCCGAGTGCTTGTCGAGGGAGAGGACGGGGTCGGCCCGCTAAGGGGGGAGCTTCTAGTGTCGGCTCAGCCCACCCGCGTGTCTATGAGATGCGGAGAGCCGACGATCCAGCGGCTACCGTGGCGACAGGTACCGTTCATATTCTTTCTCGTCCTGTCAGTGTGCTTTTCAATTCTTGTGCTACGCATTCGTTCATATCTCTGGATTGTATGCGCCGTGAGTCTCGACTGTTTGACGCCTTGTGAGCCCTTCATCGTTAAGCTTCCTAGCGGTGATCGGATCGTTGGTGATCAGGAGGTTCGAGACTGTTCTGTATTTATTTGTGAGAGGGCTTGGCCCTCTAATCTTATTGTTGTGGGTATTGAGGGTGAGGACTTAATTCTCGGGGATGATTGGCTCGAGCGTCATGGTGCAATCATGAACTACCGCACGAGGATCATCATCATGTTAGCCGATGACGGCACCGAGCACTCTTTCGCCGGGCGAAAGAGGGGGAACCAGAAATTCGTTATTAACGCCTTGAAGGCGATGAGACTCCTGCGAAAGGGGTGTATTAGCTATTGGTGCTACGCCTTGAAGGTGGAGAGTGGTGGAGTCGAGCTTTTGTCGATTCCAATCGTTAATGAGTTTTCTGATGTATTCCCTGACGAGTTACCGGGATTTCCACCGGATCGTGAGGTCGAGTTCGCTATAGAGTTAGAGCCGGGTGCGGCTCCTATTTCGAAGGCGCCCTATCGCATGGCACCTTCAGAGATGTCCGAGTTGAAGAAGCAGTTGAGTGAGCTTCTTGAGTCGGGGTATGTTCGACCGAGCGCCTCGCCTTGGGGCGCACCGGTCCTGTTTGTGCGGAAGAAGGATGGTTCACTACGTTTGTGTATCGACTATCGCGAACTAAACAAGGTGACCATCAAAAACAAGTATCCTTTGCCAAGAATTGATGACTTGTTCGATCAATTGCAGGGAGCTGCGGTATTCTCGAAGATTGATTTGAAATCGGGGTACTACCAGCTCCGATTGAGAGAGTCTGATATGCCGAAAACAGCTTTTCGGACGAGATACGGACATTATGAGTTCGTAGTTATGTCTTTCGGGTTAACTAATGCGCCGGCGGTGTTCATGCAGTTGATGAACAAAGTCTTTATCGAGTATTTGGATAAGTGTTTCGTCGTCTTCATTGACGATATTCTTATTTATTCGAGGAACGAGGAAGAGCATGCCCATCATTTGCGGATAGTGTTAGATATTTTGAGGACCGAGCAACTCTATGCGAAGTTCTCGAAATGTGAGTTCTGGCTGAAGGAAGTGATGTTTCTAGGTCACGTGATTTCAGCCGAGGGGGTTCGTGTAGATCCGCAGAAGATCGAGGCAGTGTTGGATTGGGCACCGCCCAAGAATGTGAGAGAGCTCCGTAGTTTCTTGGGTTTGGCTGGTTACTATCGTAGGTTCGTTGAGGTTTTCTCGAAACTAGCTCGGCCACTTACGCAGTTGCTCCAGAAATCCGAGAAGTTCGTCTGGAATGACGAGAGGCAGTCGAGTTTTGAGGAACTGAAGAAGCGTTTAACTTCAGCCCCGGTTTTGGCGTTGCCATGTGGCAACGAGGGTTTTGCCGTTTATAGCAATGCTTCGGGTCAGGGTCTTGGGTGCGTATTGATGCAGCACGGCAAGACCATTGCATATGCGTCGAGACAGTTGAGGCCGTATGAGCTGAACTACCCTACTCATGATTTAGAGTTAGCGGCAGTCGTTTTTGCGCTAAAGATTTGGCGCCACTATCTTTTCGGCTCTGCATGTCAGATTTTTACTGATCATAAAAGTCTGAAATACATATTTACTCAGCGGGAGTTAAATATGCGGCAGAGGAGGTGGTTAGAGCTGATTAAGGATTATAACCTCAAAATCCTTTATCATCCAGGCAAGGCGAACGTCGTGGCCGACGCCTTGAGTCGGAAACCGGCCGCATTGCGAATGCTTGAGATCCTTACATCTCAGTCTGAGCTTCGGCGGGCTTTGATCGAGTTAGATGTTGAGGTCTTGTTGCCTGGAGCTGTCGGGCAACTTTGTGCTTTAGAGATTTCGTCATCTTTGATCGATGAAATTAAGTCAAGCGATGAGGATCCGATGATTACTCAAATCCGAGAGAACGTTCTTAAGGGAAAGTCTCCTGGGTTTGTGATTCACGAGGATGGTATTTTGAGATTCCAGAGTCGGCTTTGTGTGCCGAACGACTCAGAGTTGAGACAGAGTATTTTGCGTGAGGCCCATGCTACACCTTATTCCGTTCATCCTGGTTCGAGTAAGATGTACAAGGACCTCAGAAGGAATTTCTGGTGGAATGATATGAAGGAGGAGGTCGCGCAGTTTGTAGCAAGGTGTTTGACTTTCCAGCAAGTCAAAATCGAGCACCAGCGACCGGCTGGGCTTTTGCAGTCACTTCCCGTTCCGGAATGGAAATGGGAAGATATATCGATGGATTTCATTACGAGTTTGTCGAGATCAAGGTCGGGCATGAATATGGTATGGGTGATTGTTGATCGTCTGACCAAGTCAGCACATTTTCTAGGCATCAAGGACACTTGGGGCCCGGAGAAGTTAGCCCGTGTGTTTATCGCGCAGATTGTGAGGCTTCACGGTACTCCGAAGTCTATTGTTTCGGATCGTGATGGCCGTTTTGTATCGCGCTTCTGGCAGGCGGTGCATAAGGCGTTGGGTACCTATTTGCGTTTGAGTACCTCTTTTCATCCCCAGTCAGATGGACAGTCGGAACGCACTATCCAGACGTTCGAGGATTTGTTGCGTGCTTGTGCTCTCGATTGGAGCAGTGACTGGGAGGAGCATTTGCCGTTGATCGAATTCACGTACAACAACAGTTGGCACGCGCCGATTCGGATGGCACCGTATGAGGCACTTTATGGGCGGCGATGTCGATCACCGATTTGTTGGAATGAGGCGTCCGATTTGGTCGGGACTGAGCCGGATGTCGTTTTAGAGACGAGACGGAAGATAGAATTAATTCGGGAATGGATGTTGACTGCCCAGAGTCGACAAAAGTCGTATGCCGACGTCCGTCGTCGACCTTTAAAATTCGAGGTGGGAGACCACGTTCTACTAAAGGGGTCGCCGACGAAGGGAGTTTTTCGTTTCGGGAAGAAAGGAAAGTTGAGTCCGAGATTTATTGGACCCTTTGAGATCCTCGAGCGAGTCGGCGGGTTGGAATACCGTTTGGCGTTACCTCCGGCCTTGAGTCATGTTCATAGCATTTTTCACGTTTCCCAGCTAAGGAAATATGTCCCGGATCCTAGTCACGTCATCGATTATGGCGAGATTGATATCGCTGAAGATATTACTTTTGAGGAGCGTCCTTTGAAGATTTTGGAGCATCGTGAGAAACGACTGAGGCATAAGACCATCCCTTTGGTCAAAGTGCAGTGGTCGAGACATGGTGTCGAGGAGGCAACTTGGGAAACCGAGGATAGCATGCGTGCTAGGTACCCTGAGTTGTTTGTTTCTTAAGTTTCGGGACGAAACTTATTTTTAGAGGGGTAGAATGTAATATCCACATTTTTCTTCCCCTTGTATTTTTATTTCCGGTGTATTTTCTTCGACTATAGTATGTATCTTTCAGTGTATATTCTCCTGTCATCTATCGATCTGATTCTCGTTATTGTTGTGCGGAACCACCGTTTTGGGGTTGTCATGGGTTCATCTCGTGTTATTGTTTCCCCGATGTTGATTCCTATCGCTTTTATTCTCTTTCTGGATCATTTTTATCATTTTGGGACCAAAAGGGGGTGTGGGCCGCGGCACAAGGTGTGTGCGCCGCGGCACACACATTTCTCCAGTTGTTGGTCGAGCGGACTGTACTGTGTGCCACGACACACTGGTATGGCATCTGCGACCAAAACCCGACTGTACCGGGTGCCGCGGCACACGCTGGCCGTGCCGCGGCATACTGTCGAACCCTGGGAGTAAATTTTTGGCCTGTGCCGCGGCACACCAAGCGGTCAACTGTATAATCTCGTTCTTATTAGACGAGATCAGCCATTTTTCCTTCATTCTTCACCCGCGAGAGAGAGAGAGAGAGAGAGAGAGAGAGAGAGAGAGAGAGAGGACTAAGGGGGAGAACTTCTCAAGCATTCATCAATTGGGGGTTGATTTTCATCATTTTCCTTCGGTTGTGAGGCCCGGATAATCAATCTAACGCGTGTTCTACGGATCTTAGTACTTGAATCTCCAAAGGTAATATCTCTAGAACCCTATTTTCGAATAATTTGGGGGTTTTGGGATTTTCTTCCGATTCGTTCCGTTTTGCTGGTGGATTCATGATGAATACGATTAATATTGTTAGTGTCTTTAGCTTTCCTATGGATTCATGGATATTTTGTGGGTTCTTATGGAATCGAAAGGGTTTGGTTGTGGTCCGCCCTCGTTGTTATTTTGGTACGAATATACATGAATCGTAGGCGGGTTTCCGGGTGTATTCCATTTCCGTATTCGTCTAGAGTTGGTTGTGATTGTGTTCTTCGAATCGTTAGGTTCATTTCCGCCAGTTCCTCGTGGTCTTGTTCGATTCTTCCTTTCCGTTCGTATCACCGTCTATTAACCGAGGCAAGTACCCTTATGAACTTACAATCTTAATGTATTAGTATTGCATGAGAATTGTGTGTGTGTATGCTCACTATGGGTTAGACCCGATGGGGTCTCGGTAGGGGTCCACGGAGGGGTGGATCCGCGAGCTTGCTTTTAACCACTATGGGTTAGATCCGACGGGGTCTCAGTAGGGGTCCACGGTTAATTGTGGTGCATTTTTACAAATGTGACTTGATTATGGCATTTCCGGAAATGAGTGATTTGGAACTATGTTTTCTTGAATTGCATGCATTACTATATGTGTAAGATGTAAGTCGTTCATTTGGTTACTTGTACTAGCGTAATTGCTAACCCCTCTGTGGACCCGTTTTGGGGAAATTCGTTTTATGAATTTCAGGTCAGGTTCATCGAGACGAGCGGGTACTGGACCACTATGCGGATGATGGCCGTGCGAGATGATTGTGCACGAATGGTGTCTTATTGCTTTCTATCTTTTTATCTTTTGTGGTCTTTAAACTAATAAAAGTACTCGAGTACTTAAGAGTTTTTACTTGTCGGGATTGTATTGTCGTTTGTTATGTTTGTGACGGATTATGGTGTTATGTTTGACCGGTTGAACCGGGTGGATTATTTTGTTGGGCTTCTTTATGACGAGGTATTTTTCTGTTGTTTCAGTGAGTCTATGAGTGTGATGCTTGTTCCGCCTGGTGGGTCCCACATAGGGATTCACGGCACTATAATATACCTCGGATATCCTGGGGGTGTTACACACCTAACTAAAAGGTAATGGCAGTGGCTGCGATCGCTGAAGTCCCCTCGATGTCAAGTGTGCTGAGGAACTCCAATGTAAGGCTATGAAATGTATCCCAACCCCCCTGCATAAACTCTGTCCATCCCAGATTTTTGAACAGATGCCAAATGTCATCGTAGATACCGAGTGCTTGTGTGCACTCGTCATTGGAGTACCGGGTCGGCGTTACTTTTCTAGTGGATAATTGTGTGAACTGATTTTTAGCCGACGCAGTTTGTAGATTCAGCCCCAGACCCTTAGCGGTCACAATTCGTCCCTCATTGCTCCTTGCGTTCCTAGAACCAGCAGTAGACATGTTGCCGAAATAGATAATCTGTGGATTCCAAAAAAAAAAATCATGAGTTTGTTTCAAAACAATAAAGGTGAAGGATTTTTGTTGGAAAATAAACTCAACAACCATTTAAAACAGCCATATATCATCACCAAACGAGAATCAATCAATAATCCATTCCAGTTTCATAAGAAAATACTCGTATGCAAGGTGTTTGACAAAAGTCCTCAACCAAAATTCATGCCCAATGAACCAATTCATGATATATTCTATCCCACGAATTCATAACATCAACATATCCATCAATTTCATCGATTTATATGACTAATTTCAACCAATCAACGAAATAAAAAATAATTAATCCCACCGTTAGAATCCCAATTAAAAGATAAGAAGAATTCTTACTTGAAAGTTGAAATCGATCGATGAGTATGCCTAGATCCTTGCGTGATTGATGTTTCTAAAATCAATTTGAAGTTTAATCGGGTAAAAGAAACTTGGTGGGACGATTTTTCGCTCGGGAGAGAAAGGGTTTTTTTTTTTTTGAAGTGTAAGTTATGAATCCCGACTGTTCTGTTTAATAAATCTCAGCGACGCACGAGCAGTACGCACGAGCATGTGCTCGTGCGTGGAGTCGTGCACGACCTCTCTGATCTGTTCTGTCCTAATACGCACGAGCAGATAACACGAGCAGGTGCTCGTGCTTTTGGTCGTGCGTCCCTGGTGCTACCTTATGCATTCAATGCGCACGAGCGGCGCACGAGCTCATGACTGTGCGTGCTGCTTGTGCGGTTTTCTTCAAATCAAGCAAAATAAAATAAACACACTCAAGAAAATAAATAGTACTAAAATGCTAAAAACCAAAAAAATTATAATAAAATATTAATCCTGAAAGAAAAACCGTTGGGTTGCCTCCCAATTAGCGCTAAGTTTAACGTCTTCAGCCAGACGCCTGTTTCATTCTATCTCGGATCATTCGACGATCTCTTACAATCCGGCTTACGTGCAATTTTATTAGGAGGTTCTCCCTTAGTCAGTCCATCAAATCGAAGGGTCATCAAAAATATGACATCTTCACCATGTGTCCTTATCGTCAATTCTCCTCGGTCCACATCAATTAATGCTCGAGCAGTGGCTAAGAACGGACGTCCAAGTATTACTAGACCATTTTGTTTCCCATCATCATCAAGCACTATGAAATCAACGGGGAAGGTGAACTTATCGATCTTTAAAAGTACATCTTTTACAATTCCCTTCGGGTAAGCCAAAGATCGATTTATGAATTGTAAGTTCACTGGAGATAGCCCCAATTCTCCTAATCCAAGTGTCCTGAAAATAGATAAAGGCAATATATTGACACTCGAACCATGATCACAAAATACATCATTTAATAAACAACCCGAAATAGAGCAAGAAATTAAAAAACTCCCTGGATCCTTAAGCTTAGTCGGTAGGCGTTCCAATTCTTTTTTCTTTGATGCCATGGTTTGCCGAAAACCTCAAAATTTTTCTTCTCCTTGATATGCTCAATATCGGACCGCTCCTTCACCTCATTCATGGAAACTATCAAATCAACTTTATTAGACAACACGGTTGCATCTTCGTTTTCATTCTTAGATTTCGGTAGCTCTTCATTCACAGTATACGAAAAAATAGCATTGCATTGTGCTTTTGGATTTTCTTCGGTGTTGCTTGGAAATTGGCCCTTTTGATGTTGGCTCCCCACAATCTTAGCCAATTGACCGATTTGCGTTTCTAAGTTTCTCATTTGAGCTCCAACGGTGGTTGCTAATTTAGTGACATGATTTTCAATCCGATCAAGCTTTTCTTCATCTCGGGTAAACCGACTTTTTGTTTCCATCATAAAGTAGCCAAAATATTCTCTAGATTAGAATTTGGCTTGGACTCTTCTATCACCTCACCATTCGACACTTTAAATCCCGTCTGTGGTTGCAACATATTTCTCGAATTCCCGTAGCTAAGATTCTCGTGATTCCTATTTGAAGGATGATAAAACCCCGGATGAGGATTATTTTGATAGTTATTGAAATTATGGTTATTGATATAATGAGCTTCCTCCAACGGGTCCGGTGGTGGTGCACTTCCTTTTGGATTTATTTTTTCATTTGCACTCTTCGTCAGAATTCCCAAATGGTTGGTCAAAATCGACATTTGTGCAGTTAAAGCCTTTATAGGATCCAAGTCTGAAACTTCAGCCACTCTACGAATATTACTCCTCTCGGTAGGCCATTGATAGCTATTCATGGCCACCTCCTCGATCAATTCATATGCTTCCTCTGCACTTTTAGCTAGCAAAGCTCCTCCGGCCGAAGCGTCAACAAGATTTCTCGTCTCTCCGGCCAACCCATTATAAAAGAAACACATTTGTTGGTCTTCCGGAAACCCATGAAGAGGACATCGTCTTAACAAATCCTTGAAGCGTTCCCATGCCTCATATAACATCTCTGAATCCATTTGTCGGAATTGCATTATTTTGCTCTTCAATCTCATGGTCTTGTTGGGCGGGAATAATTTGAAAAGAAACTTTTCACCCAACTCGTCCCATGTACTTATGCTCCCCGAAGCAAGAGTTCCAAGCCAACTACGAGCTTTCTCTATCAAAGAGAATGGAAATAACTTCAATCTTATTGCATCGCTTTACACCCCATTTATTTTTATAGTGTCACAAATTTGAATAAAGTGGAATAAATGGGCGTGCTGATCTTCTGTGGCAAATCCACCAAACTGATTCTGTTGAACCATCGATATTAATGAAGGCTTCAATTCGAAATTTAGGACGTTGATAGGAATATGAGAAATTCCCCATTAATTTTGGTCAAGCCTCGGCCGAAATCCATCCCGAATGGATTGAATTCGAACTGCGGGCTGTTCAGCCCGTACGCCTTCATTGTTTGGATTGTGGGCTATTGCATTATCATTGCCCATGTCGGCAATTACGTCTCCCGCTCTTTCCATTTCGTCAGATAGATCTCTTCGTAATTTCCGTGCAACAACACTTGTTCTTCGAGCAAATGCCTCTACTTCGGGAATAAAGTTTTCCAAAGGTTCTCGAGAGGAGCGGGTGTTCATGTATGTCCTGCAACACGACCAAAAACAATACGGGAGTAACAAAATAAAACAAAACAGAAATTTTTTTTGTCTAAAGTAAGACCGGAAACACTTATCGTAATATCAAAACTAATAAAAATAAATTAGTTCCCGGCAACGGCGCCAAAAACTTGTTCGCTATATTTTTAAACAATCCGCAAGTGTACGGAGTAAGTGTAGAAAGCGGCGAGCAAGGTCGTATTCCACAGAGACTAAATATTCTTATTGTGTTGAGCACTAGATTATAATGATTCCGGTTTTATCTAGACGATCGAAAGTTGAATCGATGGTTAACGATATAAAATAAAATGATGACAATAAAAGAAAATATCCGAATTAAGGAGAATTGTAAAAGTTTAGAAAGAAAGATTCCAAGGCTCAGTTTCCGTTGATCACTAAGTTTAGTCGGGATTGGTTCCAAAAGTTCTAAGTGCGTTTCCAAAATGATAATCACAATAATATTCTAAAGTCCCTCTCGAGATGCATTAAAACATAGATTAAACAACCTATAACAACGTCTCCGTTTACTATACATTATCTAACTCTAAAATATTCACAAGATTTAAACATCATCATAGTTCATCACCGATTTCTCAATCTCGTAATTTACTACGTCAAATACTCGAAACCTATTAATGCCCTCTTCTCTCGAGTTATGAGCAATTAAGTTTAATATGTAAAAACATTGATCAAGTGTCTAAACATGAATTAAAACCAAGCATTTGATAAAGAAAACACCCTAGATTTATATAATCATCAATCCCTCAAAATCATAGCAAATCAACGTACTCCCATGCCCGGAATCTAACGAGTTTAGCCGGACATGGTAATGAAAGAAAGATTAATAATCATCATGTTCATCATGTTCATGCTAAATAAAACAACAAAAATAAGTAAAAGATAGGGAGAAGATAAAACTCGAATGGTGTCTTGAGTGGATGTAGGATCAAGCCTTCAAAATGTTCTTCAAGAGTTCTTCATTTTCTTCCTCCAAGTCTCCTTCTTTTGGTAGGTTTCTGCTTTAATCTTCTGTTTTTCTTCCCTCACCAACTCTCCAAGACTCTCTAAATCAAGATTTCCATTCTAAGTCCATTGTAGAGCCTTTTTATCAACTCAAAAAGCCAAAGTTCCTGATCAAATCATGAAAAAATGCCAAAAGGTAATTTTGCACCCAAAAGCGACACGGCCCATGTCAAATGACACGGCCCGTGTCATAGTGTCCTAAAAACTGCATAAATCGCTGGACAGGCAACCCGACCGTGTCAAATGTACCACGCACGAGCACGACGCACGAGCAATACGCACGAGCAGTTGCTCGTGCGTCACTGATGTCTTCGGCACTCGATATTGCGCACGAGCAGAATGCACGAGCAGTTTTGCTCATGCTCGTGCGCCTCATATCAGCTTGATATATACTCGTTTTTCATTCTTTTTCGGCTAGATATTTTGTTCATGCATATCTTGATATGTATTTGGAGATTGAGACTTCATTCTTGCTTGATAATGTCCTTAAAACACCTATAAAATCAAATAATATGTACCCAAGCGTGATCGAGTCCAACAAACACAATATGAGCACAAATGACACAATTCTACACATTTTAGGATCTTAAAATCCGGAAAAACCTTATAAAAATATGTGTAAAAATGAGTGTTATCAAACCTGAATGCAAAAACAGACATCCACCCCCCAAATACTCGGGGGTTAGCAAAACTCCACTGTTTTGCTAGTACAAGAGCAAAGTGCAAAATACGAGTCATACAATTCATATTCCACGAATAACAATAACCAGGAATCCTCAAAAAGCCAAACGTAACGAAAAGTACTTCCCGAGGCAAGAGTTTGGGAAAGACATTCCAAAATCGAAAGATCACCAATCAGGGGAAATAATTTATAAAAGAGTTTAAAATGCCATCGAGAGTTTCAATTGAAAACAATTTAGGATTACCGAATCCTTCTCTTTCCAAAATCAATAGGGGTCATAGCCCAAAGGTTTTATTTTCGTAAATGAAACCAACAACAATACACAAGGTTAAAACCCACGTCACGCGTCCTCGACGGACATAAAATACACACGCACTCGTGAAGTTTTACTCGTGAATCCAGGGCTATACCATTGGACTCCCTCTGTGGCCCCGTCGAACCCTAACGAGGTGAGCAAACACATTCACAAAACATACACGCACAAGCATCGCCTAGGACCGGGACGAAGCCACAAATCCCACCCGAGGCCTCTAAGGACCCTCCCGAGCTGGTTAGTAAAACAAACTCAAACCACCCATAAGTTATCTTGACATCACTCGCAAGTACCGATTCTCGGAGCCCTCTCCAGACCTACTCGATTAGATAACCTTATGGTCAAATCATACACACTGGCTGTACTCGCAAGTACACGCCGCCAGAGGCATCACAGGTCCCTACCTGGTCAAACATCAATCGAACATACCCACAAGTTATCATGACATCGCACTCGCAAGTGACGATTCTCGGAGCCCTCTCCAGATCTACCCGAATTGATAACCTTGTGGTCAAATCATCAATGCATCGAGTTCACAACAAGGGTTTTACATTTGCCACAATCACAAACACATCAAATCATGAGTTAATGCAACCCTACACTTAGCAAAACACTACGTCAAACCATAACGCACCGAAGAGATAATATATGTATATATATTAACAAAGCATAACAACAACAACAACAACAACAACAACAACAAAAAGCGAATTCATAGGGTTCACTTAATCATTAGCGGGGCACAATATTCACAAAACACACGCGTTTTGAAAGTGGGCCCTTAACGAGGCTAAACCGAATCTTTTGAAAGTTCAAATCAAACGATCAAACAAACACATATAGACGATCACTAATTATCATATTCACAAAACAAGAATTGTATGGACAAGGTACTTGCCTAGGAACCACGTTCGCAACAAGACGACGGATGGAATGCGGTCGAATAGCCCCGAACTCCCGAACACTATACGATAGCACCAAAATTACTACGGGAAAACACCACACGAATCATCAATCACCAACGAAATTCAACATCGGAATCATCGAGCACCTATAATTCTCCGTAAGGAACAATAAAACATGATTACGACGGGAATTAAGGCCGAAAGCAACGGAAATCCCAACAAACTATCAAAGGGAACTCATTCGGACATTTAATCGGACATTAAATGTTCAAGACCCTTCAAGAACAAAGAAATCACCCCTCGGGTCGAACGAACCAAAGGTGCGAGTATCCAATCCGTAGAACAAGTTTAAAACAACATTTATAAAACAATTAATTGATCAAAAACGGATTGGAATCGAAATCAAAAGAAAAATCCCCAAAATCTTCAAAAACAAGGGTTCAAGCCAAAATACCTTGATTCGGACGAAGAACACGGATTAGATGATGATATAATCAACAAGAATCTTCCAAAATGCCTTGGAATCGATTAGAATCGGGCAAGAACTCGATTTCCCGAGTCTCCCGTTGCCAGCCGTCACAAAAACGAGGAAAGAAGGTGAAAAATAAAGTCTGGCCGAGCCAGGCCTATATATGGTCGGCAGGGTTACGGCCAGAATCGCATTCACAAAATCCGCCTCGCCGCTAATCGCTTACGGCCAGAATCGACAGTGTCCTTACGGCCATAACTCGCACTTACGGCCGTATTTGGCAGTGTCCTTACGGCCAGAATCGCATTCGTCCGAACACACTGCACCAGACGGCCAGAGCCGACACTCTTACGGCCGTAACCGGAATTCGTCCATCCATGTCTGCCGAGCACGTACGGCCGTAACCGGTACCTTACGGCCGTAACTCGGCCAGGCTAGGCCCTGCTCCGACCGTGACTCGGCCGTGGCCACTCCGACAGCCCGAACAACCCCAAAACCCGAACCTGAATATAAACCAAAGATACGGTTACGAAGTACTCGCAAAGACGAATCTAAGAGCTAAGAGAACACACGATTCCGACCACCCGAAGTGTCGGAATTCGACAACGGAAGTAATTACCCCAAACTTTGGAAAATTACAAAAACAGCCCAAAACGTCCGAAATACATGATACACGATCGAAACACCAAACCAAAGCTCGCAACATGAATAATAACATTAAATGAACTTGAGAGAAACTCGAAACAACAGTTTCAGACGAGATTCGCAAGAATCGAACTCAAGTGTGGAAAAGCCGCTTAAGAACGCGTAATTCAACAAAACGACACCGAAACGAACTCGAATGACAAAAAGTGCAGAATTAATCATTCTCATAATGACGATACGGTCATGAGCGAGTCGTCAAAATGGACTTCTGCCAAAAAAAATAAATTACTGGAAATCGAAATTGCGGATATTCCATACTACCCTCCTTAAAAGAAGTTTCGTCCCGAAACTTAAAACAAGTAGGGAGAAGCAATATCCCGCCAGGAAAACTCAACGAGATAAACAAGAAACGCGTAACTTATGCCCAACGGCGAAACGTTACCAGCAACGCAAAGGAATATACAGCGTGAACACACGCTTCACAACGACCAACACAACGCCGCCGGTACAGACATAATAAAACCAACAAGTGACAAGTGTCATCAAATAGATAATACAATCAAGTCAATTATCCGAACAATCACAAAACACAAAACACTTGTTACAAGGAAACACGCACAGTCGAGAAAACAGAAAATAAACACAAAACGATCCACAAGGGCAATCACAAACAATTCAGACTACGCCGAAATCCTCAAAAAGCATACTAGGCATCTCTGTGCCCTGTCAGAGCATAGACGTAGCGTCGATCCCCAAATCTCTCAGCTACCATATCGCAATGCATGGCTCAGTGACCCACCTGGCCACACTCGAAACATCTGACTAACAGTGAACGACAATTCTTCGCGGTACGAGATCAGGCAACAATAGTCAGACAACCCCGATCGAACAACAACGACCGAACAACAATGATCGAATAACAACGATCGAATAACAATGATGGAACAACAACGATCAAAAAGCAATGATCTAGTAACAATGATCAAACAACAATGATCGAACAACAATGACCGAATGACAACGGTCGAACAATGACTCCGAAGTTCACACTTCAACCCAAGACATCAAAAGAACTAGTGGAACCAAAAGATGTTACTTCTGAACAAGGTTCACAAGAATCGAACCGAACTCGGAAAAGTCACAGTGATAACCAGATCGACCCCAAAACAAGATCAAGACTTGTTCGAACGATGAAACCGAAATACAGAACAGGTCCAGAAAGTATTAACGAACACGAGCCAAAATACCTTGGATTAGGGCGAGAGACGGATTAGGATGATGATAAATTTTGTTGGGATCACAACAATCGGTCTAACATGGATCTCCACGGATTTACCTCGAAGAATTGCTCAAAAACGCTCGGAAGAACTTTAACCGCGAACAAGGAAAGATGAAGGAGGAAAAATGACGCGACTGGACATGTTCAGGTATTAAATACCTGACTACTCGTTACGTACGTTAACATGGTGAGGTTAACGTACGTTATGCCACTTACGTACGTAAACGCTCAAGATTTAATGTATGTAAGGGCTCGGCAGAACATTCTACCCAATTCGATGAAGTTGATAGCGTACGCTATATCAAACAGTTTGCGTCCGCTATAAAGAAGCTTACGTACGTAACACCCATGAGTTAACGTACGTAAGAACTCGGCAGAAACTTGGCAGAACCTTCTGTCCAAAACGCCGAGGACCATAATGTACGTTAACACTAAGGTTTAACGTACGTTATGTATGCATCGATAGCGCACGCAAGAAAGCATGAATAACGTACGCTATTCATGCAACAGTTCAACACTGCTAAATGCAGTTCGTTGCTCAGGAAAATACGAAGTCAAAACACAAAACAAGGACAGAATATAAAAAAGTAAATACGATGTATTCGCGACGACAAATCTAGGCGCTAAAAGGAAACACCGTTCCAACTAGCCAAAGATTCTGAATTCGACGACGGAAGTAAATTTCCTCAAACTCTTAGGAAATTACAAAACGGCCCAAACGTCCGAAAATCACGATACGACGTCGGATTATCAAATCAAAACTCACAACATGAATAACTCAACCATACGGACTCATGGAAACGAAGAAACAATGAAATCGAATGAGTTTTATGAGAATCGAACATACATGCAACAAAACATAACGTAAATCGAAATTACGTAAAAACACCTCTGAAACTCATCCAAATAGAAAAAACCAAGAACAAAATGGATTCAAAACGTCGAAACAGTTACAAGAGAGTCGATAAAAAGTAGACATGCGCTAAAAATAGAAACTGCTAAAAATAGAAAAGTACGGATATTACATTCTCCCCCTCTAAAATGAAGTTTCATCCCTAAAATCAAGTGTCAAAAAGATGGGGGTATCTCGCACGCATATCCTCTTCCAATTCCCACATCGCTTCCTCCACTCTATACCTCGACCGTTGCACCTTAACCAAGGGGATGGTTTTGTGCCTTAACTGTTTATCCCGACGTTCCAAAATTCTAACTGGCCTCTCCTCAAACGTAACATCCTTCTCGATCTCCATATCCCCGAAGTAGATAACGTGAGTCGGGTCCGGAACATACTTCCTCAGCTAAGAAACATGAAAAACACTATGCACGAGGCTCAAAGACGGGGAAAATGCCAAACGGTATGCTAACTCGCCAAATCTCTCCAATATCTCAAAAGGTCCAATATACCTTGGACTAAGCTTCCCCTTTTTCCCAAAACGGAAAACTCCCTTCGACGGACACTCTCAACAAGACATGATCTCCTACCTCAAACTCCAAAGGTCGACGCCTAACATCCGCATAAGACTTTTGTCGACTCTGAGCCACCAACATTCTCTTTGGAATCAACTCGACTTTCCTCCTAGTCTCCAACACAAGATCCGGCTCGGTGCCAACTAAATCGGACGGCTCATTCCAACATATCGGTGATCGACATCGTCGGCCATAAAGTGCCTCATATGGTGCCATCTTAATCGAAGCATGCCAGCTATTATTATAAGTGAACTCGATCAGGGCCAGATGTTTCTCCCAATCACTACTCCAGTCTAGTGTGCACGCGTGCAACATATCCTCGAATGTCAGAATGGTACGCTCGGACTGTCCATCGGTCTGAGGATGGAAAGATGTACTCAAACGAAAATTTGTCCCCAATGCCTTGTGTACCTCCTGCCAAAAATGCGATATAAACCGACCATCCCTGTCCGAAATAATAGTCTTCGGCGTACCATGAAGTCTCATGATCTGCGAAATAAAAATACGATCCAATTTTTATGGACCCCAAGTGTCCTTGATGCCTAGAAAATGTGCTAACTTAGTTAGTCGATCCACGATCACCCACACCATATTCATTCCCGTCTTTTTCCTCGGCAAATTCATGACAAAATCCATAGAGACATCCTCCCACTTCCATTCCAGGATGGGAAGTGTAATACCCGGTTGTAATTCTGTAATTATCATTCAGTATTTATCATTCAGTAATTGATACTCAGTAATTTCACTCATTAATGATCAATTGTCACTCATATTCAATCATGGTATTCATCATTCAGAGTAATTGTATCGTGTATCTATCGTCATTCGTCACTAATCTAATTGGAGTTTCGTGCCGTGTTTATCATCGTTGTCATTTTTCGTTGTGGGCTGTGCGTGAGGGGTAGCGCACGCTACGTACTCTTTTTACCGTACGCTAATTGAGTACAGGTAGCGCACGCTACCACTCAGCATTAGCGCACGCTAATGTTACCCTGGTTGCAGTCCAGAAGGTACTGGACTGCAGGTGAGTTATTTGTAGCGCACGCTACGAGTGGTAAGTAGCGCGCGCTAGCGGGTTGTAGTAGCGCACGCTAAATATGTGGAGTAGCGCGCGCTAGGGATGGATCAGGTTGAGTCCAGTGGCTCCGGATCGCATCGATTAATTCATAGCGCACGCTATGAGTGATATTTAGCGTACGCAATCGATATTATAGCGCACGCTAATCATTGGTTGTAGCGCACGCTATCGAGATCAGATCAGAGGACAGAAGGTTTCTAGATTCCAGTACTGGGCATCACATAATTCGTTAGCGCACGCTAACAATGGGTATTAACGCACGCTAATGGCATGACCGTAGCGCACGCTACAAAAGGGTACGTAGCACGCGCTACCGTGTTCGGACAGTGGGTACTGGACTACCCAAATTACCCGTTAGCGCATGCTACGCATAAGGGCTAGCGCACGCTAACGTGGAATGGCTATATATTGGACAGTTAGCCTGAGTTCGTCATTTTATCATCCTTTCTCTTTCCCTCATCGGTTTCAGGCGATTTTGGGCATTTTGGAGAGTTCTCTTCGAGCTTCTATCATCCATCATCATCTTCAAGTCTTTGAGTTGGATTATCATCACTTCATCATCTCCTTAACATCGAATCAAAGGTATTAATCTCTTGGATCTAGAATTTCGGATTTTTTGGGTTTTTCCTTCCGATTTCTTCGTGTAAGCTTGGATTATCATTGGAATATGTTAGATATGGATTATCTACCTTGGATAAGTATATTCTTACGGATTTAATGGTTATTTTCGGAATTATTTCAAGAACCCTTGGGGTTGACTTCAGTTATTTGGGGATTTTCCGATTAATGTAGTTGTAATCTCGAATTGTGGATTCCTAATGGATTATTGATATCATTAAAGTGTTTTGTTAGTTCCATATACTCATTTTGGTGTTGGTTTAGATATATTCGGGATTGGATATTTTCGAAGTCGTGTGGTTGGTTACGTATTCGTTGGAATGCCCCTATGAGTTTGATTATCGTTGTTTTCGACCTTTGGGTTAGTCGTGTTTAGTTGCTTGATACGTGTATTGAACGGTTGTTGGTAATTATTGTTATTCAAGGTTGTTTGAGCGACCGGCATTTCATTTAGGACGTTGTTCGTGGATGGACATTCTTCATCGGTATTGTGTAAGTTAATTCTTACTCGGTTAAAAGGATATTCATTCCTTTTGAGGTTGTTCATTCATAATCATAACTCATTCATCATTGTACTAACCGTATCCAAACTTGTCATTGTCAATTAATCACCTCAGTCATAAGGAACGACGATTCCAATCATTTCATTAAGCTGTCATTCATTTCACCATCATTTAATCTTGGTGAGTCATGATTCATTTTCGTTGTCACTTTTGTCATATTGTGGCATTCCGGGTTATACTGGCGTGCCGGTTGGTATGTGTAGGATTTTCATGTCCGGCACATTATAGTCGTGTGTTGGTTGGTGGCCTCACATTGGACTGTGCACACGAGTTGATGGCTTCGTGAGACTGATTAGGTACAAGACCACACGTGTATTCGATCGATACTCGTTGGTGGCTTGTGCACGGACACATTTCCATCCCGGACGTAGTGTGGCGCCATTCCTTTGAGCCGTATCATTTGTTGATTCATATAGCATGTTTGATTGCGTATGTTTCGACAGGATATTGTATAACTGTGGATAACTCATGATTGTGTATTTTCAACTCTTGAGGATTGTTGTTCGTAATGGCGACCCGTTGAGGGATCTTTTTCCGTGTCATGGCAAGGCTAAAGCACGGGAGAGCACGGTGACGAGTAGTCCTGGTGATACTAGTAGGGGGCCCTCTTTTTCATCATTTATGTTTCCTTCATTTATTCCGCTGCAGACATTCCGTTTGAATATTCATTTCACTCAGTGTTGTATATTTTATCTCCATATAAAATATACTTGTATTCAGTATCATCCTGGGTGTGTTGTATGAAACTCCTTATCGGAGTAATTAATTGTGTAATGTGGTTCGGTACTACATTTACCCTGCGTAATTTACTCATTTTCATTAGCCTGGTGGATCCCAGTCGGGGGTCCACGGCACTGTAATATCCGCCTAGTTTGGGGTGTTACAGTGTTGGTATCGGAGAGTGGTTTTGAATACTACCTTCCGAGTCATGTCTCATTTCAAATCATCGTCATCGAACTAGTATCATTGGACTTTCGCGTCACGTGTGACCTGTGCAAATGCCGAGCCAATCAGACCAAGAACTGTAAGATTTCTGATGTCATGGTATAATTTCTGGCAATAATCATTCATTCATAATTCATCAGTTAACAATCCTCATTCATCATCTTCAATTGTGATCAAGTCGATAATGTTAACTCATTAATCACTCAATTCTTTTCATTACTCAGTTGTTGATCTTGAAGATCATATCATCAATCTTGTTAAATGGTTCAAGATAATCATTTCAGTAATTTCATCAGATAATCATGTCACGTCAATTAATCATTCATGTAATCGCTGTATTTGAGCGCGTATGCTCATTTTCATCATTTCATAATATAATCATAATGTGATACTCATGCGAGATATATAATCATCATATGACTTTCCACTTCAGTATGGAAAGGGCTGGCAGAGGACGTGGAGGACGAGGCCGTGGAGCGGGCCGAATCCCGAGAACTCGTGTGAATACACGTGCGAATGCCAGGAATAATGCTAACTCATCGAGCAGTGACGCTGCCACTCATTCACCTGGACGTGATCATTCGCTATCAGGGAGTCGAACCCGGGACACAGCTCAGTCAGAGGGTGTTCGAGTCGACCCACTCGCCTTTATGCAGGGCATGATGGCCCAAATGACTCATATGGCACAACTAATGGAGGCGATGCATAACTCCACTACTCAAAATCAACAGGCTCCTCCGCCGCCACCTCAGAGGCAAGAGAGGGGTGTAAGCAATATCATTAGCGATATCTCTCGCCAGCGACCACCTACCTTTGAGGGCTCATCTGATCCAGCGGATATTGTCCATTGGCTTGAGCATTTCGAGAAGTTATTTGCTATGGTGGATTGCCCTGAAGGGCATAAAGTTTCAGTTGCGGCTTACTATCTTGGTAAGAGCGCTCATTCATGGTGGTTATCGTTGAAGCCCACAGACGGATCATGTACTTGGGATCAGTTCAAGACCCTCATGATGGAGAGGTACTATCCGGCCCCACTCATGGAGGCCAAGTTGTCGGAACTACTCACTCCCGACCTTTCGACGGATGATGATGTTCTCGCCATCGCCGAAAAATTTCAGGAACTTCTTCCGTTCGCCTCATCTATCATTCACTCTGAGGCGGACAAGATCAAGTATTTCAGCAAGAGGCTGAAACCTCGTATGCGGCTACAGTTGCTTAATCATAATTGTGCCACTCTGGCCGAGTTCATTGAGAAAGCTCTCACTTACGAGCTTACTGCTAAGGAAATTGCAAAGCAACAACCCTCATCAGCTGGCAAGAAGTCTAAGAACCGTAATCAGTCTGACGGGAGTCAGGCCACTTTCAAGAAACCACGTGCGGGCTCTACCTTTTCTAAGCGTCCTCCGATGACGCCTAAACCCACGGAATCTCAGTCGCGAGCGGCCAGTTCGGCCATCACCTGTTTCAATTGTGAAGAACAGGGTCATTTCAGCACCAAATGTCCGAAGCAGATTGTCACGTGCCACAACTGTGGGGTTGCTGGGCATAGAGCCCGTTTTTGCCGTAGGGACTCTAAACCCACTCCGGCGTCATCTCAAGCCCTGTGTCATTCAATGGTGCGTAATCGGGCCACTCGGTCGGCGTGCTCAAGACGACAGGAGCTAAAGGCGGAGCCAAGAGCTATCAGACGGGAGCGTCCGGTTCGGGGGCCGGCAAGCCCCGAATTTATGAGATGAAGAAGACCGACGATCCGGAGGCCCGGATGATCTCAGGTACACTCGATATTCTATCTCAACATGTGTGTACCCTTTTTGATACTGGTGCATCGCATTCATTCATTTCCGAGTCATGTTTGAGTAGACTATGTCTGGGTAGTGCTACTAGTTGTGAGCCTTATGTCATTGGTCTACCTGATGGTAGACGAATTGTCGGAAATCGTGAGATTCAGAATTATCCGATTCAGCTTCATGGTTGTGTATGGCCAGCGGACCTAATCGTAGTAGATTTGCCGAGGGACGACGTCATCTTGGGTATTGATTTGATGGATCGTCATGATGCCATCATTAGTGTCCGTAAGCGTATGATCACTATCATTTCAGACGATGGGGTCGAATGTGCGTTTCAAGGAGGTAATCCCGGCTGTTCTGGTAAGGTCATTAATTTGATGAAAGCAGTAAGATTACTCAATCAGGGATGTGTCGGTTATTGGTGCTATATGACCAAAACCTAGAAATCATCAGTAATGTTGACGGACATTCCGGTAGTGAAGGAATATGCCGATGTTTTTCCAGACGAGTTACCTGGTTTGCGTCCACAGAGGGATGTGGAATTCACGATTGAGTTGGAGCCTGGTACGTCCCCGATATCGAAGGCACCGTACCGGATGGCCCCGACCAAAATGCAGGAATTAAAGAACCAACTTGAGGAATTGTTCGAGAAGGGTTATATTTGACCGAGTGCGTCCCCGTGGGGAGCACCAGTGTTATTTGTCAACAAGAAGGATGGTTCGTTCCGCTTGTGTATTGATTACCGGGAATTGAACCGGGTGACGATCAAGAATAAGTATCCTTTACCCCGTATTGATGACCTCTTAGATCAACTTCAGGGAGCTTCAGTATTTTCCGAGATCGACTTAAGATCTGGATATCATCAGTTGCGGATTCGAGAGTCGGATATCGCAAGGACGGCGTTTCGAACACGCTATGGTCATTATGAGTTTGTGGTTATGCCGTTTGGGTTGACTAATGCACCTGCGGTATTCATGGAATTAATGAATCAAGTTTTCATAGACTATCTGGATCAGTTCGTGGTTGTCTTCATTGATGACATTTTGATTTATTCTCGTGACCGGGAGGAACACGAGTCTCACCTTCATCAAGTTCTCGACGTGTTGAGGCGAGAACAACTTTATGGGAAGTTTTCCAAATGTGAGTTTTGGATGTCCGAAGTGACGTTTCTCGGACACGTAATTTCATCAGACGGAGTTCGTGTCGATCCTCAGAAGACGGAGGCTATTCGAGATTGGCTACCTCCGAAGAATGTTAAGGAAATCCGAAGTTTCCTCGGATTAGCGGGTTATTATCGGCGATTTGTGGAGGGATTTTCCAAAATTGCTCAACCCATGACGAACCTTTTACGGAAGGATAAGAAATACACGTGGTCCGACGCGTGTCAACAGAGTTTTGAGGAACTCAAGAGCCGGTTAACTTCAGCACCTCTCTTTTCTTTACCGCAAGGGACAGAGGGATTTGTGGTCTATAGTGATGCGTCCGGACAGGGTCTCGGATGTGTACTCATGCAGAATGGGAAAGTTATCGCTTATGCTTCACGACAATTGAGACCTTACGAGGTTAATTATCCGACCCACGACCTGGAGCTAGCAGCCGTGGTGTTCGCATTGAAGATTTGGCATCATTATCTTTATGGCATTACCTGTCAGATATTCACTGATCATAAGAGTTTAAAGTATATATTTACTCAGAAGGAGTTAAATATGCGACAGAGACGGTGGTTGGAACTAATCAAAGATTATGATATCGAGATCCTTTACCACCCGGGCAAGGCGAACGTTGTCGCCGACGCCTTGAGTCGTAAGTCCGTTCAGGAGCAGATGCTTGCTCGACAACGATTCGAAGGAACATCAGCAGGAATTTCTGAGACCCGAGATCGAGGTCTGGTTACAGCGAGTACAAGGGCAACTTTGTACGTTGGAGATTTCATCGTCACTTGAGGAGGCGATCAGGGAGAATCAGGGTGTGGACCCATTTTTGTTACGCATTCGATAGGATGTGACTCAGGGGAAAGCCCCCGAATTTGTGGTTCACGAGGATGGACTTCTGGGTTTTAAGAATCGGTTATGCGTACCGACGAATGACGAGTTGAAAAACTCGATTTTGAAAGAAGCTCATGCTACCCCTTATTCTGTTCATCCGTGGTCTAGTAAGATGTATAAGGACTTGAAACAAAATTACTGGTGGAGTAATATGAAGCGAGAAGTCGCAGAATTTGTTTCGAGATGCTTAACCTGTCAACAAGTTAAGATTGAACACCAGCGACCGGCGGGCATGCTGAAACCTCTCCCTATTCCAGAATGGAAGTGGGAAGACATTTCTATGGATTTCATCACGAGTTTGCCGACGAGTCATCGTGGCATGAATACGATCTGGGTGATCGTGGACCGCTTAACCAAATCGGCTCATTTCCTTGAAATCAAGGATACGTGGGGTCCCGAGAGACTGGCCCAGTTGTTCATCAAGGAGATAGTGAGATTGCACGGTACTCCTAAAAGTATCGTTTCCGATCGTGACGGACGATTTGTGTCTCATTTTTGGAAATCAGTTCATCGTGCTATGGGAACTCAGCTTAATCTCAGTACCGCTTTTCATCCTCAGTCCGACGGACAATCAGATAGGACTATTCAGACCTTAGAGGACATGTTGAGGGCATGCGTCCTCGATTGGAAAGACGATTGGGAAGCCCAACTACCGTTGATCGAGTTCACGTATAATAATAGTTGGCATGCCTCGATTAAGATGGAACCTTACGAGGCCTTGTACGGTCGTCGTTGTCGATCTCCTTTGTGTTGGGATGACCTATCAGAATCAATCGGCACCGAGCCCGATATGCTTATAGCCGCCCGTGGGAAGGTAGCTTTGATCAGAAGTCGTTTGTTGACCGCTCAGAGTCGACAGAAATCATATGCAGATAATCGTCGTCGACCGTTAGAGTTCGAGGCGGGTGACCATGTTTTGGTCAAGGTCTCCCCGAGTCATGGTATCTTCCGTTTTGGGAAGAGGGGTAAGTTGAGTCCGAGATTCATTGGACCGTTTGAGATTCTGGATCGAGTAGGCGAGTTAGCTTACCGATTGGCTTTACCTCCGGCGTTGAGCCGAATTCATAATGTGTTTCACGTATCTCAGTTGCGGAAGTATGTTGCCGACCCAAGTCACATACTTCAGTTCGATGAAATCGAGATTGCCGATGATCATTCATATGAGGAACGTCCTATACGAGTTTTAGAGCGGCGAATCAAGCAGTTGAGGAATAAGACGATTCCTTTGGTTAAAATTCAGTGGTCTAGACACGGAGTCGAAGAGGCTACGTGGGAAACCGAGGATAGTATGCGGGAGAGTTATCCCGAGTTGTTTGACCCTTAGTTTCGGGGACGAAACTATTTTAAGGGGGGGTGTATGTAATACCCGGTTGTAATTCAGTAATTATCATTCAGTATTTATCATTCAGTAATTGATACTCAGTAATTTCACTCATTAATGATCAATTGTCACTCATATTCAATCATGGTATTCATCATTCAGAGTAATTGTATCGTGTATCAATAGTCATTCGTCACTAATCTAATTGGAGTTTCGTGCCGTGTTTATCATCGTTGTCATTTTTCGTTGTGGGCTGTGCGTGAGGAGTAGCGCACGTTACGTACTCTTTCTAGCGTACGCTAATTGAGTACAGGTAGCGCACGCTACCACTCAGCATTAGCGCACGCTAATGTTACCCTGGTTGCAGTCCAGAAGGTACTGGACTGCAGGTGAGTTATTTGTAGCGCACGCTACGAGTGGTAAGTAGCGCGCACTAGCAGGTTGTAGTAGCGCACGCTAAATATGTGGAGTAGCGCGCTAGGCGGATCGGTTGAGTCCGGTGGCTCCGGATCGCACTGGATTAATTCATAGTGCACGCTATGAGTGATATTTAGCGTACGCAATCGATATTATAGCGCACGCTAATCGTTGGTTGTAGCGCACGCTATCGAGATCAGATCAGAGGACATAAGGTTTCTGGATTCCAGTACTGGGCATCACATAATTCGTTAGCGCACGCTAACAATGGGTATTAACGCACGCTAATGGCATGCCCGTAGCGCACGCTACAAAAGGGTACGTAGCGCGCGCTACCGTGTTTGGACAGTGGGTACTGGACTACCCAAATTACCCGTTAGCGCACGCTACGCACAAGGGCTAGCGCACGCTAACCTGGAATGGCTATATATTGGACCATTAGCCTGAGTTCGTCATTTTATCATCCTTTCTCTTTCCCTCATCGGTTTCGGGCGATTTTGGGCATTTTGGAGAGTTCTCTTCGAGCTTCTATCATCCATCATCATCTTCAAGTCTTTGAGTTGGATTATCATCACTTCATCATCTCCTTAACATCAAATCAAAGGTATTAATCTCTTGGATCTAGAATTTCGGATTTTTGGGTTTTTCCTTCCGATTTCTTCGTGTAAGCTTGGATTATCATTGGAATATGTTAGATATGGATTATCTACCTTGGATAAGTATATTCTTACGGATTTAATGGTTATTTTCGGAATTATTTCAAGAACCCTTGGGGTTGACTTCGGTTATTTGGGGATTTTCCGATTAATGTAGTTGTAATCTCGAATTGTGGATTCCTAATGGATTATTGATATCATTGAAGTGTTTTGTTAGTTCTATATACTCATTTTGGTGTTGGTTTCGATATATTCGGGGTTGGATATTTTCGAAGTCGTGTGGTTGGTTACGTATTCGTTGGAATGCCCCTATGAGTTTGATTATCGTTGTTTTCGACCTTTAGGTTAGTCGTGTTTAGTTGCTTGATACATGTATTGAACGGTTGTTGGTAATTATTGTTATTCAAGGTTGTTCGAGCAACCGACATTTCATTTAGGACGTTGTTCGTGGACGGACATTCTTCATCGGTATTGTGTAAGTTAATTCTTACTCGGTTAAAAGGATATTCATTCCTTTTGAGGTTGTTCATTCATAATCGTAACTCATTCATCATTGTACTAACTGTATCCAAACTTGTCATTGTCAATTAATCACCTCAGTCATAAGGAACGATGGTTCCAATCATTTCATTAAGCTGTCATTCATTTTACCATCATTTAATCTTGGTGAGTCATGATTCATTTTCGTTGTCACTTTTGTCATATTGTGGCATTCCGGGTCATACTGGCGTGCCGGTTGGTATGTGTAGGATTTTCATGTAGGGCACCTTATAGTCGTGTGTTGGTTGGTAGCCTCACATTGGACTGTGCACACGAGTTGATGGCTTCGTGAGACTGATTAGGTACAAGACCACATGTGTATTCGATCGATACTCGTTGGTGGCTTGTGCACGGACACATTTCCATCCCGGACGTAGTGTGGCGCCATTCCTTTGAGCCGTATCATTTGTTGATTCATATAGCATGTTTGATTGCGTATGTTTCGACAGGATATTGTATAACTGTGGATAACTCATGATTGTGTATTTTCAACTCTTGAGGATTGTTGTTACGTATGGCGACCCGTTGGGGATCTGCTTTTCAGGTCATGGCAAGGCTAAAGCACGGGGAGAGCACGGTGACGGCGAGGAGTCCCAGTGATACTAGTAGGGGGCCCCAGTCTTTTCAGTCATTTATGTTTCCTTCATTTATTCCGCTGCAGACATTCCGTTTGAATATTCATTTCACTCACTGTTGTATATTTTATCTCCATATAAAATATACTTGTATTTAGTATCATACTGGGTGTGTTGTATGAAACTCCTTATCGGAGTAATTAATTGTGTAATGTGGTTTGGTACTACATTTACCCTGCGTAATTTACTCATTTTCATTAGCCTGGTGGGTCCCAGTCGGGGGTCCACGGCACTGTAATATCCGCCTAGTTTGGGGTGTTACAGGAAGTGGTTTCAACAACTCGGCTCGCCGCTGATGCTCGATCTTGACTTACTGACAAGTCAAACACTTAGCCACAAATTTCACTACCTCATTCTTCATGTCACTCCACCAAAAATTCTTCCTCAAATCCTTATACATTTTACTCGAGCCCAGATGGACTGAGTAATGCGACGCATGAGCCTCCCGCATAATGCCCTGCCTCGATTCTAAGTCGTTCGGAACACACAGCCGATCTTGGAATCTCAACACACCATCCTCATGAATCATGAATCCTAGGGCTTTCCCCTTCACCACATTCTCACGGAGTTGAATAAACATCGGATCTTCTAACTACCTCGATTTAATGTTGTCGACCAGTGACGAAGAGATATCAAGGGCGCACAACTGCCCGACATTCCCTAGTAACAAAACTTTAATACTCAACCCCATTAACTCTCGCTGGAGCCCTGGTTGAGCCATGAGCGACTCAAGTGTCCGAAGCGATACTGATTTCGACTCAATCCATCTCCCACCACATTTGCCTTGCCCAGATGATAAAGGATTTCGAGATCGTAATCCTTGATTAACTCCAGCCACCTCCTGTCTCATATTCAGTTCCTTATGTGTGAAAATATACTCCCGGATCATGTGATCGGTGAAAATCTGACACGACGAGCCGTACAAGTAATGACGCCATATCTTCAACGCAAACACAACTGCAGCCAACTCAAGATTGTGGGTAGGGTAATTCAACTCGTACAGTTTCAACTGATGGGAAGCATAGGCAATCGTCTTCCCGTGCTGCATGAGTACACATCCAATCCCTTGGCCTGAGGCATCGCTATAAACTGAGAAACCCTCATTACCACACGGTAAGGCCATGACGGGAGCAGTAGTCAATCACTTCTTCAACTCTTCGAAACTCTTCTGCCGCTCGTCTGACCACACAAACTTTTCTGACTTTTGCGAAAACTGAGTGAGCGGTCGAGTGAGTTTAGAGAACCCCTCGACAAACCTTCTATAATACCCCGCCAAACCCACAAAACTATTGACCTCCTTCACATTCTTGGGCAGCGCCCAATCCAACACTGACTCTATCTTGTGTGGGTCCACACGAACACCCTTGGCCGAGATCACGTGGCCGAGAAACATAACCTCCCGCAACCAAAACTTGCACTTTAAGAACTTCACATAAAGGCGCTGAGTTCTCAAGATTTCCAGCATGATATGCAGATGACGTGCATGTTCTTCCTCGCTCCTCGAGTAAAGCAGAATATCGTCGATAAAGACGACTACACACTTGTCGAGATATTCGATAAATACCTTGTTCATTAGCTTCATGAACACATCTGGGACGTTAGTTATCCCGAACATCATAACTACAAACTCGTAATGGACGTATCTCGTCCGAAAGGCCGTCTTCGGAATATCGGAATACTTCCCTCGGAGTTGGTAATACCCCAATCTCAAATCAATCTTCGAGAACACAGTCGCTCCCTGTAATTGGTCAAACAAGTCATCAATATTCGGAAGCGGATATTTGTTTTTGATGGTCACTTTGTTCAACTCTCGGTAGTCGATGCATAAACGAAGTGATCCACCCTTCTTTTTCACAAACAAGACTGGTGCGCCCCAAGGTGAAGCACTCGGTCGAATGTAACCCATGTCTAGCAACTCATCCAACTGTTTCTTCAAATCGAGCATCTCAACAGGCGCCATACTATACGGAATTTTTGAAATCGGGGCCGCACTCGGCTCTAAATCAATGGTGAACTCGACCTCACGGTCTGGTGGCAAACCCGGCAACTCATCTGGAAAGACGTCAGGATACTCGCTTACTAGCGGAATAGACGAGAGCTCGAATCCCCCTTCTTCCAATCTCAAAGCATAACACCAGTAACCAGTGCAACCTCCTCGAAGAAGTTTCACCGCTTTCATAGCGCTGATCAAAAATCTCTGACTACTCTGTTTGCGTCCCACAAAAGAGTGCTCGGCACCGTCATCGGCTAACATTGAAATGGTTCTCGCTCTATAGTTCATGATCGACCCATGTCGATCCAGCCAATCCTCACCAAGAATCAAATCCTTATCCTAAATGTCTACCACAATCAGATTAGAAGACCAATCCTGTTGGAGCAATTTCGGTATTAGCGCCGTTGTGCGAAAGCGTAAATATAAAGTGCGGAAATAAAATGACTCACGGATTTATAGAGGCTCGGCCAAACGTGCCTATGTCCTCTCTCTTTATATTTTTCTATAGGCTTAATCTATAAACCTCTGCACCTCTCTTCTATCGGTCAAGGGATTACCGTTACAAGCTCGTCTTCTATCGGTCCGAGTAAACCGTTCTCTTACTTGTCTTTTTGTCAGTCCAAGTTAAACTGTTTTCCTTTCCTATTGGATAAGGAATCAACCACTCTAGCTATATATCAGTACTAGATAAACCTCACTAACATAGCGATTGCGATTCTAACAATGCCGGACCCTTGATCCTAATAACACCGAATCTAATCGTATCTTTTCTTTTACCTCTCGTGTATGTGTTGAATGTATAAATACTCAAACTATCAATATAAGCTCAATATTAGAACAACAATATAATGAATATGAATATCAGATCAATGTCTTGATTGCTTGAAGTTGTTGTATGATGAATATGTTAGGAATACTTGTTAGATTTTGATGATGTCATTAATTTAAAATCAAATGTTTATTACTTCGCAAAATGTAAGGAAGAACCAAATGAGTATCTTCCATAGGCCAAAATATGTTAAGTATAAAACTTGGCAAAATGTAAAGAAGAACCAAATGAGTGTCTTCTGTAGGCCAAAAGTTAGTTAGGCTGAAAAACGGCTAAGTACTAAGTACAGCCTAGTCCATCAGAGAGGAGCAATGACTCGTCGAGTAGCTCAGTCAACTAAATTTATCGAGAAGTTTGACCAGATCGGGCGAGGTACCTCGGGAAGTCACCTGACCAGACAAGTCACAAACAAGTGAGCAGTAGAGAGGACATACCTGCAGAGATGTAAGTGCACATCACCTACTCGACTACTGACTAGTACTCCAAGTCCACGTCGGCATGCTTTGAAAAGTCAAATATTACGGAAAGCTCACATGCAACGTGAAGAGACAAATTGGAGTGATTCCCGCAAGAGATATGATTTAATTAAATCATCCGACCCACCGTGAAGACTTTAATCCTTTTATATTCAAAAGATTCGGCGCTCACATGCGAAGTCCTCACAACGGTCGGAAGATAAAATTAAATAATGGGAATCCACCTTGCAACGTTCGTAAAAGATTAAACAATGAAGTCTCCCTCCAACGGACTGATTTGTTGATTTGCAACGGCTACAAGGAAGAAGCTCGAGAGATCGTGATCTATATATATCGAAGATTTGAAACGAGCAACTACCGGTGCGAACATACATTCTAGCGATCAAAGCAAACAAAGCAATCTCAAGCAATCAAATAGCATCGTGAAAAGAGCAGATCTAAAAGTTCATACTTAAGGAAGCTCTTAAGTTGGAGAAGACAAACACTCTTGTCTATAATCTTGAGTACGGGTACTTCTTGGTTGAAGTAAGAGATCAGAAGGCATCCGAGGATCGAGGATCAAGAGGTGCAAGGCGATCAGTGTGTGTACAACGGCACGGATTTCCACTGGTTGGAAGCTGTTGTAGTGTGGTTTGAATCACTGTAATATTTATCACTGGTTGAAAATTATAGTGAATTCATCTCCAACTGGATTGGAGAAAAGTGGATTAGTAGAGGATTACCCCAACTCTGAGACCACTATAATTGCCTGTGTTATTTACTGTTTTACTGCATCATACTTTAACTGCTGCATACATTGTTAAGTGTTTCATTAAGATTAATTTATATTCGTCATCAGCTGACTTCCGCACTTATCTAAGAACAAACGACTCCAAGTCATTTGTTTGACTATCAGCTGAAGAAACTCACTCTTCGTGAAAAAGAGTTCAAGAGTTTCAACAAGTCTATTCACCCCCCCCTCTAGACTTGTTTCTAGACGACTTGTGACCTACAAGTGGTATCGGAGAGGTTGGTTCATTTTTTTCTCACGAACCAGATCTATACTAGATATATATCTTATCTCTCACTTTATAATGGAACACATGCACTCTAGACTACCTGTCTTTTCAATTGACGAGTATGATCTCTGGAAGATAAGAATGCAGGCACACTTATCTTCAATCCATGAAGACATGTGCTGCATCATTGAAGACGGTCCATTCATTTTTGAGAAGGACAACACAGCCGAGGAGATCGCAGCTGGGAGGCCCGAAAAGATTCCTAAGAAGAGAACGGAGCTGACCCCCGAAGAGAGAAAGCTGGCCAATCTTGACAACAGGGCCAAAGATGTGTTATACCAAACTCTTGACAAATCCACCATGATCAAGATCAAAAACTGTAAGAATGCCAAAGAAATTTGGGACACATTAGCTCTAATGTGTGAAGGAACGGAGCTGATCAAGGAAAACAAGTTGTCAATTGCTATCCAAAAATTTGACAACTTTAAAATGAAGAATGGTGAATCTATAGATCAAGTGGACACAAGGTTCACTGAAATTATCAATGAGATCAACTCCCTGGGCAAAACCTATGGCAACAGGGAAATGGCACTTAAGGTCCTCAGATCTCTCAACCCCGAATGGAGCATGAAGGCCGTAGCCATGAGAGAGTCCAAGGACCTGAATAAAATAAAGATTCAGGAGCTGTTCTCGGATCTAAAGGCTTATGAGTTCGAGCTTCCAAGCTCATCCTCAACTGAGCCTGCAGAGAAGGGAATCGCATTTGCAGCCGAGTCCCCTGCTAAGAGCCTATCTGATGTGAAACCTCCAAATCCACTAGATTTTGAGGAAGAAATGGCTTTCATAATGTAAAGGTTCAGCAATTTCAGAAAGAACTACTCCAAGTATAAGAAAAACTACAAGGAGAATCCAAGAAGGAACCAGAAGGCTGGAAGCTGGAAAGTTGAATGCTACAACTGTCACAAAATAGGACACATCCAAATGGATTGTCCCGAGCTCAAGAAGGACGAAACCAAGAAGGAGGTGGGCGTAAAGGAAGACGGAAGAAAAGCTCTCATCGGAGAAGACCAGAGCATGTCGAATCAAGCGGCGGTTTCTTTTCCGATGAAGACGAGGAGTATGATTGCACGATGGCAAACTTAGCCGATGAAGAGGTAACTTCTAAACCTACCGGTTCAAATAATAGCTCACCATGTCACAAGATATGGATTTACATGAATCGGTAAATCAGCTTGTTCAAAGATTTTGAAACACTTAAATCGCACACCAAGTCAGATCATCAGAGAAGACTCACCGCAAGATGAGAATAGCAATTGAAAAATGATTTCAAAAACTCGGCTAGATTTAAATAAGGTTGAGACAACTACGGTGACTTTAAAACGCAAGTGTCAATACAATTTGAGATAGACCAACTAAATATTTTACTTAAAGAAAAATCACCGCACTTGCTCATGCCAAACCGAGTTTACTAAGCCGGCACGGATAAATAAAACTCAAAGCGCAGGAAATAACCTCCCGAAGGCGTCTTCAACTCGGGCGAATTGTGTACTTATAAAAGGTCATTATATACCAAACCGTGCCTTGGATATGATTCTCACACTCCCTCTAGTTCAAACCAAGTTTATCAAGGGAGAAACAATAGTCTCGATCACTGAGCACATGTATAAACCGATATTCAAAAACAGGCAACAACCAAGTCAAACGTCTAGGCCGCAAATGTTACACTGCATACCACCTAGACACGACTAGGCAAAGGGCCTGTGCAAAAGCAAAGATCAGCACAACATGCCCACTATTACCAACAACTCCCCAAAAATAGATTTCATAATGGGAGGGGCGGATGGAAACCTCAAGGTTATCCTAATTACCAAAATGAACAAGTGTGGAGACCACAAAGGTTTAATAAATGGTCTCAGCCTAGATTTAGAAATGGCCCACACTATCAAAATTTTGAGGAATATCCGGTATACAATCCAACCAGGAGATTTAGACCTCGACCACAGACACCTTATAAGGGTTATAATAATAATTCCTATAATCCAAGGAGAAATCAATTCTCCAGGAAACCAACTAACCCCAAAGGACCCACACAAATTTGGGTACCTAAATCTCTGCTTATTTAATTGCAGAAAAGGTGGAAGGACTACAACCACATCTCCTCAAGCTCAAATTTTGGAGGTGAAGAATGGTTTGTAGACTCTGGATGCTCGAGGCATATGACCGGGAACAAGAAGATGCTGACCAAATACATCAAAGAAAGAGGTCCCGATGTAACCTTTGGAGATAGCTCTAGAGGACAGACAAAAGGCTTTGGAGAGCTGCACCGAGGAAACATTGTAATATCCAAAGTTCATTATGTCAAAGGGCTCAAATACAACCTCCTGAGCATCAGCCAGTTCTGTGACGAGAAGAATCTAGTAGTCTTCACCATCTTGAAGTGTATGGTGATAGATATCTTATCTGGAGAAATAAAGCTACAAGGTTTCCGAAGAAGAGATGTATACATGATTGACTGGAACACAGGAACACCTAACTCCTGTTTTCTATCCAAAACTGTAGCTGAGAATGGATGGTTGTGGCACAAAAGACTATGTCACCTGAACTTCAAAGCTATCAACAAGATTATCTCTCAGAAGCTGGTCAGAGGACTTCCAAATGAAGTATTCAAGAAGGAAGCACTGTGTGATGCATGTCAGAAGGGAAAGCAGACCAAGGCATCGTTCAAGCCAGTTCAGCCCACAACGCTCACAACAAGGATCTTAGATCTACTCCACATGGATCTATTTGGTCCTATCAAACCAAGGACTTTGAGCGGCAGGAAGCATGCACTTGTAATAGTAGATGATTATTCAAGGTACACTTGGATCATTTTTCTATACAAGAAAAGTGAAACCCTGACCAAGCTACCTGAGCTGCTGAGAAGGATCCAGAATGAGAAATCCCTCTCCATAATCAAGATCAGATCAGATAGAGGAGGAGAGTTTCTCAACAAGGCGATAATCGATTTCAACGATCGAATGGGATCCGGCATGAGCTCTCTGCGGCCGGGACGCCCCAGCAGAATGGTGTTGCCGAAAGAAGGAACAGAACTCTGAAGGAAGCGGCAAGGTCCATGATTGCGAAGCGGACCTACCCAAAAGGTTACAGGGTCAAGTCACAACACGGTTGCCACACCTGCAGCAGGAGTATGATAGTAGGGAGACATGGCAAAACTCACTATGAGGTTTGGAATAATAGAACTCCTACTGTTGCTTACTTTCATGTTTTTGGTTGTAAGTGTTTCATCCACAACAACGGTAAAACACAGCTAAATGCCTTTGATGCTAAAACTGATGATGGTCTATTTATGGGATATTCCCAAAGAAGCAAGGCATATAGAGTTTTTAACAAAAGAACCTTAGTTGTGGAGGAAACACCCCATGTTGTTTTTGATGAATCTACCGTTGAGTATAGGAAACAACTTGAGCAAATTGAGAACAAGCTCAAGTCAGCAACCCTTGAAAAAGTCATTATACATGACACTGGAATGGTGGACTCACCTGCAGACCAGCCTGATGACCCAACTGCAGCTGATGAAGACCCAACTGCAGATCAGACAGGATCACCAAACCTATCTCGATCCAGCTTGCGGGAAGAAGACCAAATGAGCCGACAAAGACTCATCTGCGATTCGAGCCAAGTGCAGATGACAAGGCGGTAGCCGATCCGATTACGCACTGTAACCCAGCAGATGCGAGATAACCACGAGCAATCCAACAGGGGAACAAACCCGAGAAGAGGACGAGATCCCCAAATGGCTCAAGGATCATCCAATTCAGCAAATTATCGGAAAATTGATGATGGAGTCAAGACAAGACACCAACTCTACCAAACGGGAATGGCGATGTTCTCATGTTTCATGTCACAAATTGAACCCAAGACTACGAACAAGCCTTGGAAGATTATTCATGGATTAATGCCATGCAAGAGGAATTGGAGCAGATGGAGAGAAACAAAGTTTGGGAACTAATGCATGCACCTGATCACAAGAAAGTTATTGGCACCAAATGGGTGTATAAAAACAAGAGTGATGAAGACGGAGCTGTTGTTAGGAATAAAGCCAGACTTGTAGCAAAAGGTTATGCACAGTGTGAGGGAATAGATTTTGATGAAACTTATGCACCTGTTGCAAGATTATAAGCCATCAGACTATTCCTCGCATATGCTGCATTCAAGGACTTTGAAGTCTACCAGATGGATGTAAAAAGTGCGTTTCTGAATGGAATCCTAGAAGAAGAAGTCTATGTAGAGCAACCCCCAGGTTTTGTCAAAGGAGACAAAGTCTATAAGCTGTTGAAGGCTCTGTATGGACTCAAGCAAGCACCGAGAGCATGGTATGAAACACTGTCTGTGTTTCTTGAGAAAAATGGATTTTGCAAAGGGAAAGTGGACAAGACCCTATTTAGAGTGGAGCACGAAGGCCACATATTAATAGTCCAGATTTATGTGGATGATATCATATTCGGGTCAACGAATCCATAACTATGCGAGAAATTCTCCAACCTCATGCAAGGAGAATTTGAGATGAGTATGATGGGAAAGCTTAACTTCTTTCTCGGATTACAAGTTAAGCAGATGGAAAAAGGAATTTTCATCAACCAAGCAAAGTATACCAGAGATCTTATCAAGAGATATGGAATGGAATCAGCCAAGCCCGCAAGAATTCCAATAAGCACAAGTACTCACCTGGATGCAGACGAGGCAGGCATATCAGTGGACTCAACCCACTACAGAGGACTCATCGGATCTCTTCTGTACCTCACTGCAAGCAGGCCACACATAACATATGCCGTTGGAGTTTGTGCAAGATTCCAGTCCAAGCCGAAGCAATCACACCTAGATGCAGCCAAGAGAATAATTAAGTACCTAAAGTCTACAATTAATGTAGGACTATGGTATCCCAAGGATGACAACTTCGAGCTATCAGGATACTCAGATGCGGATTTCGCAGGATGCAAAATCAACAGGAAAAACACTAGTGGAACGTGTCAATTCCTAGGAACCAGACTGATATCCTGGTTTAGCAAGAAGCAGGTTTCTAACTCTATCTCCACTACAGAGTCAGAATACCTAGCTGCAGGTAGCTGTTGTGCACAGATTCTATGGATCAGACAACAGTTAAGGGACTATAATATTATTGCCAACGAAGTTCCATTATGGTGTGACAACAATAGTGCTATTGCAATAACCAATAATCCGGTTTTGCACTCAAGGACGAAGCACATTGACGTTAAGCACCATTTCATTAGAGACCATGTGCTTAACAAAAGGGTTAGAGTTGAAAGAGTCAGCACAGACTACCAAATAGCTGACATCTTCACTAAACCCTTGCCAGAAGAAAGATTCCTAGAGCTTAGCAGAGACCTTGGATTACTAGATTGGGAATCTAGTTCTGAAGCAAGTTAAAGGAAGGACGGACCCTCAGAATCAGCCTAAGCTGATGCAGGCAAGAAGACGAAGGCCAGACGAAGCAACTTAGCTGTACAGAATACCAGGCGAGAAGTCAAACTCACCTGTTGCAGAGTGGTCAACAGTCAACAAAATCAGACCAGCTAAGTTCTCTAAACTGATCTCTAAATTACAAATTATTATCTGCCACATTTATAATATCATTTTGGCTAAAGTAATGGCATTTAAAAATATACATTTTATAAGCCAAGTGGCAATTTTAATACACGCGTCAAACGCCTATTTAATTAACCTCTACGATGGCCAATCAGAATCAACCGTCGAATTTTAAATTGGGCCACCGATTCAAATTTGAAATTCAAAAGAATATCAAAAGGCGTACCACCGTTCAAATATATAATAAACTAATACAAACGTCTTTTCATCTTCTTTATAAGGAAAGAAAACCTTTCACTTTACTCTTTACGCTTACAGAAACCCTAGAATTTACAGAGCAAAAATATACACTAAAAATCCTAAAATCCTTTTTGCAGAAATGGCATCTTTTGAAGGAGTGAACATGAAGGCGGTGAAGGACCAGGTCATCTTCTCCATGGTTGTCGACTTCGAAGGTTTACTAGAAGCAAATCTGGAAGACCTTGATATGCTCGATTTGATCCGGGCGATGAAGCTCAATGGGATTTACCCGTTTCTCGACATCAACCCGCAACATTTGTTCAAGGAAGATGTCGTTGAATTCTATCGCAATGCCTATCTGATCCAACACGGGATTAATAGCTCAGTCGGCGGAGTTCCAGTCACCATAGATCGAGAGAAGATTCGTTCTATATTCGGGATGAAACATCGTGGTTTGGCGGTCGAAGCCCTTAAACAATCACCCGCCGAAACCTGGAAAACGATCAAAGTCGAAAATATCCCAGAGAAATTGAAGTTTACAGCAAAGAGGAATGAGTTGAAAAGGATTTACCGAGTTGCGTTGGATATCACCAACAAGATAGTCATGGGGATGGCAGGCAGCTATGACCAACTGTCATCTTCGAAATTCATGGTGTTGGGTGCGTTGATTCAAGACGAGGAAGTCGATTGGGCGGACTATATTTTCAGGCAACTTGTGCGCGAAGTGAACAAGGTCGAGTGGCTCGACGATGAAAAGAAGTTCAAAACTAAGTTGGCGTTCGGAACGCATCTTAGTTGGTTTTTGGAGAAAACCGGAGTGGCTAAGGGAAACATTGACCCTTTCCACCCAAACAAGAGGCTTGGTCACATGGACCATGACAAGAAGAAAGTTGGAGGCACTGGGAGAGCAGCCCAGTTGTTGAAGGATTTGCCAGACTCAAGCTATTACCCAAGATACGATTTATCAGAGGAATCGGACAGACCTGCAGCTGAGATCGGAACTGCAGTCGAGTCCGACAACGAGTCTGACGAGACACCAATTGCTATTAGATTCAAGAGACAGGGACCAGCCCCAGAAGGACCCTCTAACCTGCAGTCATCACCGGAACCCTCTCCTAAGAGGCCTAGGAAGCTGCAGTTCAGCGAGGGAGAGCAGTCTGAGCGTCACGCCAGCCCATCAGTCCAATCACCAATCCATCCGGACCTGCCTGCACTAGACACTGAAACTCGGATTGTACCTGTTATCACACCTCCAGTTTACATGTCCGAAGAAGAGGAAGCAGGTCTTATTATCTCTATTCCTGAAGCAGATTACACTTTCAATCTGTTAGAAAATAATACCTTCAATCTTTCTATTGAACAACTTCAGCTTGTTAAACCACAAGCAGAAAAACACTCTTTTGTACATATTTTTAAAGAGTGGAAATCTCTCAAAACCATGTCTTTTACAAATCTTCAAACTTTTATTGCAACTAGTGGTTGGGAATATCCCCAAGCCACCGAGGAGGTTCTGATTGAATTTTGCAAAGAATCAGACTTGGTTTTACTCCTCCAGGATAAATGGTTCATGTCACATTTTAAAACAAACATGGACCACTTTATCCATTCTATTATGCTCAGTATTTTTGATGGTGTTTTTGGGGAGGAGGAGGAAGAGGAAGTAGAAAAGGAGATTAGGATTGAAGAAGTTAATGGAGACAATGAAATTATTGATTTGGTGGCTGAAGAGGATGAAGAAGAGAAAGAATCTGAAGAAAATATACCAGTTGAAAAACAGCCAGAGGAGATTGAGAAGACAGAAGAAGTGGCTGATGAAGGAGATAAAGAATGAGAGGAGGTAGAAAAAGATGAAAAAGAAAATGAGGATGATGAAGGAGAAGAGAAGGAGAAGGATGATGATAAGGATGATGATAATGATGATGATGATGATAATAATGATGGAGGAGAAGCAGGAGCAGAGAAGGAAAATGAAAAGGAAAAAGATGAGGAAGAAGAAAAAGAAAAATCTGGAGAAAAGGAAGAAGAAGGAAAAGAGGAAGAGAGAGAAGGGGACAAGGAGCCAGATCAAGAGCCGGAGCCGGAGCCTACTCACAAAGTCATAGCTAGATTGATGTACCGCTGTGTACACTACCTAGACGCAGAGCCGGCGTAAGACTCCAGTGTCAGAACCCGGAGAAAACCCAATCGACTTACCTGCTGCGGCCAGAGCCTGCAGCCTAGTGGCTCCCTTGCGGAAGGATCAGGAGAGCACTCTCCATCAGCTCAGTTATCTCCTACCATGACTGAGCTGATCAAGCAAATTGTCAGAGACACTATTGGAGAGCTTCTATCAACTCAGTTCACTCCTGACCTTCAGACCATAAATGCCAAGATTGACACCCTTCTTCAGAGAGAGATCCCTCAGCCTCCTCCTCCTACCAACAACAGAATGCCTTTTGGCATGTCTGATTGGATGAGCCGCATGGAACAGCAGTTGACTACCCTTATTGATGCTGGCAAAAAGGGGGAAGAGAGAATTCAGGGGGAAGATAGAGAAATCAGAAGCAAGAAGAAGCAGGATGTCCCTCAGATTGAAGGACCCTCCAGTCTGAAAACAAAGGAACCTGTAGATCCAGAAGACCAGGCTGACCAGCCTGAAGGGAAGAGAAGAAGAACTAGGGGTGGCTTTGGACCTACCCTAGAATGGGAAGGGAAGGAGCTATGGTTTGTTGAGGATTTCATTCCATTTGAAGCTCTTGAGATGTGGGGAGCTGCTAAGAAGAGATTCATCAGAGACTATTATGTCTGGGAACTACTCCATGATGACAAACTCTCCCCACAAGAAATTTTCATAAACTTCATGGAAGAAATCCATCCGAAGCTTTGGGTCATTACGAAGAAGCACGCTAAAGAGCAAAATGCCTATCCTATGATCCCTCCTTTCAGAGCAGAGGAAGCACCGACCCGTATGGACGGTGAACTTGATGAGTTAGCACTTCAGAGGGAAATCAAGCTAGTGTGTCTTGAGAACAAATTCAGATCTCAGCAAGAACAGGATTTCGCAGCACTTGTGGTGAAAAGAAAATATGGCCTTGCTCTAGTCAAGGTAAGACCTATCGGAGCCAAACCATTCAAGCCTGCCAAGCAGCCTACTCGAAGAGGCAGAGGAAGAGGCAGATGACCTTTTAGTTATTTCTCTTACTTGTAATTTTATTTTCTGTACTTAAAACATTCTTGTAAAATTTCAATGATAAGTCAGAAAATCTTATAAACAGTCTGTTGAATGACGATTTCCAGTTGTCTCAATATTAGACTGATTTCAGTTTTTGTCTCGCACTTAAGTGCAGACTTGGTCATTTGATTTCTTACTTAGTTTTGCCATCATCAAAATAGGGGGAATTTGTTAGGAATACTTGTTAGATTTTGATGATGTCATTAATTTAAAATCAAATGTTTATTACTTGGCAAAATATAAGGAAGAACCAAATGAGTATCTTCCATAGGCCAAAATATGTTAAGTATAAAACTTGGCAAAATGTAAAGAAGAACCAAATGAGTGTCTTCTGTAGGCCAAAAGTAAGTTAGGCTGAAAAACGGCTAAGTACTAAGTACGGCTAGTCCATCGTAGAGGAGCAAATTGACTCGGTGAGTAGCTCTGGTCAACTAAATTTATCAGAGAAGTTTGACCAGACTGCAGCCGAGGTACCTCGGGAAGTCACCTGACTGCACAAGTCACAAACAAGTGAGCAGTAGAGAGGACCTACCTGCAGAGATGTAAGCCGCACATCACCTACTCGACTACGGCTAGTACTCCAAGTCCACGTCAGCATGCTTTGAAAAGTCAAATATTACGGAAAGCTCACATGCAACGTGAAGAGACAAATTGGAGTGATTCCCGCAAGAGATATGATTTAATTAAATCATCCTGACCCACCGTGAAGACTTTAATCCTTTTATATTCAAAAGATTCGGCGCTCACATGCAGAAGTCCTCACAACGGTCGGAAGATAAAATTAAATAATGGGAATCCAGCCTTGCAACGTTCAGAAAAGATTAAACAATGAAGTCTCCCTCCAACGGACTGATTTGTTCAGATTTGCAACGGCTACAAGGAAGAAGCTCAGAGATCGTGATCTATATATATCTGAAGATTTGAAACTGAGCAACTACCGGTGCGAACATACATTCTAGCGATCAAAGCAAACAAAGCAATCTCAAGCAATCAAATAGCATCGTGAAAAGAGCAGATCTAAAAGTTCATACTTAAGGAAGCTCTTAAGTTGGAGAAGACAAACACTCTTGTCTATAATCTTGAGTACGGGGTACTTCACTGGTTGAAGTAAGAGACTGTAAAGGCATCCGAGGATCGAGGATCAAGAGGTGCAAGGCAGTCAAGTGTGTGTACAACGGCATGGATTTCCACTGGTTGGAAGCTGTTGTAGTGTGGTTTGAATCACTGTAATATTTATCACTGGTTGAAAATTATAGTGAATTCATCTCCAACTGGATTAGAGAAAAGTGGATTAGTAGAGGATTACCCCACCTCTGAGACCACTATAATTGCCTGTGTTATTTACTGTTTTACTGCATCATACTTTAACTGCTGCATACATTGTTAAGTGTTTCATTAAGATTAATTTATATTCGTCATCAGCTGACTTCCGCACTTATCCAAGAACAAACGACTCCAAGTCATTTGTTTGACTATCAGCTGAAGAAACTCACTCTTCGTGAAAAAGAGTTCAAGAGTTTCAACAAGTCTATTCACCCCCCCCTCTAGACTTGTTTCTGGACGACTTGTGACCTAAAGAATACCATTAGAAGTGGTATTTATAGCCTTCTCCATCAAACTAGCCGTTGCTGACTGTTGACTTGCTAGCGTGCGCTAGCTCTTCTTCTTAGCGTGCGCTATCGCGCATTGTTGCCTATTACGTACGTTATGTACTGCATGTAGCGTACGTTAACGTCTTGTAATTCCAGTCCAGTGGCTACTGTCTCTCTTGGTTAGTGTGCGTTAATCATTCCCTGTAGCGTGCGCTAACAACACATCATTGCATGCGCCATATATCCGTTTATACTTTTTGACTTTGGTTCAGAATATTCCCAATGGATTGATTGACTTGAATTCAAAATGCTATTTAGCATGCGCTAAATATCATCAGTAGCGTGCGCTATGTCTTACTTCACTGCATACGTCATTCTGAGTTTGAATGTCTTCACAACGGTAATAAACCTTCAATAGCGTGCATTAGTGTTCATGTGTAGCGTGCGCTATCTTTCACCAGATGACTTGTCTTCAGGTAACTACGATCTCTTCTGTTCTGCAGCCGGGTATCGTTAACGTGCGCTAAATTTTATGTCTAGTGTGCGCTAGCTTTGTATTTTGTTCAGCTTTTTGTGTCTTTGTCTGCTTCGTTGTTTTGCTTCGCCTCTTTGTTGTTTTGTTTTGTTTAGCAACTTAATCATCAAAACACTATTTATGAATATGTGGAATAAATATTTCAACAATCTCCCCCTTTTCGATGATTACAAAACAACTCTTGAATTGGATAAAACATGCTCCAATATATATATATATATATATATATATATATATATATATATATATATATATATATGTGTGTGTGTGTGTGTGTACGTTTCAAAGTTTTCAGCTTTGATCGTTTCGTTAGTTTCTCCAATCTTTTTTTTTCTGTCATTTTCGACTTCTTCCTTTCTTATTTTTCAACTCCTTCATTTCTCCCCCTTTTTGTATGCTTTCTTTTTCTCCTTTTCGACTTCTTCGATTTTTATTATTTTCTCCTCCTTTTTACTTTTTATTTTTCTCGTCATTCTTTCATGATACTTTTTATCCGATTCAATGCCTTCTCCCCCTTTTTGTATTCAGCAAAAAGTGAAAAAAAATAGCAATTGAATAGAGAAAACCAATTATTGAATATGCATGATACCAATTGAAGAATATAATTATGCATGAATAGGAAATAACTCCCCCTGAAAATATTATCTCCCCCTTTGTAAAATATAAATTGTTAAAAATTAATTTTTGGGGATCCAACCGAAAGTCGATTTTTGTTTTGAGACATAGACGATATTAGGAATAAACGTTCCTTTGAGAATCCAAATTTTCTTAGTTTTTATCGTCCGTCTTGGACTTTTGCAATTCCAAATGTGGTGCCCAATTTTCAAACATTTTTCACAATAGGGTATTTTGAAATTTACGGATTCGTTTTTAGAACGTGGTTTGAATCTCAACCCCTATTTATTCAAAGTGTATTTTTGAACCGAGAGCATATTTTCAAATTTCTCGTTTCCGAGAGAGAATTTCTTCGTTAAATTTTTAAGCTCGGTTTGAGTTTTAACAAGATCATTCTTTAAAATATTTTCATTCTCAATGCATTTAGTATGATCGATCTCAATAAATTTTCCCTTTTCAAGAATTTTGGAATTTTCATTTTCCAATGATTTATATTTAGATTTAAGGGATTTGATTTCAATTAAAGCATTTTGATAATCGGTATGTAATAGTTCGAATGCTTCAAAAAGTTCATCGTAAGAATTACTTACTTGGCTTTCGACGTCGCTATCGTCGAATGAACTTCGTGCCATGAGAGCGAGATTATTTTGATTTAGAAAATCTTCATCTTCGTCTTCATCGCTCCATGTTGCAATTAAAACCTCCTTCTTGGGTTCTGCTCTGCAATTTTTTGCAAAGTGCCCTGGTTTTCCATATAATCGACAAGAATTGTCGAATTTCTTAGATTCGCCCGCTTGGATGTCCTTCTTTCTCCGGTTTAATAAGTGTTGGAACTTATTAATATTTTTAGCATAATATACCGATTCTCCGTCGCTTTCGTCCACCAGGATTTCTTCCTTAGATCTTGACATCTTAGCCTTCATGGCTATCGATCTTTCCTTCGATTTTGATTTGGCATTCTGAGATTTTAGAACTATTCGTAGTTGATAAGGGAACCAACGAGAGCATTAAAATTAAGATTATTTAAATCTTTAGACTCCATTATATCCATCACCGTACCGTCCCATTCTCGAAGTAGTGATCGGAGAATTTTCTTTACTTTCTCACTGCTCGAAAGTGGTTTACCAAAACATGCTAATCCAGTTGTGATGACCGAAAACGGTCAAGCATGATCGTGATGGATTCATAGTCCTTCATTTGGAATAGTTCGTATTCGTGAAGGAGCATGTTTATTTTCGTCTCCTTGACTTGAGACGTTCCTTCGTGTGTTACCTTAAGAATTTTCCAAATTTCTTTGGCACTATCACACGATGATATCCGGTTGTGTTCTTCCGGATTTAAGGCACAATATAGGAGTTGAGTTGCCTTACAATTGTAATGGTCATTTTTCAATCGGAATCGTCATATTCTTCGAAAGTTTTAAGCGTACCGTTGGAATCCGTAGGAATTTTCAGACCAAGACATATTATTTTCCAAAGCTCGATGTCATATGCGCGGATGATTATAGACATCTTTTTCTTCCATGTCATGAAGTTTGATCCGTCGAAACGGGGCAAGTTGAAACGCCATTTGGATCGACACCTCGGATGTTAAGCCACTTATTGGAGGTACCGCTCCGATACCAATTGTTGGAGCAATTTCGGTATTAGCGCCGTTGTGCGGAAGCGTAAATATAAAGTGCAGAGATAAAATGACACACAGATTTATAGAGGTTCGACCAAACGTGCTTACGTCCTCTCTCGTAATCTTTTTCTATAGGCTTAAGATATAAATCTCTGCACCTCTCTTCTATCGGTCGAGGGATTACCGTTACAAGCTCGTCTTCTATCGGTCCGAGTAAACCGTTTTCTTACATGTCTTTTGGTTGGTCCAAGTTAAATCATTTTCCTTTTCTATTGGACAAGGAATCAACCACTCTAGCTTTCTATCGGTACTAGATAAACCTCACTAAGATAGCGATTGCGATTCTAACAATGCCGGATCCTTGATCCTAATAACATCGAATCCAATCGTATCTTTTATTTTACCTCTCGTGTATGTGTTGAATGTATAAACACTCAAACTATCAATATAAGCTCAATATCACAACAATATAATAAATATGAATATCAAATCAATGTCTTGATTGCTTGAAGTTGTTGTATGATGAATACCATTAGAAGTGGTATTTATAGCCTTCTCCATCAAACTAGCCGTTGCTGACTGTTGACTTGCTAGCGTGCGCTAGCTCTTCTTCTTAGTGTGCGCTATCGCGCATTGTTGCCTGTTACGTACGTTATGTACTGCATGTAGCGTACGCTAATGTCTTGTAATTCCAGTCCAGTGGCTACTGTCTCTCTTTGTTAGCGTGCGTTAATCATTCCCTGTAGCGTGCGCTAACAACACTTCATTGCATGTGTCATATATCCGTTTATACTTTTTGACTTTGGTTCAGAATCTTCCCAATGGATTGATTGACTTGAATTCAAAATGTTATTTAGCGTGCGCTAAATATCATCAGTAGCGTGCGCTATGTCTTACTTCACTACATACGTCATTCTGAGTTTGAATGTCTTCACAATGGTAATAAACCTTCGACACTGTGCGTTAGTGTTCATGTGTAGCGTGAGATATCTTCACTAGATGACTTGTCTTCAGGTAACTTCGAACTCGTCTGTTCTGCAGCCAGGTATCGTTAGGGTGCGCTAAAGTTTATGTCTAGCGTGCGCTAGCTTTGTATTTTGTTCAGCTTTTTGTGTCTTTGTCTGCTTTGTTGTTTTGCTTCGCCTCTTTGTTGTTTTGTTTTGTTTAGCAACTTAATCATCAAAACACTATTTATGAATATGTGGAATAAATATTCCAACAAATCCCTCCCTGCGATACTCAACGGAAAATCTATAACCTCACGTTCCCCACAATACTATCTCCACTAGGCAGTTTAACAACAAACGGTTCACATACAACTAGACAATCAACATACAGACGACGCACACAATACAAAGAGATGAAAGAATGCGTAGCACCAGAATCGAATAGCACAAAAACAGGATGGTCAAGGATGTGAATAGTACCTGTAGCCACTGTCGCGTCAGGATCCCTCGCTCGTCTCATCTCATACGCACGGGGCAGAACAGACCCCACACTAGAAGCTCCCCCTCTAGAAGACTACCCACGTCCTCGACCTCTGCCAAAACTCTGATGAGGCTGATTAGCAGTCGGATCCTGATTCACACTCGGTTTTCTCGTAGCCGGGGCTGACACCTGAGTAACTGGTGCCCGACTCGCATCTCCCATTACTTGGCACGATGCCCCATACGACCGCAATTAAGACAATGTAGCGGCCGTTTCTCACATTCACTCATCATATGTCCCGGACGACCACATTAAAATAGGTATGACCATGAACAGGAGCAGTCAGAGCAGACTTGGAACCATTGCCTCGCCCAAATGACGGGGACTGATTCCAGAAAGCTCGCGAACCAGACTGAGTCTTGTGATGCCCACCAGACTTACCTCCCGAAAACTGACCCGAAGTCTTTTGTTTCTTACCCTATGTTGCCACCTCTATCGCAGAAAAAGACATCTCAGAGGCCATCACCCTGTTCTGATAGTCTTTCAAAGTTGTACACCCAAGACCCGGCATGTAGTGGCAAACCCTCGGATTCATACGCATGTCGAAGTGGCGGATCTTATCTTGCTCATCTCGGACCTGATTCCTCACATAATGTAACTACTGATTGTAGTCCTTGATCGTCTGTGAGATGGGAACATCCTGGGGTTTTGCTTCAAAGAAGGCTCGAACCCTTCCCCCTTTCACCGGCCACGGATAATATTCAGCCTCCATCAATTCTCGGAACTCGTCCCACGAAGCTGCCCGGTCACGCGGTTTCACTACTTGCCACCATGTTGCCGCCTCCTTGGAGAGGAAGTACTGAGCAATTGGTACTTTCCTCTCCTCGGAGCAGTTTGCTGCCTCGAACACTTTTTCCATCTCGAATAACCAACTCTCCCAACCAGAAGGGTCGAAAGTACCATCAAACTGCGGGAGACGCACACGGATCACGTCCTGAAGCAACTTATCGGTACCAGAACTAGCAGGCGGAACCGGATTAGCATTAGCTTGGTTAACCAGGACCGCCTGGGTTAGTAGCGCCATCTGATTCGCTACTTGCTGCAGAATGTTCGCTACCCCGACGTTATCATTGGTATTACGGAAGCTAGCAGATTGATCCTGCTGACCTTCGGCACTAGGCGGGACACTGTTCCACAAAGAAGGCATTGCCGAACTAGCCCCAGAGCTATCAGACATGGCCGCCCCACCGGTTGCGCCACGTCCCCTACCACGTCCGCGTCCTCTACCTGCAGGCATTCTGAAGAAGTAACTAGTGAGTATAGATCAAGCACAAAACACATCACAATACTAAGAAAGCAACCACACAGGGTAACATAACGAGTCAAGTTAGGAAAAACTTACGAGCACCGGCGTACTGAGATGATGGCATAGTAGTGATACTATTCAGAAACAACACTCGACTAGACCTAAATGACCGACAACCTAGGTATCCATAAAACCCTAGGCTCTGATACCATATTCTGTAACACCCCCAAGATGTCCAGGGCATATTACAGCGCCGTGGATCCCACCCTTTGGAAACCACTAGCCTAACATACAAACTCGACATCATGACCAATGACAAAAATCATCAACATACAAACAATTCCACACTTTAAGACATTCAAGACAAATAGACCGAACCCGACAACGATAAATAAAATCCTTCCCAAACCGGGTTCACAATCAAATATAAGTTTAAAGGAAGAAAGTACTCGGGTACTGAACAAATGACATAAATATTAAAATAAGAAAGACAACACGCCAAATGGATGACCATTGAACAGAATCACTCTTGCCCATCATCCTTATACTGTCTGCATGCTCGTTTGCCTCCATGACCTGTACCTGAAATACAAAAATATATCCCCCATTTAAGGGGTTAGCGACAACAACTAGTGCAAGTACAATCCATTTGAACTACAATTATAATCAGATGAAATAAGCGCCAAAACCATTTTAGAAAATATTTTTATATTCCAGAATATTACGGTGCACAAGCACAAAACGCATTTCTCCAACAAAACATTTCAAAGGTTAACCGTTGGTACGAGACTCACAGCCCCCGCACCCCGCAGAGGACCCATCGGACCATCCCTGGATGGTTAACCCCAGTTCATGATAGGCATACACATGGCACTACGTATCCCCAAAGGCCCCGTCGGACCACCCCTGGGTGAACATACGCATTCACATCCACAACACACACGTGAAGCCATAATTCAAATACTAGAATACGCAACCAAATGTAAAGTAGTTGCCTTTGAGACATATTCGACGAGACGGAAAACGAACAACGACTAGGAATGACCCGGAGTGACCACGACCGTTCCTAAAATAAAGGTTACCACGAATCAGTCCTAAATGACAACAATAACCGAACGGAATACGGGCGAGGGTTTTCACAAAACCTCCCCGAATCAACAATCCATGGATTAAACATGACGGAAATGGATTTGTAATCACTCAATAACAATAACCAATAAGGATTACAACAACATAAACGAACAATACAATTTTATAAGGACAAATCCCGAAAAACTCCCAAAATGAACAAAGTTAGGGTTCTAAGCCAAAATACCTTGGATTAGGGCGATAGAGACGGATTAGGATGATGATAAACTTTGTTTGGATCACAAAAAACGGTCTAACACAGATCTCCACGGATTTACCTCGAAGAATCGCTCGAAAATGCTCGGAAGAACTTAAACCGCGGACAAGAAAAGATGAAGGAGGAAAAATGACGCGACTGGACCTGTTCAGGTAATAAATACCTGACTACTCGTTACGTACGTTAACATGGTGAGGTTAACAGACGTTATGCCACTTACGTGCGTAAACGCTCAAGAGTTAATGTCCGTAAGGGCTAGGCAGAACATTCTTCCCAATTCGCTGAAGTCGATTTCCGTCTCTATTTGTTCCGATTCTCAAAATTATTGTTTAGACCCACCATTTTGGGGTTGCCGTAAATCTATCGTATGTTATTATGTGTGTTGTGAGATTTCATTTGATGTTTCGATCGCGTTTCGCGCGTTTGAGCTGTTCGCACCCGGCTGCCTAGCGCACGCTATTGATGTTAGTTAGAGCATGCTAGTATCCTTTGGTAGCGCACGCTATGCTTGTTTTGTAGCGCGCGCTAGTGACTCGGCCACAACAGTGGCAGTACTCTGTTTCGGCCCTCTGCTCTCTGGAAGAGTAGCTTAGCGCACACTAAGATGTTGTTCTAGCGCACACTATCGTTTGGGCTTAGCGCGCGTAGAGTGGCTGGTAGCGCGCGCTAATCCGGCAGTCCAGTACTGGGCAGAATGTTTCTGGACTCGGCTGATGTTCAGGTAGCTCATGATATGGCCCGATAGCGCGTGTTAACGAGGGGCGGTTAGCGCACGCTATTTCCTGGTAGCGCACGCTAACAGTCCAGAAGCATAGGTTCTGGACTGGTTTTTGGCTGGATAGCGCACGCTAACCTTGATGGTTAGCGCACGCTAATAACTCTCTGGCTATAAAAACTAGAGAGTTGACCGGAGCAGCATCATTTTCTCATTTCTCTCCTTCTTCTGCGGTCGAGTGACTCCATAGGCGATTTGGGGCTATTTTCTTCTTCCAATCACTTCAGAGATCCTTTTGTTTGATTTCTTGGTGTAGATTAACATTATCCACTTGTGTTCTACATCCTAAATCCAAGATAATCACCTAGAACCCTATTTTTGGGAAATTTGGGGGTTTTTGAGTTTTCCTTCGATTCCTTCCGTATCGTTGATTAATTCATGATGTCAATGATTAATCTTAGTAGTATTCATGTGTTTCCTATAAAATTTTGGTGATTTTCGGTGTGTTCTTGAAATCGAGAGGGTTTGGTGTTGTTGTCCGCCCTCGTCGATTTTGTCGTATGAAATTACATGAATCGTAGGTGGGTTTCCGGGTGTTTTCCGTTACGGTTGTTTTGTCGAGTTGTTGTAATCATGTTTGACGAATCGTCTTGGTTCAGTGTTCGGTTTCTCGCAACCGCGGTCGTAATCTTTTCCGTTTTTCGTCGTCGTTTAATCGAGGCAAGTATTCCTTAATGAACTTACACTCTTAACATGGTAGTTTTGCATGAGAAATTGGGTGTGTGTGTGTGTGTATTCTCACTATGGGTTAGATCCGACAGGGTCTCGGTAGGGGTCTACAGAGGCGTGGGTCCGTGAGCTTTGTTTTAACCACTACGGGTTAGATCTGACGGGGTCTCGGTAGGGGTCCACATAGGCGTGGGTCTGCGGTTAATTGTGGTGCATTTTATAAATGTGTTTTGGCTTTTGGCGTTTCCGGAAATGAGTACTTTTGAATCATGATTTCGTGATTGCATGCATTGACTATATGCGTAAGATGTAAGTTGTTCATTTGGCCTACTTGTACTAGTGTAATTTCTAACCCCTTTGGGGGACCCGTTTTGGGGAAATTCGTTTTATAAATTTCAGGTCAGGTTCATCAGGACGAGCGGGCACTGGACCAGTACGAGGATGACGGACGTGCGTGATGATTGTGCATGAGTGGTGTTTTATTGTTTTCTGTATTATGATCGATTGTCAACTTGTAAACTAATAGAAGTACTCGAGTACTTAGGAGCTTTTGATTGTTTGGATTGAACTATTTTGTCCACTATATTTTCATTGGCTGGTTGTGATGTTGTTTGAACGGTTGAACCAGGTGGATTATTATTGTTTTGCGTCTTTATGATGAGGTGTTATTGTGTTGAATCCGCGAGTCGATGAGTGTGTTTGGTCACCTAGCTTGGTGGGTCCCATGTAGGGATCCACGGCGCTGTAATATACCCTGAATATCTTGAGGGTGTTACATTTGTAATACCCGAGATTTTCGTTTCCGGTTATGGTACGACATGATGTACCGTGTTGTGGTGTTCGTCGGATACGAATTGTTGTTGCGTAAGTCGAGCTAATAGTATGTCGTGCTTTGTTATTTGTTTGTTTTCGATTTGGATTATTGGTGTTGTCCGTTAGTGTTTCGTTGCATGTTGAATAATCATTGTTTTGTCGAGGAGTATCATTGTTGTGCATTTGATCGACTTTGTAAGATCACCACCGGCACTTATAAAGTCTAAAAATTCTGAAACTTTACAATGTGATGGAGCATCAAGTTAGCTTTCCAATAGTTCAAACGGCGAGTCAATTGGAGTCCGGACGAAGGAGTTATGGTCATAATGGCAAAGTTTACACTATCAGAATACGACCCTAGAACACGGCGATGTTTGCACCATTTTGCTGAGCTGTTTATAATACGGCGCTGGAACATGGCGCTATGTGCACCGTTTCCTGAGCCGTTTTGTCCAGGTGTATAAATAGGACAATCGCGTTTTCAGCCCCATTTCACTTCTCTCTCGGTTTTTGGGCGATTTGAAGGGGATTTCAATCATTGAATAGATTATCATCATATTGTTGAAGTCTTGATCATGTTTAACCTCATCTAATCCATTGTATTGAGGTAATTCTTCGAAAATCCTTTTCAACTATTTTGGGGTTTTCCTCTTGATTTCAATTCTGGGCCTATTATGATGTGTTGGTCATGTAATTCTTGTTGTATTGGTTGTAATCTACATATTAGAAACTCATTTATCGATTTTGTTTCACCCAGAACATGATTTTGGCTTTCTTGGAACAAACCCTTGAACCCTTGTAGTTTCTTAGTGTCGATTGGGATTTCGTTTAGTGTTGTTGATTCGTAGCGGTGTTATTCTCGTAGTGATTGTGTTGTTATTGATTTCTCGCGAAGGTGGTCGGTTTTCGGGGCTGTTTCGGGGCTGTTTCGGCCGAGCCGCATTCGTCGGAGTATTCTAGAGGTGATGGTAATGTTTCTTGGCTGTGAGTTTGTGTTGGACAATATGGCCATTCCAGCAAGCTACCTCGACTATATATTTTGTGTTTGACTTTCGAGAGTTGTGGTTTTGCAAACCATGATTTGTGAAAACGTCTGTGTGTTGTTGTTGTTATTTTTCCACCTGGAGCGTTCGATGGGGCGTCTGGGGGTCGATACTAAGGGGTACGGCCGTGGAAGTGGATTCCCACCTGGAGCGTTGGACGGGGCGTCTGGGGGTCGATACTAAGGGGTATGTCCACGGGTTAGCAAGTGTGGATGGTTGTGATATTGAGATGAGTTAATATACTGTTTTGATGTTTTGATGATTAATTGTGATATGTCCGGAGTATCACAATGCTTTGTGCTCGGGATCGAGATACATTATATATCGAGTCTTGTTGTTTGGCTAGAATGGCATAAGTGTGATGTGTTGTGTGTGATTTGTCCCTGGAAGTGAATTGATGTGGATGGTTATGTTGTGGACCCCGTGTTTTGTGAACTGATTTGTATTTGGGAAAACGAACCTTGAGCTGTGACCCTAAGTAATCCGAAATGTTTTCAAAACTCCCGAGATTTTAAATTGATTTCCAAAATGACCACATGTTTCATTTATATTTTTTTATTCGAACTATTTTATTCGAACGAGAAATCTCGGGAAAGCTTTTGTTGTGATTGGGCCATGGATGATTCAAGTTATTGTATTTTCTGAATGCGTTGTGTATGGCTCGTATTTTCACTTTATACTTGTACTAGCAAAATAATAGAGTTTTGCTAACCCCGAGTATTCGGGGGGTGGATGTCTGTTCTTCTTCCAGGTACATGCAGGTTTTGGGAGCAAATCACAGGTTCGGTGCGAAGGATGAAGGAAGACAAATTATATTAATCACATGAAGGCCAGTTTTGGGTGCAGTCAGTCGGAGTTCGTTGTACGGTCTTTTCCGTTGTCATACTTTTTGCTTGTGAGTATATTTTACCCTTGCATGGGTACGAGTCCAGACAGAGTTATGTGTCTTATAATTTTTTGATAATGGTGTAAGACCAAATCAGTCTATTGATTCGTCATTCTATCACGTCAGTATGTAATGTATTGTGTTGTTTTGATGTCTAGCCTGGTGGATTTTCACGGAGAGGGTCTACGGCGTGTAATATTCCCTGTTAGATTATGGGAGTGTTACATTTATGGTATCAGAGCTTAGGTTGCGGAAACCTAAGCTGTTGGGTCCAGTCGTGTATTGTTGAGTCCTGTCGGATCGTGTCTGACTGAGTCGTGTAGCGACGCGTCGTCTGTGATGTCGGTCATGATTAGTATCATGGTACAACCATCATTTTCATGCGATATGTGGATGTAAGTATCCCTACTACATGTTGTGCCTCGAGCTGCACGAGCTAGTGTGTGATTCAGTATTTCGGGGTACAGTTTAAATGTGATTTATGATTATGTGATCTATGCTTGTTCGATTCTCATATTGCACTAGAATGAAAAGTGGTGTCGGAGCATATGTATATGCATATATACCGTTGCATAAATCGTTTTTAGAAGAGTAATGGCCTTGGTGAGGTTACGCAAGAAAAATTTGACAATGTGATAACTTAAAGCTTTAAACGTTTTTGGGAGTCACGTAATTTTAATTATAAATCATCCTCCAAAGGAGGAAAAAGTTTGATTTTCGTGTGATAACCTCATGGTCAATTTTTTTTAGGAATTCAAACTATCGATATTTCATTTCCATCTTGTATTATAAGTTTTCAAAACACGATTTTTAAACTCAAATGTGGTCTACAAGATGTACTCAAGACGTGACTCTCACTTTCAACTTTCAACGTGAAGATGTTCTCGTTGTTTAGGCAGCAGTGCCCAATTTTATGATTAAAATAGCGATGTGAATGGAAAGTCGTTCGGTGTGTATACATTGAGATATCCCTCTTTATCGAGAGGTGAAATTTCGATTTTGAATGACATTTATCTTTTGATGGTTCCTCGTGAGGTGTTGTAATTATGTGAATTGGTGGCATTTAGATTCGTATGTTGTTGTTGTCTATTTGTAACCTTTGGTTCTAGTAATGACGTATATATGTTCGCAATCATGTTGCTGAATTAGTTAGCGCACGCTAAGTATGAGGGTAGCGCACGCTAATTTTACAAGAGTAACACACGCTAATCTTTGTTGTAATGCGCGCTAATCAGCCTGGGCAGAGGCTATGGAACCGCATTTTTGCCGTCAGGTCTATCTTTTGCAGTCGATCATCTGTGACTGTATTCTATGTGAGTTGTCTAGTGATGACAACTGTTGCGTGTGAATATGTGTAAGACTTTTCTTAGTGCTAGGTGATAATTGATTGTGTTTAATGAATTGATAAATTATATTTACTGCGTGTGTGTTCGAAAAGCTTTCCTGAAAATTTTACAAACTTGTGCAAGTTGCGGAAAAAGTAACTTCAAAAAGAAAAAAGTTTTCACGGTTCAATTAATCGGCGGCTTCGTGTGGACTTTGAAAATTATTTGTAATTGGTGAGCTGGCGTAGAATTCTCAAATAAAACCTCGACGGTATTTGAAAGAGTTGTTTTAAAGTGCCTTTGGACATTTTGTAAAATGTTACCGTCATTGATTTTTGTGCAGTGTTGAGAGGATTTTCGAAAATGATTTTTTTTAATGTATTGTTGTATTTTCAAATAATTCGAGTACATGATTTTCAAAAGTCCTTCACACCATAAAATTCTTATATTTCGAAGTCCAATACTATTTTTATTTTTCAAAAATATATAGTGAAAGATGAAAAATCTTACTCGATTTAAACTTCAAACTCAAATTTGGAAAAGTTTGAATCACTCCAAAATGATTGTTGATTGGTAGAAATATTTAGTGGATGTGCGAATGGTTTGATGGTATTGCGTGGTTACCCTGTTTGTTATTAACGATAATGATGATACTGATTATAAGAGAAATTGATATTCTGAAATATTGTTTTGCAAATGATTTCAAAATGAGACACTTAAGGTCTTTTGTTTACAAGTCGTTGTAAAATAGCCCAACGTACCAAAAGTACTTTCAAAAATTCTATTTCGAGTGAACATACAAATTCAAAGATTTTTTTTATGTTATCATTTAAAAGGATACCTCGTGGATCTTCTTATCGTGTTGCTATTAGATACCTTGTGTCGATATGTTGTGCTGCGTTGGCATTTTAATGTATCGTTTTGAGATGTTGGGTTTCATCGCGCTGAGTGGTTACTTACTAAGTATGCCGAGGGGTAGAGGTCGCGGTTGTGACCATGGTACTAACGGTCGTGGAGATCAGATGCGGGACCAAGAGAATATTCCCGGGAAGGTTGCTATGCTATCACCTCGCTCTCGTTGTTTTGGTTTCAGGGACGAAACCTTTTAATAGTGATAGAGTGTAATAACCATTTTTTTCGCTTCCATATTGTTCGACTCATTTGTGTTCGCCGATACTTCTGACCTTGTATTTTTTTAGGCTTTGTCATTCGAGCGAGTTTTGGTGTTGTTCCGAATTAATTAGTTTATCATCATGACTTTTCTGAGTTCGGTGCGACTCCCGTGAACCCTATGCATATGAGCATCTTGTAGTAAACTTCGGCATTGTGGTCCAATCGTTGTTGCTCGACCATTGTTGTTCGACCGTTGTTGTTCGATTGTTGTTGACCAATTGTTATTGTCCGATCCCGAACTGCGAATATTGAGCATCTGGGCCACTTCGTGGTTTCCTTAAAATTCGGGTAATTGTTCCCGTATGTGATTTTTCAAACATTTGAGGTTACTGGAATTACATTCTTGTTCAACGTTGGACTTGTGTTTTGATTGTTGTACTGCTCGGATTTATCAACCGTGGTGGTTCATGTTTGTTGCTTTCGTAAACATTCTTGCGTATTGAATCGGACTGCAGTAGCTCTGTACTGGATGGAGCTATCAATATCAGATAACGTGTGTTATCTAGAGTCGCCTTGCTCTTGTTTTATGTTTCGGGGAGAAACTTATTTTTAGTAGGGTAGAATGTAATACCCGAGATTTTTGTTTCCAGTTATTTTTGGATTTTTGTCGGTTGTCCCGGTTATTTTGCACTGTTGGTTATTACTTGAGTTTTCCCCTATGTTGGGTACAGCATGATGTACCGTGTTGTGGTATTCGTAGGGTATGACTTATCGTTGCGTAAGTCGATCTAATAGTATGTCGTGCTTTGTTATTTATTTGTTTTCGATGTGGATCGTTGGTGTTGTCCGTTAGTGTTTCGTTGCATGTTGAATAATCATTGTTTTGTCGAGGAGTATCGTTGTTTTGCATTTGATCGACTTTGTAAGATCACCACCGGCACTTATAAAGTCTAAAAGTTCTGAAACTTTACAATGTGATAGTGCATCAAGTTAGCTTTCCAATGGTTCAAACGACGAGTCAATCGGAGTCCGGACGAAGGAGTTATGGTCGTAATGGCAAAGTCTACAGTGTCAGAATACGGTCCTGGAACACGGCGATGTTTGCTCCGTTTTGCTGAGCCGTTTATAATACGGCGCTGGAACACGAGGCTATTTACGCCGTTTCATGAGCCGTTTTATCCAGGTGTATAAATAGGACAGTCGCGTTTTCAGCCCCATTTCACTTCTCTCTCGGTTTTTGGGCGATTTGATGGGCATTTCAATCCTTGAGTAGATTATCATCATATTGTTAAAGTCTTGATCATGTTTAACATCATCTAATCCATTGTTCTTCGTCGGATTGAGGTAATTCTTTAAAAATCCTATTTCAACTATTTTTGGGTTTTCCTCTTGATTTCAATTTTGGGCCGATTATGATGAATTGGTCATGTAATTCTTGTTGTATTGGTTGTAATCTTTGGATTAGAAACTCGTTTATCGATTTTGTTTCGCCCAGAACATGATTTTGGCTTTGTTGGAATAAACCCTTGAACCCTTGTAGTTTCTTAGTGTCGATTGGGATTTCATTTAGTGTTGTTGATTCGTAGCGGTGTTATTCTCGTAGTGATTGTGTTGTTAATGATTTCTCGCGAATGTTGTCGGTTTTTGGGGCTGTTTCGGCCGATCCGCATTCGTCGGAGTATTCAAAAATTGATTTCGAGGCAAGTATCTTGCCCATACATTACGTATTTTTTGGATGTAAAAGTTGATTATCGACGATCTGTGCTAAATGAATGTTTACAACTAACTTTCAAAAGAATCGGTATATTTACGATCACAAATTTCTCTAAAGATAACTCGCGTGTTCCGTGTATTAATGTGCTTAATTGAATATGTGTATTAGTGTTGAGTATATGAATGTTTACCTTCGTGTGGAGATGTTTTGTGTGATTATGTCGTTTGTAGATTTAACATTTCCAACTTTTGTTAAGGTATGTGTGTATGGGTGCTATTGATGAATATGTGAGGTTGCGTGATAAAGGTTGTAACTCCTTTATGAGGAGGTTGTGCCATTCGGCATGGTTGGAAAGGTATTCTCTCGCGTTGCTATGTGTTTGGTGCTAGTTGCACCATTGGATTCTAGAGGTGATGGTAATGTTTCTTGGCTGTGAGTTTGTGTTGGACAATATGGCCATTCTAGCAAGGTACCTCGGCTATATATTTCATGTTTGACTTTCGAGAGTTGTGGTTTTGCAAACCATGATTTATGAAAACGTGTGTGTGTTGTTGTTGTTGTTCTTCCACCTGGAGCATTCGACGGGGCGTTCGGGGGTCGATACTAAGGGGTACGGCCGCGGAATTGGTTTCCCACCCGGAGCGTTCGACGGGGCATCTGGGGGTCGATACTAAGGGTTACGCCCACAGGTTAGCAAGTGTAGATGGTTGTGATATTGAGATGAGTTAATATACTATTTTGATGTTTTGATGATTAATTGTGATATGTCCGGAGTATCATAATGCTTTGTGCTCGGGATCGAGATACATTATATATCGAGTCTTGATGTTTGGCTAGAATGGCATAAGTGTGATGTGTTGTGTGTGATTTGTCCCTGGAAGTGAATTGACGTGGATGGTTGGGTCGTGGACCCCGTGTTTTGTGAACTGATTTGTATTTGGGAAAACGAACCTTGGGTTGTGACCCTAAGTGGTTTTTGATAAACTGAGGATTATTAAATCCGAAATGTTTTCAAAACTCCCGAGATTTTAAATTGATTTCCAAAATGAACACTTGTTTCATTTATATTTTTTTTATTTGAACTATTTTATTCGAACGAGAAATCTCGGGAAAGATTTTGTTGTGACTGGGCCGTGGATGATTCAAGTTATTGTATTCTCTGAATGTGTTGTGTATGGCATAACTCTGCCTGTGGGTGTCTTCTTGACATCCATTGCCGGTCCCAAGCCCGGATAAAAGAGGAGGGTTGCGGTAGGTTAGTGGCAGCCAGCGTAAAACTCGTCACATTCCATGGACATGAATCAAACATTGAAAATCGTTGGGGCGTCTCTTCAGAAGCGACGCGCTGCATTTCATAGGCCCGGGTGCAGTGATAAGTATGCGAGGGTTGCTAGGTCGTCGCCCAGAAGCGGCGCGCCACCTTTACATCTGAGGGTGGTGTCAAATGAGCAAGGATGCGCTACACTTCATAGGCCCGGGTGTAGTGGAAAATATGCAAGGGTTGCTAGGTCGTCGCCCGGAAGCGGCGCGCCACCTCGAAGTATGGGTGTGGTGTCAAATGTGCAAGAATCCTTGCAGCGTGGACGGGGACAGACAGAGAAGTTAGTTCTTACGGCTAGTAAGGGTAGTAAGGTGCGGTTTGGAACTTGGAACGTTGGCTCTTTGACGGGGAGATCAGCAGAAGTGGGGGAGGTTATGAAAAGGAGGAGAATTCACATAATGTGTCTACAAGAGACTAAGTGGGTTGGCGAGAAGGCAAGAGTGTTAGCTCCTTGGGGTTACAAGCTTTGGTACTGGAAAGGATAGAAGTAGAAATGGAGTGGGTATCGTCATTGATAAAGAATTCATTGATGATGTGGTGGAAGTGTCAAGAAAGAGCGATAGAATAATGAGTATTAAGCTTGTGATAGGGGATGAGTTTCTAACTATCATAAGTGCTTATGCACCACAAGTAGGATTGGATGCATCGATCAAACAAGAATTTTGGGAAGATTTGGAAGAGGTTGTCGAACGAATTCCTATGGGTGAGAAATTGATCATTGGTGGTGACCTCAATGGGCATGTCGGTGTTAGCAGAGATGGCTTTGAGAGCATTCATGGTGGCTTTGGTTTTGGGGACAGAATGAAGCAGAAATGATATATTGGATTTCGCATTAGCTCATGACTTGGGTATTATGAACACTTGGTTCGAGAAAAGGGACTCTCATTTGGTGACATATAGAAACGGAGGTAATGCAAGTCAGATTGATTTCTTTTTAGTAAGGAATGTTTGGAGGAAAAGTTTTACTAATTGCAAGGTAATACCCGATGAGAGTGCTGCAACACAGCATAGGGTTGTGGTGCTTGACTTTCGAGGTAAGAGGCACTTAAGAAATAGAAGACCACAAGTTGACCCTCGAATTAAGTGGTGGAAGCTCCAAGGGGAGAGTCGACATACTTTTGTGGCTAAGATTGCTGATAGTGGTATTTGGTCTGATTGCACGGAGATGGATATAGATTCGATGTGGAACTTGTTGGAACACAACATAAAGGAAGTTGCAAAAGAAGTCCTAGGAGAATCTAAAGGAAACAGACCATCAAGTAAGGACACATCTTGGTGGAATGATGAAGTTAAGCAAGCGATAAAGACCAAACGTGAATGTTATAAGGTACTGGGTAAATGCTCGAGCGATGAGAATTATGAGAAGTACAAGAAAGCTCGAAAAAGGCAAAGGCGAAATGCCCGATCAAAGGTCAATCAAGAATTATATGCAAGATTAGATACTAAAGAAGGGGAGAAAGATATCTATAAACTTGCTCGAATGAGAGAGAAGAAGACGAGATATTGGAAAAGTTAAATGTGTAAAAGATCTTGATCAAAAGTTTTGGTTCAAGATAAAGAGATAAAAGAGAGATGGAGGTCATACTTTGATACCCTATTCAATGGCCATCAAGAACAAGATATTGGGAATTTAAACATCCCCTTAAGTATGGTTAACCGAGAGTTTAAGAGAAGAATCCAAAAGGGTGAAGTGACAATTGCATTGAAGAAGATGGGGTCAAAGAAAGCGAAGGACCGGATGGTATACCTATTGAAGTTTGGAGGTGTTTGGGGGAGAGAGGGATCGAATGGGTAACTATGCTTTTCAATAAGATTTGGAGAAGCAATAAGATGCCATCAGCATGGAGGAAAAGTATTCTCGTCCCTTTGTATAAGAACAAAGGTGATGTTCAAGATTGTTCTAATTATCGCGGAATTAAACTAATGAGTCATACCATGAAGTTGTGGGAACGAGTGATTGAACAAAGGATCGAAAAATGTGAAGATAACAGAAAATCGGTTTGGATTTATGCCTGGAAGATCGACCATGGAAGCAATTTATCTTATCCGTGATTGATGGAACATTATCGAGATAAAAGAAAGATCTGCATATGGTTTTTATTGATTTAGAGAAGGCATATGATAAAGTACCAAGAGAAGTACTTTGGTGGGCCTTAGCAAAGAAGGGTGTATCGCGGAAATATATTGACATTATAAAGGACATGTATGAGGGAGCTACTACAAGTGTACGTACTAATGTTGGGAGGACAGAAGAATTCCCTATTACGATTGGGGTGCATCAAGGATCTGCTCTTAGTCCTTTTCTCTTTGCCATAGTCATGGACGAATTGACAAGAGAAATTCAAAATGACGTTCCGTGGTGTATGATGTTCGCAGATGATATTGTGTTGATTGATGAAACGAAGGTTGGAGTGCAACAGAAATTGGAACTTTGGAGGATACTTTGGAAGCTCGAGGCTTTAGGCCGAGTGTATAAGACTGAATATATGGAGTGTAGGTTTAGCGAAAACAGTGATAGAGAGGCGGGGATGATCATATTTGATGGGAAATTTGTTCATGGATCCACTTTCTTTCGGTATCTTGGATCTATTATCCAAAAGGATGGAGAGCTAGATGGCGATGTGGCTCACAGAATAAAGGCAGGGTGGTTGAAGTGGAAGAGTGCCACAGGGGTTTTATGTGATCGGCATGCCTCATAGATTAAAGGGTAAATTTTACCGCACGGCAATTAGGCTGCTTGTTATATGGCACCGAGTGTTGGGTCAGAAACAGTGTCACGTTCAAAAGATGAATGTGGCAGAGATGCGTATGCTACGATGGATGTGTGGTCATACAAAAAAGGATCGGCTCAGAAATGAGGTGATCAGAGAGAAGGTAAGAGTTGCGTCTATACAAGACAAGATGATGGAGAATCGATTACGATGGTTTGGTCATGTGAGAAGAAGACCTATTGATGCCCCAGTGAGGAGGCTAGAAAGTTGGGGAGCAAGTAATGTTGTGAAAGGTAGAGGAAGACCCAAGAAAACTTGGATAAAGATGATTGAAAATGATATGCGGTTTCTTGGAATTGGAGAAAGTATGGCGTTGGAGAGGCAAATGTGGCGGGAAAGAATACGGATGGTGGATGGAGTCTGATTCTTTTTTTTTTTTTTTAAATTCCTATTTTCTTTTATTTCATGTTATCTTTTTTTCTTTTTTTTTTCTATTTTTTTTTTTTTTTTTTCATTCATTCTCTTTTTTTATTTGCTTTTTTCTCTACTTTTTCCCTCTTTTTTCCTTTTATGTTATTTATGTAACGATTATTGACGGTTTCAAAGTTTGATTCATGTTAGCCGACCCTAAATCATTTTGGGACTAAGGCTTAGATGTTGTTGTTGTTGTTGTGTTGTGTATGGCATGTATTTTCACTTTGTACTTGTACTAGTAAAACAATGGAGTTTTGCTAACCCCCGAGTATTCGGGGGTGGATGTGTGTTCTGCATCCAGGTACATGCAGGTTTTGGGAGCAAATCACAGGTTCGGTGCGAAGGATGATGGAAGACAAATGATACTAATCACATGAAGGCCAGTTTTGGGTGCAGTCTGTCGGAGTTCGTTGTACGGTCTTTTCCATTGTCGTACTTTTTACTTGTGAGTGTATTTTACCCTTGCATGGGTACGAGTCCAGACAGAGTTATGTATATTAGAGTTCTTTGATAATGATGTAAGACCAAATCAGTCTATTGATTCATCATTCTATCACGTCAGTATGTAATATATTGTGTTGTTTCGATGTCTTGCCTGGTGGATCCTCACGGAGAGGGTCTGCGGCATGTAATATTCACTGTTAGATTCTGGGAGTGTTACATTTATGGTATCAGAGCTTAGGTTGCGGAAACCTAGGCTGTCGGGTCCAGTCATGTATTGTTGAGTCTTGTCTTGTCGGATCATCTCTGACTGAGTCGTGTCGCGACGCGTCGTCTGTGATGTCGGTCATGATTAGTATCATTGTGCAACCATCATTTTCATGCGATATGTGGATGTAAGTCTCCCTACTACATGTTGTGCCTCGAGCTGCACGAGCTAGTGTGTGATTCAGTATTTCGGGGTACAGTTTAAATATGATTTATGATTATGTGGTCTATGCTTGTTCGATTCTCATATTGTACTAGAATGAAAAGTGGTGTCGGAGCATATGTATATGCATATATACCATTGCATAAATCGTTTTTAGAAGAGTAATGGCCTTGGTGAGGTTACGCAAGAAAAATTTGACAATGTGATAACTTAAAGCTTTAAACATTTTTGGGAGTCACGTAATTTTAATTTTAAATCATCCTCCAAAGGAGGAAAATTTTGATTTTCGTGTGATAACCTCAAGGTCGATTTTTTTTAGGAATTCAAACTATCGATATTTCATTTCCATCTTGTATTATAAGTTTTCAAAACACGATTCTTAGACTCAAATGAGGTCTACAAGATGTACTCAAGACGTGACTCTCGCTTTCAACTTTAAACGTGATGATGTTCTCGTTGTTTGGACAGCAGTGCCTAGTTTTATGATTGAAATAGTGATGTGAATGCTAAGTCGTTCGGTGTGTATATATTGAGATAGCCCTCTTTATCGAGAGGTGAAATTTCAGTTTTGAATGACATTTCTTGTCTTTTGATGGTTCCTCGTGAGGTGTTGTAATTATGTGAATTGGTGGCATTTAGATTCGTATGTTGTTGTTGTCTATTTGTAAGCTTCGATTCTAGTAATGACGCATATATGTTCGCAATCATGTTGCTGAATTAGTAGCGCACGCTAAGTATGAGGGTAGCGCGCGCTAATTTGACAGGAGTAACACACGCTAATCTTTGTTGTAACGCGCGCTAATCAGCCTGGGCAGAGGCTATGGAACCGCATTTTTGCCATCAGGTCTATCTTTTGCAGTCGATCATCTGTGACTGTATTCTATGTGAGTTGTCTAGTGATGACAACTGCTGCGTATGAATATGTGTAAGACTTTTCTTAGTGCTAGGTGATAATTGATTGTGTTTAGTGAATTGATAAATTATAGATACTGTGTGTGTGTTCGAAAAAGCTTTCTTGAAAATTTCATTAACTTGTGCAAGTTGCGGAAAAAGTAACTTCAAAAAGAAAAAGTTTTGACGGTTCAATTAATCGGCGGCTTCGTGTGGACTTTGAAAATTACTTGTAATTGATGAGCCGCCCTAGAATTCTCAAATAAAACCTTGACGGTATTTGAAAGAGTTGTTTTAAAGTGCCTTTGAAAATTTTGTAAAATGTTACCGTCGTTGATTTTTGTGCAGTGTTGAGAGGATTTTCGAAAATGATTTTTTAACGTATTGTTGTATTTTCAAATAATTCGAGTACATGATTTTCAAAAGTCCTTCACACCATAAGATTCTTATATTTCAAAGTCCAATACTATTTTTATTTTTCAAAAATATATAGTGATAGATGAAAAATCTTACTCGATTTAAACTTCAAACTCAAATTTGGAAAAGTTTGAATCACTCCAAAATGATTGTTGATTGGTAGAAATATTTAGTGCATGTGCGATATTTCGATTTGGAATTTCATTTTCGCGTTTTGACGGGACGAATCCTGTTCTTGGCCATTTTGGGGGAAACACTTGAACTTTCGTCATTCGTTCTTTGAATTCAACGGCTTTAAGTCGTGCTATGGAATTCATATTCATTGTTGTTATTGTCCTTCGTAGTTTATTATCGCGAGTTGGCATTCGGTGGAGTCGACGGGTTCGTAGTCGGTTCGTGCCAACCTACTTCGGTCGATTCTCCGCGTTGTGGTTATTCGAGGCAAGTATCTTATTATACGACTTGTATCTTGCGATTAATAATCACGTATGAGATTTATAATGATTTTGCTTGCCTTCGTAAATATTTTCCTTTTGAATTGGTTGTGGATTCCGCAATTTGAAGGCTTGTGATAATAGTGTTATATTGGTATACGTGTTAGGTGTTGTGCCATTTGTGCAGGATTGCGACGTACATATGGGATGGTTGTACACTTGGTTGTGCAATATATTGTGTACCGATCGTGTGTTATGTTGGTTGTGTGTCGTTGATTGACGATAGTTGTTGCGAGTGTTGAGATTGTGTTATGTGCGTGTGATGTACGATTTTGTGATGATCAACGTGATTGATTAACTGTGATCATTGTTGTATGAAATGTGATTGTGAATGTGAATATGTGCTGGAACTCTAAGTTCACTCGTGTGGGTTCGACGGGGCCTACGAGGATTCATGGCACAGGTCCATGGGATCAGAACTTAGTATGTGGTGCTGAGGTCCAATCGTGCGGGTCTGACGAGGCCTACGATGATTCATGGCACAGGTCCATCGAATCAGGACACAGTACGTCCAACCGTGCGGGTTCGACGGAACCTACGGTGACACGTGACACAGGTTCACGGGGTCAGGACCAGTTGTTGTGATTGACGTGTTTGTTTCTTTCCGTGCGGGTTATCGAACCTACGGAGAATCGTGGCAGGAGATCACGGGATCATGAATATGTTTGGATCGTCCAAGTTTTGAAAATGAAGTTTTCTATAAATGAATGTTGGACCGAGTCCTAAGCTTGAGTAAATATTTTCCGTTTTGTGAACTTTTGATTTATGAAACAAGATTTGGGTTAAAGCCCTCAACCCCTCTTTTGAAAGGCATGGTGAAACAGGACTCAGAGTTTTAAAGGTTTTGAAATTCCAAAATTGGGTACTCACCCAAAATTCTTCAACAAAGACAGTAATATGATAAATATATCACAACATCTTGACATCACTCGTTTCAACTCAATGACAAATGGTGTTTATAATCCCAGTTATCTTGTTTTATCATTTAAAGTAATTTTATTAGAGTTATTTTTTCATATATCTAAACCTCTTAATTTATAAGCAATTTATTTATTTATCTTATTTTATGCCAATAAACCTTGTTATTCAAACTAAAACTCTTAAATTGTGTGTTTGTCATTTTAATTTATTTAATTACAGTTAATTTTGTAAGCTATCAAAATAACAACATTTCCTCGTGATATCTATAATCCGAACTCAATTAATCTATTATATTACTTGTTACGATTCAAACACTTGCGAATAAGTTTTTGCGTATCAGTTACGAAGGTAACAACTCAAAGGATACGTACATAACAATATATGTACATACTAGTCATATGATTACGTACGTAATAATCTGCACGGAGGCTACTGCCTCGATCTCTCAGGCATGCTAATGTACGTTGCATTTCGAAGGTTGTGTAATTAACCGCACCAACGTCGCTACAAGTCCAAGTTACGTATGTAATGGTCTCTGGATGCTGCTGCCTCGATCTCCAGGTATGTTAACATACATTGTGTAGCGCCATAATATACATTAAAGTCCACCGATTACGTACGTAACTTGTGGTGACAATAGCATAATCCTAAAGTTTATTGAAAAGTTTCAACTTATTGACAAAATACAAAGACTACGCAATATTAGGTGAAGCGTTAACAATCCAAGATGAAAATAAAACATCTGATGAAAAATTACATTCAAACTCACACACATATGCACGGGATACATATGACACATACAATGATAAATTGCTCGGACAAAAAATATACAAAGGATAAATAATTCCAATAAGTCAACAAACAGAAAAGTCCCCCACAAAGTGATAAATAATTCAAGACAAACAAAAATAACAATATCGAATATTACACTCTACACCACTAAAAGAAATGTCATCTTCAAAACCAAAAACAAAAAAGATTAATGTATATTAATTAACAAAAATAAAAGTGACCAAACAACAAATAACATATCTCTATATGAGACTCGATCCAAAAATCGGCTCATGAACAATCTTTATTTGGCATCGCTGAGCTCTCCCAGAGTAGAAATGGAACCCCGATCTTAGGGAGTGACTCTCCATGCACGGCTTGGTGTCCTACTTGACCGCACTTGAAATAACTTACCGACGACACTGACAATTCTTATGTGTGTAGCCAAACACGGGTATAATTGAAACACGTCTTCACACTGCTCACATTACTAGCTACAGGAGTAATACTCTTGGTATGCTTGAACGATCGAGGAGTCCTCCTGAAAGAATGATTCTAAACTGCACGCGAATGAACTCACTCCTCTGACTCTCTCAAAGCTTCCATAAGTCTTTTGTGTCTTCGACATTGGAGTAGGCTCCATCACTGAAAATTTCATCTCGGTGCTAATGCTTGGTCTTAGTAGTCTATCAATGTAGCGATGTGATTCGGGCCAAAATTGAATATGCAATGAAAGAATGAAGTCGCACAAAATATGCTGATCCGTACACTGACTGAGGATTAATAAAGCATCATATAAAAGAATAATAATAAAAGTCTAAGAATAGAATTATTATCTTTGAAGACCTTTTAATGTTTGTTGTTGACTGTTGCTACCCAAAATATTATCCGGAGATAGATATTGCTGGAATGGATGGGATAGCAAACAAATGCAAGAGCACTTCCGTGAGAAAGATAAATAACACAAGATTTGCCGGGGTTGTTAGTCCCGGGCTTGAATGCTCTCGCGAGATATTATTAATACCAATATTCGGGGATACAAGTACTAATGTAAGAATACAATTACAATGAGTGTAAAGATTCTTGTTATCTTAGCTAGTGAGCGTGTAGATTGCCGGAAGAACCAGATTTGATGCTCTGTGAGTTCTTGTAACAAAGGTGATGAACAGTCGCGGCGGTGAGAGATCGACCGTCTCTCACGGCGAGTATTTAGCTGGATGCTTGGGCTCCGGGGCTTATGAATCCTTTGGAATCATGCAGTGGAGACTTGCTGCTTCTGTCGATCGTCTTCTGGACGAGAGATTTGGAGAGAGAAGTCCTGAGATGGATTCCGGTGAGGTAGCCGGGAGCTTGATGATATGTATGTTCTTCAGTATTTCCGTGTATGTATCGGAATGTGAGAGAATGTGAACTGTAGGTTAAGTGAATTCCCAACCTTTTTCCAGTAGGAGGAGGTTCTCTATTTATAGGGCTTGGATACGCCGGGCGATCGCCTTTTCTGCAATATAATAATCGGGCGATCGTCTTTTAGCACATGGGCTGTCCCTCAAAGTCTGCAGGAGTTGCCGGCCAATCAGTGCGGTCCAATGGGAGCTTACACGCGTCTGAGTTGTCGCACGGTGGTCCCACTGACAACTTTCGGCGCGCATGCTGGTAGGTGAGGTAGGTGACAGACTGTGGTCAAAAGATCTTGTTTGTCAGCAGAAGATCTTGTCAGCGCCTTTGGTGGATCTGCACGTGGGTGCTTTTCTGAGATCCAGTCCTTGATGACTTTGATGGGCGATCGTCTCTGCTCGGGGCGCAGGTCGATTGCCCTTAGCTGGTTAGTAGAGTAGATCGCCAGCTGCCAAAGGGCGATCGCCTTGGGAGTCGATCGCTAGGTAACTGATGGTGGTTTGATATCTTCGACTTGGCGAGCTAACCATAGTTTGACTGGAGTTGACTAGGTCGCTCGGCCTTATTGTCGATCGCCTGTCGGGATGTCTAAATCGTGACACAACAATTGCCCCCCAGCTCGCTCATACGTTGGAAACGTGGGGTGAGGTGGCTCTCTTGGCGATCGCTGACCTTTTGACGAGCGACTTTGTGTTTAACTGAACTGGCGATCGTCTTTGAGTTGATATACTCTGGGTTCGGACGACCTGGCTGGCCGTTGAACTGCGCGGGAAAAAACAACGGGCGTTGAAAAGTCTTCGTGCACGTGTCGGGCTTCTATTGGAGGACGCCAACGGTCATTAATGACTCCTCGGCTGACGCGTCCTTGAAAAGACGCGTACGCGGGTCTCGAGGGGGTCAACTATTGCGTCGTTTGAGATCCGACCCCTGAGGTTTTCCCTTATTGCAATCGGGTCCCTGCCTCCTCCTATAAAAGGGGGCGCGGTGCTGCAGTGTTACTCACGTGTGCTTATTGGAGAAAGAAGGACCTGCTGCCGAATTTTCTGAAGATCTTAGAGCCGACCGTCGTTCGATTTCACTTTAGGGTAAGAAAAATCCTTTTCTTCTTCTCTAACTTTGAAAATGGCCGGAGCCTCATCATCGTTTGGAGCGGGTACCAGTTCTGCCGCCGGGACATCGGCTGCCCGGGGAGAAACTCCTTCCGTCTTCCACCTGGAGACGGCGGCTGAAGCCATTCGAGCCGGAATCGACCCGGCTGAAGTTGAGGCTTTGTTTAATGAGGCCGATATTGCTAAGGAGTCGGCTGCTGAAGAGAGACGATCGCAGATCGAGAGAGATCTGGCGATCAGGGCTTACTGGGAGCAACATAGCACTTTTGGTCGGGCCTATAGGGCCTTTGCTGAAATAATGGAGAGGTTAGCCGGTCCTACTCCGAGATTCGACTTCCGGGGATATTCGGTCACTTATCCCTATGTGCTTCCCAAGGCCGCAGATCGTGCCGCGCAATGATCGTTGTGGTCGCTCGGCCAATACGGAGCTCGGCGACCGGGAGAGATCCGCCGTCGGAGGACAAGATTCCATGTTCCTTCGTATGTGGACATGTTTGCGCCGCGGAGAATGAACGAGCCGACCAGCCTCCGATGGGTATGGTCGCAGTGAGTGAGGCCGTTATGGAGGCCGGGCTACGCTTCGCTCTGTCCTTTGCGGTCTCCCATCTGTTGGCCGCTTGGAATGTGGCGCCACTTCAGCTGACGCCGAACGCCTGGCTCCAAATTATTTGCACCCTCACCCTTTTCGGCGGTCATCGCCTGTACCGCCTCCCATCGCCGTTGGAGATGAATCATTTGTTTAAACTGACGGCTCACAGAGGGTTGGTCGGCGGTTACCATATTCAAGGCCGATCTGGTCGGGTGATTCATGGAGTCCCGAATAAGATACGTGGCGATCAGACGAAGTGGTTCTGGGTCGCCGGCAAGTGGAGAGCTTCGGCGAGCGACAATCCCACGGGCGAGCTGGAGATCCCCACCGAATTTCGGGAGAGGAATCCCGGTAAGGGTTTAGACTCTCCCTTCGTTTGGATGCGATTTGGACTGATCTAATTTGATTTCTGTTTTGCAGGCTTTCATATTCCGGCGATCGAGGAGCTGCCTTTCGACTTTCTCGTCGTTTGGGAGCGAATTAGGAGCTTGTCGGACGACGACCTTGACGCCACTCGGATCAACAAGGAGAGTCGCTGGTTGTCGGCTCGACTATTCCGTTTCCCGAGACATCTCGCGGTGCCAGGTATGAGTTCCTGCGACCTTCAATTTCTAGGCGATCGCCTTACTTGAGGATAGTGTCTGACCGTTAGTCGATCGTCTTTAACTGCAGAGGTTCGCTTCACTCGCTTTTTGGAGCCTCCGACGGAGATCGCCATGTCGAACCCAGGAGTCCTAGGCCGTCTTCGCCATAAGAGGTCGACTCGGGTTCCACCCTTTGCATTGCCTATAGTTCCGGAGGTGGAGCCTCGCGTGGAGCCGGAGCCTCGCGTGGAGCAGGTCGTGGTTGAGGAGGAAATTCCGGAGGAGGGGCTTCGGGCGAATCACAAGAGGCCGAGGCCGGAAGAAACTTCGTTTCCTGCCCCGGGCGATGAAGTGCCGATCGCCGCGCCTCCGATCACCATCGTTGCTCCGGAGGGCGAGTCGCCCTCTGCGGCTTTTCTGCGGGAGACGGCGATCGCGGATGCTGAGACCCCTCGAGGGAAACCGTTTTTCGGTCGGGATCCCGAGAAGGCTGAGAGGTAGATAGCATTTCTGTGTTGAAAATTGCATCTGCATAGGAGTTGTATTAACCTTGTTGTTTTGATGCAGGATCCGTCGCGCAGATCCGTCTTGTCCACCAATGGTCGTGGATTTCCTGGCGAGTCGATCTCCTCGCCATTCCTGCGACATTCCTCCCTATGTCAGCAAGGCTGCTGCTGCTCTTCCGAAGGCATGGACGACTGATCTGGATGCGATCGCTCGTCAGCGATCGGCGAGTTCGATGCACGCTGTTCTCGCCCTTTCTCTTCAAACGGCGACCATGGCCGTCCAGGCTGCTCAGGAGTTTGAGGGGCGGCCCTCCACCATTCGCCTGCAGGAGGATCTCGAGGCGGCTCGGAAAGAGAACGCCGAGTTTGCTGACAAGATCGCGGCGATGGAGAAGGACTCTCTGGAGGCGGCCAAGCGGGCGAGCCATGAGCTTGAGCTGGAGAAGAAGGAGACTGAGAAATATCGTATGGCGGTCGACCGATTTCGGGACCAGATGCAGAGTGCCGTCCAGGCGAGGAACGTTGATGAAGAGGAGGCCGATCGCCAAAAGGTGACGATCGCTCGGCTGACCAGCGAGCTGACGGAGGCGAAGGAGAAGGTTGCTGCGAGGGAGGCCGAGCTTCAGGGATCGCAACAGGCGATGGCCGAGCTGAGAAAAGAGGTTGAGGCGACCAAGGCCGATCCCTTCCAAAACTTGGAGTATGTCAGCGAGTTCGCTTATTATTTGGCATTCGCCGACTCGATCCGAGCGGCTAAGAAGGGAGGCTTGGAGGTCGGTCCTCTAGCTGAGAAGTTCAAGTCATATGCATTGGAGCATCCTCTCCATTCGGCTTTCTCCTTGCCGATCTTGGACCTGGCGGACATCGGCGTGGATTTGAGCTGGTATCCGTCCCCAGCCAATCTTGCTCATCCCGACGCTCCGGAGGATGAGGGGACCGCGCCGAATGCAGATGGAGAAGGCCAGGCAGGGGCCTGAGGCGCTTCATTTTTGATGTTTTTAGCTTACTTTCTTTGTAGTTTGTAGCTTTCTTTTGTAGCACTTAGGCCTTTGGGCGATCATGTACTCCGATTTTTCAAGTAATGAAATGAGCATTTGTCTTTCTGACTTATCACTTGAATGAATGGTTATTTTTAAGTCTTTGTTTGACTTTGTACAAATGTGTGAGGAGAGATCGTTGCGAGGGTAGTTCAAAATGAATTGATAAACTCATAAAGATAACTTTTTACAACAAATTCGATCGCTGCACTACATCTGAAAAAATGACGATCTCCGTATGTGATTGAATAGCGACGATCGTCGTGTAGGTAGTCCGCACTCTTATTGCCCCTTGTTTTTATTCACTTAGTGGAAGTAAGGGGATGAAAATAATTCCTTGAGTGAGCGGTCTTCAACTTTGTCGAATCCTCGGGGACGGTCATCCTTCTTTGAGGAACCGTGCATGATCGCGGAGTTCGATGGACCGACTCCTTGATCATGTCTTGATGCGAGAAGACATTGAGTGTCTCGTGACTCACTTTATTATGAGGGTCCTCTGTTAGGCTGCGCCTCGCCTCGTATTTAAACGAAGGGCGTGCGTTCTCGGTCTAGAGGAGTCCTTGCGCGGGGCAGCGTCGGATGAATCAACTCCACGCCCGCGGCTTGTTAGCTCTGCTTCCACCTCGGCCAGCCATGGAGATGGCCGACCTCGACGGTGTACGTTGAGACGGGGGTTGTGGCACGTCGCATTGTTCGGGTTCACCATGTTAAATGATGAACCTTTGATGGCGAGCGATCGTGTCCACTGATTTATTTTGGAGGGCCGTCAGACTACGCCGGCCTCGTATTTAAACGAAGGGCGGGCGATCCTGGCCTAAAGGGACCTTGCATGGCCTAAGCAGTCGGTTCCATCGACCACCAGGACCATGGCTGCACTCTTCCACCTTGGATCGTCATGCAGATACCGACCTTCGACGGTGTACGTTGTGCGGGGGAGGCGATCTCGTGCCTTAGTCCATCATGTTAGATGGTGAACTGTAGATGGCGATCGAGTCCTCCGGTTTCTAAATAAGGAGGGAGATCGGGGTGACTTCCATTGTCTCCTTCTCTTGATTGAAGCATGCAGGGACGGTCGCCGAGGTTGGTCCAGGGGTCGGCTCATATGAGCTTTCCAGCCTGTTTTGTGTTCGACTCGGACGAGCGTCCATAGAGATAGGTAGGGGCTTCGGCTAAACCAATAAGGTATCGACTTGCCCTCCTCGAACAATCTCCAGAGCTGTTTGAGGAGGTCGCGACATTTGTTGGTGCCGTGGCGGGACCCTTGTGGTAGGCACAATATTGATTGTTGTCCAGTGACCGTGGTCCCTTATCGCCTTTGGCTTTTTGAGCTCTTCGTGCCCCTTGATGGCATAGAAAATATGAGTCGGAGTTACATTGAACGTATGGAGGAGATGGGCTTCCATGTCCTCGAAAGCCTTGAGATCTCCGGTTGTCTTGGCGATAGCCTTCTTTGCTTTTGCGATCGCTATCTTCTGGACAAGAGGTGGCGTTTCCTCGTCTAAGCGGAGGGTGTGTAGCCTTTGCACGGCCAGAAGTTGGCGGCTTTAGCGCGGAAGATCGCGTAAGTTGGGGAATATCCTTGGAGAGATGTCTAAACATGGGAGAGTGACCGCGGAATCCCCCATGGCGAATAGAGAGCGAGCTCGTCAGCGGCCATTTCGGCCGGTGAGGACGATTTCGTCCACTCGGTCAATGTAATTTGCGTCGATTCGTCTTTCCCTGCTTGATTTTTATCATGCGGTGGGGGCCTTCGATCTGGCGACCTTCTTTGGCGAAGTATGAAGTGAAGTCATTCGCGATTTCTTAAAAGATGTGATAGATCGCGGTGGTAGTGAGGCGTATCACCTATGGGCGGCTAGCCCAATGTTAACGGGAAGATCCGGCACTTGGTTGCATCAGATGCCCCACACCCAGTCATGTAGATTCGGAATTTACTCAGGTGGGTTTCGGGGTCCGATCTCCCCTCATACAGAGGTGTTTTGGGAGGAGCGATCGTTGGCTGTATGGGGGCAAGCTCGATGTGGACCGCGAGTGGCTCGGTCGGCCCGGCGATCTTTTTGCTGGTGCTTGCCCCAGTGTCCAAGAGTGCTCTCATCTCGTCGAGCTGGCGTTGTATGGCGGCCATCGCCGTGGCCTGATTGCTAGCGGCTCGGCGCTCGGAGCGGGAGCCGAGGCGATCGAGTACTGATCCCCTGGCGATCGGGGCGGGAGTCAGATGGCTGACCTGCGTTCGGCTGTGAGGCGGGTAGGCCGAAGTCTTGGTGACGGATTCGGATTCCGTCTTTTCAAGGTTGGAGACTGAATGCCCCGGTCGCCCGAATGGGTCGCGTCCCAAACGATTGAATATAGATCCGTCCGGTCGTGCGAGAGCCTTTCCTCGCGAATTGGGGCTTTATGACGATCGCTCGTTGATGGCATTGAATTTCCGTTTTCCCATGTGGCGGATGATCGAGGAGTTATTGTAGGCGACGCACATGCTCTCGTCGCTCCTCTAGGATGGCCATAGCCTCCTCGATCATTCTTCGGTTTGGGCCCGATCGAGTGAGAGGTTGGGGCCATCTCTCGGATGCGAGATCGAGTCTCGCGTTGCTGCGGCTTCCCCTGTCGTTGGGTGGGGTTCGGATTGAAGCAGAAATGGTTTCGCGGTTCGGAGAAGCGGCTTTCTTGATGGACCGGCGGATGTCATGATTACGAAGGTTTTCTTTGAAGTGCGGTGAGTGTCACTTCAAGTATGTGCCAGAACAGTGAGTGTTCTTGGGACGGTAGAATAAAAATGTGAGGTTCGACCCCTTCCTCTAGCACCAATTGTTGCTACCCAAAATATTATCCAGGAGATAGATATTCTTTGGAATGGATGGGATAGCAAACAAATGCAAGAGCACTTCCGTGAGAAAGATAAATAACACAAGATTTTCCGGGGTTGTTAGTCCGGGCTTGAATGCTCGCGAGATATTATTAATACCAATATTCGGGGATACAAGTACTAATGTAAGAATACAATTACAATGAGTGTAAAGATTCTTGTTATCTTAGCTAGTGAGCGTGTAGATTGCCGGAAGAACCAGATTTGATGCTCTGTGAGTTCTTGTAACAAAGGTGATGAACAGTCGCGGCGGTGAGAGATCGACCGTCTCTCACGGCGAGTATTTAGCTGGATGCTTGGGCTCCGGGGCTTATGAATCCTTTGGAATCTGTCTAGTGGAGACTTGCTGCTTCTGTCGATTGTCTTCTGGATGAGAGATTTGGAGAGAGAAGTCCTGAGATGGATTCCGGTGAGGTAGCCGGGAGCTTGATGATATGTATGTTCTTCAGTATTTCCGTGTATGTATCGGAATGTGAGAGAATGTGAACTGTAGGTTAAGTGAATTCCCAACCTTTTTCCAGTAGGAGGAGGTTCTCTATTTATAGGGCTTGGATACGCCGGGCGATCGCCTTTTCTGCAATATAATAATCGGGCGATCGTCTTTTAGCACATGGGCCTGTCCCCTCAAAGTCTGCAGGAGTTCTTTGGCGATCATGCGGTTGATGGGGAGCTTACACGCGTCCTGAGTTGCTGTCACGGGTGGTCTTACTGACAACTTTCGGCGTGCATGCTGGTAGGTGAGGTAGGTGACAGGCTGTGGTCAAAAGATCTTGTCTGTCAGCAGAAGATCTTGTCAGCGCCTTTGGTGGATCTGCACGTGGGTGCTTTTCTGAGATCCAGTCCTTGATGACTTTGATGGGCGATCGTCTCTGCTCGGGGCGCAGGTCGATTGCCCTTAGCTGGTTAGTAGAGTAGATCGCCCAGAAAAGGCGATCGCCTTGGGAGTCGATCGCTAGGTAACTGATGGTGGTTTGATATCTTCGACTTGGCGAGCTAACCATAGTTTGACTGGAGTTGACTAGGTCGCTCGGCCTTATTGTCGATCGCCTGTCGGGATGTCTAAATCGTGACACAACATTGACTATGATGAATCCGAATCCAATTCGTAAAGTCTTTAGAAATCGAGCGTCGAAAATATAATACCCGAATGTTTATTGTGTATTTTTATCTGTTTTTGAATGAGGTGATATATTATTGTATCGTGTAATTATGGAAATAAGGATTTTTTTATCATAATTGAATTCCAGTATTCATGTTCGCAAGGTGTATGTGATTCTAAAAGTTATTATCTAAATCACATGCAAATTGCATGGTATAATACACAAATAAGCAGGACTAACATACGTAAGTCGTGACTATTACATACATAAAGAGTGGCCTGGGTCAGACAACGCACGGGTTGGCATGTGGAGCCTGGGTGCCAACTTTTTCTACCAACAGTCGGCCAATTTTGGAGGCCATGGGAGGAACAAGTAAGATTAGATTTGAAGGGCTTAAATTTTTCCGAGACCATGACTGTGGATAGGTGCTCGTGGAGGCGCCAGATCAGAGTTGTGAATTCTTTGGTAGTGAGCGGTGCTGTAGTAGAGAGCTTCAGAGTTGGGTTGTCTCGGTTAACTTTGGCCTAGAGCATGGCATTTTTTTACTTTTACTCTTATTGCATATTTTATCCTAGTCCCTTTTGCGTGTGGTGTATTTTCTATAGGGAGTTTTGCGCAGAGTCAACCTCTCTTCTGTTAGAGCAGCGTTCATCGAGAGTGTAGTTGCCAAACTCCCCTTAGGTAAGTCTCATGTGAATTAAGCCATGGGCTATGTATGGTTTTGAGCTTTTTCGAATCATATGCTTTTTTGTATATATCACTTATTACTTTATTGTGCACTAAGCTGGGGGTATTCACGGAAACAGCCTCCCTACCGTACAAGTAGGGGCATGGTCTCCGTACATCTTATCCTCCCCAGACCCTGCTCTGTGCGGGATATACTAGGTATGTTTGATTTGGTTTGGTTTAATCGGCCAATTTTGAAAAAGGCAAGTCAACTATAATTAACATACCCTATGCATGACCTGCACCATACATTAAGTATATGCCATTACGTACATAAATTCTGGGGCAACGTACGTAAGATAATACAGGCAATGAGGGATTAGACACCCTAAATTCAGATAACATACACTATGTTTGATAAATAACCTATGTTAAGAAATATACGTAACTTGTGGAGCTTGCGTACATAAGGGCCAATTTTCATATTTAAAGAGGCCACCCTCTTTCATTTCTACAAGTTGTGTTGTCCGAGCTCTACACCTCTATGAGTTTATGCAGCCCTATAAACTCCCTATACAGCCGCTCAACTTGGTTTTGAAGATTATAGGCATCTTAGATTGGTGTCAAGCCTTCCGTAGCGAGTTCTACCGATCATTTTTGTTGCTTATCTTCGTATAACACATGTTATGTCAGCCCTTATCACGTTTCAAGAAGGCTAATTAGGATCATGTTGTTGGTGTTATAAGGATTAATATTAGTCATGCTTTGATCTAGATATCATGATTTGGGAAGATTAAGATGATTAAACTTTGACTTCCTCTTGAGAAGATGCTTATATGTTGGCATATGAATATGCTGAGTATTAGGATGATGTTTTCTGAGATTTTCATGTATTCTTCATGATGATTTCAAAATACATATGGACCTGATGACTTTAGGATTATGTTGTTCATGCTAGATGAATTATATTGAGAAATGTTAGAGTTTTCATCAGTAATATGATTCTCTTCTAAGAGTTGATTTGATTTTTTAATTTCCTATATAATCATTATGATGAGATGAATATGTTAGAGATGGACATTTTAGGCTGATATAACACTTGAAGGAGGAATTACCATAATGAAGAATTGAAGTTTTAGCAAAGTTATGATTAAATCTTCAGAGGAATTGAATAGCTTGATCACATTCGATTAGATGTTATTCATAGTGACAAATGATGATAGCAAGAAGGCTTGATTATACGTATATTGAGGGAACTCTCATGATAGTATTCGTGATATGTATGATCCTTATCGATTTTTTTTGATAAGTAATGTTATGATTCTATTATCCAGAATTGTTAGTTATTATCGTGTTATATTGATAATTGAGGTTCAGGCATTAAAAAGTGATTGATCGAATGGGCGACCTTCGAGTGTATTGGCGTTCATTGAGAGTATCGAATCGTTATCATCCTTATAAGGCAAGTACTTTAATAATGCTTTGCATTCTAGTGTTATTCATGTTGTCATGCATATATATGTTGTTGTTGGTATGTCCACCGACTGGCTCTTCTTGTAATCTATGCTGGTGTGTGCTGGATCATTGGATAGGGTATTCCATCAATGGTTGGTCCTATGGGATTATTTTGGGATCTGAACAATGAATGTTGGATCACGGTGTACCATGAATATATGTTGATGCTGTCATGTTGAGTATTGCATTGTCGATCATGAAGTCCGTAAGTTGTTATTGTTATTCTTAGCCCGTGGAGTTATTGCTCGTTGTATAATTACTTGTACTGGCATTATTTTGCCTACCCCTTTGGGGTGGAAATATGTTCCATGTTTAGGTACCAGAGGAGCGGAAAAGCAACCAAAAGGGAAACATGATGACGAAGATGCACAGTGATGTTAATCGTTCAAGGTTTATTCCAGTTCTGTTCAAGTTTTTAATATGTACTCAAGTAAATTGTTCATCTAGTGTTTGATTTGGATATTTATGTTTTGGTGTTTTCTATTCAGTGTTCTTACTTACATTTAAACCGAATTTGTAATAATTACTATAATACTGGTATTTAAATAGTGTCAATAATAACCTTGAACATCTTTGGGTTGTTGCAGAAAACACGAGGTCTCTACCTATCACACGTAAATTAGATGACTGGAAAAATTTCCTCATACTCTTAGACCCTTAAGGCCGCGGCTAACACAAGAATGGTAGGACGTTTTTTCTCTTCTTCACTTTCTCACTCTAAGTGATGAATGTGATAATATGTATAATTAAATTGATAAGCTTTCACATGCCCTCACATTCCCTCTTATAATATCATCTGATGAGCTAAGCGGAATCACCTAAACTTAAAGTCTTTTGTCTTCATTAGTGTGGATAAAGATCTTATCACGTGTAAAACCCACACCATGTTGATAAGTCTTCCACCGTGATAATACTTTTTTCATATAAAAGACAAGTGTCACATTAACAAATGAGGGTGGCCCATTTGATGATTTGGCTAAGTGGTCAAACCACTTAGGTAGGACGGAGTGGAGTCGGGTTGGGGGGCGAGTTCACGAACCCGCACGGCTACACCATTCCGTGTAGCTCGGGTAGCACAATTGAGCTCCAAATTCAAGCTGGGAAGCCGAATACGACCGTTGCAAAATTAATACGTTGGAGCGTTTGTTTGGGTTTGAAACGGCTAGTAGGCCAAATATAAAAAAAAAAAAAAATCTTCCTATTTAACACCCTTTTACGTTTCAAAAAAAATAATTACCCTTTTACATATCAAAAAAATCACACACTAAATAATCTCTCCAAAAAAATGTCTACCGATTCTTCCGATTACGTTGTTCCTTCTTCGTCTGACGAGATATCCACGGGTAGCTCATTGCAAAATATGCTTCAACTAGCGGCTCAGTATTATGAAGACACGGCAAGCTCTAGCCGAACTAGCGTAAATCGTCATCGGGATATAGGTCTTGAAACTTTAGAGAATGATTGGTTCGTTGAAACACCAAAGTACAACGACAATTACTTTAAAAAAAAATTTCGAATGGAGAAAAGCCTGTTTTTGCAAATAGTGGGTGACATTGAAGCGAGATACCCATATTTTCAAGAAGGCTATGACGTGCGATTTCAAAAAAGTTTCACGGCGAAACAAAAAATCACATCGGTTGTTAGGCAACTCGCAACCGGCAATCCGCCCGATGAGAATGACGAATATTTATGCATGTCTCAAAGAACGTCACGTGAAAGTCTTGATCATTTTTGCGAGGCCATCATTGAGTTGTACGGTCGGGAGTACCTACATAGGCCGACAGCACACGACCTTACTCGCATTTTCCAGGCCCATGAAGCGAAGCATCACCTCCCTGGGATGCTTGGTAGCCTTGACTGTACACACGTCAGATGGAAAAATTGTCCTAGACATTTGAGAGGGCAATATACGAGAGGTGACTATGGTGTTCCCACTATTATGCTTAAAGTCACGGCGTCACAAGATATGTGGATTTGGCATGCTTTTTTTGGTCCACCGGGGTCAAACAACGATATCAACGTATTGCATCAGTCTGACTTGTATCTTACAGCTCGAAATGGAACGGCGATGAATAGTTCATTCCACGTGAATGGACGCTTTTACAAACGCGGATACTATTTAACAGATGGAATCTATCCTAAGTGGTCCACATTTGTTAAAGCATACCCGTATCCAATCGACCCAAAGAAAAAGAGATTTACGAAGTTACAAGAGGGAGCGAGAAAGGATGTCGAGAGAGCTTTTGGTGCTCTCAAAGGAAAATGGAAAATTCTTGATCGACCACTCAGAGCTATGACCAAAGCGAAAATTGCCAATCAGGTTCATGCATGTGTTATTTTGCATAATATGGTTATAAAATGCGAGGGGAGGGCAATCTCACCGGTTCATATAATGGATCCGCCGGTCCAGCCAGTGTTCGACGACAGTGTGGTAGCGGAGTTACTAGACGAATTTCTCCATGACCGTCTTCGATATGATCTCATGGAGCACGTAGCACGTGAAGACTTGCCGCATCTCGATGATTAATGGCTTTTTTATTTTAATCTAGTTATTTTTAAGTATTATGTTATGTTTTTTTTAAAGTATTATGTAATTTTTTTTATTTTTAATTAAATGGTATGTTTTTAATATAAATATTGTATGTGATTTTATGTATTTAAAAAAAAATGAATTCGGGTACTAGGGTACCACTCCCACTAGTTAGGGTAGTGTTAGGGTAGTATTGGGGTAGTTTTGAGTTGGAAGGTTTTTATTGGATAGAGGTGATGTGGCACCCTCAGGGTATTAGGGTATGAAAGTTCCACTCCTCCCTCCCTTAGTCTATGAACGAAATCCTCGTGTGTCTGGTCCTATATATACACATTGGTCCATTTCAATATATTTATATGATTAAATAATCTAATAAATTAATTCTATTGAATATTATTTCTCTAATAAATAACTATTTGTGAATAAAATTCATTTTCCAATACGTATTCCATTCAATAGACTATATTAATTTATCTAATAAATTAAATTATACATTTAATGTTCAATACTCACAAAGAGACAATAAGCTCAATTTACTCCATCGTCTATTATTTGCGCATCTCTGTAGGTTCCTCTGAGTCAGCAATGGGTGAAATCGAAGAGTGTGAGTAACACCTAGCCAGTCATGTGGCTCACATTATAACCCAACTAAATGATATGGATTATTCCAAAATCTTTTTGTTATGAATACCATATACATATAAACTCTTGAATCAGATGTTCTGATCAAGTATTTGTAACACCCTGAGATATTTATGATTATTCCAGCACCATAAATCCTTGATGTAAATATTTACTAGGCTAATAAATAAAACAAACGCTTATTAAAATACCAAAAATGGAGTTAATATTACAAACCTCCTTTTTAAATATAAACGAAGACACTGGATAGAGTTCATCAATACATAACTATCCAGATCAACACTAAGAAACAATATACTCGAGTACTTATTCAAACACGAACACAAACTGAAAGAACTTATCCGGACAACCAACATCACTATCCCACTCCCCTGGATCCTGAACATAAAACACATGTCCACCCTCGAAAGGGTTAGCAAAACGATGCTAGTACAAGTACTATAATTATACAACAAGAGATTATTTGACAATTTAATGAAGAATAATAACAACTTACAAACTTCTCCTTCGAGAAGACCTACAGTATTACTCAACATGACAATCTCAACATATACATGGTAATCCGTGATCCAGCATTCACTATGTTGATCCTAATATGATCCCGTCAGACCAACACGTAGTGGAAAACCCATCCATAGTCCAGCACACGTTGGCCTAGATCCCAAGATGATCCCGTAGGACCAACACTTGATGGACAAACAACGACACATATATGCCCGACAACATTAATGACATTAATACGGAAAACATAATTAAAGTACTTGTCTTAGAATTACGATAATGTAACACCCCCAATCCGCTCAGGGATATTACACGCCGTAGAACCTTTCCTCAAGGATCTACCAGGCTGGTAACAACATAGAACAACTCGACAATACCTTTAAGGCTAAAATGACAAAGTAGACCGATTTGGTCTTTCAATAAATACATACAACTCAAACTCATTACATGCCCACGCAGGGGTCGAGTACAACACACTCCTGTACAACGGGAAAGAATACCACAGCGGAAAATAAACTATAACTATACCAATGACCTCATACGGATCCTCGTGTGATTAGTATCGTTCATCTTTCATCATCCTCCGTGCCGACCCTGTGTTATGCTCCCAAACCTGAATGCAAAAACAGACATCCACCCCCCGAATACTCGGGGGTTAGCAAAACTCCATTGTTTTGCTAGTGCAAGAACAAAGTGCAAATACGAGCCATACCATTCACATTTCACGAATAACAATAACCAGGAATCCTCAAAAATCTAAACGTAACGAAAAGTACTTCCCGAGGCATGAGTTTGATAAACATTTCTCAAACCGAAAGATCACCGATAAAGGGAAACCATTTATAAAACAGTTTTAAAGATGCCATCGAGAGTTTTAATAGAAAACAATTTGCAAGAAAGCCACTCAATCAACACAAACGAGTCTTCACAAATAATTCCACGGGATTCTCGACCCAAAATCAAATAATATCGGCACGAGATCAAACATCTCAACATCACACGGGGTTCTCGACCCAAACCCAAATAATATCGGCACGAGATCAAACATCTCAACATCACACGGGGTTCTCGACCCAAACCCAAATAATATCGGCACGAGATCAATAATCTCAACATTCCACAGGTCCTCGACCCAAAACACAGAATAGCACCACAATACCATCAAAGGTACAATCTCTCATTCGACATATCTGCTCAAGACCCCGATTAATTAACCTGAGATTTCGTCAAACCTCCTTGGTTAATTAACCCCGATACCAACGCTTTAAAAACAAGTTGAAACAAGCTTTCAAAAACACGAATCGTGGTCTATATCAAGACAAACATTTAAAAGTGAGTTGAAAGAATTTGAGATACGAACATCGTTCGATAGCGGGTCTTAGCTATCACTCAAATACCGTAACCAATAAGCTGCCAGCGCCTCCCTTGCGCACTGTGTACGGCGTTCACTTCCATCATGTTGGCCGCTCATTGAACATGTCACCGCACCGGCGTCACTCCCGCAAGAGCCGCCCCTTGCGCGCGCATTAGGTAACACCGGCGTTCACCACCCATATGGAGCCGCACATTGCGGCATACACCAGCCGGAGTGCACGCCCGCCCTCAGAGGTTCCCGGATACGACGTTTCTCACAACAAGTATCCACATTATCACAAACATCAAGCACACCAATCGTTGTAACAATTATCAAATCGATTCACCAATTCACATAATTCATCCGTCAGTCCACGACCACACGAATAAATAACAACACGCACGTCAACCATAACGCGACGGAAATAAGCAATACTCGTACACACGCATTATCAAGCGCAACATCAACATCAATTATATCTAAAGGATTCATGTAATCACTTACAACCCACACAATTTACAAAACACGCGTTTTGAAAGTAAGCCTTAACGAGGCTAGCCGAATCCTTTGAAAACTCATTTCAAACAAATAAACAAACACACCAAGATGATCACCAATTATCATATCCACAAAACAAGAATGGTATGGACAAGGTACTTGCCTCGATACCACGAGCACGGAACCACGAACGAATACGGCTCAGCGGAAAGCTTCTAACGCCGATGTTAACGAAAAGGAAGACGACGAGCGGAAGGGTTCAACACGGTTTCTTCACAAGAAACTCGACCCTAACAACAATATAATCAATAAATCATCGATCATACGAGGAAGGATAATCGTAGAACGCCAAAAACCCCTCTAAGACATTTTATCGAACACCTTCAAGGCGTCGATAAAATACTCAATAAAACGACAAATCCGTGGCGATCCAACCGTGGAATAACAAGAAATTAGATATAATATATCTTAACAATCATAAATCCATCAATATTCGAGTTAAAAGCGAATTAAACGGACAAATCGAACAAAATCCCCAAAACTATATTTTAGGAAAACTTGCCTTGATTCGGTCGATCGGAGCAAGTTATGGAAGGATTAACCGATGTTATGAACCTCCAAACTCCATGGATATGTTGTTAAACAACATGGCTTCAAGCTTAGAACACGCCCAGTGCGGAAGAGGAGAAGAAGAAGGTGAAAATGGCAAGAAAAAGCGTCTGCGGGGGCCTTTTATAGGCTTGGCGGACTCGGCCGTGTCCGCTGACACGGTCGTGGCGCGATTGACCGGCGGGGACTAGACCGTGTCCTGCTAGACAAGGTCTCGGCGCGGATTGGCCTTCCGAAAGTGAACCCTCCGACAGCGACTTCGGCACGACTCGGCCGTGTCTGGAACACGGTCGGGCGTGTCAGCGATCGGTCCGGCATTTCCAGGCAGTACGGCACGGGCCGTGTCGGACGACACGGTCGGGTCCTGAGACAGAAACTTCCGGCATTTCCAGACGAGTACGGCACGGGCCGTGTCGGACGACACGGTCGAGTTCGGCCGGCAGTGATCGGCCAATAACGAGCGGGTGAGCTAAAACGACCATAACTCTCTCGTCCGGACTCCGATTGACTCACCGTTCGAACCATTGGAAAGCTAACTCGATGCTCTATAATATTGCAAAGATTTAGAATTTTTGGAGTTACCAAAAATTAATGGCGACTTTACAAAGTCGAACTCCCACGTGAAAAAAGTCGATCAAGGACACGGAACTCAACAAAACGACACCGAAACGAACTCGGATGACAAAAAGTGCAAAATTAATCATTTTCGAAATGACGAAAGGTCATGAGCGAGTCGTCAAAACGGACTTCCGCCAAAAAAAGAAAATTACCGAAATTCGAAATTGCGGATCCTACATTCTACCCTCCTTAAAAGAAGTTTCGTCCCGAAACTTAAAACAAGTAGGGGGGAGCAATATACCCGCCAGGAAAACTCGACGAGATACACAAAAATAGAAAACTCGCGCCCAACGGCGAAACGCTGCAAGAAACGCAAAGAGACATACGGCGTGAAAACACGCTCCACGACGACCAACACAATGTCGCCGTTAGGGATACAATAAAACCAACAAATGACAAGCGTCATCAAACGGATAATATAGTCAAGTCGATTATCCGAACAATCACAAAACACAACGAACGAAAATCAATACGATTGACCAACCTGACGGTCCATCAATCTAAACGCGGGTCAAACGCTGAACAAATATGGAATTCCACCGCCCAAGGGTTGGAAGATCGGAAAGCGAGACTAATTTCCCGAACTTAAGGGAATTAGGAAGGAGCCCGAACGCTCAACAATCACGAAAGCGAGAACAAAACCGAACAAACAAGCGATCGAGACAACAAAAATCGAACGATCATGTTCGGATCACGAAGAACAATAAGGTTCAACCGACAACTCCGAGGTTCACATCTCGACTCGAGACAAAACAAGATCCGTGAAAACAACAAGATGCACACTCGCATAAAATCCACAGAAAGGGAATAACAATTGAAAAGTCACAACGACAAACGAGTTATTCCGAAATGATGCCACACTCGTTCGATAAACAAAAACAAGGGCAGGACAAGCTCAGAAATGTCAACGAACATAAATGAGTCAACAAAGTAGAATATACAGAAGTTCCAAATCCGATCCACTTCGAATAAGAGAACTAGTAAAACCAGATGATGTCACTTCCGAACAAGGTTCACAAGAATCGAGCTGAACTCGAAAAAGTCGCAGCGATAACCAGATTGACTCAAAACAAGATCACAGCTCGTTCGAACGACGAAACCGAAATACAGAACAAGTTCAGAAAGTATCAACGAACACGAGCGAGTCGATAGACTCGAGAAAGAGAAAATGCAGGAGTCTAAAAACAACACGGGTACTACATTCGACCTCTTATAAAAGAAGGTCGCCCCCGCAACTCACAACAGCAAAATCAAGGTGACGACACAACAAGCAACCGACAGAAACATCCTTCAAAGGCCTCTCAAGGCCGATTCCGATGATTGTGCTGAAGCGCGAACTCCAAAAGTCTCGGTAGCCAATTCGCAAAATTGAATTCGGTGTCCCTCGAGTCCACACTTGAAATGTGTTACCGACGAGAAGGACAATATACACGTGCATGCCCCGGCACATTACGGTTGAAACGTCTCGGCTCGGCATACCGAAAATACAAATGCTCGATACAATGGATCAAAACACCGCAAAACAACATACCGGAGATGCCAACTCAGCATAACATATCAACGCATACAAAAATCACAACAACAACGGCATCATTCGACGATTACAACATCCCGAACGACAGTCAGCACACAATCACAAACATCATGAAACAATCACCCATGTGTATAACGCACAAAAATCCAGGCTATAACAACTCACACTAGTGCGACAATACGCAAATCACCACGAGGCGATAAACAGTAAACACCAGTTCACACCTCTCACAGAGAGCCAACAAAACATATGCGTGGCGAACGACTCGACGCTCACGCCACCAATTCAATCACAATTCGGGGTTGACACCGTAACGAAAGTTCGAAAACCATACACGCATTCCCGGTCCGCAAACAGGAATGATAGGTTTTAAAAACGAAAACCACCTTTGAAGACAGTTTGGAAACACCAGTTGATCTTGAGTATCATTTTACAAAAAGTTGAACAAACATCATTTTCGAGACTTTGAAAATCATCTTGCGTTTGAACAAAAATGAGGACACCTTCACGTAGTGAAAAACTTTCAAAAATATTCGACCCTTGGGTCTAAGCAACTGCATTTGAAAATATCTCAAAAATGTTTTTGGTCCTCAACCGGAAAATTTTTGAAATGTATTGCGGCATTAGAAAACACCTTGAAAACACCGCAAGAAAATAATTCGTTTTAAAAGTACGTCTCGAATTTTAATTTTCTAAGATACTCAAGGTTTTCAAAAATAATTCAATGGGCTAGAATGCCCAAAAATTTCAGGTAATTTCACAGAACATTATAGCGCCGTGGTCCCACGCCGGAACCCACCAGACTAAAAACCATTTACAAAAATGCCAAAAAGGCCGATGACGGTAATATTTCATTATCTCACGAAATCCATTTTCAAAATAATTAATACCGTCATAAGAATTTCGTCAATGTGGTCAAGGCAATAATGCCAAAAACTCGATTAAGGGAATCGGTTTTGAAATAAAACTCGGTCGGTAAAATACCGAAAGTCATTACAAAAGAACTCACACACGGATAAAAGAAATCTTGTTCAACATGCATAATCCAACAACACTACTCCTCATATGAGCGAAATATGAGAGTCAAATAACCACATATCACGAAATCAAAATCCATAAAAGGATTCCGTCACTTAACAAATAATCATAAAAATAGCTCGTGTCACACGAGGCACAACACAAAGAAGGAGACTTACATTCACAGTCGCACGAAGATGATGATCGCCACGATACTAATCACGACCAACAAACTCGGACGACGCGTCGCGACACGACTCGATCGGATAAAATCCGACAAGACAAAACTCAACAGACACCATCGACCCGGCGGCTAGGTTTCCACAACCTAAGCTCGATACCATAAATGTAACACCCCAATCCGCTCGGGGATATTACACGCCGTAGAACCTTTCCTCAAGGATCTACCAGCCGGTAACAACATAGAACAACTCGACAATACCTTTAAGGCTAAAATGACTAAGTAGACCGATTTGGTCTTTCAATAAATACATACAACTCAAACTCATTACATGCCCACGCAGTCGAGTACAACACACTCCTGTACAACGGAAAGAATACCACAATGGAAAATAAACTATAACTATACCAATGACCTCATACGGATCCTCGTGTGATTAGTATCGTTCATCTTTCATCATCCTCCGTGCCGACCACCGTGTTATGCTCCCAAACCCGAATGCAAAACAGACATCCACCCCGAATACTCGGGGGTTAGCAAAACTCCATTGTTTTGCTAGTGCAAGAACAAAGTGCAAATACGAGCCATACCATTCACATTTCACGAATAACAATAACCAGGAATCCTCAAAAATCTAAACGTAACGAAAAGTACTTCCCGAGGCATGAGTTTGATAAACATTTCTCAAAACCGAAAGATCACCGATCAAGGGAAACCATTTATAAAAGCAGTTTTAAAGATGCCATCGAGAGTTTTAATAGAAAACAATTTGCAAGAAAGCCACTCAATCAACACAAACGAGTCTTCACAAATAATTCCACGGGATTCTCGACCCAAAATCAAATAATATCGGCACGAGATCAAACATCTCAACATCACACGGGGTTCTCGACCCAAACCCAAATAATATCGGCACGAGATCAAACATCTCAACATCACACGGGGTTCTCGACCCAAACCCAAATAATATCAACACGAGATCAATCATCTCAACTTTCCACAGGGTCCTCGACCCAAAACACAGACTAGCACCACAATACCATCAAAGGTACAATCTCTCATTCGACATATCCTGCTCAAGACCCCCGATTAATTAACCCTCGGAGATTTCGTCAAACCTCCTTGGTTAATTAACCCTGATACCAACGCTTTAAAAACAAGTTGAAACAAGCTTTCAAAAACACGAATCGTGGTCTATATCAAGACAAACATTTAAAAGTGAGTTGAAAGAATTTGAGATACGAACATCGTTCGGTAACGGGGTCTTAGCTATCACTCAAAAACCCGTAACCAATAAGACTGCGGGCGCCTCCCTTGCCTTTGTGTACCGGCGTTCACTTCCATCATGTTGGCCGCTCATTGAAAATGTCACCGCACCAGCGTCACTCCCGCAAGAGCCGCCCCTTGCGCGCGCATTAGGTAACACCGGCGTTCACCACCCATATGGAGCCGCACATTGAAGCATACACCAGGCCGGAGTGCACGCCCCGCCCTCAGAGGTTCCCGGATACGACGTTTCTCACAACAAGTATCCACATTATCACAAACATCAAGCACACAGTCAATCGTTGTAACAATTATCAAATCGATTCACCAATTCACATAATTCATCCGTCAGTCCACGACCACACGAATAAATAACAACACGCACGTCAACCATAACGCGACGGAAATAAGCAATACTCGTACACACGCATTATCAAGCGCAACATCAACATCAATTATATCTAAAGGATTCATGTAATCACTTACAACCCACACAATTTACAAAACACACGCGTTTTGAAAGTAAGCCTTAACGAGGCTAGCCGAATCCTTTGAAAACTCATTTCAAACAAATAAACAAACACACCAAGATGATCACCAATTATCATATCCACAAAACAAGAATGGTATGGACAAGGTACTTGCCTCGATACCACGAGCACGGAACCACGAGCGGATACGGCTCAACCGGAAAGCTTCAACGCCCGATGTTAACGAAAAGGAAGGCGACAACGAGCGGAAGGGTTCAACACGGTTTCTTCACAAGAAACTCGACCCTAACAACAATATAATCAATAAATCATCGATCATACGAGGAAGGATAATCGTAGAACGCCCAAAAACCCCTCTAAGACATTTTATCGAACACCTTCAAGGCGTCGATAAAATACTCAATAAAACGACAAATCCGTGGCGATCCAACCGTGGAATAACAAGAAATTAGATATAATATATCTTAACAATCATAAATCCATCAATATTCTGAGTTAAAACGAATTAAACGGACAAATCGAACAAAATCCCCAAAACTATATTTTAGGAAAACTTGCCTTGATTCGGTCGATCGGAGCAAGTTATGGAAGGATTAACCGATGTTATGAACCTCCAAACTCCATGGATATGTTGTTAAACAACATGGCTTCAAGCTTAGAACACGCCCAGCTGCGGAAGAGGAGAAGAAGAAGGTGAAAAATGGCAAGAAAAACGTCTGCAGGGCCTTTTATAGGCAGCGGACTCGGCCGTGTCCGCGACACGGTCGTGGCCAGCCGATTGGCGGCGGGGACTCGGCCGTGTCTGCTAGACACGGTCGCGGCGGAAGGGCCTTCGAAAGTGACCGTCAAGCGGCGACTTCGGCACGACTCGGCCGTGTCTTGGAACACGGTCGGGCGTGTCGGCGATCGGTTCCGGCATTTCGAGGAAATGCAGCCGCGGGCCGTGTCGGACGGCACGGTCGAGTCTGAGACGAAACTTCCGGCATTTCCAGGCGAGTGCAGGCACGGGCCGTGTCGGGCGGACTGCAGTCGAGTTCGGCCGGCAGTGATCGGCCAATAACGAGCGGGTGAGCTAAAACGACCATAACTCTCTCGTCCGGACTCCGATTGACTCACCGTTCGAACCATTGGAAAGCTAACTCGATGCTCTATAATATTGCAAAGATTTAGAATTTTTGGAGTTACCAAAAATTAATGGCGACTTTACAAAGTCGAATTCCCACGTGAAAAAAGTCGATCAAGGACACGGAACTCAACAAAACGACACCGAAACGAACTCGGATGACAAAAAGTGCAGAATTAATCATTTTCGAAATGACGAAAGGTCATGAGCGAGTCGTCAAAACGGACTTCCGCCAAAAAAAGAAAATTACCGAAATTCGAAATTGCGGATCCTACAGATAAGGACTAAATACTTTCGACGAATGTCAACACACTCGAAGGACGTCTCTTCAATCAACCACTCGCAGAACTCAAACCTTATACAAAAGGGATAACAAAGAGTTCAACTTGTATAGTTATAACTAACATACGAGCATCTAACGTTGTTATGATATGATTGAGTTAATCATCCTACGCATGGCCGGTTTTGATGGTTCAAAAATCCGACGACACATAGTCGGACTTTCATCATGCACCATGAGAATCGAATGGTAATAACTGGGATGATTTCACAACATCTATGAAATCCAAGTATATTCAATTCATCAACAATTCAATATTCAAACCGTGATTATCAACTCATATATATACGGTTCCACTATTCGACGGCTCTCTAATAAGAACATGGTCATGATCAATGAATTCCCAAACATTACAAAGGAATGTATTCATTCTGGTTTATAAATTTAATTCATAACTTTACTAAAACTCCAATTCTTCCTTTGTGATCAATCCTCCTACAAGAGTTTTAATAGTTCAACATATCGATCACCATCGTATTCATCTCCTACCAATGACCGATATAGGATGGATACTCAATCTATGATTCTCTACAAACGGCAAAGATTATATTTTGATGAGGGCTTCTATAACCCTCATTATCATTCACCTATTATCAGTATTTTCAAATTCAAGTCATAAAATCCCCATGTATTTCGAAATCATCAAGAAGAAGACATGAATATTACTGAATCTTCATCATGCTACTCAACATAATCATAGGCCAACATATTCATGTCTTAGCATAGGAATATCTAGGGTTAATCATCTTTATCCTCCTAAATCATGGTGTTCAGTTCATTAAGTCATCAATCGAGCCTAATCCCCTCAGAACCGTGTTCATAATAATCCTAGAAACATGAACTCAAGGTTGGAGTAGTATCAACATACCTTATACGGAGATAAACGACAAAAACGACCAGTAGAACTCAGTACCAGAAGCTTGAATACTAATGCAAGATACCTAAGATATTCAAAACAAAGTTGAGAGGCTCATATAAGGAGTTAATAGGGCCGAGGAAGCTCTCAAGGGTTCAGAACTTGGACAAGGTAAGTAGAAGAAATGAAAAAGGGTTGGTGTCTTAAATAGAATATTGTCCTTAACGTATGCTTGTTCACAACTATTGGCGTACATTATCGATTTACATAGCTCACTGCCTCATTTTTGTCCTATTTTGTGTATGTTGTTAAAATGCTTATGAACGCTACATTATCGACTTAGTGTACGTTATTTGTATGTTGTAGCGTATGCTAGTATTCGTTGACATGCCTTTATAAAAGTTGTCTAGCTGCGTGTGGAAGATGGCCGACACTCGGGGTCCATACGCCGACCATGCCTTATCTGATCCTGATTACGCCTTACGTATGCTAGGTAACAATGCTAACGTACATTAGATGTGCTAATTTGCGCACGCTAGGTTTATCTATTAGCGTACACTAGTATCATGCAGGTACTTGCATGATCAATTTTCATGTAATGCGATCATGAATACTGGAATACAGATAAGGGAAATCATACTTCAATTAATTGTATGACATAATCATACACCACATGATTCAAATGCAGATAAAAATACACAACACATATCCTATATTACATACTCCCCCTCTAAATAGAAGTTTCGTCCCGAAATTCAAGATAGAAATAACTCTGGATATCTCGCCTTGATGCCTCTCAGGTCTCCCAGGTTGCTTCTTCGACCCCATGTCGTTACCATTGTACTTTAATCAAGCAGATTATTTTTTTCCTCAATTGCTTGATTCGAACTCGAGTATCTTGATCGGTTTATGTTCAAACGTGCCATCATTAGCCACTTTGATCTCACCGAAGCCGATGACATGACTGGGATCTGATATGTACTTCCTTATCTGGGATACATGAAACACATTATGGACGTGACCTCATGGATGGGGGCAAGGCCAATCTGTATGCCAATTCTCCAACTCTCCCGAGAATCTCAAATGGCTCGATATATCTCAAACTCAGCTTTCTTTTTCTTCCAAAATGAAAAATTCCATGAGTCGGAGAGACTCTTAGGAGTACATGGTCCCCGATTCAAATTCTAACAGGCGATGGCGCACATTCGTGTAAGACTTCTGATGACTTTGGCTGGGCAATAATCTTTCACTAATCAGCCCTATCTTCTCCTGAGTCTATTATCAATTCTGGTTCGGTCCTGATTAATTCAGACGAATCATTCCCACATAAAAGTGGCCTACATCTTCTCCCGTATAATGCCCCAAAAGGTACCATCATAATTTAAGCATGCCAACTATTATTGTAGGTGAACTCAATCAACAACATCTGAGTTTTCTAATTCGACCAATCTAGGGCACAAGCTCTCAACATGTCTTTTACTATTTAGATGGTCCTCTTGGATTTTCCATCAGTTTGGGGATGATAAGCCGTGCTAAAACTCAACTCGGTTCTTAAAGCCTTATGAACCGCTTTGCAGAATATGACACGAAATTACCATCCTGATCTGAAATAAATGTCTTCAATGTTCCATGCAATCAAACTATTACACGAGCCAATCTCTATGGTCCCCAGGTATCCTTGATACCTAGAAAGTAAGCCGACTTGGTTAAACGATCAACTATCACCCAGATCATATTCATTCCACGCATGGTCTTCGGCATGTTGGTGATAAAGTCCATCAAGATATCCTCCCACTTCCATTCAGGAATTGAAGTGGCTTCAACATTCCGGCAGGTCGCTGATGCTCGATTTTAACTTATTAACAAGCTAAACACTTTGAGACATATTCCGCTACTTCTTTCTTCATGTTACCCCACCAAAAAATTTGCTTCAAATATTGATTTGAAGCATTACTACATTAGTACACAACCTAGACCCTGATTTGAAGCATCACTGTAAACTATGAATCCTTCAGTTCCCTGTGGTAGTTCTAAGATTGAAGCCGTTGTCAGTCTCTTCTTGAGTTCGTCAAAACTAACTTGACACTTCTCATTCCATTCAAATTTTTGGATTTTTTGCAATAATGGAATAAGTGGGCGAGTGATTTTGGAAAATCCATCCACGAACCGATGATAGTACCTATCAAGTCCTAAGAAACTTCTTACCTCTTTCACATTCTAAGGAGACTCCCACTCAACGATTGCCTCAACTTTCTGCGGATTTTCTCTGACTCCCTCTGATGATACTATATGACCAAGGAACATTAATTCCTTTAGCCATAATTTACATGTAGAAAGCTTTGCATACAACTGATTGTTCCTGAAGATGTTCAAAACAATTCGCAAATGTTCCGCATGCTCGCCCCATATTTTATAGTAGATCGGGATGTCTTCGATGAAAACAAATAAGAATTTATCCAAGTACTATATGAATACTCGATTCATTAACTGCATAAATACAGCTGGTACATTGGTGAGACCGAATGGTATTAGCACAAATAATGCTTGTAGAGAGTTCTAAATGCTGACTTCGAAACGTAAGATTCTTTAATCCTCAATTGATGGTATCTCGATCTCAAATCGATCTTCAAGAACACTGTCGCTCCTTGTAGATGGTCGAACAAATCATCAATCCGAGGCAATAGGTACTTATTCTTACTTGTCACTTTGTTTAGCTCCCGATAGTTAATGCACAACCGAAGTGATCCATCTTTGTTTCGAACAAATAGAATTGGTGTACCTCAGGGGGAAACACTTGGCTAGATATAACCTTTGTCCAATAGCTCTTCAAGTTGCTTCTTTAACCCATACATCTCGATGGGTGCCTTTCAATATGGCGTCTTGGAAATAGGTGCGACTCCATGTTCATCTCTATGGTAAACTCTACATATCGTTGTGGAGGTAATCTAGGTAATTCATCATGTAATACATCCGGAAATTCATTTACAATAGGAATAGATGAAAGTTTTACTCTTCATTCTTCATTCTTCATTGCCTAACACAAGTATCCGGCACAACCCTGTTCACTACTACAAAAAAGACATTTAATATCGCTCGTTTAACATCGGTTCTTGGAAAACCGATGTTCAAAAAGACGCGGTAGCATAATTTAAATTTGTAAAGCAAATTAACATCGATTCTGCTAAAAAACAATTTTAAATTGTCATTTAACATCGGTTCTAATAAAAACCAACGTGAAATTTTTCATTTTAAGATCGGTTCTGAGAGAATCGATGTTAAATTCTTCAATTTCACATTAGTTTTTAAAGAACCGATGTAAAATTCTCACGTTTAACATCGGTTTTTAGGAAAACCGATGTTAATTTTTAATTTAACATCACTTTTTAGTAGAGGCGATGTTAAATTCTTTCATTTAACATCAGTTTTTTCGGAACCGATGTTGTATGATTTTTTAAATATATAATATAACTTAATATATTTTTGTTTATATTAGAATATATTTTATAAATTATATTATAATTTTGAGTTGTATTTAAATAATCAGATAATATATATATATATATATATTAAGTTATATTTTAACATGTACATATAGTTATATTAGTTTTTTATCAACAAATAGTTTACATTTTTATGACTTTTAAATATATAATATTCATATATATTGTTAAATTTATCTTATGATATGTAGATATAAATTTAAATTATATATACTCAACTATAATTAAAATTATATGATATATATAAAGTTATATTATAATATATATATCTTAAAATATATTTAACTTATATATAAGTTATATATATAAAAGTTATGTTAGAATATATAGTTATATTATATATATACAATTATATTTAAAGTCATGATAATATATATTTACATATTAAGTTATATTATATATGTAAAGTTATATTATATTATGTATACATATAGTTATACTATTATATATATATTATATATATACTTAGTTATAATTAAAGTTATATTATGATATGTAGATATGAATTTATATTAAATATATTCAATTATATTTAAAATTATATAAATTTATAAAAGTATATAATATATAAATATAACACACACGTGTGTGTGTGTATATATTAAGTTATGTTTACTTATATAAATATATGTAGTATGTAAATATAACACATAGCATAAAATATACTAGAAAATAATTTGGCGGAGTGGTAATATCACACTTCCACAAGCAAGACATCGTGAGTTCGAAACCCACCAACAACGAAATTTAATATAACTTGTTGCAAGTTTGAGGGTGGCTGGGGTGGGTGACTGTGCTATTGGATGGGTTGGGGCTGGGTTGGGCTAGATGGGTGTAATATCCGAGGATAATTTTTTTTCGTGTTACTGCTGAGTTGTACGTATTCATTTGGAATTGTACAAGTGTTGTTGTTTTGGACTGATACAATGTATATTGTATTGGAATATTTTGGGATCGAAATATTATACTTGTCGTCGGGTTGGTTTCGTCATTTGAATGTTGGTTGGAGAGTTTGGATTTTTGGCTAAGTTCATAGCCTTAGCGTACACTACGGATGTAGCATTACGTACGCTAGCGTGTTGCTATTACGTACGTTATGCCTGTAAGGTTACGTACGTAATGCTTGGTAGGTGGCAGGAACCTTCCTCGTAGTCACTTTCGGCTGGTGGGTCCCGAGCATCTTCCGATCGGATCTCACTATTGCAGTCAACGGACCCATACGTACGTTAAGAGGTGAACTCTACGTACATAATGCAGGTCTTGTTAACGTACGTAATACGTTTTTGTTTACGTACGTTAAGGCCTTCGTATTTTAGTCCAGTTAGTTCTGGATTTACATTACGTACGTTAAAGTCTTAGCATAGCGTACGTAATGCCTCTTACGTACGTTAACCATAATGTATAACGTACGTAATGAATTGGTCAGTCTATTTATTTTGGTTTCGTCTTTCGTTCCCTCACGAACCAAAACACAATTTTTCTCCCTAGAATCATCCGTTTGGACTTGTTATTGATGTTTAGTACCTTCCAACTAGATCTTGATCATCCTAGCTTGGATTGAAGCTTGAAGTTGGAAGCTTGTTGATGCTCCTTTGGTGTTTGTAGGCTTCTTCTTGTTCTTCTTCGGTAAGTTCCCTCAATCTCTTGTTCTTCAAGTGATTTTCAAGTTTTTGTTGTTGTTTTCTTCGGGTATTGTTTGATTAATGGAGTATATCATGACTCTTCATGGTTTTGATAAACTTTTGATGAAGAACATGATAGTATTACTTGAGTTGGATTATGTTCTTGATGTTTTAGATTGTTTGGAGGTTTTTAATCATGTCTAGGAAGGATTATGTTAAGATTGTTATATGATTAACATAGCCTTGAGATGATTATTGTTGTTGGTGGTGTTCTTCAAAGATTTTAACCATTTTAGTAAGGATTTATGATGATTTAGGAGGTGATTATCATAATTTGAAAATGGTTGAGTGAATCTTGTTGTTTAATCCGAATTCATGATGTATTGATGAAGGATTTTTGTTTCAAACATCATGATTATTGAGTTGATGATGTTCTTGGGGGTGAGAATGATACTATTGATAATATTATCATTGTAGGAGGATCAATTTGATAATATTGGTGATATTATCATTTTGAGATGATTGTTTTGATGATTTTTCTTAAGTGAATCATGTTGAATGGATTTCACAAGTGTTAAGAACGTAATGATCATGTTAATTGATCATCGAGGTGTTGGAGGATGTTAGAATTCATAGTTGAGAACTATGATATTCGTTCGTCTTGATGTGATCGATTCGTGTTTGAATCAGGCTTTGTCCTTGTCGTTGTTTTCTATTGATTTTGTGTTTTTGAATGAATCGTTTTCATTCAAGGTTGTTCGAGTGTTTGTGATCGTCGGGAGGCGCCGTTCGTCGTTTCGTGCCAGGACGTTGATCGTGGAAGAACTTTCTAGCCTTCGGTTTGAGGCAAGTTTTATACTTGTACAGGTCAATGAGATTAATGTTATCATATGTGTATGAATGTATTGTATCATTTCGAGACTTAGTCTCTCCGTGATTTGTTGATATTCGGGAATTGTTTGATGCAATACCCTTTGGCAATTATGCTAGATGTTATTGTTATTCGTTATCAGCCGGTTTAAGGCATTGAGATTCTTGTTGATACTGATGTTGTCGACAGCCGGTTCGCGATATTGATGTATCGATTATTATTGTTGACGTTAATGTCGTTCTGAGGCATCGTTGAATCATTATTATTGAATGCGTTGCATTGGCCGATTGAAGGCGTTTGATATTTTCGTTTATTATATCTGTTTCGGTGGTCAGTTTAAGACGCTGGGACATCCACTCTACCGTATCATTGTGTATCGATTGACCGTTCTGAGGTAATCGATGTATTTAATTGGGATTATCGAAGATAATTCCCATCCGTTGTATCATTGTGTATCGATTGACCGTTCTAAGGTAATCGGTGTATTTAATTGGGATTATCGAAGATAATTCCCATCCGTTGTATCATTGGTTATCGATTAACCGTTCTAAGGTAATCGATGTATTTAATTGGGATTATCGAAGATAATTCCCATCCGTTGTATCATTGTGTATCGATTGACCGTTCTAAGGTAATCGATGTATTTAATTGGGGTTATGGAAGATAATTCTCATCCATTGTATCATTGGTTATCGATTAACCATTCTAAGGTAATCGATGTATTTAAATTGGGATTATCGAAGATAATTCCCATCCGTTGTATCATTGTGTATCGATTGACCGTTCTAAGGTAATCGATGTATTTAATTGGGGTTATCGAAGATAATTCCCATCCGTTGTATCATTGGTTATCGATTAACCGTTCTAAGGTAATCGATGTATTATTGGGATTATCGAAGATAATTCCCATCCGTTGTGTCATCGTTATCGATTGACCGTTCTAAGGTAATCGATGTATTGAATTGGACTGTCAAGGATAGTTTCCATCCGTTGAGTTGTTGTGATCGATTGGCAATTCCAAGGCAGTCGAGGTATTTGAATGGGACCGCCATGGACGGAGCCCATCCATGAGTTATTGTTGTCGTGTTGGCCGACTCAAGGCAGCACGCTATTATTCTTGTGAATTTGATAATCTTGGGATTGTTACTGTTGTGATTAATTGGGTTTTAGAGGCTAGTCTCGGCTAGTGCTCGATGGGTAAGTCTGGGGCTTGAACCTTCGCGGTTGGTTTCCCAGCACCTACAATTCAGCAGATCACGGTCATTGGATGACCTCATTGTGATACGGCATCGTGTCGTGGCTTCGGCCTTCATTGTGATACGGCTTCGTGCCGTGGCTTCGGCCCTCATTGTGATACGGCTTCGTGTCGTGGCTTCGGACCTCATTGTGATACGGCTTCGTGCCGTGGCTTCGGCCCTCATTGTGATACGGCTTCGTGTCGTGGCTTCGGCCCTCATTGATCTGACTTAATTGTTTTGGCTTGGGCCATTGTGGTGATTAGCGGCTTCGGATGAGTGACATTCGTGGTATTATGATGATAAACGGCTTGGGTTGTTGGTGTCGGAGCCATTGTGATGTATCGGTATTCCTGTTGGAGCCTTCGGGCATTGTGATTCGTATCTATTTCAGTGTTTGGCTTGGTTTACCTTCGGGTGATGTATTGTTGTGTTCTGTATTGATGATTCGCCGTTGGGCACTTGTGTTCTAACCTGTTGAGCAGGTATTGATCGTATGCTGTGGGAATAGTATTCCACGAATGCTCGATTCTTACTTTGGTTTGTGAGCATCTCGTATTACCATTACTATACTATTCATTCTGCCCTTTGGATGCATATCATGTTGTACATGTTTTTGATAATCATTATCTGGATGATTGACCCCGTGGGGGCGGAACATGTTTTCATGTTTTAGGTGTTTGCGAGGAGAGAGTTGAGACACAGGGGCATGACGGTGGCGACGAGGCATTCGAGCGATACTAGTCCGAGATGTTTTGGTGTTCATGTCAGTCAGACTGTTGGAGTACTCCAGTTTCGTTCAGTCTTTGTCATTTTGTATTATCCGAGCAAGGCTCGTGGATGTTTTTTTATCTTATTTTGGCCATGTAGGCCCACTGTTGTCATTGAAATTCCATATCGGAATATTATGTTGGATGTCAGTGTAGGGATTGTGATTCCCCTTTTGGTCAGTTAATTGTATTTTTGGTCGTGTTAGCCTGGTGGATCTCCTGGTGTTGGGTCCACGGCGCTGTAATGACCCAATGGGATTTGGGGGTGTTACAGAAGATGGTATCAGAGAATTGGGTTGTGAGATACCCTGATATGTGAGTTATGTGGTTCTACCGACGCGGTAGTAGTGGACTGTCAGGTTATGACAATCTGGACAGTCGGGTTTTGTGAGTCGTGGTAGTTGAACGACTGTATAAGTCATTCTTTTATCGAGTCGTCGTCAGTGAAGACTAGTATCGCAAGACCTCGAAGCTTCGTATGACCTGTGTAAGGACTCGATTCTCTTGTATGTTCATACATTCATTATGCCATTGATTATACATGTTTTGTTGAAATCTATAGGTAACATTTGTGTTACGATTCATTCATGATTATTTGTTTTGGAGTGTGTGGGCTTAGTATTGGCTATAATTAGCATGTTTGAGGTGACTATTTATCTGTTGAGTATGTATATTCGTGTTTGGATAATGACTTAGCATTGTGGATTGGCCGTTGAGGCATATTTGAGCTTTGTTCATGATCGAATGTTATTCTTTCAGTATGGAAAGAGGAATCCGAGGACGTGGCAGAGGGGGTAAAGGCTACAGAGCAGGCCGAAACCCATAACCTCATGTTTATATGCATACGGATGCCGATATGGATCAGAATTCTGCCAGAGATGTGACTTATGCGACTGGTTCCCCTTCGGAACGTCATACTCGAGGAGTCGTTCAGACTGACATCGACCCTTTCTTGCTTATGAGGGGCATGATGACCCAGATGACTCAAATGACGCAGATAATGGAAACCATGCAGACTTCGATGGTTCGTGGTACACAGCAGCAAGGAATCCAGGTGCCGTTTTATGGACAGTCCATGAAAGTGAGTCAGATTATCGGCGACATCTCTCGTCAGAGGCCGCTTGTTTTTGAGGGTTCGTCGGAACCAGCTGATATTGTTCATTTGCTTGAACATTTTGATAAACTCTTCGACATGGTTCAGTGTCCGGAAGAGAGTAAGATGGCAGTAGCGGCTTACTATTTGAGTAAAGGCGCTTATTCTTGGTGGCTTTCTGTGAAACCCACCGATCGTGATTGTGTTTGGAGTGAGTTCAAGACTCTCATGTAGAGAGGTATTATCCGGCTCCACTTCGTGAAGCCAAGATGTCAGAGGTGTTGAACCCCGAATCCGTCGAGGACGAGGGTGTTATTGTTATCGCTGAGAAGTTTCAAGGACTTCTTCAGTTTGCTTCTTCCGTTATCCGTACTGAAGCGAATAAGATCAAGTATTTTAGCAAGATGCTGAACCCACAGTTGAGGATGCAGTTGTTCAATCATAATTGTAACTCACTTGGCGAATTCATCGAGAAGGCTCTTGGAGTAGAGCTTTTGATCAAGGAGCTTGCTCGGAAGAACCCTTCAGTTTCTTCCGGTGAGAGGACTAGGATGCCGGTTCATTCAGAGGGACATCGGGCTCCGACCTCTAGGAGGTTTTTTAGTCGTCCTCGTGCTGGGAAAGCATCTTCTTCTCAGGCGACGAGTTCGACTGTTGTTTGCTTTAATTGTGATTCAGCGGGGCACGTTAGCACCCATTGTACTATGCCAGCTATTGCTTGTTTTCTGTGTGGGAGGCAGGGACACCTTCAGAAATACTGCAGGAGTTCTAGTGCCAGTAGATCTCAGGAAATCTCACGGGCCTCAAGAGATTTTGTTACTCTAGTCCATACTTCATCCAAGGGGTCCTATCAGGCTTCGAGAGCCAGAGGTATGGACAGCCAAGGAGGAGCAGCGAGTCCAGATTTGGGTCTTCCGTGAGTCAATGAGATCGAGGAGCCCAATGATCTAGAGGAGGTTGATTTCGGGTACGTTTGAGATGTAGTCTTGATTTGTATTTTCCTTGTTTCTCGGATTGATATTTGACTCAGTCTGTATTGTAATATTGTGGTTGTGAACCATTTATTATCACTACACCATATATGGGTTTCAGCAACACCTGAAAAACTGTGCTCAAAAGTCCAAAAAGTGTTGCTGAAGGTATAAAAACAAGCTATGGCTACACTTTGACCAAATTCGAAAGTGTTACGAAAACGGCCGCAACCATAGGGGTCTAAGGTAACACTTTTCCTTTTTCTTGGTAACATGTTAAAAAAGTGTAGCAATAGACCCCTATGCCAACACTTTTATTGTCTGTGCCTACACTAGATTTTGTGTTGCTGTAGACTTAAGGCCACACTTTTATATATTTAGTGACATAAAGATTTGTGTAGCCGTAGACCTATGCCAACACTCATGAGGTCTAATGTAACATTAAATTATGAAACACTGTGACATATTTACCAACAATTTTAACACTATGGCTACACTTATATATAAACAATTCTAACTTTTGCCAACACACTTCTACTCTTTGCCAACACAATTTTCATATTTTCCCAACAGAAAGAATTATAAATTATAGTCTATGGCAACATATTTGCAGGTTTTTACCAACATTTTTCATACTAAAAAGCAAAATATTTTATTAGAAAATAAATATTACCATAAAACAGTCAATACCATTAAAACAATGTCAACCATAGCAACATCCAAAATACATGACTGCTAATATTCAATCCATAATAGCTAAGAACAAGTTACGATCGCAATCCACAAATATAACAAAACTACTTAAGTCACTTAGCTAGCATAATATAAAATGATGAAATCAGTCAAGGAGTGACATTGTCACCGCCATAGGACTCCTCGACTGATTTTTGAGAGTCATCAATCTTTAAGTTCAAATCAGATTCTTCTCGCCAACATTTTCATCATTTCTCGAACTTTTTGGTCAAGTTTTTCATCCATCTCTTGTTGAAGTTGGGCCTGATCTTAGCGATTAGGTCCGCCACGTCTTGATCGACAACTTGAGCGGATGGTGATCTTTGAAGACTTCGATTTTGGTTCCTTTTTCTGAATAAGTCTCCCAATTAGATAAGATGGTCGGTGTTCTTTGCCATCATGAATCAATTTATTAGCAGCCTCAACACCTTCCGTTTCAAGAGCTTTCTTAACATCAGCCTGTAAATAAAAGTATCAAGTATTTCCCTCAAATAATTAACAGAAACATAAAATACAAACAACAATTCCTGTTTCATAAGTAGTTATAATATACAGCATCTAATTTTACCCAATCTTCAAGAAAAAAAGAAAAGAAAAAAAGCATGCATAACCAGAACCTAAACAACAGGAGCAGATTGATGAAAAATCCATAATATCACACTTCCAGTTATACATAATATCAACACTTCCAGTTAAATGGCAGCAATGGCGATGTGTACATTAAAAGATTGATGAAAATCAGCACTTCCAGCTATACCCAATCTTCAAGGAAAAAAAAAAAGAAAAATGGCAGTAATGGCAGAATATCAATTATACATAATATCAACACTTCCAGTTAAATCCATAATATCAACACTTCCAGTTAAACCCCTAATATCACACTTCCAGTTATACATAATATCAACACTTCCAGTTAAATGGCAGCAATGGCAGTAATGGCACTTAAAAGATTGATGAAAATCAGCACTTCCAGTTATACCCAATCTTCAAGAAAAAAACAAGAAAAAAAAGAAGAACATAGATATAAGCACCTATCATTTAGTAGATATGTAAATACTTACATTTTTTTCATCAACGGTTTTAAGCACCCCCTTAGGTAACTTGTACTTCCCATTCTCTTTTCGTTTGCGAGTCGCTAAATATATATCAGCATCAGAGATTACAACCGGCTCTTCCTCACAATCACCATCACCATCTACATCAACATGCATTTCTTCAAGTTTTTTAAGTCGCTGAATTCAATAAATTTTACATGTTACCGATAATAATACATTTGCAATTTATTATTAAAATATGATCAAATATACATTACCAGCTTGTTAGCAACTTGAGCGAAACTTCTGGGCCCAGTAGTATGCGTCTCTGTTATCTTTTTTCGTGCCTCGGCATTCTTTTCCGCAGTTTTCTATAAAATAAAGGAACACTTATCGTCATTACTTTTCATACTAAATTGCCAACGAAAAAATGAATAAAAAGGAAAATTGAATTTAAATTATTACCTTAACTTTTTCATCACCCCAATATTTTAAAAGAATCTTCTAATCTGAAAGAGGAACCTCTTCGGGCCTTTTTTCCATCCGCTCCTCATATGTAGGATAAGGATAGTAATAGTCTCGCTTAATCCTACTTTTGAAGCTCCTAAACTGATCATTCAACGACTTTAGAACCCAATTTTTGGCATCTTCCGAAATGATGTACTTGTCCTACCAAAAAGTCACAAAGTACTACGTAAATAATGGATTTGGCCTAATTTTAATATTCTTCGGGACAAGTTAAGGAACATATAAATAGGAACGTATAAATCAAATGTTGCTTAGTTTACCTTGACGTACTCCCACAACAGTTCTTTTTCAGGAACTTGACGCCAACTGGCACAAGTAAGAGACACGAACTGCCTCACAGTGGTCCCCAAAAAGTTGCTAAACTCAGATAGTAACTTGCCATCATCCGCTATAGGTTGGTTGAGATAATTGAGTGTGATCTTTTTTTTGTCCGCTCTATTATGAACATGATCCATCTTTGTTTTCCCTCTTTTTATTTTTAGAGCCTCATCGTATTCCTAACGTATTTGATCACATATCTAATTCGATAATTGACGACTAATTCGTTAAGGAATTACCAATGAGTTTACAATATGATAATCGGATTACAATCACAACCCATAACATGATGATTCCATGGTGTTGGTAATTGACAAGTTCGATTATGAGTTGTACAATACGACTATGATTACTACCACAAGTCATACAAAATATTAGCTTGATAGGTTTTGATTAAAGATTTTGATTAGCCCAACGGTTCGATTATTATCAAGAGTTATAAGCTACATAAGGCATTCGAATCTAGTACAACTCAACTAATGGCACTGAGACGAATTCAAAGGTTGATAAACTTACCTTACTTGACGAGATACGAGGAAGAACAACAAGGAACGACAAAGAATGGGAGGACATCAGCTTCAAAACCTTCTCCGGAGCTTGATTGGTCCACTCTACTATGATAATACACACATAGGAAGGCTTAAAACTCGATTTGGAGGGTTGGAGGGTGATATTGGGGTGAGAAGAAGTGTTCAAGGGTCGGAGGAAATGAAAGAGAAAAAGTCATTTTATAACACCAGGCCAGCATTATGTACGTAATGCCTAAGGGTTTACATATGTAATCATCATTACGTATGTTCATTCCAGAGGGTTAACGTACGTAAGTGATTCTCATAGGCTACTGCCCGAATTGCCATGGCTCATTGTCGTGCTGAAAGTTGCCCCGACCATGCGGGATCGCGAATCTCATCTGAAGACTGCTTTACGTACGTAAAGCCTAATCTCTAATGTGCGTAATGCAATAGGGATAGCGTACGTAATACTGTGACAGTAACGTACGTAAGATTCGATTAATACATTAAGTTATAATATTACGTTTAATCCTTATAACACGACCTCCCTTTAGACTCACTCCGCAATTTCTCGGGGAACAAGACATTGGCCACCGTCATATTCGTCCCGATAATTGCTCAACAACATCCAGGTAAGTCACTGACATATCATCAACATCAGAAATTCACAACATAAAACAAATAGGACTTTCAAGCTTTCATACGTCACAACACGGTCTACACATAATACGTATAAAAGTACATGCATCGTGATGGAGCATATTATTTAATCATTAAAATGAGGTACAAAGTTTTAAACAACATGGAATACTCGTAGTATTACATACCATATCCCTTAAAGTAGTTTCGTCCCTAAACTAAGAAAATAACTCGGGATGACTCTCTCTCATGCTAGACTCAGTCTCCCAAGTTGCTTCTTCCACGCCGTGATGTGACCAGCGAACCTTCACAAGGGGTATGGATTTATTTCTCAAGGTCTTTATGCGTCGATCTAGAATCGCGATTGCACTTATCTGAAGCTAGCATCGTTAGAAATCTCTAACTCCTCGAAATTGATTTTGTGACTCGGATCATAAACGTACTTCCTCAACTGGGATACGTGGAAGACATCGTTCACTCCGTCTAATGATAGTGGTCGTACTAATCGATAAGTGAGCCTACCTACACGCTCTCAAATCTCAAACGGGCCAATAAACCTCAGGCTCAGCTTTCCTTTCTGGCCGAAATGTCGAATGCCCCGCATCGGCGACACTTTCACCGAAACGTGACCCCCAACTGGAAATTCCAGCAATTGTTGGCGATCCGTAGCATATTACTTCTGGCGGTCCTTGGCTGCTAACATGTGTTTTCGGACAGCAAAAATCTTCTTAATAGATTCCTGGATCAGATCCAACTCGGTGGCGATGACATTGGAAGCATCATCCCAACATAGGGGGGACTTGCATCTCCTACTGTACAAGGCTTCAAGGGTGCCGTGCCTATGCTCGCATGCCAATTGTTGTTGTATGAAAATTCCGCCAAGCAGAGATGTTTAGTCTAATCCTTGCCCCAATCGAGTACACATGCTCTCAACATATCCTCTAGGGTCTGTGTCGTACATTCCGTCCGTCCGTCTATTTGAGGGTGATAAGCTATGCTGAAATGTAGCTGAGTACCCATAGCCTTGTGGACAGCCTTCCAGAAGCGGGACACGTACCTAGTGTCTGCTGAAATGTATCTGAGTACCCATAGCCTTGTGGACAGCCTTCCAGAAGTGGTACACGTACCTAGTGTCCCTATCTGATATGATCGCCAAGGGAACGCCATGTAGTCTCACGACTTCCCGTATAAAGATGGTGGTCAACTGCTCTATTCCGGTAGTATCTTGGATCGGAATGAAATGTGCTGACTTCGTCAGTCGGTCTACAATGACCCATATCGTGTTCTTACCTCCCATCGTTGTTGGTAACTTGGTGACAAAATCCATGGATATGCTCTCCCATTTCCATTCCGGAATGGGTAAGGGTTGCATGATTTCGGCCGGTCAGCAATGTTCGATCTTCACTTATTGACACATCATGCATCGAGCAGCGAATCTAGCTACTTCTTGTTTCATGCTTTTCCACCAAAAGCTCTTTCGCAGATCTTTATACATTTTGCTTGCCCCGGGATGCACAGAATAGGGAGTAGAGTGAGCTTCCTTCAGTATAGTTTACCTTAGCTCGTTGTTTGGAGGGATACAGATCATGTTCTTAAATCTTACCAATCCCCCTTGGATCCTATAGTCTGAGATAACCCCCCCCCCCCAGCCCTTGACGATCGCACGTAGTTCAGGGTCTTCCATTTGTGCTAGACGTATCTCATCCAGCAGGGATGAATGAATATTAATTGAGCACAACTGTTCCTGGCGGCGTTGTACCCATACTTCAATACCATTCCTCATGAGGTCCTGTTGAAGTTCTGATTGTACTGTTAAACCGGATAGCATCATCTCTTGCGCCGTCTTCCAGCTAAGTGCATCCGCTACGACGTTGGCCTTCCCAGGGTGATATAAAATCTCTACGTCATAATCTTTGATTAGCTCTAACCAGCGCCGCTGCCTCATGTTTAACTCTTTCTAGGTAAAACTATATTTTAAACTCTTGTGGTTAGTGAAAATCTTAAAGGGAACCCCGTATAGATAGTGTCTCCAGATCCTAAGAGCGTGGACCACCGCAGTCAGTTCTAAGTCGTGCGTCGGATAGTTCACCTCGTACGGTTTGAGTTGTCGAGAGGCGTATGCAATAACTCTGTCGTTCTGCATGAAGACATATCCTAGTCCATGTTTCGATGCATCTGTGTAAATCATGAATCATTCTGTGCCATGCAGTAACACTAACACCGGAGCAGTAGTCAGTCTCCTCTTTAATTCATCGAAGCTCTCCTGGCAATCCGTTGTCCAAACAAACTTGGTACTCTTCCTTAGTAGATTCGTTAATGGACGAGCGATAAAAGAAAAAGCCTCGACGAACCGTCGATAATATCTTGCCAATCCCATAGAACTCCTCACTTTTTTGACGTTCCTAAGTGGTTCCCAACTTATCACTATCTCGATCTTCTGGGGGTCTACCTTGATGCCTTCTGCCAAAATTACATGTCCCATAAAGGTCACCTCCGGCATCCAGAACTCACATTTAGAAAGTTTAGCATAAAGTTGGTGTTGCCTCAAAATACTTAACACCTGCCTCAAGTGTTCCTCATGCTCCTGTCGGCTACGGGAATAGATTAAAATATCGTCAATAAAAACGACCACACACTTATCGAGAAAATTTGTCAGAACCTTGTTCATTAACTCCATAAAAATGGCCGGGTCATTAGTCAAGCCGAACGACACCACCATGTACTCATAGTGTCCATATCTTGATCGAAATGCGGTCTTGGGAATATCCTCCTCTCGAATCCTCAATTGGTGTCCAGACCGTAAATCGATTTTTGAAAACACAGTCGCCCCCTGTAATTGATCCAGTAAATCATCAATCCTCGGAAGTAGGTAATAGTTCTTGATAGTGACTTTGTTTAGATCTCTGTAATCGATACACAGGCGCATCGAGTTGTCCTTTTTCTTCACAAAAAGGATCGGTGCACCCCATGGCGAAGTACTCGGACGGATCAGTCCCTTCTTTAGCAATTCTTCGAGTTGTAACTTCAATTCCTTCATCTCAGATGGTTCCATACTGTATGGTTCCTTGGAGATATGCGTCATTCTCGGCTCAAGCTCAATCGAGAGATCGACCTCCCGTCGTGGCGGCAACCCTGGTAATTCATCGGGAAAAATGTCTGGAAATTCGCTCACTGTGGGAATGTTATCAATCGATAACTGTGATGCATCCTCCTGAAGAACATAACACCAGTAATACATTTCTTGAGTGTCACAAGATACTCCCGATGTAAGGAGTCTGGGGGACCCTTTAGTACTGAAGTGTTCTCGACTCCTGATTATGTGAGTGACACCATCACAAGTCATAATGGAGACAGTCAGGTGGTGGGTATCTAATATCATCCTGTGCATCATCATCCAGTCCATACCCAAAATAACATCTTCGTTCTGAAGTGTAAAAACCATGAGACTCGCTGTCCAGGCCTGATCATCAATGCGGATCGGACAGTTTCGGACTTCCAAATTACCCCCAACTCTGCTACCCTCGGGTATCTTAACAGTAAAAGAATCACAAGGTACACAAAGAAGGTTCAAATTAACATATTCCACAGATATAAATGAGTGCGTCGCTCCAGTATCCACAGGTGCATGAATAGGCTGGTAATTAATAAGAAGTGTACCTGAGACAGCATGTGCGGTCTGGTCATCAATGGTCCTCAATTCAAACATACGGGATGGTAGTGTCCCCGAGGATGGTGCAGCGCCTCCCCCGGGCCCACGTCCTCTTCTGGCACCATATGTTGGAGTTTGGTAAGGTGGAGATCGATAGTCGGACACGGCGGGTGCCCTCGATGTCTGTACCGAATCTTCCTGACTCTGAGGAGCTGAATTTGGTGTAGAATTGACCCGCGAACAGTAGCAAGACATGTGTCTACTTTTTCCACATGAAAAACACTTCATAGCCACCTTACGGCACTGACTCATGGTATGTCCTGCTATGCCACAATTGAAAGAGCTCTGGCAAAGGGACCGGTCAGATGTGCCCTTTTGTTGGTACGAAACTGCTGATTTAGAGGAGAACCCAGTTCCCGAGTTCATTCTACTGGTTCTCCCGGACTGGTTAAATGTCTTCTGCTTCTTTTGGTTATGCCCGGTATCAGAACTAACAACAGTACTGGCATATGCCGTGACTACGTCCTCATATGCCCTCAGAGTTGTGCAGTGAAATCCAGCTGCATAACATTGAACATCTTCCGGCAACCGTTGTGAAAGGTGACAAATTCGTTGATCTTCGGATGGAACCATCTGTGAGACATAGCTTAGTTCGGTTCTTTAGGCTCGAATGATTTCTGGTGCCGGCAAGTTCTGTGGTCCTGCACTGAAGAAACTCCGTGCGCAAGCAGTTTGAGCTGACCTGGGGCAGTACTCGTCTCTCAACAGTTTGGAAAACTCGATCCACCCAACTGCTCTGTCTTCTGGCTTGTAGGTCCTCGTGGAGTTGTTTGATTCCTAGTGTCACCTTTCGGTTACCTGGGCAACCGATTACCTTGAAAGCCGCCTCTTTTTCAGAGATCCAGTCGTCCACATGTTTATCTCCCGAACTGTCAAATAGTGGTGGTCTGTCCTTCAGCATCTCTCCCAGCCATCGGTCCTTCATGGCGTTCTCCTCTATGTTAATTACTGGTACTCGCTCCGCTAGGTTGGCCTGAGGGATCCCTACTGCAATGGCCTGGGCGAGAGTCTGAATGAAAGCCGGGTTCATTCCTCCGTTGTTCTGGTTTTCCGCCTCCTGTTCGTTCTGATTATTGGACGGTGGCTGGTTTTCTGGCTGGAATGGCGGTGTTCCTATTTTCCTGCTGGTTCACAGCAGAGCCCTGAGCGTCATTCACGATTCTCCTAGCCCTACGACGTGCCATTGTGATAATTGTTCGATCTAGAGGGTCAATTCAGTACAGTTATTCTTCGAGTTCTATTGAATTCAAACATCATACCTGATTCTCAAGAAAAACGTATTTCTTACCTTGACATTCCTCGAGGAGTTACGATCGCTTGGAGTGTTGGACTTTGAAACCCGTAACAATTTCAAAATGTTTGGATGAAAATTTCAGCGTGGTCGTAACACAACGCTCTGATACTATTTTCTGTAATGCCCTAAAAACTCACCAGAAGTTACAGTGTCGTGAACCCCGTGAGGGACCCACAAGGCAAATTTTTAAGATTTAAAAATTTATCCGTTAATGATTTATTATATGAAGGTAATCCCATGATGATAAAATTTCGGAACAAAGTATGTTAGGAAATAAGCCCGACCACACAGTTATTACACCAATTTGAAATATTCGGAATTTTAAAAGTGAAGAAAACGAAATAACAGTGCTTCATCCAAACAACGCTTAAGCCTGACCGGAACCTTTGGGAATGTCCTGCACATATTCAACAAATTTGCCTGACACGACGAATCGTGGCACTCGACCTAGGTCAGATAATGTGAACAGAAAATCATTGAATGTATAAGATAAACTTGCAATACAATATCAATGTTTGGTTTGGCATTAGATCACATCATACCCAATACTATCTTTTCAATCAACACACAACTCCAAGGTCGCAACCAAGGCTCACGGAAGTATCTACACAGGATTACTCCGGACGTGGGTACCATTCAGGTTTTATCCCTCAACACAGTTCTGTACAGATATATCAACATATAAACTCATAAGGCTGCAGCCAAGGGTCACGAAAGTATCTACACAGTAATAATCCGGACATGGGTAAATAGAACGAACACAATTCACAATAGAACACGCATTAAATTTTGGAATTTAATGTAACATAATCTGAGCAAGTTTCACTCGTCTTTAGTTCCGACGAGAGTTACTCCCTTGATACTCAACGGCTCGAACGACCACACCCGAGAGCTCAACCTATTACATATTTGTCGATTAATACCTCATGGTGATAATAACGAATAGTGACAATTTACCCCGTCCCGATAGGATTTTAACCTAGTTAGTTTTATAACGTCGAAACTAAAATCCCGTGTTTAAAGACAATGCGAATTACTAAATTCCTTGTTCCGCCCATTCTCGATTTATCATCTCATTTAGCTATATTGTACTTGCACAAAACTTCTATGTTGCGACTACGACTATAGCCATCCATAATTTGTTACTTACTCAATTTCGAAATTCCATAATCTCTAGGAAAGAACGAACAAGTATAATTCTCGCGTATTCCTAACGTATTTGATCACCTATCCAATTCGATAATTGACGACTAATTCGTTAAGGAATTACCAATGAGTTTACAATACGATAATCGGATTACAATCACAACCCATAACATGATGATTCCATGGTGTTGGTAATTTACAAGTTTGATTATGAGTTGTACAATCCGACTATGATTACTACCACAAGTCATACAAAATACTATCTTGATAGGTTTGGATTGACGATTATGATTAGCCCCACCGGTTCGATTATTATCAAGAGTTCTAAGCTACCCAAGGCATTCGAATCTAGTACAACTTAACTAACGACACTGAGACGAATTTAAAGGTTGATAAACTTACCTTACTTGATGAGATACGAGGAAGAACAACAAGGAACGGCGAAGAATGGGAGGACAACACCTTCAAAACCTTCTCCGGTGTCTACTATGATAATACACAGTTAGGAAGGCTTAAAACTCGATTTGGAGGGTTGGAGGGTGATATTTGGGCGAGAAAAAGTGTTCAAGGGTCGGAGGAAATGAAAGAGAAAATGTCATTTTATAACACCATGCCAGCATTACATACGTAATGCCTAAGGGTTTACGTACATAATCAGCATTACGTACGTTCCTTCCAGAGGGTTAACGTACGTAAATGATTCTCAGAGGCTACTGCCCAAATTGCCATGGCTCATTACGTACATAATGAGTTGCTGAGTTATGTACGTAATGCCAAGTTGACTAGCTGTCGTTGTCACGCCGAAAGTTGCCCCGACCGCGCGGGATCTCGAATCTCATCCAAAGACTACTTTACGCATGTAAAGCCTAATCTCTAACATGCGTAATGCAATGGGGATAGCGTACGTAATGCTGTGACAGTAACGTACGTAAGATTCCATTAATACATTAAGTTATAATATTACATTTAATCCTTATAACACGACTTCCCTTTAGACTCACTCAGCAATTTCTTGGAGAACAAGACGTTGGCCACAGTCATATTCACACCGATAATTGCTCAACGACATCAGAAATTCACAACAAAAATAAGTACTTTCAAGCTTTTATACGTCAGAGCACGGTCTACACATAATACGTATAAAAGTACATGCATCGCGATGGAGCACATTATTTAATCATTAAAACAAGGTACAAAGTTTTAAACAGCATGGAATACTCGTAGTATTACAGATGACAATGTGGTAATTTCGTAAATATTTCCTAGAACAAAACTCCTGAGATCTTAAAATGCTTTACAAGATGTCTACTCATTCCATTCCTACTTTTCATGCTTTGAACTATCTTACTCAAATGAATTAACTCGGGAAGCCTTTCATTATATTTAACTTGTTTATTGTTCAAGATTATTATGTTCTCGGGGTATGTTGTGTATGGCTCGTATTTGCACTTTATACTTGCATTAGCAAAATCCCATTTTGCTAACCCATGAGTAATCGGGGGTGGATGTCTTTATTGCGTCCAGGTACATGCAGGTTCTTGGGGAGCGAAATACAGGATCGGTACGTATGATGATGGAAGACAAATGATACTAATCACACGAAGGCCAGTACTCGGTACCGTTGGTCGAATTGTACTCTCATTTCCACTGTAGTATTTTCTGTCGTATGAGTTTGTTAGTGTATTTGACCCTTGCATGGGTATGAGTTGAGATACAAATGTGTATGTTTAAGTTGTATGTCATTGATGAAAGACCAAATCGGTCTACTGATTTGTTATTTAGCCATGTAGGCATGTAATGTGATGTTTTGTTTTGGTATCTAGCCTGGTAGATCCTCATGGAGAGGGTCTACGGCGCTGCAATATTTCCGAGTGGATTGAGGGTGTTACAGAGATAGGTCCTGAGTTAGTGTAAAAGTTTCAGAGTAGATACATGGTATATTGTTGGTTGGTGCTTATACAATTGGTATAGTTGGAGTCTTGCCCCTCGACTCTTCCAGAACTATCTTGCTCATGGGCTTTGACTAATCACAAAATCCTCTTCCATGAATTGGGAATTGGTACTAACAATGATCTTCTGATCCTACAAAACTATAGAGCAAGCCATCTTTTGTTCCCTATAGGTATCCTACAACCACTCATACTTCTGTACGAGATGCCAACTTATGAGCATCCTTATTCAACATATATGGTAGAACCCCAAATCCAAACATGTCATTAGACTGGGCTTCCACCCACTCAACAGTTCTGTTGGCATTTCTGGAACTCATTTCGAAGGCACTAGGTCTATGATATACGCTGTTGTTTCCAAGGCATACTCTCAAAACAAAATAAGTAAATCTGGAGAACTCATCATTGACCTAACTATCTCCAAAAGAGGTTGTTTTTCTTCTCTCAGTAACACCATTTTGTTGTGGAGTTCCCGGCGTAATGAGCTGGGACGTAATCCCTTCATTAGCCAAGAAATCTAAAGACTCTCCACGAAGGTATTCGTCACCATAATCATATCATAGTGACTTGTTACTCTTCCCATGATGCTTTATGTGGCATCAAATAGACATATCCATATCTCGAATATAATCATCTAAATATGATGAAATATTCGAAACCACCATTAGTCTGTGTGTTCATTGGACCACATACATCATTATGAACTAACTTTGACATATCATAAGCACGATTTCCCTTGTCTCAAAAACACTTTTGGCCATCTTAACTTCCACATGGATTCACATATTGGAGTTATTCTAATGGGTCGTCAGCTACCAATCTTTGAATCCTTCTAAAATTTACATGACCTAACCGTAAATGCCACATATATATTTGATTTATGCTTGAATGTTCTTTTTCTTTTTAGGATGGATAAGGAGTTAAGTGATTTATTTTTATATATGGGAGTTTGTGAAGTATTAATGATATATAGTCTATCAGTATATATATATATATATATTTACAAATATATTCATCATTTCTTCTAATAATAGCATCAAAATCAAAAGAAATTGAATAACCATCACACCGCAATTTAGAAAAATTAATCCATTCTAAAATCAGATACCAATAATACATTATTAAGGACTAAAATTTTATCATTATTCTTCAACCGCATGACTCCCGCTGCTACAGCCATAATCCCGGAGTAATCGCCCCAGTTGACAGTGACCTCGCATGCACTAAGCCACCCGGTTACCTGAAAACCATGCGAGTTGAAACAAACATTATCAGTGGAGGCTGGATTTACTATTCACGAATTGTTAGGACAAGCTACAAAACATATTTTGACTAATGCAACATACATATATTTCTTAAGAGCACGGCAATCCATTTTATAATATTCTTTTTTGACCGCACTTGTAGCACTTGTCTCTTGGCTTTTTGCTTCGTCAAGTTGTTCAATAACCAGAAGGGGTTTGGGTTCATAACCCCGGACGGTTCGGGCGAGCCCCATGCTAACAAGCCTTGGTTTTCATCTTGAGGGGGGTCACTTGCTTCTGGTCCACTTATTTCTTCCATCCCCACTTGGGTTTTGAAGTCGAAGCACCAATTGCAGCAAGTGTAGCACCCCCGATCCGGTCTAGGAATATTACAACGCCAACTCTTCCGTAAGGATCTACCATCCTGAACACCGACTATTAACCAGAAAGTCTGATCAAATGGGTCAAACAACTTAATGAATACAGATCAATAAGTCAACAACTGACATAAGTGGGCCACCGAGGCCAACCGATGACATAATAATATGTTCAAATAGAACTCCAATACAACTCATTCCCCCACCGAGGTACAAATACAATATAATACCCATACAATATTAAGAATACACAACGGAAGGCTATACCACTCAATAAACGACAAAGACACCAACTCCCATGTGATTAGCATCGCCGCTTTTTGTCATCATCCGTGCCGACCATGTGACTGATCCCACGAACTAGGAACACCTAAAATACATAAGAATGCATTTTCCTCATTTAAGGGGTTGGAAATTGGAATTTGTTAGTACAAGTATGCTACTATGCAAAATATAAACATTGATAAGAAATTCCCGTGAGGTTTAGAGTTTAGAGAATAAACTTAAATCTAAGAAAAGAACATTTCAGCATCTCAGAGATTTTATAAAATGAAAATATTTTAGGACCTCCAGTCCTTGGTTATAAAACCTTTCCAAAACCGTTAGGGTCTCAGCCCAAAGTTCATTTCACTTCTCAATGTACAGAATATAATCTTGGGTCTGCGACCCAATCAACATAACATTATTCGTACTCACCATAAATAACAAATTTCAGAGGCCTATCAGACCCTCCCTAGCATCATACAAATAGGGTTCGTACTCAACAAGTAACAAACTCCACAGGCCCCATCAAAACCTACCTGGTACACGCGAATATCGTCCGTACTCATCAAGTAACAAACTCCAAAGGCCCCATCAGACCTTACCTGATACACACAATACTGTTCGTACTCATCAAGTAACAAACTCTAGAGGCCCTGTCAGACCCTACCTGGAGCACACAAATACTGTTCGTACTCATCAAGTAACGAACTTCAGTGACCCCATCGAACCATACTTAGTACACATATTAATGGGTTTCATTCTGTAATCATCAAGTCCCGAATCTCAGAGGCCTCGTTAAGCATTAACTGGTGAAACCCAGCGCCACGTAATTTCATGATGCACATCAACAATATTGGTTTGAGGATGTAGTTTGTCAAATAATTGGTGTGGTTTGTCAAATAATTCAAACACATATTGAGAGGTGTGTTTGCAATTTTAAAAAGATTGTAGTGTACGGTTTGGGTTTTAAGATAATACTACCATTTTTACTTATTTTAGGAAGGCATAAATCATTTTCTCTATTTTATTATGTTGTTCTTTAATCTTTGTGGGTGTTCATAATTGTTGGTGGATATTATTTCGTGACGGTTATGTTCATTCGATATAGACTTGGTGTATTGGAGATGAGATGATGAACGGGGAAGCCAATATGTTTTACCCATAATGTATTAATTAATGGAGTAGAGATATGATGTATTCATTCTTCAAATATTTGAATTTTTTTGTGTTAATCCATGTTACATATTGTTTATGTTCATGATATGAATAAAAAATATTATTATTGAGAGTTTTGAATGTACATAGGCCATTGATGTTGTAATTTCTTAAAGATATTGATAATTTTTATATATTAAGAATTAACACGTGTTCACGTGCAATGCGCCGGTAAAAAAAAACTAGTAGTTATTTATATGAATTCTAGAATTCTATATTTATTTGATTAATTTATATATATTTTTGATGGTCTATAAGTATATTGATTTCTTTTTAAATATTTTATTGTTAAAATTACTAGTGTGTCATAGATTGAAGATACTATGCATTCCTAAATTGAACACATAATATTAAGTACTTGATTTCAAACTATACCGCAAAGGAACCAAACACCCTTCTTTGGTGTGAGCGCATAAAAAGTCCGTAAAGAAAAGATAAGATGAGAAAACCTCGACTAATAAATTAATGGACATATACCGCGGGAGTAGATAGGTCATCGTTCTATAACACCGTTTACAGTAAGGAGGCTAATAACAGATTTCTCATGTATTCTACCTGTCTAGTTGTTGTGCTCTAGACGCACGACGGGTTGATGCTTGTTCCTCCTTCCCTTCGACGCTCAGCCGGGATGATGCTTTTTCCTTCCCTTCGATGCTCAGCTGGAATGATACTTTTTCCTTCCCTTCGATGCTCAGATGGGCTGCTGTTGCTGTCTCTTCAGTAATTCTGTTTGAAATAGAACCCAGGCCACCATCTTCCTGAATGTTGCTGCAGCTCTTCACCTTTCCATCCCCACCAAGATAATTAGTAAGGGCTCTCTTAACACCTAGACCACGACGTGGGATCTTGTTGCAGTTGCCGCTGAGAAAAGGAGTCCTCTCACTGCGTCTGGCAGGGCTTATCAGCTGAGCATGGGAAAATTTAGTCGTGGAATATGCTGTTCGGTTGGGAGTCCCTGAGACTGGCACCGAAAATGGAAATGTCGTCTTTCTATGAGAAATCAAACCCAGTGTAGGTACTGATGATGAGAGCTTGTCAGACTGCTTATTTATGCCGTCCACATAAAGTAGATCCTCGATACGTGCCACAATATTGAATGCCAAGCTTTCCAAGACTCTTGAGTAGCTCTCTAGAGTGGACTTACCAACATCCTGGAGATATTCAGAAACATGAGATTGATATTTAAAATGTAGATTCAAGAAAAAAAAAAAGATCAATTGAGGAGTTGTAGAGATGGATAGATTGTTGACCTTGTTGCATTGAATTTTGGTGGCATCTAATGTGGTTTGCGTAAGACCAGGGAAGCGATGTTTCAAGCACTGAAGGAGGCTTTCAGCTCTTTCGGCTAGCAATTCCCTCTTGTCTCCATCTGTCATGAGATCTTTAACAAATTCCCAAGACGATTTGGCAGAAGAACGGTTTGGATAAGATGGGGGCTTGGGATGTTGTCTTTTGCGCCAGACATAAATTGCTGCCTCCACTCTGTTTGCTACATCCAAAGCAACATGTTCTGAAGACATATCGAGGCAATCAAGCAAGCACTCTGAGGAGAAATGATCTGAAGTGATGTAACGGTAGATGACATCCCCTAGGCATGACCTCCCATTCTAAAATATGAAGAAGTGTGATTATAACATCATAATCAGTTTTGTAATAGTAGTAGCAGTAGTAGTAATAGTACTACTCTTGTATATGAATATAACCTTTTGCTCTTCAAAACATTGAGATAATATAATTCACAGCGACATAGCAGTTGGGAAGACATGTTTACAAATAAAGAAAAATATCATTTTCAAAGACCTGTTTTTAACATGGCACAGTGAAGTTAGCAACAATTCTTAAACTGTATTGAAAAAAAAAATGCAGGTTAGCTGCACTTCTCTACCTAACAGATTGTCTAATTCAGAAATTTCTGTCAGAATATAAGGCAATAGACAATAAGAATTGAGAACCAAAAACAATGTCGAGGTCTATAGGTGCATAGTCTCGAGGACAACATGACTGAAAGAAAGAAGACAAAATAGGTGTTCATAGCAAGTAGCATAATTTTCAAGTCAATTAATGGTCAAGTGCCGAGATCTAGACATATTCGTTAGGAATCTTCCTTCGACTTTGCACTGTTAAAAGCGTTAATTATTTGAGGTTATCAAACCTTTGGAAGAGTTTCCAGGTATGACTCAGGCACCTCCATTTCAGCCAAAGCAATACTGTTAATAGCCATAGCAGCTTTAAGTATTTGACTTGCAAATTCACGCTTGTTACTTAATTTCTTTCTTGTGCCATCAGGAAGACCGCCAGCGGGGACACGTGGCACAGGCAGCCACCATTTGTCCTCCTGACGCTGAATAGCTTTCCAAAAAGAGGCTGATCCATCACTATCTGGCGCTATTACGCCTTGATCGACATACCAAAATTCTGTATCTGTAAATCCATCTAATATTTCCTGCAATATTATACAAAAATAACGTTCAAGATTGATCTGTCATGCCAGCAACAAGAAAACCAAAACACAAACTCATTCAGCTCTTACTAGCAACATATTGTCAAGTTTACGAAGAGCTGGGAGATTAATAAATAGATCGGATCTTGGACGAGAAGTCATCACCTGAAGAAGAAAGAAATTATATTACAGGACACACATAAAAGCATAAGCTAACAAAAGAAGACTTCAACAGTAAAGGTAATTAAAAATCGGATGACAATCACCTCAAGCCTACTTCCATCGGGAAATGTTTGCCATGATGGTTTCAATTCGACAATATAATCACTGGCACAAAGTAGCCACTCAATCTCTCTCCTCCAGATTGTTTTCTTTTCAGAAGGCAGTGGTTCCAATCTCCACAATTGCCCGAACACGGAAGCTTAGACAGACATGCCATGAGCATAGCTTAGTATAGATCAATTTAGAACAAAATTAGGCACAATCTTAGACAGAGAGGTGAGAGGAAGGTATTTTTTTTACCACACAGATTGGTGATGGCATTAGAGATGGCCAATGCTGGGCAGACCCCTTTGCCGCTCCCAGACATGTCTTCACCAAGCAATAATTTCGCAAATCGTTCTTTCATCATCTCCGTTTCTATTTAATTCAACCAAAAAAACAAAAAACAGCATTATTTCAATTTTCACTCATTTTTGTGCCAAATAGATTCATGTGGGGAAAAAAACGATGATTGGTTACACAGAAGTGCATACATGAGCTCGCACAACACAAACATGAAACATCTCTAGTCTGTTTTGAACGACTGTTTTTATAAGTCTCTCTCTCTCTCTCTCTCTCTCTCTCTCTCTCTCTCTCTCTCTCTCTCATTTTTAGTTTTATTATTTTTGAGAAAAAAGAATGTTAAAAGGAACATATATATGTGTTAAAAATGACAAATTAAACACCAAGACTGACCTGAATCTTTTAAACCCTTCTTCTTCAACGTAGAATCGTTGTTCAATTGGGGCTTGCTTTTTCCTTGAGACGCATCGCTTCCCAAACAATTAGCAGCTTTACTGATAGGCCAACCCAACTGAGCATAAGAGGAATCATCAGAACTCGATCGACTCTCACAACTACTGCTCTCCCTTGACTCACTCACTGACTCATCACAACCATCTTTCTTCTCGCTCTCCCTACCTACACTTCCCATTTTAAAGAATTACCTGAAAAAACGGACTAAATCTATTCAAAAAAACAAAGCCTAACTGTGTTTTGAAAAAAATGGGTTCATCAAAGGCCATTAAGATTCACTCTTCACTGCTGCCAAAGCTTAAAAGTGAAATATTTGCTAAAAAACATGAAGCTTTAAAGTGTTTGAAGGGTGATTTAAGCATTGATTGTTTTCTGGGCACGCTGGTTCCAATTTTTACTCTCTCTCGCACTGTATGTGTTGCTGTGTGTAGGTACACAGCAGATTTGATTTTGAATTTTTTAGGCAAAGTGCCAGGTGCAAAAAGGCCAACAAAGTCTACTAATCTACTTTAGGATTTCCATTCAAAATAATATTATTATACTAGTAAGAGGAATTCATAGCCGTAGCAGCAGCGGTGACGGATCAGTCTATGTCTCACCAATTTACTGTTTTACTATTTTTGGGTTAAATTCAAACGGCAACACAAAAAAAAAAAAAGAAAGAAAAAAAAAAGAATCTTGGGATTTTTTCAAATGGTTAATGATTTCTCTAACCAAGTTTTGCAAAGAAATTTGTAGATGCACTGAATATTTTTTATTTTCACTGAACGACATAAACCGAATCGACTACATGAATTAAGGAGCTTGGGCATAAGCGAGAGGGCCCATAAACAGGGCCTCTGGCCAGAAATAAACTTATTAGCTCGGCATAGAGCACGACGTCGAGGCCGACCTGAAAGCCAGGTCCATATTCGGTTTGCTTTAGCTCAGATTCAAATCAAGACTTGGTTACCAGGCAACCAACTTATCGCGCCGACTCGGCTCAGTGACAGAACAAGCCGAGATCATTAAATCTACTCTCCTTCTCAATAGATGAAGGTCCTATCCTTTTAGCAGGACACGGAACTTGGTGAAATCCAAGATAGAGACAAATAAAGATGTCCTTACCTCGCAAGGAGACCCTCTTCCACAAGGAAACTATATACACAATTCTTATCAGGATTCTACTTCCCATATATATGAAGCCCAATACCAACACGGACTGGATGACTTTCTTGGCAAGTTAGGTTTGCCACACTCACGCTTATATAAACATGTGTCCTTACACCTACGCTGGTACACAGAATTCTTGACTCTCAAAATAGTCAACTAATCTTATTCACCATATATCCATCATACTTACTCTCACGCTGGATGGCCTTCGCCGGTGAAGCCCCAGCTCAGTTCACGTGTTTTCTTATGTGTAGGTCCAATCAGGAAGTTCACTCGCTGGAATTATCTGAACCGCTTGGATAAGGACTGATCCGGTGTGATTTTTACATCATCAGTTTGGTTCCGTTTCTGGAAAACGTCGAAGAACTTCTTTCGGATAACCACGCATCATGGCTGAAGCTCCCCGAGATGGGCAAGAGACCAGCGTTACCCCAGGGGACGAGAACCCACCTCCGCAGACGAATCGACAAGGCATGGCCGCCGCTGCACAAAATGCGGTCGATATTACCAATAACACTGGGGAATTTCCTCCGACAACTCATCCCAGTGCAGGCATGACTTTGCGCAATCGGGGACTCCCTCCCCCAGCAACCACAAATATTCATGGCCGTTGAAGACGAACGGAAATCTCGACAACTCAATCCCAGAATAACGATGATGACACCCCTCGATTACCTCCCATAGACAGAAGGACTCTGCTTCATCAGAATTTGATAACGCTCCAACAACTAGCTGAAGCTTAGAGGGGCCTTCTAGAATATGACCCGGATCTTCCCATGGCACATATCCTTCAACCCTCCAAGATTAGGACGACGGGAGGAAACCATAAGGAGAACAATAAGTTTCCACCAAGGAGTAGTCGACATGACCGACCCCCACTGGATAACCCAACTGGAAATCGTCCCAGCCAGTTTAAAGGACGGTGGGACAGAAGAGACCGACAAGGAGAAGATCCGAGGGATCAACTAAACTGGAGAATAGAGCAAGAGGCTGAGTCTCCCGAAGTCAGAATAGTGGGTGAGAGACGCCCTAAAGACAACCTACGAAGAACTCCTAGGCGGACATCTCCCCATCACAATTCCCCCACCCGGCCCCCATCGGGTCCGACGGGGAGTCGAGTTGTAGGGGCAAAACAAGACGACCGAGGAAGGCAAAGTCGAGGTAGAGGCGCGGAAAAGCAAAGAAACTCATGTAGTGGCTCGGGACTGGAAGCTCACATCCTATGGGAATTAAAAGAGAGAATGGATAATATGGAACGCAAGCAAGGACAGAGCAGACCCCGAGACGAATACGATGCTATGCGTCCATTCGCACAATGAATTATCGATTCACCCCCAAATCCTCATTGTAAGCTCCCCATCCTGGATAAATACTCAGGCAATTCTGACGCCAAGTACCACCTTCAATCCTTTGACGGCATGATGGCCTTGATCTCCAACTAAGATGACATCCTTTGCAAAGCCTTCGCTAACACCCTGACTAGAGCTGCTAGGTCCTGGTTCGTGGATCTAGAGAAAAGGAGCATCAACTCATTCTCGAAATTGAAAAGACCATTCTTGGAATACTTCGCCACGACAGGAGCGAGGAAGAAACGATTGTCCGATTTAGAAAACACGGTCCAAGGAAAGAACAAGTCGACCATGGATTTCTATAACAGATTCAGAACCTTGGCCGACTCCATAGAAGAACGGCTCACAAATAGAGAAACCATCGTATGCTTCACCAGGGGACCACGATCCCCTCCCATCAAAATTCCCTCAAGTTGGTCAAGTCAGTCTATTAAATTAAAATTATTTTTTTCCCTTGGCCCACTTCCTTTATCATTTACTCTATTCTCTCCACCGTTTTGGGGTTTCTTTTTATCCCTTTTGGCGCTTCTTTTTCAGCTGCAAAACCCAGCAACTTCATCAATTTCTTTTGTAAAGGCAGCAACTTCATTATCATCCCGCAAGTTCCATCATCATCTTGTAAGTTCAATCATCCTTTAAACCCTTTTCTCTATTCATCATCATGTTTATACCATTTATTTCCCTATTATAACCTTTGATTAATTTATTTTATTTTAGCAGTGAGCTTTAGGGGCTTTTGATAATCCATAAACTAATAGGGTCTAGATCATCTCCTTTACCTTAGGGAACATGATAGTGCCATGTTTGGAGAGAAATCATCAAGTTTTCTGTACTGCGATCCATTATATAATATACAAAGGAGCTGTTTGTGTCTTAATTGTATTGTCTATTTGTTAGTGTAGATGAATGCTTATTAAAATTATTCATTCTCAAATGTGTTGTTTGTCTGATTTGCAGTAAATACAATGACTACATTTCCCACTGTTGGCATGGAATTTGATAGTGTAGATGAAGCTTGGGAATTTTGGGTTGAATATGGTAGAAAAACCGGTTTTGGAGTTAGAAAACAATGGTTAAACAAAAGGAAGGAAGACAAGTCAATTAGATCATGCAGATTTGTTTGTTGCAAGGAAGGTCATCGGAGGGTGGACAAGAGATCTTTTATAGTTAAGAATCCAAGGGCAGAGACAAGAACCGGTTGCGAAGCAAGAATTTCTCTTAGTGAAAAGAATGGGAAATTTGTAATCCATGAGTTTGTAGGGGACCACAACCATTGTTTACAACTTGCAGAAACAATACATATGCTAGCATCACATCGTAAAATCTCCGAAGTTCAAGCATATGAGATTGAAATTGCAGAGGATTGTGGATTGATGCAAAAGGCTAATTTTCAGCTTATGAGTGCACATTCAGGAGGTAGAAGTCATCTTGGATATACACGCTTGGATGCTAGGAACTATCTCAAATCAAGACGACAACGTTGCATGGTCTATGGAGAAGCCGGTAGTCTCTTGGCATATTTTCAACATCAGCAATTGGATAATCCTTCATTTTACCATGCATATCAAATGGATAGTGATGAACAAATCACAAATGTCTTTTGGGCTGATGCAAAAATGATCTTGGACTATGGATATTTTGGTGATGTGGTGTCGTTAGATACAACACATTGCACTAATCATGCTAATAGACCATTGGCATTGTTTTCAGGCTTCAATCATTTTAGAGGTGCCGTTATTTTTGGAGCGGCATTGTTATATGATGAAACAATACCATCATTCGAATGGTTATTTGAAACGTTCTTGGAAGCACATGGGAACAAAAAGCCTCCAACTATGTTCACCGACCAAGCAGCGGCAATGGCTAGTGCACTCTCTAAGGTGATGTCGGAGACTCGACATGGCTTATGTACATGGCATTTGATGCAAAATGGAATCAAACACCTTGGTAACTTAATGAAAAAAGAAAATCATTTCTTGACTTTCTTCAAGAAATGTATGTATGATTATGACCAACAAGTCGATTTTGAAGAGGCATGGAAAAAGTCGACGGTAGAATTTAATGTCATAGAAAACAAATGGGTGAAATCGATGTATGATATCAAGGAAAAATGGGCAGCATGTTACATGAAGCAAGCCTTCACGTTGGGAATGCGAAGCACTCAACTCAGTGAGAGTTTGAACTCCGACTTTAAGGCATGCATGACCCCGACCATCAATGTGAGCCAATTCTTCAAACACTTTGAAAGAGTTGTTGAAGACAAGCGATACAATGAGTTAGTTTGTGAATTTGAGTCTCGACACAAATTAGCAAAGTTGAGGTATGAACATTCACCGATTCTAATCCAACTTGCTGATGTATATACACCTACAATTTTTAATCTATTTAGTTACGAGTTCTCCTTATTTTTGGCTGCATCTATACGAGAAAGAAATGTATCTCAAGTTCCATTTTCATATGTTGTCATCATGGCAAAGAAGGAAGGAGAGTGGAGAGTTTGGTTTGATCCTGTAAATTCCTCCATAACTTGCACTTGTAGAAAATTTGAGACTTTTGGAGTACTTTGTTGTCATGCATTAAAGGTTTTTGACGCTAATGATGTTAAAGCTATCCCTAATCAGTACATTTTAAAACAGTGGACAAGAGATGCACGTAATGGTGTTATATATGATCTAAATAGAAATGCGGTTATAGAAGATCCCAAACTTTCTAGCACACGAAGGTATAGGCAACTTTGTCCTACTATGATTAGATTGGCTGCCGAGGTGTCAAACTCCGAAAAATTATACCAGTTTGTAGAAAATGGAATACATGAGTTGTGTAAGCAGGTGATAGAGCTTAGATTACAAGAAAGAATCTTGGTCAATGATGAAGGTGATGACCCAATAGTAATGAAAGAATATGTGACTCAAGCAAAAGGGTTTAAGAAGCGACAAGGGTTGAAGACAACTAGGCGATTAAGTCCCTGGAATGAGGTTCAACCTATGAGAAAAAGAAAACCTCCAGCTAAAAAACCTTCACCGTGTGAAGTATTTGAGGTATATAATTTATAGCTATAACAACTTTATTCTTTCATCTTACTTTCGGATAACTTATAATGTATTAATTTTTTATGTTCATTGAAGGATGATGTATCTCTAAGTCAGATTGATTGTGGAACGTCCATATTGGAGCATCAAATGCACGAGTTTCCTCAACCATCGGAAAATCATTTTAGTTACACAAGATTATTGTTGGTAAGATCTTATTACTTTACTAGATTATTGAAAGGTTAATCGAGATGATGATGTTATAATAATTTTCACTTCTAAAATGCAGGAGCCACTTAGCGACTAATGAAGACCAAGACCTTATGCAGATTGTCATGAAAGATTCATCTAACAAGTGCTGTTTTTTGAGTTGATTTTGTAGTTCCTTTTTAAAGAAATGAAACATTGAAATCTTCAGTTTGAAATTCTCTTACCTGAGTTTCTTGGATGAGTCATCATCACTTGAAAGCTTTCGGAATGCCCAAGAATATTCTTGTTCCCAATATCAATAATATTTCCGTTGCTATTTTTAGTATCATTTATGCTCCTCCTTTCAGCTGATTTCCTCTTTCTCGATGTTGCTGTATTATTATTATTATTATTATTATTATTATTATTATTATTATTCAATGCTTCAAGATTTTTGCTTGTATGCTCCATTAAATGGTTTCTCAGCTGAGTATAATTCTCACACATTACTGTCAGAAGCTCTGTCAGCTTCTTGTTTTCAGCACTTATCCTATTCAATTCTTCTATTAAAGCACCTCTCTGTTAAATCCATAAATAAATAATTAAACAAATAAAAATTTTGAAATAAAACCTGAAAACTCTATTTTTTTTCTTTAATTTGTAAATAGGCTAAACTTGAAATTTACCTCTTGTTTCACTGTTACATTTCTTCCCAGCCCTCAACTTTGCTAATTGTTTTTCACAGTTTGAAATTTACCTCCTGTTTCACTGTTACATTTCACCGTTTAAATAGCGATGAATTACTGTCAGATTATAACTCAGATTATATATAATGTGAAAGACTATTTTTAGTTGTGACTTGAATTATATCTAAATATAATGTCATGCTGTTTTGATTATATTCAATTTTAGTTGCTATTACTAAGTGATGTTTTGTTGTAAAAAACACAAGTGCTGTTTTGAGTATATATACAGTTAATGATTTTAATTTAATAGATAGTGGGTAGTGGATGTGGCAAATTCTGATACATTAAAACTATCTAACGGTTCCTAATAAGCTGACTTGACCAACTTGAGGGAATATTGACATGAGGGGATCCTGGTCCGTGCAAAAAGGCCAACAAAGTCTACTAATCTACTTTAGGATTCCCATTCAAAATAATATTATTATACTAGTAAGAGGAATTCATAGCCGTAGCAGCAACGGTGACGGATCAGTCTATGTCTCACCAATTTACTGTTTTACTATTTTTGGGTTAAATTCAAACGGCAACACAAAAAAAAAAAAGAAAGAAAAAAAAGAATCTTGGGATTTTTTCAAATGGTTAATGATTTCTCTAACCAAGTTCTGCAAAGAAATTTGTAGATGCACTGAATATTTTTTATTTTCACTGAACGACATAAACCGAATCGACTACATGGATCTAAGGAGCTTGGGCATAAGCCCAGTAGGGCCCATAAACTAGGACCCTACAAAGCCCAGAAATAAACTTATTAGCTCGGCATAGAGCACGACGTCGAGGCCGACCTGAAAGCCAGGTCCATATTCGGTTTGCTTTAGCTCAGATTCAAATCAAGACTTGGTTACCAGGCAACCAACTTATCGCGCCGACTCGGCTCAGTGACAGAACAAGCCGAGATCATTAAATCTACTCTCCTTCTCAATAGATGAAGGTCCTATCCTTTTAGCAGGACACGGAACTTGGTGAAATCCAAGATAGAGACAAATAAAGATGTCCTTACCTAGCAAGGAGACCCTCTTCCACAAGGAAACTATATACACAATCCTTATCAGGATTCTACTTCCCATATATATGAAGCCCAATACCAACACGGACTGGATGACTTTCTTGGCAAGTTAGGTTTGCCACACTCACGCTTATATAAACATGTGTCCTTACACCTACGCTGGTACACAGAATTCTTGACTCTCAAAATAGTCAACTAATCTTATTCACCATATATCCATCATATTTACTCTCACGCTGGATGGCCTTCGCCGGTGAAGCCCCAGCTCAGTTCACGTGTTTTCTTGTGTGTAGGTCCAATCAGGAAGTTCAATCGCTGGAATTATCTGAACCGCTTGGATAAGGACTGATCCGGTGCGTTTTTTACATCATCAGTTTGGTTCCGTTTCTGGAAAACGTCGAAGAACTTCTTTCGGATAACCACGCATCATGGCTGAAGCTCCCCGAGATGGGCAAGAGACCAGCGTTACCCCAGGGGACGAGAACCCACCTCCGCAGACGAATCGACAAGGCATGGCCGCCGCTGCACAAAATGCGGTCGATATTACCAATAACACCGGGGAATTTCCTCCGACAACTCATCCCAGTGCAGGCATGACTTTGCGCAAACGGGGACTCCCTCCCCCAGAAACCACAAATATTCATGGCCGTTGAAGACGAACGGAAATCTCGACAACTCAATCCCAGAATAACGATGATGACACCCCTCGATTACCTCCCATAGACAGAAGGACTCTGCTTCATCAGAATTTGATAACGCTCCAACAACTAGCTGAATCTTAGAGGGGCCTTCTAGAATATGATCCGGATCTTCCCATGGCACATATCCTTCAACCCTCCAAGATTAGGACGATGGGAGGAAACCATAAGGAGAACAATAAGTTTCCACCAAGGAGTAGTCGACATGACCGACCCCCACTGGATAACCCAACTGGAAATCGTCCCAGCTAGTTTAAAGGACGGTGGGACAGAAGAGACCGACAAGGAGAAGATCCGAGGGATCAACTAAACTGGCGAAGAGAGCAAGAGGCTGAGTCTCCTGAAGTCAGAATAGTGGGTGAGAGACGGCCTAAAGACGACCTACGAAGAACTCCTAGGCGGACATCTCCCCATCACAATTCCCCCACCAGGCCCCCATCGGGTCCGACGGGGAGTCGAGTTGTAGGGGCAAAACAAGACGACCGAGGAAGGCAAAGTCGAGGTAGAGGCGCGGAAAAGCAAAGAAACTCCTGCAGTGGCTCGGGACTGGAAGCTCACATCCTATGGGAATTAAAAGAGAGAATGGATAATATGGAACGCAAGCAAGGACAGAGCAGACCCCGAGACGAATACGATGCTATGCGTCCATTCGCACAATGAATTATCGATTCACCCCCAAATCCTCATCTTAAGCTCCCCATCCTGGATAAATACTCAGGCAATTCTGACGCCAAGTACCACCTTCAATCCTTTGACGGCATGATGGCCTTGATCTCCAACTAAGATGACATCCTTTGCAAAGCCTTCGCTAGCACCCTGACTAGAGCTGCTAGGTCCTGGTTCGTGGATCTAGAGAAAAGGAGCATCAATTCATTCTCGAAATTGAAAAGACCATTCTTGGAATACTTCGCCACGACAGGAGCGAGGAAGAAACGATTGTCCGATTTAGAAAACACGGTCCAAGGAAAGAACAAGTCGACCATGGATTTCTATAACAGATTCAGAACCTTGGCCGACTCCATAGAAGAACGGCTCACAAATAGAGAAACCATCGTATGCTTCACCAGGGGACAGAGATCTGAAGCCCTTACTCATGAACTAATTGTATGGGAGCCAGCAACGAAGGAAGACCTATATCACATGGCCTACGCCACGGGCCTTGCTGAAGAAAAGAAGAAGCATAGGACAGGGAGGGGAGATCGGGACCGAGATAGAGACGTAGAAAGCCGAATAATATCACTTATCCTCAAGGCTCCAACGGCGGAGGGTACAATGGCAAGAACAGAACCAGAGGTAAGAAGAAAGTCGAGATCTTTACACCCTCACGAAGCTGATTTCGGAGATACTCAACTTGGTGGACCTTCTTCCACCCAAACCCATCATAGACAACCCAAAGTACCCTAAAGACTCCAACAAATACTGCGCCTACCATAAAGATAATGGACACGAAATGGATAATTTTTATTCCTTAGAAAAATGGTGTAAAAATGGATCGACGAGGGGAAGTTAGAGCGATATGTCATGAAGAAAGAGGGTAATAGGTTAAGGGACGATAGGCAAGATGAGGAGGAAGGAGACAGGCCGCCCAGGGCCAAATTGCACGTCATCAAAGAGGAGATCCCATCAAATACCAAATTAAAAGAGCATATCCATGAGCTAAGTAAGGTATATCACATCCCACCATGGATTCATAGGGGCAAGGGAGCGATAAGTTTTTCTCCAAACGAGTTGGCAGGAAACAGAGCCACGAAGGAACAGCCCCTAGTGATCAAAGGGAGAATAGATAACTGTGAATCGGAAGGGCACCTAATTGACTCAGGGGCTGCAAAAGATGTCTTGTACTACAACCTTTAAAGAGATTGGGCTATCTGACAGCATGATATCTCCTTATAATGGAAGACTAGAGGGATTCACAAATCATAAAGCAGAGGCGAAGGGGAATGTGGACCTAGCACTTGAAGTCGTAGACTATCCCTTCCGAACCTCAGCAAATAAGACGTTTATTATGATAGACTTAGCATCAGATTACCACGCCATTCTGGGTTACCCGAGCCAAGGCAAACTCGGCATGGTCACCTCCCTACCCCACCAAAGGGCGAAATTTCCCACACCAGCGGGAATAGGATGTGTTATGGGGACTCCCAAAAACTTCTTGGAGCATGTCATGAAATCTAGAAAAACGAAGCATAAGATGGATATCGACACCCCAAAAAAGAACATCACCCTCACTAAGTCCACCAGGGTAACAGGCTGAGCCCCTAAAGAGAAGTCCCGGCAATTATCGAGACACTCCAGGACTTGCAGTACTTTATAAGACATCGAGAAAGTATTGCCAATAGAAGAATTTAAGCCCAGCTATCCGTTTACACCTTTGATGTAATGGCTTTATATCTATCAAAATCCTTTTCATCATTCTATCAAGTACTTAATTTGTAAGTGCTTAGACATTACATAACAATGTCTGAACATTAAAGCAAGTCTGGAGCACTAACGCCTGACTTAAACATCTAAGCAACGCAATTCTTGCAAATTCAGATGAAAGCCTAGTTCCTATAAAGACTAAAGCATACATAATATGCTTGGTCACCAATATGCCGAGTTAAGATTAAGACATCTAAATCCGAAAATCTGAGCCTAGTTATGACAACTAGTTTGCTCAAAATGAGTACATGACACTCAACACACCGAGTTAAGATTAAGACATCTAACTCAGACAATCTGAGCCTAGTTATGACAACTAGTTCGCTTAAAATGAGTACATGACACTCAATACGCCGAGTTAAGATTAAAACATCTAACTCTATGGACAAATTAGGCCTAGTTCT